>OU452270.1:4805000-6005000 GCA_911728495.1 Furcula furcula
TTAATAAACTGTCTAGCTGTGTAGCACTCACGTCGTTGAGAGATGCCAATTTATTAGTGTTTGGATTGAAATTGATGCCGGCAATATATTCCCTTTAAATTTGTTGCGCCGAAAGCTCGGGGACGTTTTTATATACGTACCTCGTTTTCGTGTTCCGAATCGATTTTTAATGTGGTCGCTCTTATTTCTTTTTAATTTTATTACAATGTTATTTTTTTAGAGGCTATCTTTTTAATGTTTGCATATAAATCTTTTGAGGAATTGGAAGTAGCTCAAAAGTGTTGGTAGGACCTATTAGATAATTTTTTTAAAGTGCAATATAAAGTAATTTCTAAAATAATTATTTACTTGGTATAAAGTTTTTATAAGACAGCGGCGGCATAGCTCGTTAAAAAAGAATAAGTACATATAAAAAAAACGCCGCCGCCGCCAGGAGCCATACAGCCAATAGTTACCTTCGCATAGACACGTTGGGCGGCAATTTGTCTGTTTTGTTCAAGGCGTGTCTTAGGTGTTATCAATACTGGGTGTAAGGGACATCGTACCGAAAACCGATACCGGGGATCCAGTACATGATTTTGAACATTCTAATGTTAATAATAAATAAATAATAAATAAATCTTTTATTGAATCAAAAAGGTATACATTCTATTGTAACCCGCCAAACTGCGTAACAGTTTTTCGGCGTGTTACGAGCCAGCATGCCTCGTCAGCATATCCCTAGACCGTGGGACATTTGCCGCGCATCGGACACCCAGCTCATGACGTCACGGCTTCATGAGAACGCTTTCCTTACCTAACATCGGTGGGAACAGACGTTAGACATTAAGATTAGATATTAAGTAATATTTTAAATTAAGATATAATTTGTGGAAGAGTTATTATACAATTTTATTCATTTTATCAATTATTTTATTGGAGTTCCTGTGTTCGGCGCCCCCCAAACACGTAATTGGCGCAGTCTTCGGTTCGTCTGGACTTCAAGTGTCGTCGCGAGTGTTCTCAAAAATCAGGCAATCGCGACACCGATCCCGGACGATGAACCTACTGGAGCGGAGGCCCGTCGCAGAAACTACCACAGGAAGGAGATCCTCATCAATCGCTGATGATATGTCGCTCGCCAGCAATTTTATTCATGTAAGTAAGGTAAAACACCCAGTGTCCGACAACGCACCATTGTCCGACATTTGAAAAGTTTATTATAAAAAATAAGAGGAGTTTTTCCTTTCTGAATGGATTTCAAGAATAAACAATAAACGCGGATTATCTAGTTGTCATTGCAAATGACATTTCACACATTCGGCCATTTTGAAGAAAATGGCTTGGTATAAGTTTCGACCGCAAGTGATCCTCCATCGCAAGTCTAGTTTTACTAGTAAAATCGTTAAGGAGGTGAGTAAGATTTATTGCTCATAACTTTTAATTGTATTGCTGTATCGAAAATTTTATTTATTTATCAAATTAAGACATAAATTGACTAGTTTTTAATAATTGTTTGACAGGGGTGAAGTTATAATAAAATAAGAAAATACGCCTGTCGGTCATTGGAGTTTTTTTCTTCGCTTGTTCCTAACTTCGACACATGTCGATAGGTTTTTGTTTATTATTTTTCGCACTTTATTTTAATAATTGGCTATGTTTCTTCAGCACTCTTAAAATATAGTTCTTTCATTTAAATCGTCAAACTGCTTCCAGTGATCGACAGATGTGTCGATGATTGGATATTCCATGTGTTCCAATAACCGACATATTTTGCAAAAATGGCGCCTAAAAAGATACACGCCTTTTCAAATGCCACAGGGGATAGAAGCAGTCAGTCTGCTCGACTTCAAAATGCTATTGGGTGGAAAGCACGTCATTTGAGCACCGTAATACGTTGGTATGCAGAGTTTGATCGAGGCCGTGTTTCTCTCCATGGTAAAATTCTTGAAGTTCAGCCCTCAACTGCGGACAATGGGAAAATATGGCTACTGTCATGACATTTACGGGGCCGTGATAGCTTATAACCAGCACGTGAAAAAAAATGCCCTTAGACTAATCCAGTCCAATCCAGACCAATCAGGTCCTCATGTTTTCAAAAATGGTTTGACCGAATGAAAAAGTGTTTAAAATGTACACGGACACCAGAGTTAAACTAACCCGACACTACTCTGAGGCCATCCCATACATCAGCCTGTACTAGATTGGAATGGCTCTCAAACAGCTTAAAACAACAAGGTGCCGGGTGAAGACGGAATCACAACAGAACTTCTGAGAGCGGATGGAAAACCGTTACTTTTAGTCCTCCAGAAGTTATTCAATTCCGTCTTACTCGAAGGTACTACGCCAGAAGCATGGCACAGGAGTGTGGTAGTACTTATCTTCAAAAAAGGTGATACTGATGAGCCATGTGTACAAGCTGTTTTCGAAACGAAGGAATAGCGACAGTCTAGAACACAGGTGTCACGATTTTCAGTCTACCGAACAAGCCGGCTTCCGAAAAAGCTTTAGCACCGTAGACCACATTCATACGTTCCGTCAGATGATACAGAAGATTGAGGAGTATAATTGGTCATTATGTCTAGCGTTTGTGGGCGAAAAAGCCTTCGATTTAATCGAGACCTGGGCAGTATTGCTGTACCTCCAGCGATGCTATATTGACTATAGGTACATCGAAGTGTTGAAGTGTTTGTACAGCAACGACCACCATGCCGATCCGACTACAGGACGAGAGTCAACATCAACCCGATTGAAGAGAGCTGTGAGACAGGGAGAAGTTATTTCTCCGAAACTGTTCACGAACGCATTGGAGGACGTTTTCAAGCTCTCAAGCGAAGTTTCTCCAACTCGAAGAATATATACAACGTCCTGACAACAACTGTTGGGACTGACCGAGCATCACACCTCGCTCGGTCGGAGGATCGTCCCTTTAGCGCCGCCGTCGCATCGCTAAATAGTAATTACGGCAGAATCGCTGGAGGACCTCAATACGATGCTCAGCGACCTCAGTAGCGTTAACCCAACCGGTGGGTCTTAAAATGAACATGGACAAGACGAAGATCATGTCTAATGTCCATGTTGCATTCATACCGATAGTTGTTGGCAACGATACACACGAAGTTGTTGATCACTATGTCGAAGAATCCAACTTGGCGTTTGGAAAACTTGGTGACATCTTCTCATTTCAAATTCCGCAGTGCCTGAAGACAAAGTTCATTCACTACTGTATGTTGCCAGTGATGACAATATGGTAATGAGACGTGGTCCTTAACAGCTGGCCTTTTAGAGAAGCTCAGTCACACAACGAGCTATGGAGAGAGCTATGGTCGGAGTTTCTTTGCGTGAAAGAATCCGTAATGAGGAGAGTCGACAAAGAACCAAGGTCACCGACATAACTCTCAGAATCTGCTAGTTGAAGTGGCAATGAGTAGGCAACATCGCTCGAAGAACCGACAACCAATGGGGAAAAAAGGTTCTCGAATAGCGACCACGAACCGGAAGACACAGCGTAGGTAGGCCTCCTACTAGGTGGACAGACGACATTTATTTATCTTTATTATAATAGCCAATTGTCGTTCATTGTGGCGTTCGAAGGGTGAGGCCTATAGTCAGCGGTGGACGTCTTCCGGCTGGTGATGATGAATACCAATTAATTAAAAACAGTTCTACAATTTATGTTAAATATTTGATTAATTAACATAATTCAGACGTGATAAAGAATAGTGGAAGTACGTAACGGGTTTAGATCCTTTCCAAAAGGATTTTTGAATAAAAAATATTGTTATAATAGCATTAAAAAGTCACTACTTAACTTTAGATGAGTTTAAGCATGCCACACATATGTACATGTCCCCGTTTGTTTGTTATAATTAAAGTACTTAATAAGACTTTTTTGGGCATGGTGTTGGGATTCGGTCGATATTTGGGTGACGATAAATAGAACATGTCGATTACTAGATCACGATAATTGGATCATGTCGATTACTGGGTGTCGATATATGGAATTTCCTTGTCGATAACTAGGCCAAAAAGAGCCTAAATGTAATTTGATTTATTGATCTACTTATTGGTATTACACTCGTTTTTACTTTAAGATAATGTAGAATGAACCTTAAACTTATACCTAGTCCATGAAAGTATCGTATAATATCATAAATAAACTAGATATTTAACAAAATGTTCATATTCGATCCTTAAAGTGTCGATGATTGGGGGTTTTACCTTACATGAACTCCTATTATTAGTTGCTATATTTCTATGGCAGGGTACTATATACTTATTAAAGATTTCACCCACATAGTTTTAGGAATTTTAGTCTTAGGAGACGATATAAACTTCGCATCGCGCGAAATTACGTCAAATAGACATTAAATAGATAAAAATGAAGTTTTACTTAATTTTAGGAAATCAGAAACTTCACTTACTAAGTTTTAGAAATGTTAATATAGTAAGTAGGCGATATCAACTTCGCATCGCGCGAAGTGACGCCAAATTGTAGTAATGAATATAAAAATATGACATTTTATTTATAAAGTTTTATTAATTTTATTTCTAGTAGGTGATGTATACTTCACATCGCGCGAAGTTACACCTAATAGAAGATAGAGTTGGTTAGGTAATAAGAATAGCATTTTTAGGAATTTTAGACATAGTAGGCTTATAGTAGGCGATATAAACTACCTACGCATCGCGCGGAGTGGCGCCAATCGTAAGCTAGTTATATACTAGATATATAGAGATTTAGTAGGAAATTAGAAAATTTGACAAACCGATATCTTAAAACATAATTTAACAGAATATCGTGATAGAATAGCTATAGGATAGCTTATAAAATTAGTCATGAGTTTGCATTCCCCAACCGCCAAGTGATAACGACCCGACGTAAAGCAAACAGAGAAGGAACTTGTCTCATTTTTCGGATTAAACCTATTAACATGCAGCCAAAAGTTAGCGCTTGCACGATTAAAAAGGCCTTTAAGAACTGTATCAGTAAATTAAATTAATGAAATTACCATCCAACCAAACTAATATTAAATTTATAATCATTCCAGTAATCAAAGAAAATTAGACAAAGCTCTTTCTAATGTCATTAACATGACAAATATGATAATGAGCGAATAATTCACTTTGCTCACCTTGTGCAACTTTCGCATATTAGCCAAAAATGCACAAGAACTTTTGAGTGAAATAATTATATAAGATAGAAAATATATATAAACTTTTAGTCGAAATATATGAGATTAGATACCTCCTGTTTAATATTTAAATAGCTTATTAGTCCAATATTTTATAATTCAGATCAGATACATACATCAAAAACTATTACGATATTATTAGCTTAGCTTCATATTTTACGTAGCGGTCATAAGGATTCCAATTACATTTAGTACGTCTTATCTTCTATAGACTTATGCTCAGTCCTGTCCTTTGCATAGTTATAGTACCACCTGCACCTTATATAGCAATTAATTCTCAGGAATCTGTGTACATAGTGGCTGAATGCCCGAAGGTCAACACCTGGCATCTACATATGTGGAGCAGACAGAAGATCGTTCACGACGTGATAGTTGAACCGGACCATTAGAGAACAAATTTAGAAACTTATACAGACCCAGCAGATAGATGCAACGTGTGAAAAACCACGCCTATCTCACTGACCAAGGAAGCTCAGATCAGACTGAGCTGGAGAGCCATTTTTATTAACCTTATTTCAAGCCTTTACGGAATCCAGAAGCAGATTATTATGGATAAAAAAGGTGCAGCAACATTGAGAATTAGATATCTACCTATTCATCGATACCGAACACCACAGATTGGATATTACGACATAGCCCAGATGACGGAATTGGCAAGAAGAGCCGCAACTTTTGGCGTCATTGTCACCAAATAGTTGCTCATCCGGTAGGGGAGGTGTTACGAGCCAGCATGCCTCGTCAGCATATCCCTAGACCGTGGGACATTTGCCGCGCATCGGACACCCAGCTCATGACGTCACGGCTTCATGAGAACGCTTTCCTTACCTAACATCGGTGGGAACAGACGTTAGACATTAAGATTAGATATTAAGTAATATTTTAAATTAAGATATAATTTGTGGAAGAGTTATTATACAATTTTATTCATTTTATCAATTATTTTATTGGAGTTCCTGTGTTCGGCGCCCCCCAAACACGTAATTGGCGGGATTAGCGCTCGGTTTATTATACAAAAGGTTGATTATAAACAAATGGTTTGATTTACGATAGGTCCTGCGATATCATTATTTATTACTTAGGTACCTATAATGATGTACTTACTGACAATTTACTTTTATTTACTAAAGCCGAGTAGGAATCATATTTGGCGATTACAAACATTGTTTTGTACTGAACTCAGCAAGCAACACCTGTCTTAGTTTCCTTTTAAGGGATAATTTACTTAAATTACCCTGATCTTTTCTAAGCCAGTCAATTTCATTAAATAGTGTGGGGGTCAAATATTTGTTGGTACTTTTACCATAATAGTTTTTGACTGATGGCCGAACCAATTTACGCTCTCTGAATCTCCTAGTGTTATATCTGTTTAGTACTGGCACCTTAAATTGGTCATTATAGAACTGCTCAAGAACCACCAAATAGTTGACCTTCACATGTACTGGAAGTAATTTACATACGCCAAAAAGTTTATCATAATTCTCTTTACATTCAGACTTAGTTTTTGAATCAACAAGATATTTCATAAAACGTATTTGCAGTAATTTTATACAGTTTAAATATGTTTTAAATGTACGACCATACGTGGCCAACCCATAACTAAGCAGTGACTCGGCGAGAGCAAAGTATATGACCCTCAGCGTTTTTCTACTCAGCGGTGTTTTCAAGGTATAAAACTTACTTAATACTGACCTGAGCCTTGAACCTCAGAGTAATTAGAATAGAGCTAGTATCGCGTCGATTCACCGAAAAAATTTTTCGTGGCACTTTTGCGAGGTGCGGGAGGCGAAGTAAACACACACAGATACAATTTCACGCATACCCACAATATAATAAACTCGCAACACATTCAAAAAGATACGCCCACAAATAAAGAATGACCTGAACATATGAACAAAATTTGGCAGAGGGGTTAGCGTATCTAAGGTCTTGAACACACACTGTAAACATGAGTCCTCCAGTTCATATTGCTATCTATCCACGATATTTAAATTTACTAACATACTCCAGGTTTTGGCAGACACAATTGACCATCCCTGCGTGCAGGCAGTCGTAAGTATGGCCCACAATACTGATTTCAGAACTTAATACATTCTTTGCTACAAGATTATGTGGTGAGTGAATATGCAATGCAGGTTTATGATGATTCCGTTATCGTGTGCCCACCTAGTGATGTTATCAACATCTGCCTGCAGCACAGCTCTAGCCTCTTGCACATTCTTGGAGGAATACAGCAGACACATATCAGATTGTGCGTCGGGCCTCTGATTCCGCACTCATCTATAGCCTGGAGAAGTATCTCGTGATCTAGGGTATCAAGCGCTTTTTTATAATCAATAAATAGCGCTACAACCTGATGACCCTGATCTAAACTGGCATTTACATCCTCTGAAAACTGTGATAGTGCAATACCAGTGCTACGACCGCGCCTAAACCCATGTTGACTGTCTGAAAGTAAATGGTTCCTCTCCATAAAGTCACTTATCTGCCCAATGACTATTTTTTCCACTACTTTATTAATGACTGATAAGATAGCAATCGGCCTGTAGTTAGTATAGTCTAAGTGAGAACCCTGCTTGAAAACAGGTGTAATCAAAGCTTTTTTTAGTATGCTTGGATATTCTCCCTTGGACAAACACAGATTGACAAAGTGTGCCAAAACGGGTGCAATTTGCTGTTTAATTAATTTTAAGTCGACACAACGTATACCATCAATACCCGGCGCCTCATCACTACTCAGCCGACTTAAGACACTACACACTTGTGTAGTAGATACTGGCATAAAACGAAATGATACATTACTATTAGACACATATTCATTTCTATTTAAGAATTTTATGTCACAAACATGTTGAAATCTCCATCGGCTTTTTCATGAGTTTCAAAAAGAAAATGCCGCTTTTTTTAAATAGCATTAGTATAACATCAATAATGGTATAATAATAACGCATAATTTCAATTTAAAAAATAAATTATTAACAATGTGGTAACAGCTCAGTGGGCGAGCGCTTGTCTGGGAAAAAAGGCGCGCAGGTTCGAACCCCGGCTTGCACCGCTGATTTCTTTAATTAATCATGTGCGAATTGTCTTTGTGCGATTGCTACTAGCTTTCGGTCAATGAAAACCTCGTGAGGAAACCTGCATGTCTGATACAGCCTAATTAGCTTTCGAATGACGTGTGAAGTCCGCCAACCCGCACTCCGCCAGCGTGGTGGACTATGACCTAAACCCCTTCATCTTGAGAGGATGCCCGTGCCCAACAATGGGACAAAAACAAGGGCTGGTATTATTATGTATTACAACACAATTGAAGGAAAATACCACTGTTTAAAAGATATTGCTGTGTGGGCAGCAAAAAGGACAAAATGGCTTTTAAATCCTAATTTAGTTACTACGAAAACTCCTAATCAGTCTAAAAATTGCAACGGGCGCATGCCGATCACATTAAAACCAAAATACCCAAATGAAACGTGGCTCTACATCTCTGCTCACCCCTTCGGGAATTACGAGTGTGAGAGTAATGTACGTAAAGGGCGTTTGGTAGTGTGCGCTAAGTTTGCGCACGCGTAATATCGCGTAGCATGAGAGATGGAAGCTGGGATGGAACAGAGGAATGCTTAGAGTCGACTAGTAATATATTTGTTATAAGTTAAAAAAAAAACTATTAAACTACGTGTACTCTATGATTAAGTACATATCCGTTAAAGAAATATTTATTAACAGTAGAAAATGTATTTACACTCAACATAAAGCCCAGTAAGTATATAAAATATCCTACACACTGGATTAAAAAAGTTGATCTGGCAGTGGGCACGCCAAAACGCTCGAAAATGTGACAACCGAGATTGGGAAGAAAGGTTCTCCAGTGTCAACTATGAACCTGCAGACGCAGCGTAGGCAGGACTTCCAATCGACGCTGCAAAAGTCGCGGGCAACCGATGGATGCACATGGCTAACTGTCGTTCATTCTAAGGGGAATGCATTTGTTCAGCCGTCTTTCAGCTGATGATGAAGCTGGCGAATTATACAAACTATAATAAATACTATAAATTGCGGGTTTACTGTTCCTGCACCTATAGAAGCGAACGAACCCCTTATAAGCTAGCTCGGTGAGCTCTCGTGCGTGGATCAGGATCACAATGCCATTCAACAGTGTCGTTATTTGTCTGCAAGTTTCTGTAAATTGGCATTCTTTTTAATAGAGCAGTTGCATTTTATTGATCTTTGGAGGACTGACGTCATATTCTTCGTCACCTCTGCTGAGAGAGATACCTCCACATCCTCCTATAAGGCATAGGCAGCTCGTGCGCTTGCTTGCAACTTTAATATTTTAAAAAATTGTGTGTACATTCACCTCTACTGAATTTGACAGTAGAGGAACTCTGTTCCTCATACATGTTTTGTTAATCATATAACTCATCAAAATGAGCGAACAGTTTACACAACGTCGTTCCCACTTTGCCAAAACGTTTTACCGCACCCCGTTCACTATTTAAGTAGCATTAAATATTTTATACCACAACAACTACTCAATTCCGTCCCTTATTCCAAGACGGCTCTCACTGACCGGGGTGTGATCTGCCCGCAAGGACTCTCATAGCGTTAAAATTAACAAAAAAAAACATTATTGTAAATAACTCTGAGTGAAAATAGTGAGAATAATACTTTGAGTTTATGTTAGAATTTTGTAAACTTGGAATTTTCAGTGATTTTTGTGAAAACTGTTAAATGGTGTATTCGGACAAATGTCGATTGTGAGTAACGATTTTCTATCCTAATATTATTTTTAAACCGTCCCGAATCGTTCTATTTTTAAATTTTCGTATAATACGCCTTTTATAAACGATGTATTTTTTTTAAATTTGATGTTTTTAGTGATTGCAATAAAAAATAAATGTTCAGAGGTGTTATTATTAGATTTTGTAAATATTAGTACTTAAGTAGATATCGGAAAAAATATATTGATATAAAAGAGTAGCGAATATAAGAACGTTTTTCCGACTTTTTCCACACTATTCATGAAAATACGTGTCTTGTTATAAAAAAAAATATTTATTTTAGTCTATTTTAGATTATTAAACAAATACATCAAATCTTTTCGCATATTATGTACCTAATATTAATATAAAATATTCATCTTCTTATTATTATTTTTTTCATTTTTTTAATAAATAAAGCTCAATACTAGCCCGTGTTATTTATAGATCAAAAATAGACACAACATTTTAGTTTTAAAATTCGAAATGCTCTGTGACCCAATTTTAAGGGGTGACATTTGCTTGTAGGAACGGGTGACCTGGGTCAGGATTGCTAACCTAGGAGTTAGGAGAGACCTCGTTATATCGTTCGTAATAATTATATGCTATTTTTGTCCTAATACTTAACTATGATTTTGTCTGTCGATACAGCATGTGTTTTTTTTATTTAACCCCGAAATTTTTGCTCTAGACAAATGAAGCTATTAAATTTGTGTTGGACATTTAAAAAAAAATAAAGATGAAATCTAAATTTATCCAACCGTTTGGATAAATGATCAAACACTGCTAATAACTATTTCAAATTAAACCAGATTTCAATACAAAAAATGAGTTTAAATCGGTCCTGCGATGCTCGACACGCAAATGGCTTGAAACTTATAAAGTAGTTTCATTAAAAATGTACTTAGCCATTTTTTCGCGAAAAAAAGTAGTTTCGTTTTTAAGTTTGTGTTGATTTTAACAGTGTCTTCGTACTTCGGAGGGCACTTAAAAGATTATCGTTTTGGTTTAAACAGCAGGGACCTAACTGTATGGTATATTCCACGCTTAAGCCTTCTACATTCCACGCTTAAGCCTAGTCTTGTTAAAAAAACGTAAATATTTAATGTTTTTTTGAAGTGAAACTTCTTATGCGACTTCCAAAAATGTTATCAAATAACGCGTTAAGCGTTAAATGATAGGTGATAGGCGTTAAGTGATAGGTGATAAACGATAGGCGATAGGCGTAAATTTGTTAAGGTTATGAAAGCGCTCATGTGACGCCGTCACTGAGTGAGAGGGTGAGTGGGTGAGTGGGTGAGTTGGGGTGAGTTGGGGTGAGTTGGGGTGAGTTGGGTGAGTTGGGGTGAGTTGGGGTGAGTTGTGGTGAGTTGTGGTGAGTTGGGGTGAGTTGGGTGAGTTGGGGTGAGTTGGGTGAGTTGGGGTGAGTTGGGGGGAGGTGGGGTGAGTTGGGGTGAGTTGGATGAGTTGGGGTGAGTTAGGGTGAGTTGGGGTGAGTTGGGGTTCCGCGCGGAGGGACTCCACGCACGCGCATTTTTTTTTTTCTAATAAAAAGCAAATAATTGTACACGTCATTTACAAATGCATATCAAAAATAACTAGCAAGTCAAAGGCCTAAAAGGCCGTGCCTCCCCTGAGCTCGTCGTTCCTGTAGTGCTTTAAGTGTTCGCCCCTCTTAACCGGTGAAGCTGTAATGGCCATCTGCGGCGAACAGCGTCTATCATTCCCAAAAAAAGGATGCTGTAGCTGGTGATATTACCAGGCTCAAGAGGCTTTATTAAGGCTCGGTTAAGCCGTCAATAGGCAGGTATCCCTAATCATTAGGCTAAAGGTTCAAGTTCAATGTAGAAAACCTAAATACATTGCAGATTGCAATTGACGGGTTAAATTCCATTTTTAAATTTCAACAATCAACTTCCGCAGTGTTGAACAGGAACATTACTTGGTTGGTTAATGAATCAAAGAAATATTTATTGGCGTACATTTATATTAACTTGCAGCGTAGAGTGCGTTTCACGAAAGAGTTCCCTTCGTGGTTAAGTTGGTCATCCTGTTTGTCAGTGACGATCGCGTGTGTCAAAGTGTTTTTGTTTTTCCTCATTATTCTCTAATTAATCAACAAAACATGCCTAAGACACTGAGAAGTAGTGAAAGATAACTTACTACTTTTACGGATAAAATGGTTTTGTGCACTGGAAAATCTCACCAAAGGTCTTTAATTCCCTTCGAACAAGTACGATCCTGAGTTGCCGCCTTTTTAGGTAGGTAAAATAATGTTACCAGGGTCCATGTTTTAATTCCATGTTTTCTCAAGTAATTAATTATCAAAATTATAAATGGTAAACGATTTATGTCCTCAAGTTATTGACATGATTGTAATTTATCCGTTGCAATTGGCCACAACAGCCAAGCCAAACCTTATGAGAGCATAACGTGATTGAAAATGATTTCTGTCTATAGATCGACGGAATGTAATAAAAACGCGAGATCGTAGTTTTATAATGGCTCGGGGCGCGGAGACGGGCAGCGTGCTCTCGACGTCGTAATCGTGGTTCGACTAACTGAGTGAGTGAGAGGTAGGATGCATTATGCGCGAGCGCACCAGGCAGCTGCGTTGCGTCGGCCGGCCGCGAGTCATTCATTTTATTATATATAAACAAAATAGGTTTGTACGTACAAGAAATTATAAAAGTATGAATGAAAATTAATTTTAACGAAAACAGTAAAATAACAAAGTACGCCATATCACCCCCCTCCAGAGACCGTCTCAAGGGCGATAATAATTTGGAAAATGCACAGTACGACCTGACCTAGTGCTTCGGATATTACTTCCTACAGTTTTAGGTGGCGTTGTGTTGTGAGGTGTGGGGTGTAGTGTATTGTCATGTGATGTGTTAACTATATTTTGTGTGTTATGTAGTACGTACGCAGGTTTAAGTCTGTCTATAGAAACTGTGACAGGACTACCACGTATCAGGATCTTAAAAACTTTGTCTCCCCTTTCTAAAACTTGGAATGGTCCAGTATATGCAGGTGTCAACGAACCACGGCTAGTGTCGTCTCTAAGAAATACGTGGGATGTTGTAGCGAGATCTTTATATACAAAAATATTTGAATGACAGTGTCTTGAAGCTGGGGTGGGTTGTAGGTTTTTAACGAATGCCCGTATTCTTACTAGGTAGTCTGTAATATCAGTGTTCACAGTTTCTGTGGAGTGGAATAAATCTCCTGGCAATCTTAACGTCTCGCCATATATGAGTTCCGCCGAGGAAGCCCGTAGATCTTCTTTGTATGCACTCCTGATACCCAGTAGGACAATAGGCAGGGATTCTACCCAATTCGAAGTCCCGTGACATGTGATAGCCGCTTTGAGTTGTCTATGAAATCTCTCGACTATGCCGTTGCAGGCCGGGTGGTACGCAGTTGTTCTCTTATGCTGGAAACCAATTAGCTCTGACAGTCGCTTGAATAAGGCAGATTCGAATTGTCTACCGCGATCAGTGACGATGCTAGTTGGACAGCCAAATCGAGATATCCATCCCCATAATAAAGCTCTGGCCACCGCCTCGGCAGTAATCTCTTGGAGTGGAATTGCCTCAGGCCAACGCGTAAATCTATCGACGGCTGTGAGACAATACCGATATCCATGGGAAGGCGGCAAAGGTCCAATGAGGTCTATGTGGATGTGTGCAAATCTCGATGTAGGCAGTTTATAGGCTCCCAAAGGTGATGAGACATGTCGAGTAACCTTTGATTGTTGGCAAGCCAGACAATTACGGGTCCACTCTCGACAATCTTTCCTTATTCCGGGCCAAACATACCTTTCTGCTACTAGCCTTGCAGTAGCGTTTGCTCCAGGATGACTAAGGGAATGGAGTGACTCGAAGATCTGTCGGCGATGCTGCTTAGGAACGTATGGTCTCATCGTATTACCCTGCTCATCACAATACAGTTCAGAATGAATACCTGAAACTTTTATCTTTTTCAAGCGTAGCGAAGTGTTGCTAGACAGTAGTAATTGTAGCTCACCGTCGGAATTTTGCGATTTGGCTAACTGTTCTAAGTCGATAGGTTGTACGATCTCTTCAACACGGGAAAGAGTGTCGGCAACCACGTTATCCCTTCCAGATATGTGCCGAACATCTGTAGTGAATTGTGCAATAAAATCTAAATACCTGAACTGTCTTGGCGAGCAGTTTTCTTTGCGTGAGTGGAATGCGTAACATAAGGGCTTATGATCTGTAAAGACTATGAAGTCCCTAGCTTCAACCATGTGTCTAAAATATTTGATGGCCTCATAAATCGATAGTAACTCACGATCGTAAGGTGAATATTTTTGCTGACTTGGAATTAGTTTTTTTGAAAAGAAAGCCAGTGGCTGCCATCCCACATCAGGTTTGTGTTGCTGAAGCACTGCACCAATAGCTACATCGGACGCGTCTGTCACAATTGCAAGCGTTGCCTGGCTGTCAGGATGAGCTAATAAAGCAGCTTCGCAGAGTCCCTGCTTACATGCGCGAAAAGCTTCATGTTCCAAAGCAGACAAAGTAATTGGGTGAGAGCCTTTAACTGAACCTACTAATAGCGCATTCAAAGGGGTTTGATGTGTTGCAGCACCTGGAATGAATCTCCGGTAAAAATTTATCATACCTAAGAATCTCCTAAGTTCTTTTACGGTTTTTGGTACTGGAAAATTTTCGATAGCCTGCACCTTAGCTGGAAGAGGTTTGGTACCTTCCTGAGAGATGAGGTATCCTAAAAATGTTACCTGTGAAACGCCAAATACGCATTTTGAAGGGTTTATAACAATACCATACTCTTGAAGTCTGGCGAATAACAAACGCAGATGTTGCTCGTGAGTGGCCTTGTCTTTAGAAAACACTAAAAAATCGTCCAAATATGGGAAACAGAAATCTAGGCCTCTCAACATCTCATCAACAAAACGTTGAAAGGTCTGCCCTGCATTGCGTAAGCCGAATGTCATATATGGAAATTCATATAGACCGAAGGGTGTTGTGATGGCAGTCTTGTGAATATCCTCCGCAAACACGGGGATTTGATGGTAGGCTTTCAGGCAATCGACCGTCGAGAAGACCGTACAGCCTGCTAAATTATGCGCAAAGTCTGCTATGTGACGTATAGGATATTTATCCGGGATTGTGCGGGAGTTTAGCAACCTATAATCGCCGCACGGCCTCCAACCGTTCTCTTTTTTGGGAACGAGGTGTAGCGGTGATGCCCAGGCTGATTCTGAAGGTCTGGCTATACCACTCTGCAGCATAGAGGCAAACTCTTCTTTCGCAATTTTGAGTTTATCTGGGGCTAACCTACGCGGAGTGCATGATACGGGCGGACCGGGTGTGGTACGTATATAGTGTACAGTGTTATGCGAAGGTGCACGGTGTGTACCATGTGGGCGAGTGATGTCGGGGTACTCCCTTAGTATGTCGTGATAGACTGACTCACCACTAACGCTTTTTACCGACGAAATAATATCCGAAGATCGGGCAGGCGAAGCCGCGGTCATAAGCGATGTATTGTTGTCAATTAAACGTTGGTTCCTGCAATCGACAATAATATTATAAAAACTTAAAAAATCAACACCGATTATTGCCTTTGTTACGTCCGCTACAGTAAATTTCCAAGCAAAGGCACGGCGCAACCCTAAATTTAAAGTTAAATGTACATAGCCGTAAGTTGCAATTGAGCTACCGTTAGCTGCACATAACTGATAATTAGATTTAGGTCGGCGTTCGCGTAAACAAGAATATGGAAATACACAGAGATCGCTGCCGGTGTCCACGAGAAATTGAGTTTTTGTATTCCTGTCCGTGACGAATAGGCGACCGGTACTCGTGCAATCGTCGGTCGCCATTACAGATCGCCTGAGCCGTTTCCCGGAGTAAAATCACACGGCTTAATGCACCTCCTCGCCTTGGCTCCAAACTGTGCATGGTATCGGCATAGGGGAAATTTTCTATAATTAGAGTGCGACCTGGTTCTGGAACGGGATCTATTGCGACCGCGGTTGGACAGTCGTTGTTGGTTGTCCCGAGATAATCTCTCCACTTTGCTTGTAAGGGCTGCGACTTGTTGGATAAGGCCCGCTATTTGTCCATTCAAAGAGTCGTTCGTAGTCGATGTTGAGCATACCTGGTTTGGTAAAACGACGACGTCGTGAATTCGATCAGCCAACTCTGCCAGTTCCTCTAATGTAGCCTTAGGTTGCGAGGCAATAATTGTTTGGGTACCTGGGGGTAGACGGCTAGTCCAAATAGTTTTCAGAAACTCTTCAGGCACGCCCGGGCCCGCCAGGTTTTGTAGATGGCGGACAAACTGCGATGGTTTGCGATCGCCTAATTCTTCGTGTACCAAAAGCTGCTTCACCTTTTTTTCTCGAGACGCAGAGAGACGTTTGATGAGTTCGGCTTTTAGCTTGTCATACTTATTCGCCGTGGGGGGTGCGATGATAATGTCCTCCACTTCTGCGGCATACTGCGCTTCCAGATGCCCCATGGCGTGGTAAAACTTCGTGGCGTCTGCAGTGATGTTCGCCAGGTTAAACTGCCCTTCTAATTGGGCGAACCATAAGCCGGGGTTTTCAGGATAAAAAGGCAGTACACGGATGCCCACGCGGCATAATTCGCCCTTGCTTTCAGTCTCCACTTGTTCTTTCTTCTCACTCATTGTTGTGTTCTTTCGAACGGTGTCACCAGTATAGATCGACGGAATGTAATAAAAACGCGAGATCGTAGTTTTATAATGGCTCGGGGCGCGGAGACGGGCAGCGTGCTCTCGACGTCGTAATCGTGGTTCGACTAACTGAGTGAGTGAGAGGTAGGATGCATTATGCGCGAGCGCACCAGGCAGCTGCGTTGCGTCGGCCGGCCGCGAGTCATTCATTTTATTATATATAAACAAAATAGGTTTGTACGTACAAGAAATTATAAAAGTATGAATGAAAATTAATTTTAACGAAAACAGTAAAATAACAAAGTACGCCATATGTCTTTAATTCTGTATTTAACCTGTATAAATCGCAAAATATAAATTAGGGTACTGCGTATTTACGTAATTTTGGACTAATGAATACATCCGTGTGATTTATATTAGAGCGTATTTTCCCTATATTGAGGGTAAATATTTTTAAATTTAATGACAACACCTGATTTAATTATACCAACTTAACCACGAAGGGAACTCTTTCGTGAAACGCCCTCTACGTACCTCTGGACTAATGGATACATTTGTGTGATTTATATAATAGCTTATTTTCCCTATATTGAGGGCAAATGTTTTTAAATTGAATGACAACACCTAATTCTATTATACCAACTTAACCACGAAGGGAACTCTTTCGTGAAACGCACTATAGATTGTACTGATTGAATCATTTAACTATTCGAAATTCAAATATTTTTGAATCATTTAAGTCTTCGAAATTCATTTATTTTTTATTCAGGGTGAGGTCAATTACCTGAAAACAAAGTAGATATTTTTAACCCCAAGCCGTAGTTAGATACTGCAAGTTTAATCAATTACGTGCTCATTGCTGTGTGCAGTTTTGAATGCATGCAATTTTAGTGCCATTTTTGTTTTCGTGGGACCATGTAGGGGTTCAACCGTAACTTATGGGATTTTTACCGACTAAAACTCAAGCGGCTGTCGGATCGACACATTGGAGAGGGACCTTGAACCCTTTTTCTTTTTTCGCCGAGGAAATCTTCTAAAGTTCCCCGGGAGCTGTGAGGCTCGACCGGGGTATGTGGGATTCTTACCCATTAAAACCCCGCGGCTGTCGCATCGGCACATGAGACCCCGGGCTCTCCAGTGGGATCTGCACCAGGAGCCCTTCAGTGCCTTGCCACTGAGCCCACCGCTGGGGGGCGCCTAGTAGCCCCCCGGGAACCTGGAACCTCGTAACCCCGCCGCCGTCCTCCTCGGAGTCGCCGCCGTACTCAATAGACGTCCTAGGGCCACCTCTATTAGCAGTATTATTAATATTATTATCATCTTACTTGACATGAGGTAGAGACGTCAACATACGTAGTTTATAGTTGTCTTTTTCTATTGAAAAAGTAAGATAAAAGTAATATTACTATTAGAGGTGATGGTACATGCCCTGGATTTGCCGGTGGGATCTGCACTAAGTACCCTTCAGTACAACAAAATAAAAATAAATTATAAATAAAACAGAGCATGTTTTTAGGGTTCCATACCTAAGAGGTAATTAAGGAACCCTTATGGTCTGACTTCGTTTGTCTGTCTGTCACACCTATATATTTGACAAACCACTAATGCTATCGATTTGAAACTTGAAATAGTTTTAGATCTTAGTTTTTTTTTTTTTTTATTTATTATTAAAAAATTACCCAACTTCATCGCAAATACACAAAGACTTAATATCTAATGTCTGGTCGTGTCGGCAACGCGCTAGTGATTCTTTTGGTTTTGCTAGTGTCTATAGGCTGCGGTGACTGCTTACCATTAGGCGGGCCGTATGCTTGCTTGCCACCTTGGTAGTATAAAAAAAAATGAAAAACATATTTTTTTTCTTTTACTTTTTTATAATGGAGGTCATCATTTCAAATCAAAGTGAGACTATAGTAGTCTCACATCGAGTGGGGTATCTTATGAAAGGGCTTCATTTGCACATCTCATTCACATCTCTTTCATCATTTTTACCCATTACTGTTTTTATTTTTATTTTGTTTTATTATACACGTATAAATTTGAGCACAAATTACGCGCGCACGCACAACCGTACACGCATACTCACACACACACACACACACACACACACACACACATACACACACTTACTAATAGATTAAATTTAAATTAACACTCCATGAGCATAATATATCTTAGAAATAAGTCTGAAATTAACACCTGTATCACTTGTTTTTGGGAAGAACTGTCTTCTGACATACAGGTGATCCTAGTTTAGGAGACAGGGCTACATCAAACTGTTACAATTTTGTGATAAATAAAGATATTTATTATTATTTATTATAGATTTTGGTTTATGTCACGTACTTAGTTTTTGGCTGATAATCAAAAATGTAAAGAAATACCGTTCCCCCCCATATCTCCGAAGTTTGTGGTAGGAAAAATCTGAAATAATTATCACGTCTATCTATATTTTACAGGAAAAATGAAATGATCTTTCTAAATAGTACAGTTTTTTAGTAATCCTAAAAAAACCTCGACAAACAAACTTAGTTTTGCGGTTGAGTTTTTTTGCTATATAAGGTGTTACATGAATAGTAAAATTATTTTAATACGTCCAAAGATGTTATGGAACCCTCGGTGCGCGAGTCCGACTCGCACTTGACCGGTATTTTTTTTTCATTGTGTTCGATTTCTGGCTAGATATATAAATTTTTCAAAAATCCATTGATGCAGTTTTAGTTTTTATCAAAATCAGGCCTGTGAATCCTTTAAATATTTTTTGCGATTCCTTATACACGCCGTCTTAAAAATTCACCTGTATACGGAGGGTGACTTTTTCAACTGCATATTATAGTTGTAATCGTTTTCAAGTTTATTTGAAACTAGCGACCCGCCCCGGCTTCGCACGGGTATATTACATTATAAACCTTTCTCATGAATCACTCTATCTATGTATATGTATGTAAGTATGTCGTCATCATCATCATCATCATCATCAGCAGCAGCCGAAAACACGTCCACTACTGAACAAAGGTCTCTCCCTTAATATACAGTATAGATATGGGTATCAAATGAAAGGTCGAGTTGAAATATATATACCTACATGTATATGTACGTTTTATGTATGAATAATGTGATTTTAGCTCATTTTGTTTCTTCGCAGTTGGGCTTTTTGTGCTTTTATAATATACTAGCTGACCCACGCAGCTCCGCCCGCGCTGTGTTTACGTTTACTAAACTTTCAATAATATACATTCGCATAGAATACAAAACCTCCTTTTTTAAAGTCGGTTAAAAACTTGGACCCACTTTGTACTTGCCCTCCAAAGCGCGGAAACGTTTAGTTCAAATGGCGTTAAACGGTCACCCATCTATTATTTAATGACCTTAGCTAACGTTGCTTAACCTGATCGATTTCCAAAAATTGTTAACAACTGTCTATGAGTGTTCCCTAACAAATATTTATCATAATTATAAAGAAAAAATGATAAAATCGGACCAAGCGTATAACCAAGTACCCATTTTGACTTTAATCTTCTCTCCCAAAAGAACCGTGCTAGATTACGGGATAAAAAGTATCCTATGTCCTACCTCGTAGTAAGATCTCAAATCATGCCAAGTTTCGTTTCAATCCATCCAGTAGTTTCGGCGTGATGCTCAGCCGAGATACAGACAGACAGACAGACAAAAATTAAAAAAAATACATTTTCGGCCTCAGTATCGGTTATAGAATGCCCTCCAAATATAATTTTCAAAATATCTTCAATGTACAGAATTGGACCTGTTACAGTTTTATTATAAGTATAGATATTTGTATACTATGAAAAGAAAATAATAAAGAAAAATAATGCGGATGAAGTGTAGTAATCTATAGTCCGCGACAGGTCGACATGGCCATCAGGGAGGGGGGAGGGCGATGTGTGCGTGTGCGGGGTGTCCCCCTCCCCCGCGTCCCAACTCATACCCCGACTGCCATGTCGACCTTATCATTACTGCATACATATTTATTAATTTCATTATCCATTGCGCAGGTTCTAGCGCCGTGAAAGATGGACGAACATAGCCAGCGCGCGTGTGATACGCAAGCCGTTGTTTGTCAAGATATTTGCGTTTAAGTCAGGTAATAACGTCATTCCCATATAGCGACACCGTATAAATGTATAGTCCGGGCGCGAAGCAGGAAGAATTTCGTGCGTTAACCTGCTATTACCTGTCTCTGTCGCTCCCGGGCAAAATACATTGCGTCACGCTCACACAGATGCAATGACCGCGTATGTGCAAATGTGACGAAACACATCCCACGCATGAGCGACAGAGACAGGTAATGACAGGTCAACGTAACAAATTCCTCCTGCTCGGCGATCGTACTTTAGATAGAAAGTAAAAATGTATTCTCGTCTCGTTCCATTGCAGGTAGCTCGCGCAGTGTGCGAGCGAGAGGGCGCGATGCACCCAACCGCCAGGTGACGCTGCCGTCTACACCCGCGGAACATGTCATGGGACTCCATAGAGTCGCGCGACTTCCTTGGGTATGTCATCATCATCATTACCACAAGACGTCCATATCTGGACAGAACAAAGGCCTTCCCCTTATGAGGGAGGTGTTGCCATAATTCTCACGCTTAGGGATCGCAGGTGGTAGGTAATCCTATCAATAGATGCTGCTGCCCGTCTTCTTGTTTTCCCTTAGTCGTCTCTTACGGACACCCAACGGGAGGAGATGGGTAGATGCAATTCTTACCCTGACGGGACCAGGGCACGGGACAAGGGATCTACCACCTTCTAAAAGTATACTATAAAATTTAAATTCATCTGTTGCAGCGGGGTGCCGGCGCACCAGCTGTCGGCGACGCGGCTACTGAGTTCACCTGACCCATCTAGGCATCACCTCGATGAGCCGCAAGGTACCTATTTTTCTTGGGACAAAACTTCAAAAGTCCCTTGGGGCTCGATTCTTACAAAACCCCCCCTCCCCCCCCCCCCGCATCGGCACATGAGAGCCCGGGCTCTACGGTGGGATCTGCACCAGGAGCCCCTCAGTTCCTTTGAGCCCGCAGCTGGGGAGCTTATTATAGCCCCCCGCCAACCAGACATGGTGCTCACGGAGACGGGGGTCGCAGCCCCGCCGCTGTTCTACTCGGAGTGAGCCGTAAGGTGACTAACACCAAGAAAGAAGATATGGAGACCGAACACATCCTTGCGACCTCGCCGGAGTCCGTTGAGCGCATCCTGAGCAGAGATGCTCGATCCCCACTGCATCTTGCATCAGGGGCCGGGACCTTTTGTTATTTTTTTTTGTATTTTGGGGAAATCTTCAATAGGTCCCCGGGATCTGTTGTGGTCAACCGGATGTGTGGGATTCTTATCCACTAAAACTCCCGCGGCTGTCGCATTGGCACATTAGAGGGAAGACCTGGGCTCTCGGGGGGTGTGTTTGGTTCCCGGAGGGCTACAGTGCGCCCCCCTGGAACCAAGCACTGTATTCAAGGGGACGGGGGTCGCAACCCCGCCGCCGTCCTCCTCGGATTCGCCGCCGTACTCAATGGACGTCCAAGGGCCCACACCCCGAACGTCCAGCGACTCCGAAGGTGCACTGGGTTCTTCCTTCTATAACATCCGTTAATAATATCCTGTTATAGAAATATACCCGTTTTCGGAGGACTACCCGGTCGCTGAGGGTCGCAATGGAGCCCTACGCTGGGGCTCTCGCTTCGGTCCGGCGCACCGGCCGCCTGCTGCGGGGCTGCTGGACTGCTTCCGAGCGTGCCGCTCCAGGCTGGACCAGTACCTCGCTCGGAGAAAGGTGAATAATTGAATAAGGCCTTGATTTTAGATAGCTGTTATGTTAATTCTAACAAGCTGTGGCGACTCGACATAACCAGATGGCGCCACATGTGTTTCAACGACGCGATGAGAAGCGCGTAGTATCACATACCACGCTATAAATGGCGCCACCGATTCTTGTCAATTATGAATTGAAAAATTGTTTAGTCGTTTTAAAGCAAGAACGTCGATTTGACGTGAATGAGTGAGATTTGGAGGGGGGGCGGTCATGACCCCTACGACACCCCCCGTCCCCTCTCGGACCACCACTGCCACGAGGCGTCTTGGTGAGAGGCACTTGGTGGGAATCACAACCGCGACCTATTGGGTAGAGGCAGGGTGTCTAACCACTAGACCAAAAGGCTTTTTAGGGAAGCGACGGCAGCGCTAAAGGGAGGATCCTCCGACCGAGCGAGGTGTGATGCTCGGCCAGGGCGGAAGCCCCCGACAGTTGTTATCGGGATGTTGTATATATTCTCCGAGTTGGAGAAACTTCGCTTGCACGATTCAGAAATCAGTGGCGCCATCTGTCTTGTTGTATGTAGACTATTCGCTGCTTCCTCGCGTCGTTGTACCACATGTGGCGTCATCTTGTGTCGAGTCGCCACACTGTAATGGCCATCTAATGCCAACAGCGTCTATCATTAAAAAAAAACCGTTGAGGGCTTTTAACATCACACGTCGGTCGGAGGATCCTCGCTTTCGCATCGTTCTGTGATAACCGCAAAGTATGGTTGCATAATGGTGGTACTGTATTGTCCCCTTTGCTTGGCCCATCTTGGCGTGCTCCAAATCAAATACGGTCACCCTGTTCGCAGATCGAGCGAGGTGTCCGTCTGTACGGACAGAACGAGCAGCGGCTCGCAGTGAAGGTGTGGCTGTCCGCATTACGAGGAGTTAGACATCGTAACGACAAGTTCGCGTTGTTGGGACACTTGTACCAGGCTTATATGGACTTTGGGAAGTACAGGTAAACTAATTTATTTTGTTAACAGATTTATGATCATTTTTAGGATTCCATAATATACCTAAAAGTAATGGGGTTTCCTCTTTAAGGTACAAATTCGTCTGTCTTTCACACCTATACGGGGGGTAAGGGACATCGTACCGAAAACCGATACCAGGGATCCAGCACATGATTCTAAACATTCTAGTGTTGAAAATTTTCATCGGCTTTTTCATTAATTTCCAAAATAAAATGCAAATTTATTAATAAAATTAGGATGACATCATTATTGGTATAATATTAAAGCCTAATTTCAATTTAAAAACAATAAATTACTTATTTGTTCAAAATTAGCAATCATCATCAGCCGAAAAGTCCACTGCTGAACAAAAGTCTCTCCCTTAGAAGGGAGGGGTTGCCGTAATCTCCACGTTTGGCGGGCTTGATTGAAATTAGCAATGCAATTTGAAAAATAAATATTATTCCGCACGTATTCATTACATGCTCAAAAATTAACAAGTAAGTCATTTGTCATTTTCATATATGTGGTGTTTCCAATGAGAAAGCAGCGACATAAACTTATTGACATAAACTTTATTTTCTTTCACAACAATTCGTTAACCTCTTTCCGTGTCCTCTTTCCATCTATCTTCCCCTCACTCCCCTCACTATCCTTTCTTTCCCTCTTAAATGTTACAAATACAAAAAAACTAATTATAAAAACGTAATAAAATAAACTTCTCCCACACGGCCATCCTGGTTATTCATCTGGCCCAGATGAAATATCTTCGTCATCATCTATAGCTTTTTTTCTTTTTCTGTTGTAATTTCTGACATTCTCTTCTTGTATTTTTTGTATTGATTCTTTAGCTTTTATTCTTAGTTCATTCCTTTTCTGACTATAATTCTGAACTTCCTCTTCCTCTATTAATTTCATAATTTCTTCATTTTTGTCCCTCATTTTAGTTCCAAAAAGTAACTCAAAAGGCGACATTCCAATACTTCTCTGATACGTGCTATTCAGACAGCGTTGCACTGCCGAAACTCGTCTATACCACTTCGTCGGATCGTCAGCGCTGAGCTTACTTAGAACGCTTATAATAACTTGATGCATCCTCTCGACTTGTCCGTTTCCACGTGGCTGTCCAGTAGTAATCGTGTAATGAATGATGCCTTCCTCTTTACAGTAGTCTTGAAAGTTTGTCGATGTAAATGCAGCGTTACGGTCGGAAATAATCTTCTGAGGTGAGCCAAATGTTTGTTGTTGGACTCTCAACTTATCTAAAGTCTCTTCTGTAGTTAAGGTTTTCGTAGGATAGATCCAGGTGAATTTAGTAAATCCATCTACCACGGTTAGGATGTACTTATAGTTCTTATTAGTTGATGTCAACGGACCAAGATGATCAACGTGATACGTCGACAGCGGAACATCTCCCTTATCCAGCGGGTGTAAGTATCCTTCTTTTCTTCCTTTTTTATGTGAAATTAGAATACATTCCACGCAGTTATCTATAATTTTCTTTATCTTTTCTTTCAGGTTTTCTACGTAGTATTCTCGACTAACCAGTTCTTCCGTCTTATTTATTCCAAAATGTCCATGTTCGTGTTTCTTTCTTATGATTTCGGTTTGCATCTTCTTTGGAACTACAATAAGTCTCGAACCATCTTTTTCTTTACAGAGTATTCC
The DNA here is from genome assembly GCA_911728495.1 of Furcula furcula. Classification (NCBI taxonomy): domain Eukaryota; kingdom Metazoa; phylum Arthropoda; class Insecta; order Lepidoptera; family Notodontidae; genus Furcula; species Furcula furcula. The sequence goes on from OU452270.1 coordinate 4,830,060, forward strand.
CCTTTCTATGACATAGTTTTGATAAGGTCCTTTCTCTAACATTTTCTTTAACAGGTTTGTGTGCGGGTCATCGTCTTGCGCTTTCGTCAGTCGGGCTGCGGTTTCAGTCAATATCATGCAAATCGGGTTCCTGCTCAACGCGTCAGCGTGCTTAAGTCTTGATCCGGATCTATGCTCTATTTCGTAATTGTACTCTTCAAGGAGTAGAGCCCATCGTGCGACACGTGGAGGTAAGTCTTTCTTCTGTAATGTTTTAGTTAGTGCCGAGCAATCTGTAATAATTTTGAAATGTATGCCTAACAGGTAAACGCGGAACTTCTTAACGGCTTCAGCAATCGCAAGTATCTCCAGGTAATAGCTATGGTAATTTCTTTCAGCAGGTGTTGTTTTCTTGCTCATATAATAGACTGGATGCATCTGATTGTCTTTTGGACTCTTCTGTAATAAAACAGCTCCATAGCCTTCTGCGCTAGCGTCTGTATGCAGTTCCGTCGCCAGATCTGGATCATAGATACGAAGTACAGGTGAGCTGCACAATATTCTTTTTAACTCATTGAAGGCCCTCTCACACTCATCACTAAAATTAAATTCAGCGTCTTTCTTTAGTAGATTAGTAAGTGGCCTGGCAATTATAGAGTAGTTCTGTATAAATTTCCTAAAGTACCCGGACAGTCCTAAGAATGACTGAAGGGACTTCAAATTGTTCGGTGTCTTAAATTTTGAGACTGCTGCAATCTTTTCTTTGGATGGTCTTACTTCATTATCTCGAATAATATAGCCCAAATACTCTATCTCTCTCTTCATGAAAAAGCATTTGCTCCAGTTAAACAATAAACCGTACTCTTCCGCTCTTTTGAAAACTTTTAATAGCTTTACTAATCCTTCTTCTTCTGTTTCAGATGGTATGGCCAAATCGTCCAAAAATGCTAGTACAGTACCGTCTGCGATGAGATCTTGAAAAATGTAGTTGACATATCTTTGGAACACTGCTGGCGCCGTACACAAGCCAAAGGGCATTTTCATGAACTCGTATTGGCCTCGAGGTGTTACAAAGGATGTGTACTTTCTGCTGTCTTCATGAACATTTACGTGTAAAAATCCATTTTTTAAGTCTAACGTCGTAAAGACTTTTGCACCTTTCAGTCTGTCTATCTGATCTTCGATAAGCGGTAATGGAAATCGATCTCTCACAATTTTCTTATTAAGTCTTCTGTAGTCTACACAAAGTCGGTATGTCCCATTCTTCTTCTTCGCTAGTACTACAGGACTTGAGTAGTCAGATTTGCTTGGTTGTATAATCTTCTGATCCAGCCATTCTTTTATTTGTTCGTCTACCACTTTCATTTCCAGTGGGGATAGTCTACGTGGATTCTGGTGAATCGGGTCTTCGTCGGTAAGTATTATTTTCATTTCAATATTAGTTTCTTTCTTTACACCGTCAGGTTTGTAATCTTCTATCAGTTTCGTAATCTTCTTCGCAATTTCTTTGTCTTCGCAACCTTTAAAATCAGTAACTTTTTCTTCAGCCAACATAGTTAAATGTAAAATCTTCTCAAGAAAAATGCCTTCTGTAGTGAAACTAATTTCAAAGTCTTTCAAAATAGGGTTCCCTAATATTACTTTGACGGGTATAGCATTATCTTTGACAACATGTAATTTAATATCGGCGTAGTAATCATCAATCATAACTTTAGCATGTAGTACTCCTTCAGTGCGTAGTTCTTTTCCAGCAATTCCTGTCAAATTTATTGTCATGTCTGTATTATAATTTGATTTGTCTTCCAGAATGTTCTCAACTTCAGAAATCCTGACTAAATTTACGTCACTTCCGGTATCAATCAATGCTGTCACTTCAAAACCGTTAATTTTTATCTTCTTAAAGGGAGTCTTAACTTCTTCTGTTCCTTGCTCTACTTCTTCTTTTGCATCTGTTGAATTTAGTCTTCTAGAATTAGTTTGAATATTTAAAGCATTCTTCGTCTTTTGGGTACACTCTGTTCCCTTATGACCAAATTAATTGCACCTAAAGCATTTAATACCCTTGGTGCAGGTGGGTGCTTGATGATCTAAGTCACCACAGTTGAAGCATCTCTTCATGTTGTTAAACTTACGTACTGGAGGACGATGAGGAGTCGAATTACTGGTAATTGTCGGTCGGGCTAGCATCTTCTGCCTCATATTGCTGTAGATATCTAACTTCTTACGGAAATCCTTAAGGTTTGATGCGCCGTATAAAATAGCTTTGTTAGATTCACTGTCTCGGATGCCATCAATAACATATTCCATAAGCGCAGCGTCTTCCACCTTTCCATGAAGTGCACATTCTTTCATGTGGAGAAAATACTGTTGGTATGTCTCGTCATTCTTCATCTTCCGTGAACTAAGTTTTTTATGTATGGCAGCACTATTTAGTTTGGAACCAAATTCTTCTTCAAGTTCGTCCTTTAAGTTGGTCCAATCCTTTACACCTCCTAGTGACCGTAAAAATAGCTTGGCGGTTCCACTAAGAAGCCGTTTTGCGTAGATTAACTTTTCAGTTTCAGTCCAGTTCATCAACTGTGCTGTATCTTTTAATTCTTCAAACCACGATGAAATAGGGTAAGTATCATCACCATTAAAAGATGTCATCGACTTCTCCAAATCATTAAACGAAATATACGGTGCGTCATCTTTCATGTTCTTTTCATCTTTGCTGTCTTTTTCATGATCTTCTTTTTCTTTTATGTCTTTCTTCGGCGGCATCTTGAATAGGTAGGTAAATAAAGCGTAGTCTTAAGTCTTCAAGTGACAAAATCTTCTTGTATTGTGGAAATAGTAGGTAATAAAATCTTCTTACTTAAATCTTCTTTATAAAATCTTCTTCAGTCGTAAATGTTTAATAAGTCTTATAATCTTCGTAAAATCTTAGTCGTAGAATATGGTAAAACTTCGTAAGTATTAATGTTCGCGAAGTCATTAATAATCGTAGCTGTCTTCGTAAAGTATAAACAATCCAACCGTATAACCAAGTAATCGTTGTAATTTTAATATTTTTATTTTATCTTTGCATTTTTATTTATAAAAATATTAATTATTTTGACGTCACAATCTACGGCCCGAAGCATTTTTTAACAGTTTGCGCCGTGATGCACAATGTACTTCAACGTCCCGTAGCATTCGGTGAACGCGTCGGTAAAGCAGTCGTGTATGGCTCGTGCGCGCGCGGCGAAGGATTTGCACTTGACGACAATGGGTCGGTCGGTAAAACAGAACCAATATAACTTGCCGGTTGTTTGTATTTTGTGGATAATTTCTTCGTAAATTACGTCAATCCGTCTTCACTGATACTTCTCTGGATCCCGGACGAGCCCCCATAAAATAGTTTTGGTGTTTCCAATGAGAAAGCAGCGAGATTTATTGACATAAACTTTATTTTCTTTCACAACAATTCGTTAACCTCTTTCCGTGTCACATTCCATCTATCTTCCCCTCACTCCCCTCACTATCCTTTCTTTCCCTCTTAAATGTTACAAATACAAAAAAACTAATTATAAAAACGTAATAAAATAAACTTCTCCCACATATATGTATATGGTTTCTGTAATATTGTAACGGACAGCAAGAGAAATCGTATAAAAAAGTTTTCGGTACGTAATCCCTTACACCTTGATTTGAAACTTGGAATAGTTTTAGATCTTACTTTCCCAACTCCATCGACGAATAGTAAAATAATTGTAATAGTTCCAAAGAAGGTATGGAACCCTCGGTGCGCGAGTCCGATTCGCACTTGACCGGTGTTTTTTTATTAAATCAGTCCTACCTGATGGTTAATTATAGCACAATAACTTATTAAAAGCCTATTCACTGAACACATTATAATCGGGCGGGAAAACTGAGGCAGACAAACTGTGCCAGTCCTATAGTAGCCCATAGCTACACGCTAGGGTGTACCTTTTTTTATTACTTTCTTTTTTTTTTTTTTTACCTGTCAGAAACCGGAGCGTGTATGGCGCACAACTGTGCTGGCTGCCACGCCATACAAATCCCGTTTTGCCTGTACTGATATACTTGCGAGGCTGTATCTGTTTTTTTGAGTTCACGGGAAACCTTCAAAAGGTCCCCGGGACCTGTGAAATGTTGGATTCTTACCCACTAAAACCCCCGGCTGTCAACAGCACATGAGAGGGGGGCGCATTATTTCCCCACTGGGAACCAGACATGGTGCTCACTGGGATCCCTATCCCCGTCACAACACTGCCGTCGTCCTCCTCGGAGCCGCCGCCGTCCACATCCAACATCCCGAGCTTTAGCTGTACCGTACTATAAATGAGAAAGCCAACCGCTTGGTCGGGTCTGAAGGAACATTCACCACGTAAGGGGTGTGTACTTGCCGTGAGACTAGTCATCCGATAATAGAAGGGGGATGGTAGAATCAAGCCGTGCAATTCCTGCGCACACTTTCCAAAATGGATCCTTTAGAATACCGAGAGTTTGGCTACTATAATTCTCATCATCATCAGCCGGAAGACGTCCACTGCTGAACATAGGACCTCCAACCTCCCCACTAGAACGCCACAATGGACGACAGTTGGTTATTTGCATCTACCGGTTACCTGCGACGCGCACAATGTCGTCTGTCCACCTAGTGGGAGGCCTGCCTACGCGGAGTCTTCCGGTTCGTGGTCGCCACTAACCTTTCTTCCCCAACGATGTGGCCTGCCCATTGCCAATTCAACTTGCAAATTCTGGGAGCTATGTCGGTGACCATAGTTCTTCGGCGAATCAAATAAAAAAATTTAAAACTACCATCAAGAGCCATTTGTCTAAAAAGGGCTAATAAAAAATCTCGGATTACCTGGAGGATAAAGCTGCGTGGGCTTGAACTGCAGTACTCTTACAAGCTGATAGTTTAAGATATATTTATTGTAAATTTGTTTAAAAAAAATCTTATATAATTAAAAAAAGACAAGCCCGCTGAGTTTCTTGCCGGATCTTCTCAGTGGAGGCCGCGTTACGATCCGGTGGTAGTTGTAAAAAATTACAATATGTAAGAGCCCCCGTGAGGCTTATGCATAATAAAGAATTGTGAATTTGAATTTGACATTTCGGATTCTGTCGCGCAAAGAAACTCCGAACTATAATTCTACTAACGACAAATTCCCATCAGATCGCAGTCCAGAACTTGCTGCAATTTAAAAAACACATTTTTTTTTATTTACTTACAGAGAATCTTTGGAGTTTGCGAATAGACAGCTGGGCATATCAGAAGAGTTGGATTCAGCTCCAATGAGGGCAGAGGCGTACCTAAACTTGGCTCGAGCTCACCAAACTCTGGGAGGACTAGACAGGTGCGTATATGCGTATCATCATTCATTCATCATTACGAGCCGATAGACGTCCACTGCTGTACAAAGGCCTCCACATTAGAAGAGAGGGGTTGTCATAATCTCCACGCTTGGCAGGCGGCTCGGGGATCGCATTATAGGTGGAAGATAAATCCAAAAGAAAGACGCTGCTGCCCGTCTTCCTGTTCCCGCTCTTACGACACCCAACGAGAGGAGATGGGGGAATGCAATTCTTCAACCCGACACCCCACCGGTAACGGGTATTAAAAATTTAGTAAACGCAAAAAGAGTGTGAGTGGAGGACTACGTGGATCATCTAATTTTATATAAAGTTAAAGTTTTAAAAGCGTTACGGGGTCTAAAACGCCCCATACAGCAGGAATTGAAAGTACAGATAAATCAGTGCATCAATCTATTTTCAGGGCACTGTCGTACGCACGACAAGCGCTATACAACGACTGCGGAGGTGGTTCCACGGCAGGATGTGTCCATCTAACGGTGGCTTCCGTGAGCCTCGAGCTGGGCGCCTTCTCCAAGGCCATGGACGGCTTCCAGAAGGCACTGGCTGTGGCTCAAGCCCAGAATGATAACACTTTACTGCTGCAGGTATGTCAATGTGTAGTCAGATTTAGTAGGTTCCTTGTGCAAGGAACCGTCCAGTAGCAGTGTGTAAACATTGCTGTGTTCCGGCGTGAACGGCACTGTAGCTGGTGAAATTACCGGACATAAAAGACTTAATATCTAATGTGTTAAGGGTTGGCAACGCACTAGTGATTCTTCTGATGTTGCTAGCGTCTATAGGCTGCGGTGACTGCTTACCATCAGGCGGGCCGCACGCTTGCTTGCCACCTCAGTAGTATGAAAAAAACGTCTGTGGCATATGTACCGCTAGGTGCCCGTAATAAGAACAGGGTTTTTATACCACCTAGAGTACCTAGGTAAGCTCAATCTGCAGGTGTATGTGTGCTGGATAGAGGAATGGAATGGTCTCGGTGAGCGCTGAGAGTAAGCTCGATTTGCAGGTGTACGTGGGGTGGGTACAGGAATCTTCTCGGGTAGCGCTGAGAGTGCGTTCAATCTGCAGGAGTATGTGGGGCGGGTAGTGGAATGGTCTAAGGGAGCGCTAAGAGTAAGCTCAAGCCGCAGATGCATGTAGGATGGGTAAAGGAATGGTCTCGGTGAGCGCTGAGAGTAATCTCGATTTGCAGGTGTACGTGGGGTGGCTTGTGGAGTGGTCTCGGGGAGCGCTGGCATAGAGTAAGCTCGTAGTGGATGGTCTCGCTCGGGGAGCGCTGAGCTCATGCCACAGGTCTACTCAGGGCCCCGGGTAACCTCGGGTACCCAGACCATTACATTGTTGTAATGTGGAGAGTGTAACGGGGTGAGGGATTGATGGCTGCTGCTCGAGTCAACTCGTGCGCGGGTGCTGCTTGGGGGGACTGGTCCGACTACTATCCATTTGGCCGTCTAGTTTGTTGTAATTTTGTCATAATTAATTGTGTTCCTCCGTTGTTTTATGTTTCGAACGGCAGGACACACTATCGCTAATGTTGATCCAATTGTAACAAGACAAACAATATTTGAAAGAAGTGACAAAATGACAAGCCTGCTGAGTTTCTTATTTATTTATTTATAAATTTATGTACACACAAACATGGTTAGAGAAGTATTAGGAGAATACAGGTACAAAGGCAGAGCTTATTTCTATAGAAATCTCTTCCAGCACGCCCAGGAGAGAAACGGTGAAAGAAAGAGATAGGGCGCAGTGTGTATAAAAATACATATTTATATAACAAGATGAAAAAAAAACAGAGCTATAATCAATATAATAAATACATAATTAAATAAAAATAAATACCTATGTATACATACATATATATATATATATATATATATATAACTAAATATATACCAATAATATAAACAAATATGAAAGCATTGTATTTATAGGAAAATAGACAGAGACTACAAAACAGAGGAAAGATAGTGCTCTTTAACGCGATTCTTAAATATGTATAAAGATTGACAGCCACGTATAATGATTTCTGATACTTACGCGAATATTACACATTGAAATGAAACTAATTTTAAAATAATAATTAGAAGACCAGAGGGTACCCTAAGACAACTATGACATATGGACAGCTACCACCTCAGTCCGCCCGTGACCATGAATGCTGTAAAGTATTCGAAACGTCGGGAAATTAAAATCAAAAATAAACCGCGATATAATCCGTAAAATTAGTTTCATTTCAAAGCCACGTATATCATGAGGCAAAGAGTTCCACAGTCTAACTGCATTCTTGCCGGATCTTCTCAGTTGAGGCCGCGTTGTGATCCGGTGGTAATGCTAGCGTTAAGCCTATTTGAAATAAATATTTTTGACTTTGACTTTAATGATCTTGGTTCTTGGATAGTCAAGGAAAAGAGATAGTAAACGAGTCGTTGTTCCTCGCTGCAGGTGTACGTAGGACTGTCAGAGCTATGGCGGCGGCTACGCGATGCCGAGCGAGCGGTCGCTTGTGCCGCCCGCGCCTGTGACCTGGGACGCGGGCCGCGCTCCCTGGACCTCAACACACGACATCATCGAGCTGCGCTGCTTCAGATGGCGGCCGCGTTACGAGCAAGAGGGGAACTTGGTGACGCGCATGATTACTGTAACGTGAGTTTATTCTAGTAGGCCTTCTGTCTACTGCCGGGGGAGCGTGCGTTCTTTGCTCCAGGGAACGTGTTCTGGCGAGCGTCTGGCGTTTGAGTGAGTAAAATAATTGCAACGTGATTGTATTTTATACTAGATGGCAGGTCTCTACTTCTTCACTGAAGGAGGCCACGGAGGGCTGATTCCATTTAGTGGAGGTGACAGCGTTAGAGTGGCGACGTGGCGAGGAATCCCCAACTTGAAATGGAGCTCGTGAATCGCGGACGCTTAGTCACATTCTTTGGCATTAGAGCGATTCTGGCAAGGTCCGATTGGAGTGCCCAGATTCTATCCATAGATAAAGGCCACCGGGGTAGTTTTAGTGGGTAAAAATCTCACGTCATAACCCGGTTGCCGTTGAGAGGGCGGTCCTTTAAAGATTACCTTTTAGAGGTATACTCCCCGACCAAAAAAAGGTTTAACCTAAAGCTGTTTCAGAACTTACTAAAACAACAAACCCCGCGGTATACTTGCCTGCTCTTGATCCTAGATAATAAAAAACTATGTTTGCAGGAGGCGCTGCGTCTAGCGGCAGTAGCAGGAGACCAGGGCTGCTACGCGAGAGCTGTTCGGATTGCCGGCGATGTGTACAGAAGAAAATGCGATGTTGGGAAGGCGTTGAGGTAAAGGAATAAACCATTCATACAAATATGCGGGCGGAAAGTGTATGAAAATACACTGTTATGGTCATAGTTTTGAGGTTATGATGCTGTGCGACAGTGAGCGAGCAAAAAATTAACCAAATAATGAATGACAAAAGACCAAAAGTTTAATGTCCACCTTCGCAAAATCATTCAGACCATTCTTTTTGTGGTAAATAAAATATCTCTAAGGGAAAAGTGTGATTCCCAACTCGTGTGTATTAAAGCTCAAAATACACCCCGTTGGTAATCCGTCACTTTCTTCCTTAGAGAAATGTACTATTTTAGGCATTATGAAGTGGCAATGGGTGCTGGGCAGGCGTTAGGGGACAGACTAGCACAAATGGAGGCGATGGATGGAGCTGCGAGGTGTCTTGAAGCCCTACGGCTTCAGGGAAGAATCTGCAATTGTCGCCCGCTCGAATTCAACACGAGGCTGCTAGAGGTCGCCACTTCAGTTGGAGCTAAGGTTAGTTTCTTCCTCAATATAAGTTTCCGCTTAACAGTAATGCTGCCTGGTAATATTAGGTGATGAAACCGTTGATAAAGGTGTATCGGTGTCAGTGATGAGATAAACAATGAGATGAAATCGTTTATTTCAAATAGGCCAAAATTTGCACTTTTGAATTGGCATATTTTTTTTTATAAAACTACCAACGGATCACAACGTGGCCTCGACTGAGAAGATACGGCAAAAAAATCATTGTCTTTGTCATTTTTCTTCTATTATTTACCTCTTGTTCTGACAGATATATTTTATCTGTGCCATGTGTTTATATCAAAATAAGGATTCGCATAAAAAGGATTAAATAAATTAATTTAGTGATTGCGGTAAAAACGGTGATGTTCGGCAGAATTTGCCAGATACGCGTGACGAAAAAGCGTTATTCTGAAATATCATGAGGGGAGAATTACGGACTCCAGATGAAGTTCAGGGAAAGCTTACAGATGGAGGGGGTAAGTTTTCCCCAGGCGGTAGGGGCGCGGGTAATAGGACATGCTAAATGGTGGGCGGAGGTAATTTTGGTCAGGTTGCCTAGCAACCTGGCCAAAATTACTCTTCGGCACCGGGGAACAATTCTTTGCCCAGTTGGTAAGGGAGTGAAGGAGCGGAGGCAAGTCTACTTAACCCTCCACGGGTTAAGTAGTTCACCTGCCTCGGAGGAAAGACTAAAGAAAGCTGTCAAGGCTGCCTACGGTTCTTAGGGGACCATAGACAAACGCGTACTCTATTCTTCTACATCTACACTTCTACACAATCTTAAAAATTTACATCTACACTAATATTATAAAGAGGAAAGATTTATGTTTTTATATCTTTGTGACGAATAAACTCAAAAACTACTTGACCGATTTTATAAATTCTTTCACCGATGGAATGCTAAATTGATTCTGAGTAATATAGGCTATATTTCTTACAAAAAAAATCTGTACTGAGCCGGGGCGGGCCGCTGGTAGTATGTAAACTCTATGCCAGAGAGTCTCACCTCGATGCGTGTACAGATGCTGGTCCGTCGTGTGCGGCTGCGTCTGGCGGAGATCTACTCGGGGCTGGGGGACGCGGCCGCCGCCGCCCGGCAACGGCGCGCCGCCGCCGCGTGCGCCGCCCCCGCCTGCGCGCGCTGCCGCCGCCCCCTCGCCACCACGCCCGAGCCGCTCGCTTCGCTGCCGTGCGCACATATAGTGCACCACAAGTAATTATACACTACACACCTACACTTTACACACTTACAGTACAATACACTTTACACACTTACAATACAATACACCTTACACATTTACAATACAATACACTTTATACTTACAGTACAATACACTTTACACACTTACAATACAATACATCTTACACATTTACAATACAATACAATACACTTTATACTTACAGTACAATACACTTTACACACTTACAGTACAATACACTTTACACACTTACAATACAATACACCTTACACATTAACAATACAATACACTTTATACTTACAGTACAATACACTTTACACACTTACAATACAATACACCTTACACATTTACAATACAATACACTTTATACTTACAGTACAATACACTTTACACACTTACAATACAATACATCTTACACATTTACAATACAATACAATACACTTTATACTTACAGTACAATACACTTTACACACTTACAGTACAATACACTTTACACACTTACAATACAATACACCTTACACATTAACAATACAATACACTTTATACTTACAGTACAATACACTTTACACACTTACAATACAATACACCTTACACATTTACAATACAATACACTTTATACTTACAGTACAATACACTTTACACACTTACAGTACAATACACTTTACACACTTACAGTACAATACACTTTACACATTTACAATACAATACACTTTACACACTTACAATACAATACACCTTACACATTAACAATACAATACACTTTACACACTTACAATACAATACACTTTACACTTACAGTACAATACACTTTACACACTACAAAATAGTTACCATCGATAGTAATAATGACATATTTCCGTTTCATTAATAACATATTAGCTTAGCTTATGTTGGTTGTTCAAACGACAGTCTGTCAGGGTTTTAGTTATCGCTCGATTTCGGTGGTTTATCGCGGGATATCGATGACTTGATCGAGTCTTTGTGTCTGTTGTTAACACAGCAATGTTTACACACTGCTGCTTGGCGGCAGAATATCTGACACTGCGGTGATACCTACCTGATGAACATTCGACGGGCCTGTTGGTCTAGTGGCTGGCCGCTACCCAACAGGTCGTGGGTTCGATTCCCACCAGGTGTCTGGGCGTTTTGTCTGCATAAGTATTTTACAAAAAAAAAGTATATAAGTATACGGTAACAGCTCAGTGGGCGAGCGCTTGCCTTGGAAACAAGGTGCGCAGGTTCGATCCCCGGCTCGCACCTCTGATTTCTTTAATTAATCATGTGCGAATCGTCTTTGTGCGATTGTTACTAGCTTTCGGTGAAGGACAATATCGTGAGGAAACCTACATGTCTGAGAAAGCCTAACTAGCTTTCGAATGACGTGTGAAGTCCGCCAACCCGCACTTGGCCAGCGTGGTGGACTGCGGCCTAAGCCCCCTCATCTTGAGGGAAGGCCCGTGCCCAGCAGTGAAACATAAACTAGGGCTGGTATTAGTATCAGTCGTCTGGTTCCCATAAAACAGGCTGCCTAGTTTGAGATCAGAAGACTTGGTGTGGATTATCCTAGAATAATATTTCTTGTATTGCAAGGTGCATGCCAGAGGCGTGGTCGCGGCGGTCGACTCGAAGTGCGAATAACGCCCCTGATTGTGCGGAGTGCGCCTCTCCCCGCGCTCCGCGCGCCCCTCCACCCGCGCCGCCTGCGCCCCCCGCACCTCGCACCTTACCCACACAGGTAATGTCCTCCTGGCCGATACGACCACAGCGGCCAAGCTTTCGCAAGATCAGCCATCTACGAGGGAGATATTATAGTGCACAAGTGCTTTCGTAGACGCAAGTGCACTCTCTCTTCCTTTCACTTCTCACAATCCGATGGGACGGAAGACCAACACGACCGGTGGGATATCACGCGCAGGTCCGACTTTTTTACATGCCCATCCGACGCACTGATAGTCTTACTTTGCTGACAATCAAGTCATCGGCCTGCATTGTCCTAGCCTGTAAGGAACACATGCTCTCAAAGTTGTTGCTTCCCTCGGATTCGAATCCGCGACCTCTGGTTTGCAAAGCAAACGGTTTCACAATGCGCCACGGAGGCTACAAATTGGCTAGATTTAGTACTTTTTTCACTACTTGTAACTGACATATAGCCACGACGGCCAATCTGCATATTTATAGGTATGTGTTTTTGACATGAGTGAATTGGATTTGCTCTCAAGGGCAACTTGGAAAAATCCCTAAATGATGGTGATAACCTAATCAAAGTCCAAAAAATATACACACTGACACTAATTAGTAGCTAGTTCAAATGCGGCACGAAGTACCAAAGAGTATAAATGAACTCGCTATTTCAAATCCGAATCGAAGGACCAAACATTTTAGCGTGTAGCTCTTTTGCTGTGATTTTAATGAAATCACAGACAGACTGATAGATTATACTGTTTATTGGAAAATTCGTAAAAAATAGCTTAAATAATACGTTATAATGATTGCAAGTGGGACCAACAATATGGTGTGGTTAATGTCCGGTCATCGATGATAATAGTTAGTAATATATTATATTACTAACTATTATCGATGTGTCCGGTAGTTGTTTGACGTTTGGGTAATGGCAATGATATTTTACTAAAGATATGTTATGTCCCTACTAACGCAAGATAAAAGTTGTGTCACTTGTAGTTAGATACATTTTCCTACCTATAGTCTGACAAGGACAGATGCGTAACGAGAAAAGTAAGAGAATACGAGATGGCTATATTTTGGTGCGTTCCGTTGTCAGCGTTGGTTAAACACTTGTCATCTTGTCAACTGACATTCAATTTTACAATTAGGTATTTGTAGGTTTGTTGTCCGTGGTACCACTGGTGGTACTACTGGTGGTACCACGGACAACAAACGGTCCCGAGGCCTCAGACTTGGCTTACCGACTGCTGCTGCGACAAGGGCCTACTTTTACGTGTCCTCCGAAGCATCACGCTCAGTTCAAATGCGAACTGTTATTGATTTTGGTCCCGTAATGTACCTAAATTACAGCAACGAGCCTTTAGGCTTAGAGCGTATAGGTGCACTTACGGGACATTTTGGTTCCAATGAACACCTTCACAGAATGAGGCTAAGTACTGTCGATACTTGCAGATTCTGTGAAGGTGAAAAAGAGTCAATGCAACACATATTGTGTGGCTGCGACGCTCTTGCGAGACGTAGGTTGAGTCATCTGGGAGTGGCCTACCCCACACCAGATGATTATGTACAGCTCCAAGCTGGCGCAATCGTTGCGTACCTGAGGGAACTCTTCGACACGCCAGCAACAGAGTAAGGGCTAGGGCATGCACAATGGATCCAACTGGGTCGAAGTACGTTCCGGTGGTTACCGGGCCCGATTTTATAGCCACCAACAATAGAATAGAATACAATAGAGCGTATAGAGAACAAAGGTCTTAGAACTCGTTAATCAAGAATTTGTGCATTCCAGGACTTCCCGTTCGGCACACCGCCCACACTCCGTGACTCGGATCTCAACTCCATATTGTCTGATCATAGCAGTCAACAAGCTACATCTAGCGTTTAATTTTGTCAAGCAATACCTACAGCGTGTAGAACAAGAAGCTTTTCAACTAAGAATGTGGCCGCCATGATGTTCGCGACTGCGGAACTTCACTCATTTTTTACGATTTTTGTACCGGCAGCAGAGTAAACACAAAATGCAAAATTAGCCCCGGTTTTGATTATTTATTGTCTTGTTTTGCTGTCTATTTTTGTTGAAACATCATTTTTAGTAATTATATATTTGAAATGGCAAGATGGCGGCCACATTCTTAGTTGAAACACATGTTATTTTTTTAATTACTGCTTACACATATTCGTTTATTAACCCATCAAAGTCACGTCAAAGATAATTTCGGTTGCAATCTGTTAAAAAAATACTTATATTTTAATCGAGTCTTATAAAATAGTTTATCCCTTGGAGGTTTATCCCAAAAAAATAGGAGTTGAAATTTAGTTTTATACAAAAATAACGTAGGTAGGTAACCCTACATTGTAAACCTGTACATTCTGGGAGTCTTTGAGGGAAAACTATGTAAGTAAATATTTGAAGATTGGTGCAAAGACAATGGATATACGTTATTCCATATGTCCCTATTACAGATTTAATCGTTTAAAGATAAACTTACTTAATTGTTTAATATTACAAAATTCTAAGGATTAGTTTGGAATTATAAACGTACCATTAATATAAAAAAATGTTACATTTATTGATGGATGCAATAATATAATAATCGATTATATTAACGAATGTCCATATCCTTATAAACTAATTCTATAAATAACTAAATAAATTAAAATATTGATAAAATAATACTTATTTATTTATGGTCATTTATTTATCGAGTAAACAGAACTTGCTTAGTTAGGACAAATATCAATCTTAAAAATTATTGTTTATGATGAGGCTTTAACCATGAAATAATTTCGTAACTTTTTCATGACATTAAACCGCGGCACTCCCGTGGCAATGGAGGGCGTTAGTAAAAATTCCTTACTCGTTTCATACCTATGTATTTACCAGAAAATATCGACAAACATTTAAGTTAAGTATTTATATGTATTTAGAATATTGAATCCTTTGAAAATACGCTTTATGAAAAGAATAATTTGTTTTTGTATGAATTAAAAAGGAAATATTTGTACGACAGGTGTCGATTGGTAATGTGGTTATCGGCTTAACTTTATGTTTAAAGTAAATTTCTAACTCACACACACACTTAAAAAGTAATTCACTTTACACACTTCAAATACAGTACAGATTACACCCTTATAATGCAATACAACTTACACTTACAACACAATAGAACAGAGTGCGCAGCAAGCGAGCCGTAGCTTCTTCACACACTTACAATTTGCTTACAATAACATATTACGGGAGAGATGTTATGAAAATTGTTATATATTTTTAAATTACCACCGACAAGCCTATACAGTACACACTGCGCCGAAAATAGTATTAACATTATACCTCCCCATGGTAGGTATACTATAATATTATCATCTGAGTACTTACTCCCTTTTCAACACATTAATATTTTGGTTCTGAAGCTAAACCCGTTAGGATAAAAGTATAATAAAATACAGAAATGTAATAATTTGAATCAGGAATTTAAATAATCATATTCTAAACGCATAATCAACTGCCATATAATATACTTTTAAAGTCAATTAATCAATAAACACAATATTAAAATGAATAAAATTATAGTTGCACTGGTTCGTCAAAGGGCACAGAAGTATGGGTAATGAAAAATATGCAAGAATTGGGATACGGTAGTCAAGTTGTCGGGGTCGGGGATATTGTGGCTGCTAGCTGATACCTAAGAGCGAACGCACAGGTGCCAATACGGTCAGAGGGCCTAGACAAGTTGTTATTCTAAAATAATAAATGCTAGAGCTTGTAGCTAGAAAATAAGTCGCTAAGTCACGTCAGGCCACATCGCTCGAAGAACCGGTAACCGTTGGGGAAGAAAGGATCTCTAGTGGCGACCACGAACCGGAAGACTCCGCGTAGGCAGGCCTCCCGCTAGGTGGACAGACGACATTGTGCGCGTCGCAGGTAACCGGTGGATGCAAATAGCCAATTGTCGTTCATTGTGGCGTTCTAAGGAGGAGGCTTATGTTCAGCAGTGGACGTCTTCCGGCTGATGATGATGATGAAGTCACATGAAAAGATATATCATTTCCATACATTTATTTTCTACTATCTAGCATTTCGTTTTGTAGAATGACAACTTGGCCCTCAGTACTTTTTACGCAATTTTAGAACAAAAAATGAAAAATTAATAAAAAAGATTTTGCGACATAAAATGACTTAAAACAAAATTCTCAATGGAACATGTATTTGAATTATGTCGTTTTAGTTCTAATCTAATTGATATAAATTTATTAATTTATGGTTAGGTTGGCCAGCAGACAGGGTAATTCGTGTCTGCTTTTGCTAGTGGACGCTCTTCATAATTATACATATTTAAATATACTATATATAAATTACGGTATTCCTGCACAAAATTCGTCATCATTGATCTAACAGAAAAAATATATAATAGATTATCACAATGTGCGTTCGTTCTAACAGTTGGTTCAAGGGAAAGCCTTCTGCATATTTTTCGCCACTCCTAACAAATCACTGTTAGAATATATAGAATATTATTAAAAATTCCAATGTATATTATTCAATCAGTCCAAAGTCTATTCATTGTTACATATTTTAATGGTGTAAATAAGTACTGGATTATACTTAGTATTTCGAGCACACATAATATCCTACATATATATATATATAGGTCTAAAGGCTCATTAGTCAGTATTATGTGATTTAAACTGTACTAAACAATGGTAAATTAATACGTCATCAAATGATGTAAGTAAACTTTAACTGTAATACGACCTTAAACGATGCGTTTTTGCATGTTATTTGTTAATTTTATCGTTAATATACTTTTCTATGCCCATTATATTATAATATGATCCTACGTTCTACTTTTGTATCATTAATATTATGTATTCAGTACTTATAGCGTTTTAACCGATGTGTGTAATAATATATATATATATATGTGGGAAGGCAAGTAAATCGCGAACAAGTACTTGAAATATTTTATTATAACACAACACAGGCCAGTACAACTTCTTTTTTAACAATACAATGACTACTGTCTTCTTGACAACCCGATTGACAAATGACAATGCATCGTTAGTGTTGTCGTAGCAAAATTTAAATAAACCGGAGCATTCACGTATAAAGACGACCATTCCCACACGGCCATCCTGATCAGTCATCTGCCCCAGATGATACGTCGTCGTCCACAGCAGAACTCCAAGGTCTCATCATATCCGCTGAACTATTTGTGTTATGGGGTCCCTCGCCATTTCCTACTTTCTTGAGATCATAGCGATCGTTTCTCTTTTTCTTAACTATTTCGTAAGGACCAAGATATTTTGGATATAGTTTGTAGCCTTGAACAAACTGGGTCCTTTTGATGGCGACAAGGTCTCCAACTTCATAAGTTTTAGCTTTTTTCCGCTTACTGTCATAGTTTTTCTTGTTTTCATCTTGTATTTTCTGAATATTTTCTTTAGCAGTCTTTCGTAGTTCTTCTCGTTGATCATAAAATATCTCTCGGCTTTCTTCTTCTATTAGATTATAAATCTCATCATTTTTATCATTGATCTTTACTCCTGTGAGTAGTTGAAACGGCGTCATTCTGATGCTCCTTTGGTATGTGCCGTTTAAACAACGTTGTACTTCACTTACTTTTCGGTACCATTTGTTAGGGTCATCCGCAGATAATTTACTCAACACGTTAATGATAACTTGATGAATTCTCTCAACCTGGCCATTGCCCCTTGGTTGGCCAGTCGTGATAGTATGGTGCAGTATTCCTTCTGTTTCACAATACTCTTTAAACGCATTAGAAGTAAATGAAGCATTGCGATCGGTTATAATTCTTTGCGGTGAGCCAAAAGTCTGTTGCTGGATTTTCAGTTTATTCAGAACTTCATCTGTCGACGTAGTCTTTGTCGGGTAAATCCATGTAAATTTGGTAAAACCATCAACAACAGTCAAAATGTACCTATAATTTTTGTTTGTGGACGTTAGTGGACCAAGGTGATCAATATGGTAAGTAGATAAAGGTACATCTCCTTTATCAATCACGTTTAAAAAACCTTCCTTCTTTCCTCTTCTATTTGAAATCAAGATACATTCCACACAGTTTTCTATCACCGACTTAATCTTCTCTTTTATGTTATCAATAAAATAATCTCTTGTTATCAGGTCTTCAGTTTTTACTAAACCAAAATGTCCTTTCTCGTGATTTCGTCTTATTATTTCGTTTTGCATTTTCTTAGGTACTACCATTAACTTTTTTCCGTCTTTAATTTTCCATAATATACCACTTTCTAGAATGTAATCCTCGTAGGTTTCTGTTTCTAATACCTTTTTCAGTAGTTTTATTTTCAGGTCATCATCTTGTGCTCTTCGGAGACGTGCAGCAGTATCGGTAAGTACACAAATATTAGGTGTAGTTTGTCTGCTGAGAGCATCGGCATGCTTCATGCGTATTCCTGGCCGGTGTTCAATAACGTAATCATACTCTTCAAGCATCAACGCCCAGCGAGCTACTCTCGGAGGTAAGTCCTTTTTCTGCAGAGTCATTGTTAAAGCAGAACAGTCGGTAACGATTTTGAATTTTATTCCTAGTAGGTATACTCTGAATTTCTTAACTGCTTCAACAATAGCCAGAATTTCTAAGTAGTAACTATGGTATTTCTTTTCAGCAGCTGACGTCTTTTTGCTCATGTAGTGGATAGGGTGCATCTGATTATCTTTCGGGCTTCTTTGTAGTAAAACTGCCCCATAACCTTCTGCGCTCGCGTCTGTGTGAAGCTCTGTTTCCAAATTAGGGTCGTAGATTCTCAATACCGGTGACTGACACAAATTGTGCTTCAATTCTTGAAACGCTTCTTCACATTTCTGGTCAAAATTGAAGATAACACCTTTCTTCAAAAGATCAGTCAAGGGCCTTGCTATCAGTGAATAATTCTTTACAAACTTTCTGAAGTAACCGGTTAAACCTAAAAAAGACTGAAGTGACTTTATATTCTGTGGCTTCTGAAAATTGGCAACTGCAGCTATTTTCTCTTTGGACGGTCTTATTTCACCTTCGGACACGATGTAACCTAAGTAGTTGATTTCTCTTTGCATAAAATGACATTTTTCCCAGTTGAAAAGTAGTCCATATTCTTCTGCTCTTTTAAAAACTCTCTTTAGCTTTTCTAGTCCTTCTTCTTCAGTTTTAAAGGGTAAAATCAAATCATCAAGATAAGATAACACAGTGCCATCTAAAATCATGTCCTGGAAGACGTCATTTACGAATCTCTGAAAAACAGAGGGTGCAGTACATAATCCAAAAGGCATTTTTAAGAATTCGTACTGCCCTCGAGGTGTAACGAACGATGTATACTTCTGACTCTCTTTGTTAACATTCACATGTAGAAATCCGTTCTGTAGATCAAGAGACGTAAACATCTTTGCTTCTTTCAAACGGTCTATTTGATCCTCTATGAGTGGAAGTGGAAATCGTTCTTTGATGATCTTCTTGTTTAATTTCCGGTAATCAATACATAGGCGGTATTTGCCATTCCTTTTTTTCGCAAGTACAATCGGACTAGCAAAGTCAGATTTACTAGGTTGGATTATTTTTTGGTCAAGCCATTCTGCTATCTGCTGGTCTACTACATCCAATTCTAATGGTGACAGTCGTCGTGGATTTTGATGGACAGGGATCTCATCGGTGAGCACAATCTTTAATTCAACGCTGGATTCCTTCTGACGTCTTTTAGGGTCGTAGTCTTTAATCATATTCTCAACCTTGTCTCTATAATTTATATCTCCAACGTCATAGTATTCCTCTTCCTGATTATCTAACATTGTGAGATGTAAAATCCGTTTGGCAGATATAGTTCCAGATTTAAAGTTAATTTCAACTTCATTAAGGATTGGGTTACCTATTATAATATTAACTGGTATTGCTTCATCTTCAACTACATGGAAAGTTGCATCGAAGCAACAGTCGTCGATCTCAATATTCGCTGTAAACGAACCTTTAGTGTAGATTCCCTTATCAGCTATTCCCGTGAGGTTTTGCACGGTGTGAGGGTTATAACTCAATCTGTCGCAGCTAATTTTGTCAAAATAAGTTTCGTTAACTATATTTGCATCACTTCCAGTATCAATTAACGCCTTTACATGTACACCATTGATGCTAATATCTTTGTATGGTGCCAAACTATCTTCGGTATTGTTGATATCAATCTTCAAAGTCTTCTTGGTATTCTTCGGACATTCGGTTGACTTATGTCCAAAATCATTACAGCGGAAACACTTTATTCCTTTGGTACAATTAAGGGACTCGTGATCTATATCTCCGCAGTTAAAGCATCTTTTCTTCGGCATGTATCTTTTTATTTTAGATGTTGTAGGTTTAGGCGCCATCGGATAGTTCTGAGTTCTGGAAGAAACCTTTTTCTTAATTTCAGCATAGAGATCCAGTTTCTTTCTAAATTCTTTTATATTAGTAGCTCCATATAAAATTGACTTATTGCTTTCTATGTCCCGTATACCGTCTATGACATATTCAATCAGTGCTTCGTCTTCAATATTTCCCAATACCGCTAGCTCTTTTAAATGGAGAAAATACTGTTGGTAAGTTTCACTGGGTTTCATCTTTCTACTAGCCAGCTTCTTATGAATAGCCGCGCTGTTTAGTTTTTGTCCAAATTCTTCCTGAAGTTCTTCCTTTAATTTATCCCATGAAGTTGTACTTCCTAGTGATCTTAAAAGCAGTTTTGCTGTTCCATCCAGTAGTCTTTTCGAATAAATCAACTTCTCAATTTCGCTCCATTGCATCAATGTAGCGACATCTTCGAAATCCTTTACAAAGGTCTCGATACCATACGCGTCATCTCCAGTAAAATGAGTCATCGATTTCTCAAGATCGTTGAAGGAAATTCGCGGTGCTGCCTCCACAGCGACCGATTCTTCATCATCTTTGACTTTCTTTGGCGGCATTTTATAATATTGGTTAGTCTTGCAGTCGTACGTCGTTTACCAAATATTTATAAAATGCAGAACGTATCGTCTTTAGTCTTCAAATCTTCAAGAGATAATAAAGCATCGCCTTAGCTGGAACGTTATTTTTCCATATGCCAAACGTATGGTAATAGTTCTTTAGCTGGAACGCACCTTAATATTTCGTCTTCGTTATGCTTCATAACATAGAACAATCTTCGAACTGGAACGCGACTTGTCAAACTCAATTTTATATCTGTCAGTTGATTTTGACAATAACCTCATGTTCTCGAATTAAAATGTAACAATCTTACATGTTCTCGTTTCCAAAATACTTTAAACACGATAATACTTCAGCATCCCGGACGAGCCCCCATTTTTATGTGGGAAGGCAAGTAAATCGCGAACAAGTACTTGAAATATTTTATTATAACACAACACAGGCCAGTACAACTTCTTTTTTAACAATACAATGACTACTGTCTTCTTGACAACCCGATTGACAAATGACAATGCATCGTTAGTGTTGTCGTAGCAAAATTTAAATAAACCGGAGCATTCACGTATAAAGACGACCATTCCCACATATATATATTCTTAATTTATTTATTTTCACAGAAAAAAAAAATGTTTTGGGTTTTTTGCAACTGATCAACTTATGAAATATTGATCCCTTGTTTCCGGATTAAGTTGATGGCGACACGAATAATTTTTTATTGTAATTTAGCTTTTTCTTTTGTCATTTTTTATATTTTATGTTTATTTGGTAGCAAACAATTACATTAGACATAATGATTAATAAAGATGAACTATAATATGTATCGTCCTGATTGTTATATCTATATACAGTTTTAGCTAGACAAACTGATTTAGACTAGGTATATAGCTAGATCTATCTATACTCAAGAAAACCATTTCATAATGACTAACTAGCTTTATTTTTTAATAATGTTATACGGTGATATGCATAAATATGTATAAATAAAGAAGAACCCTTTGTGCTTTTCATGATAATAGCAAAAATTGTTAAATAATCTTTGATTAAAAAATATAGCTAATTAGTCATACATATTATTAAGTAGGTAGAAAAATAAATAATTTTAATTAAACCTCCAAGCTTGTCTAAATTAGTTAGTCTAGCTAGTTTTCAAATATCTATCTATGTCTAAAGTCACAATGCACTATTGCTGCTCAACTAAAATTCATATATTAAGTATATTTATTTATTTTTCTCCTGTGTGATCTTAATATAAGCCTGTATATAATAAAATATGTACTATATTATTAATATTTATTGCAAATGATATTATATTGCATCTTTATCGTACGTACCTGCACCTAAGTACCTACCTACTTATTAATACCTGCCTCTAAAATACTATTTTAATTGTAACAATGGATTATATTTATTGTATTTTACATGTTTAGAGTACTTACTTACCTATTGAAAGAATGTTAGGAAGATAATTTTATTGAAAGAAGGGAAACTACATTTGTTTCTACATTGTTGGTCATTTCAATCAAATGTAAACGAGTCGAATGGCAACGTAGGCAATTTTTTTGTAATGAGTTGTAATAATAATACTTACTTTCCATCATCGACTGGTTTAATTGTAATTGTATTCCGTTACGTTTGTTGGTTCGAAGAACACACACTTTCAGACTAAACTAGCTAATTAATGTAGATAGATTGCACTATTTAATAGAATTTACACTTTTTTTGTATATTATCTTAAACGTGTAGCTTTAAGGGAAACATGAGTAAATATAATTTCGCAATATATAGTAAATTATGCAATAATATTTGTTACATGTATGTATCATTTTTAAATGAATGTTACTTTAATCTTAAGAATTGTGTATATTCTCTATAACTATCGTTGAATGCAGTGTTCCATTTTACCCGTGACTTACCCTCACCCTTCTATAGTCGGTCGACGAGACGCACAGCGTATACGCACAGCGTATACGCACCCATATGTGGTAAACGTGCCTTCAGTCCGGACTAAGCGATTTGCTTCTTCGTTTATAATAAGGACAGCTAAGGACTGGAATAGTTTGCCTGCGTCGGTTTTCCCGCCCGATTATAATGTAGATGTCTTCAAGATTAGAGTGAATAGGCTATTAATAAGCTAGTGTGCTTTACCATCCTCGACTGCGTCACCGCTTTCCATCAGGTGGGACTGTGGTCAAGCACTGGCTTATATTAGATAAAAAAAACTTATCTTTTATTCAACAGAACTTTAAGTCTACTTTCGGGGCCACGAACGGTGTACCATCTTTAAGATGATAATCGCTTGCACGAGTCGGCCCAAAACACATGCGGGCGCGGGGAAAGCGCACGGGACGTCGTTCAACCGATTTTGATTGAAAACTGGTACAGCGTTCGTGTCCACGATTGTACCATGTGCTTTTACAGAAACTACATTTTCCAATAAACAGGATGTGGTTCTGCGTTCTTGCCATATTTACGGAGGTTGATATATACCTTTTAAAGAACATAAATCAATCATTAAATGATAGACGTAAAATTATGTATTATTGTTTTATATTTGGTACGAAAAGAAATCCCGTGTGCAACCGTCACTATAAAATAACCCCGTCTGGCACCGCTCTTCGCGCAAAGTAGATAAACAAGAGTACGCGCGGTTTGCCAACCTTGGGACCGATTCTGAGCCCTCGAGAGCTCTTATTCTGGTTGAACGTTAATCGTGAATCATTAATTATCTTTTAGTTATTAACCACTGAATTATTAAACTATTTTTAATCAATTAACATAATCCTTAACTGTTAGGTTTACAAATATGGCAAAAATGCAAAACCACACCCTGTATACGCAAAAGTTAAAATTCAACGGTAGGATGCATCTCTAGTATTAGTAGGTCTGTGGACGTCAGTGTTAATGTTTGATCAGAAAAAAATAACATATTCCTGTTATGTCCGTCTGTTAGGTACCTAAAAATAGTGCGGAGAAAATTGTGCACTGTTTTTTGACTTTTTTTTTTATTTACTTACCTATTTACGTGTAATTAGTTACTGCAACTCCTACGTATAAGCCACACCAAAGATTCCAATGTGATTCCAACCTACCTATTATTGTTATAAATAATTAATGTAGTTGTGACATCGGCGTTGTGTTAATCGGTCATTTTTAGGATAAAGTTGAGAGTATAAAAATGATTGTACGTTATATTTTAAAATTTTAATTGAAATATATTAATTTGAAAATGGAAAAGGCTTTATTTTTTATGGACCCTTTTTGAACGTATTTTTACTGTTAATATCCATACTATCTATCCATTTAAGTACCTAATAATAATAATATTCTAAGACAATTCACACACGGTCATTGTCACGGTCATACCCATAAGTATATACTTTTTTGTAAATACATAAGTACTTAAATAGATAAATGACACCCAGACACTTGCTGGGAATCGAACCTATGATCTCTTAGATAGCGGCCAGGGCGTTTGATCACTAGACCAACGGGCCCGTCAAAAGTATGTTTATAAATAAATAATAAATAAATAATTATTTATTATGAAGCACCACTTAGAACAACATAATTAAACAACATTGAAAAAAATATAATAAAAAAGGGAACAAGCATTTTAACAAAATATCCTAACTTATCCTATAGATATTATTACTGTGGTGTCTCACAAAAGGACGCACTCAGCTTTAATAATAATAATATCTTGGGACAATCCACACACGGTCATCCGATCCCAAACTAGGCAGAGCCTGTACTATGGAAACCAGACAACTGATACTAATACTTATATACTTTTTTTTTTGTAAATACATACTTAAATAGATAAAACAACACCCAGACACTTGGCGGGAATCGAACCCACGACCCATCGGTTAGCAGGCAGGGTGTCTGCCAACTAGACCAACGGGCCCGCCAAAGTCGTGTTTAATTAAACACGACGCTGGTTTTCAGTGCGCCCTTCTCGGTGACGGTTGCTCATTATGCAATCGGGTAAGTACCCATCTACGCGTATGTGATTAAGCTTAAGTATATAAACTAAACTTTACTCGTAATATTAACCGATTTTTTTTTTATACTACCAAGGTGGCAAGCAAGCATACGGCTCGCCTGATGGTAAGCAGCCACCGTAGCCTATAGACGCTAGCAACACCAGAAGAATCACTAGCGCGTTGCCGACCCTTAAGACATTAGATGTTAAGTCTTTGTGTCCGGTAATTTCACCAGCTACAGTGCCCTTCACGCCGGAACACAGCAATGCTTACACACTGCTGCTTGGCGGCAGAATATCTGACACTGCGGTCAAAATACTTTTTAGTAATACTTTCTAATAAGTGTTTCCTGCTCTTTATTTCCAACGAAGTATGTAGGTACCTCCTCGTGGGGTGTCCGGGTAAGAATAGTGACCTCCCATCTTCTTTTTGGGTATCTGTCCGGAAGAGGCGACTAAGGTAAAACCAGAAAATGGGCAGCAGCGTCTTTATATTGGATTACCAAACACCAATACTGCAATCCCTAAGCCGCCTGCCAAGCGTGGCTTCTGTTCAACAGTGGACGTCTTTTGGCTGCTGATGATGATGATGATGTGGGCACTTACCTTGTTTTTAGATCAAAATCGGCAAAATAAATTTAGGTATTACTTACATAAATGACATACTTACCTAACTCAGAGTAATTAGAATGGAGTTAGTATCGCGTCGATTCCCCGAACAAATTTTTCGTGGCACTTTTGCGGGGTGCGGGAGGCGAAGTAAACACACACAGATACAATTTCACGCATACCCACACTATAATAAACTCGCAACACATTCAAAAAGATACGCACACAAATAAAGAATAACCTGAACATATGAACAAAATTTGGCAGAGGGGTTAGCGCTTCATGATCTCTCCAGAGTGGTATCTCCTCTAAGTTACCTAATTATTGTACCCTACCAATTGTCTTTGGCTGGCTACTGGTCAGCCAGCCATCATTTCAGTGTTCATATATTAATTTATTACCCTTGCCTGCAGGCCTAGCACGACTTGCAATCCCGATCGATCAATTGCAAGGGGTGTTTCCCTGGAATGAAAACAAAGAACTTTCTGCGTAGCTTTAATATAACTTTATAATTCAGGTCTGAACCTAGGTTGACAGATCGGTGTGGAGTATGACGTAGTTTTCAACACCAAAACGTCATTCTCCATACAAAAATGTGAAATACTACGTCATAGTGACGTCATACTCACACTTGTCTGTCAAGATCTTCCACATCATGCTAAGCCTGCTGGTGAAGCTGTCATGGCTATCTGCGGCCAACAGTAGTACTAATAATTCCTATGAAAGTCAGACGTAGTAGAGATTGTCATCAGCACCCGCAACAAAGACGTATTTATCGACAAGTTCTAGGTATTAAAAAATGTCTGTCAAGGGCAATTAGTGTGGCATTCTGCCTGGGGTGCAAAAGTGTTCCGCTATGAAAGGGCAAATAACTGCGCTCAAGTCTCGGGAACTAAGCCGTGTCTTATCTCTTATAATTAGTATCAAACTTAAATACAGTCATCGAGTACTTTCGAGTCCCCGACCATAAGATGACCATAAGTTTGTTTGTTTTTTTTTTTTTTTTGGGAATGATGGTCGCTGTTGGCCGCAGATGGCCATTACAGCTTCACCGGACAATAGGAGGCGAGCGCTTGAAGCGCTCTAGCCTTTACGGCAGAAGTAGCGACGAGCTCAAGTGCACCTCAGGGAGGTACGGCCACGGCTTGGGCTGCCGCTTAAGAGAGGGCTGAGTTTACCACCGGTTCACAACGCGCCCCCACTGTGAAGAACCGGCAAGAAACTCAGTGGGGTGATGCACGTCGTTGAGGTCGCATACGTACGAATAAGTTTGTTATAGTCAAGTCGCAGTGTGTAAGGAAAATTAGAAAAACTGGGTTAACGTCTTTTCATTTTGATGACATATCGCCCATCGCCATAACTAAATACGCCCTCTCCACATTTGCACGCCATTGGGTAGCGTTGTTAAAAAACTGGTTCATCAAATTCTTCAGCCGTAGGCGAAATTATTGTATGTACTTATTTTAAAAAAGTATATGAAAGTTCTACACTAAAGTAATCCAATTAAGCCTGAAAACTGGGGACAATTCGCATTCGCAACCGCAACCCGATTCACTCGCAAGTGTGGATGGTGTGGAGCTCAGAGTGTGGAGGGCACTTTACACTACCAATAGATGACGCATATTGCTTCGTCCAGAAACAGACATTATGACCACATCTTTTCACAATATAATACATTTATACAAGCAATTGATAAAAAGTTATTAATTATATGAAAGTAAAACATCATTACATCAAATTTCAATCCAGTAAATTAAGATTTTATGTAATTTTAAAATTATCTATCTACTGTCAAAATTGGCTGTATTGAGTGTAGCTTGTGCCAGTATAAAAAAAATACAAAAAGTTGTTTATAAAAAAATACCTACATTTGTATTGATTTTCTCAGCTCTATCCCAGATTTTCTTGTGAAAATACATATGAAGTGCTGACAAAAGGGGTGTTTTCCTGGAATAAAAACAAAGAACTTTCTGCGTAGCTCTATTAGAACTTTATAATTCAGGTGTGAACCTAGATTGACGTAGGTACTGTGAATCCAGCCGTAACGATCGTACCGAAAGCACTTTACATTATCAAGTTTTAAATACGAAATTACTGTGTTTAGTTAATAATGAGTGCTATAGCGCAACAAGAGTCCCTCGTCAAGGAGAGTTTATTTCAGTTTATCACCAAAAACATTCCCTCTGCTGATTTAAATGTGATAGATGATATTGTCCTATCCTACGTAATTTCTATATTGGAGGAAGCCTCCCAGGACCCATGTTTTGACGTTGAAGGTAAGAAAAACCCTCCATTCCATTATATTACTACCAGTCCAACAGCTGTATATAGTATATAATTGTATATAGGTAAATTACGTTTATGATAACATAATAATGTAGTTGTTTTTATTTTACTGTTTTTCTCTCATTGTTGCGAGAATCCTATTGTTTTTGGGATGTCAGAACAAAACGTGTTTACCTTGGCACATATAATGTTAATAGTGACAGAGAAATCATATAACAAATAGGTATATGTCTGCATACAAAGGAATTTTTAAAACAATAGACTGGTTTTTTAGTTGTACTAGCTGACCCACGCAGCTCCGCCTGCGCTGTGTTTACGTTAACTAAACTTTCATTAATATACATTTGCATAGAATACAAAACCTCCTTTTTAAAAGTCGGTTAAAAAATTGGACCCTCTTTTTACTTGCCCTCCGAAGCACAGAGAAGTTTAGTTCAAATAACGTTAAATGGTCACCCATCTATTTAATGACCTCAACTAACGTTGCTTAACCTGATAGATTTCCAAACATTGTTAACAACTGTCTATGAGTGTTACCTTACAAATATTTATTATAATTGTAATGAAAAATTGTTAAAATCTGAGCAAGCGTATAACCAAGTACGCATTTTGACTTTAGTCCTCTCTCCCAAGGGAACCGTGCCGAATGTCGGGATAAAAAGTATCCTATGTCCTACCTCGGAGTATTAACTCAAATCATGCCAAGTTTCGTTCCATCCAGTAGTTTCGGCGTGATGCTCAGCCGAGATACAGACAGACAGACAAAAATAAAAAAAATTACATTTTTGGCTTTAGTATCGGTTATATAATGCCCTCCAAACATAATTTTCAAAATATCTTCAATGTACATAATTGGACCTGTAAGGCCTCGTTTACGGTGGCGCGGAGCGTCACGCGTCGCGCGTGGCGTGGTGTCTCGCATCTCTCTCTCACTCCTAGAACGCCATATGTTTTAACTCAGTGCGGGCCGCGCCGCCCGTCGCGACACGTGACGCCCCGCGCCTCCGTAAACGAGGCCTTATAGTTTTATTATAAGTATAGATTTGAATTATAGTATTATTATGTTATTTTCCATAGTTTAAAAAGGGTTTTTTTTAAATGTTGTATTTTATTTATGCGTATACTACACATTGAAATCAATCTACTTTTATGGATTTTATTGTGGTTTATTTTAGATTTTACTATCCCAATGTTTCGAATGCTAAAATCTGCTAATGATGTAATCACAATATAATCCATAAAAGTAGTTTGATTTCAATGGGATTTTTTTAATTATAGGCTATGAGTAAGAGTATTTGTATTGGTTGGTATTTAATACACGCATATTACAAAGCGAGAGAGATATTTTTATTTTAAATAATTTTATCATGCATATCTACAGAGGCTATCATGCTACGTCTTCAATAAATAAATTGAGTATTTTTTTATAAATGCTACCAACCTCTGTTTTTTAACAGCCTTTGTTTTTGTCCCACTGTTGGGCACGCTACTCCCCTCAAGATGAAGGGGCTTAGGCCATAGTCCACCACGCTGGCCAAGTGCAGGTTGGCGGACTTAACACATCATTCTAAAGCTAGTTAGGCTTTCTCAAACATGCAGGTTTCCTTATTATGTTTTCCATCACCAAACCAACCACTGCAGGCCTAGCACGACTTGCAATCTTGACAGATTGGTGTGGAGTATGACGTAGTTTTCAATATTGAAACGTCATCTCTCCATACAAAAATGTGAAATACTACGTCATAGTGACGTCATACTCACACTTGTCTGTCAAGATTTGCACATCATGCTAAGCCTGCTGGCTGCAAATAGTCAATTGTCATAGACTGTGGCATTACAAGAGGAGGCCTTTGTTCAGGAGTGGATGACTTCTGGTTGATGGTAGTTCCCTAGTCAAACAGCAGCTGCTTTGTTAGAGTTCTCTCGCACTTTTAAAGGATTCGTTTTTTTTCCAGGATTTATAGAGATGATGTCAGCATACGTTCCGGAGTTCGAGCGTATTGATGCTGGCCAGGTGTGCTCCTGGGTCCTGGAACTGGAAGCTGAACTATCCCGCCGCGAGGAGACCGACTCCCTCTCTAACCATGGTATGTTATGCCTATGATATAAGGCCTATGCCACACTTCAGATCTTCCGCATTGGTATGCCTATACAATTAGTTTTAGCTTGGTACTGCCAGAATACCAGAGCTACTCTATAGGTACTATCACACTATCATGTAACAAAATGCTGAGGCAGAGTCCTGTTTGTCCACACACAGCCTAAAGAGCAGTTATTTTCATCTGTTGTTTTTGTTGTACTACTTAAGTGTCCGGCAAATTAATGAATTTCTTCTTCTACATGGGTCACACTAAAAGTTCTGGAACTGGCCACACATAAACAATATTTAAAAAGTAATTACAACATTTTAAAATGGAACTCTTTGGCTGAATGCAGTTTGTTTCATCTGACTGTCAATTGTTTTTACATTATGGCGCCATTTTAAAAATTGCGTGTCTACATTAACATGGATTTAACTCGGGAAAATTTTCGTAGTATGGTTTTCTACGATTTTAAGTGTAATTTGACAGCTCAATAGAGCATCGCTCGGCTTCAATCTGCTTTTGGCGATGAAACACCATGCAAGACGACTATTTATAGCTGGTTTGCAGAATTCGAGCGCGGTCGTGTCAATCTCAGTGACGAATCTCGCGATGGTCGCCCATCCACCGCTGTGAACAACAAAAACATCGATGCTGTGCGCCGTATGTTTGAAACAGACAGGCATGTGACCTACCATGAGATTCGCGCATCCTTAGACATAGGCATGAGTCAAATACAATCAATCCTACACAAATATTTGGGTGTGAGAAAGCTGTGCTCACGGTTGATCCCACACAATTTGACCGAGGCTCAAAAAACGGACCGCGTCACTTGGTGCAGTTCCATGCTTACCAGATTCAACGAAGGTGCGTCAAATTTGGTGTGGGACATAGTAACAGGTGACGAAACGTGGATTTATTGCTACGATCCCAAACCAAAGCAGCAATCGAGCGTATGGGTCTTTCAAGATGAGCCGAAGCCAACCAAAACGGCACGCGTGAAAAGTGCATCTAAACGGATGATTGCTTCTTTTTTTAATAAAACTGGACACGTGGCTACTGTTGCGTTAGAGAATCCTCGTACCGTGAATAGTGACTGGTACACGACCATTTGTTTGCCGGAAATTATTGACGAACTCCGTAAAAATAACCGGAAACGCCGTATCATCTTGCACCACGACAATGCTAGTTCCCACACGGCCAGACAAACAAACGAATTTTTGAAGGTGAAAACGTAGAACTTATTAACCATCCTGCATACAGCCCCGACCTGGCACCTTGTGACTTTTTTCTGTTCCCAAATATTAAGAACCAATTACGCGGTCAACGGCTTTCGTCACCAGTAGAGGCTGTCGAAGAGTATAAAAACACGTTTCTGAGGTCACCACGGAGGAGTGGCACAAAAGTTTTCAAAATTGGTTTATACGCATGAAAAAGTGCATTTACGCACGAGGGAGAATATTTTGAGAAACAATAAATTCATATTTGACCTTAAATAGTATTTTTTTTAATTTATTTATTTGGGAAATATACGATTACATTTTACTTTTAGACTAAACATTATATAAAGTTAATAAATCAGTTAAGTTTCCACTTAAAAATTAACAAATATTATAAGTATTGGCATTAATTAAAATTAGTCAATATTTTATCAAATAAATAATAAGTAAAATGTCATGTCAAATTAAATTAAGTAGAAATTATTACATTATTATTATTTTCTTATTCATTCCGGGAACTTTTAGTGCGCCCCACGTATACCATATCATATATCATCTATACATATAAAATTACTTGTCTTGACTGACTGACTGATTCATCAACGCACAGGCCAAACCGCTGGACCTAGAAAGCTGAAATTTGGACAGTAGGTTCTTCTTATGACATAAGCATCCACTAAGAAAGGGTTTTTGAAAATTCGACTCCTAAAGGGGTTAAATGGGGTGTTTTATTTTGTATGAAACTTTTTATTTTATGGTTCGATTGACTTGAATATTCTCTAAATAAAATAAATCAATACGTGTTCCGCGAATTTTCAAAAACCACCTTTAGGGGTTGGTAAACTTTGTAAAAAAAATAGCTGGCGAAGCCGCAGGAAATTGCTACTTGCTTATAAATGACTAATAATGGGAACACTACGCAAACGATTGGTTGCACCACCGCAGACCGACAGAGACTGTCTCGTAAATATAGTACCGTATTATTTACAGTTTCATCATCAGCAGTTCAAAGACGTCCACTGCTGAACAACGGCCTCCCCCTTAGAAGCCCCTCCGGGTTGCCATAATGTCCACACTTGGCAGGTGTCTTGGGGATTTTAATATAGGTGGTAGGTAATCCAATAGAAAGACACTGCTGCCCCAGGCCCTAGGCAGGATCTAGGGGGGCAAACCACCGGCCCTGGGCGGCAGCTTCAGGGGGCGCGAAAATCATAATATAGTATGTACGGTCCTTGCTCGACTGTACACTCTTTTGATATGAGAAGTGCGGAAAGAAATAATTAGATAGATTGTAAAATATGTATAATGTCCAAAATGTCCTTAAAAGTAAATTAGAATTAATGAATGTAATGGAAGAAATGAAATGAACACACGAGGCACACTTGCTGGCCTAAACGCGGTTTTGCTAAGATACCACTTGTTTGGTACCGAGTACACACGGTTCCCTTGGCGGTCCGATGCGAACTGAATATAATTACTGAATTATAAAATGTGTGCGTCGCGTAAACTGCTGACTTGAGAAATGCACGGCTGCACCGTACAATATGATTAAAAATAAAAAATCTCGCTCTACAAAGCGCCTAGCATACGGAAGCCTGGTTGGCTCACCTTCGACTTGTAAGAAAAAGGCACCATACAGTGACCACACCACAAGTGAACTTGTGATGCCGATTTAAGATTTGAGTTTTTTTAAGTAATTTCCCAAAAGCGCCACTATCAAGTTTATGCCCCGGTTCGAAATAGTCGTAGATCAGGATCTACGACTATCTAGTAGACAGAGTCCTCTACGCAGAGCGTGCATGGAGGAGAAGGAGACAGCGGCCCACGTGCTACTGAGTTGCCCGGAGGTCGCAGCATACAGGGCTAAGTACTTCGACAACCCGAGTACTCTCCGAGAGATCGTCAGCGGCATTAAGCGCCTGCTGGCCTTTCTCGAGGAGTTGGGGTGGATCGAATAAATTAATTCCCACCCGCACGCAAAATTCGCGCTTTGACGTGGAGTTGCGGAAACCAGCCCGGTATACCAATACCAAATCTAGAAGACAGGCCTGGGCTGCTCGTCTTCTGTTTTCCCTTAGGCTTAGTGGTGTAGACAACCAATGGGAGGTGATGGGAGGTTGCGGTTCTTACCCGGACACCCCACGGGAACCATTTACAGTTTACGTCTTTAGAACTACAGTTGCTAATTAGATATATTCATCTATTTATCATTTCCATTGCAGATGATTCAGCGGGTAGTGACAAGATAAGCCTTACGTTGCAGAATTTAAGTGAAATGTTGCCATCGATCACAACCAAGGCTAATCGGTAAATAATTTAATAATATATGTTATATTTACTATTATATACTTATTATACAGGTTGTAAGGGACTACGTTCCGAAAACTTTTATATAAGATTTCTCATATTGTCCGTTACAACATTACAGAAACCATTTATATGGAAAATGACAAATGACTAACTAACTAACTATGTTAATTTTTGAGCATGTAATGAATACGTGCGGAATAATATTTATTTTTCAAATTACATTGCTAATTTCAATCAAGCCAAGATTTCAAAATCAATTCTGTCAAGCGTGGAAATTATGGCAACCCCTCCCTTCTAAGGCCTCTCCCTTTGTTCAGTAGTGGACTTTTCGAGTGCTGATGATTGCCAATTTTGCACAAATAAGTAATTTATTGTTTTTAAATTGAAATTAGGCTTTATTATTATACTAATAATTATGTTCTCCTAATTTTATTAAAAAAAGCGGCATTTTATTTGGAAATTCATGAAAAAGCCGATGAAAAATTTCAACACTAGAATGTTCAGAATCATGTACTGGATCCCTGGTATCGGTTTTCGGTACGATGCCCCTTACACCCCGTATAATTATTTATATTTCCAACGGTAAAGTAGAAAAATAATAGATTACAACAATCTTTACTATGGTAGGTTCCTTGTGCAAAGTACAGTGCCGTCCAGTTAGGTACCACCGCAGTGTCAGATATTCTGCCGGCAAGTAGCACTGCGTTGGATCCGTCCCACTGATACCTAATTTGTTCTGCGCAGCTTGACGCGCCGTTACTCTGAGCGGCCAAAAAGTTTGTAGTGTACTGTACATACGAGCTCTCGTATAACATTGCCCTCCTCCTTCGGGCAAATAATTGACTGCTATGGTGGTAGCGGCCAGGAGGACATTATTAATGTATTATTGGTGTTAGGTCGCACTCGAACTCTGAGAGTTCAGAGAGTACGGAGTGCGTGCGCGTCCCCGCCGATCAGCATGCGGCCCTTTGTCGCGCGTTGCACGAGATGTTCCCCAACACTTGCGCCATGGAGGTAGGTGCTAACTTCAAGTGGATTACCTAATTCAGTTTTATCACTTACCCGAAGCCTGCAGCTATCTCTGAAGTGGTTTGTGATGGATCCGCTTCCACAATAGCCTTTAATTCTTCATTTTCCAATTTGGTCTCCGGCCGTCCACGGGGTTGGTTCTGAACATCGATATAATATATAAACTAGATAAACATTCACGAACAAAATGACATCTAAAATGTGGTCGCGGAGGTTGCAAACTTATCTGTGCTGGTGGCGGAAACGTGAACTAACGATTTTATAATGATAAGTTTGACAGTTTCATATGGACAGTAGCGACACTCCTATCGGCAAAAATAAATTTGTCAGGATGTGGCTTGTAAAGAAATAGCGACACAAGGGCGCTATTTCTCGCTACCACTTTTTGAACCGTGACACCAAATCTAGTTTATATATTATATCGATGGTTCTGAAGGTCGAAATTTCTTTTGCGACAATAGCGCCGTACACATCATTAATCCTTCGAGCTGTTTCTGCAGCACTGGTGCCACGGTAGACTCGTACTCGTAAATATACCGATATTTCAAGTTTTTCATTGTGCGGTAATAAGCGACGCCAAAGAAAAAAATAATGAGGAAGAAACAAATGAATGACTGTTTTCAAAACTCAAATGTACCAGCTAAATGAATTTATAAATTTGAATTTGGAATTCTTAACCAAAGAGGATATATTTCAGATCAAAGTGGTCAGTACGACAAAACGCTAATTTCATATGTAAGGATCTAATATTTTGATATTTTTGTACCGAGGTGGATAAAACCAACAATTTACGCGTTACAAAAAAAGTAATCTGTATAAACTGTCGTTCGCTCAGATAAAGCACTGCGTGTCGATCGCTCACGGTGACGTGGAGCGTGCGGCGGCGACTCTGTTGCATCGCCGTGAGAACGGCCAGGCCCTAGCGCCCGCCGCCCTACATAGCGCAGCGCGCACGCCCGTCTGCGACGACCACGAGCTCAAGAACAGGATCATCGCGCGGTGGGTATCACACACCCATTACACTACACTACTGCACGGCCAAGATCTATCGCTCGCCGCGTTTAGCGTTTAGCGTTCTTCTGCGACGACCACGAGCTCAAATCAGGATAATCGCGCGGTGGGTATCACACACCCATTATACTACACTACTGCACGGCCAAGATCTATCGCCCGCCGCGTTTAGCGTTCTTCTGCGACGACCACGAGCTCAAAAACAGTATAGTCGCGCGGTGGGTATCACACACCCATTACACTACACTACTGCACGGCCAAGATCTATCGCCCGCCGCGTTTAGCGTTTAGCGTTCTTCTGCGACGACCACGAGCTCAAAAACAGGATAATCGCGCGGTGGGTATCACACACCCATTATACTACACTACTGCACGGCCAAGATCTATCGCCCGCCGCGTTTAGCGTTTAGCGTTCTTCTGCGACGACCACGAGCTCAAAAACAGTATAATCGCGCGGTGGGTATCACACACCCATTACACTACACTACTGCACGGCCAAGATCTATCGCCCGCCGCGTTTAGCGTTTAGCGTCCTACGACGACCACGAGCTCAAAAACAGAATAATCGCGCGGTGGGTATCACACACCCATTATACTGCACGGCCAAGATCTATCGCACACCGCGTTGCCCGTCTGCGACGACCACGGGCTCAAGAACAGGAACATTGCGCGGTGGGTATCACACACCCATTACACTCATGGCACGACCAGGCCCTAGTGCCCGCCGCGTTATATAGCGCCCATCTGCGACGACCATGAGCTTAAGGTCGGTCGTTAATCGGTATTTTTTTGTCATTTTTTATTATAAGCCAAAAACTACATAAACAAAAATGATAATCGGTTTTAAAATGTGCAAATGATGCCCTTTCATATGATACCCCACTTCATATAGTACTGATTTTGAAATTGTGACATACCATTTCGGCCCTTTAAACAACAAAGTAAAAGAAAAAAAAATTGGTTTAAATTTGCGATGAGGTAGGATAAGCAATATTTAATGCTGTTGAAAATAATTTTAAATCGATAGCTTAGTGGTTGCTGAAATATATGGTTATGACAGACAGACAGACTGACGAAGTCTCACAACAAGGGTTCCTTTTACCTTTTAAGTACGAAACCCTAAAAAATATAGGTCCCTAGTGTAAAAGACCTTTTAAGTACGGAACCCTAAAATATAGATCCCTAGTGTAAAAGACCTTTTCAGTATGGAACCCTAAAAATATAGGTCCCTAGTGTAAACGACATTTTAATTACGTAACCCTAAAATATAGATCCCTAGTGTAAAAGACCTTTTAAGTACGGAACCCTGAAATATAGATCCCCAGTGTAAAAGACCTTTTCAATACGGAACCCTAAAAATATAGGTCCCTAGTGTAAAATACCTTTTAAGTACGGAACCCTAAAAATATAGGTCCCTAATGTAAAATACCTTTTAAGTACGGAACCCTAAAAATATAGGTCCCTAATGTAAAATACCTTTTAAGTACGGAACCCTAAAAATATAGGTCCCTAATGTAAAAGACCGTTCAAGTCCAGCAGCAGCGTTTACGTTGACCTGTTCTTATGTGAAGGTGGTGCTGGTGAAGTGTCTTTGTCCCATAAATTATTTTTTATCTTCTAACCTCTATATCTCTATAACATTTGCCCGCAGATATTCATACGTTGACAAGAACTCTGAAACTAAAGAGCACAAGCCACTCGCACCGAAGATTGAGCCCAAAAAGCTGGTCCGGTATCGGGACAACAAGATCGTATCGCTGAAGGGTGAGAGGTATACTGAGGTGAGTTGGCGGATCATATCTATAATAAGCCTTACGGGAACTCCAATGCTTGTATTATTGCAAATATATGGATCATAATGTCTTTAATAAGCCTTACGGGAATGCAAATGGTTATATTATTGTCGCTCTGATCTAATTGTAACATGACACACTGTTTAAAAAAAAAGTGATAAAATGACAAGCCCGCTGAGTTTCTTGCCGGATCTTCTCAGTTGAGGCCGCGTTCTGATCCGGTGGTAGCTTCTTTTTTTAAAAAAAAAAATCATGACCTTTCAAAAGTGCTACCGTTAAGCCTATTTGAAATAAACTATTTTTGAGTTTTGAAATATATGGATCATAATATCTTTAATAAGCCTTACTCGAACGCAAATGGCTATATTATTGCAAATGTATTAGAACACAGACAACGAAATAGGTTACATTCTTATTCATTGATTTACAATCTGTGGTTTTCGGTTCCCGGCTTCGCACGGGTGGACATTTTTTTTTTCTAGTTATAAATACAGTCTATGTTACTCAAAGATAATGTAGCGTTGTAATGGTGAAGGAATTTTTGAAATTGGTCAATTTTATTACAGTTACGCCGTCGATTGTTTTTTTTAAATTGGCTTCAAATTATTTAATCTGGTATTTTTTATGAAAATACTAAAAATCTAACTAACTCAAAAACTACTGAATTTCGCTAGAACATTTGGTAGCTTAATTAGTCGCCTTTTAACTCTACTGTGACGTCCTGCAAGGAATACGTCGAGATACCAGTAACCCTGTATATCTTAGTTCCTTTTATTTTAATTTTTAATATGATGGAGCAATAAAGTGTTAACCCATTTCTCTATTTATATCAGTTGTCTGGTTGTCATACTAGTTCTGCCTAGTTTGGGCTCATGTAGCTTGTATAACTATTAACTGTACAGGTGCCCAAGTCTGGTGTCGACGAAGAACATTTGAAGAAGCCCAAAAAACAGCATTGCCCTTAACCATTAAACACATGTCAGTATTGTGGAAAAGCGGAATACGCGCGACCCCCACTCTACATGCCCCCCTCGCCCTGTGACGCCCCCGCACGCCCGCAGTGCCCCCCTCAAATGACCCTTAACTTAATACCCCTATTCATAAGTTCGGTGTTAAATATTCAATGTGAATCACTCAATTGTTGTATAGCATTCGTGTGCGTAATTATGCGTAATTCATTAAAGCGTAGCGTAATTTTTACGCGCGCAATAAATTATATTTACGGTGGTAATGTTAAAGAAATTCGCGCAAAATATTGTGTTTTACGCGGTGGTAGTTATCTGTGTGATGATAGCGTAATAATGAACTACGCGTGTAATTATAAATACGCAAATAACATTTTAAATCGACGTAAAATCAATTTTGACTGTACCGTTGTAATTGCAAAAGATTCCCGTGAGAATTGCGATTCTTGCGAAAATTGCAACCTTTGCGAAAATTACAACCTGTGCGAAAATCGCAACCTTTGCGAATATTGCAACACTCACGAGATACTTTCGCGCAATTTGTCGGAACGCGGGCGTGCGCACTCTAGTAGTGTTAGTGTAGTTTTAGAAGCGCGTGATTCGTATTTAAATTTGTTTTGTCCGCTTTTTTTCAGTACTGATTATTTTCATAGACGGCGGTCACTTAAATACGTAGATACTAATTGTTTTTACAATTACAATATAATTTATATTATATTTATTATTAATTTTAAGCTCTCTACGCAGCTATGCAGTTTTATTTTTAATATGGCGTTCGACATTCGATATGCTGACAGCGAATCGAATATCGAAACGCGAAAACAACAGAAGCGCCATTTTAAAGGCCCCGCCCGCCATTTTTTAAACACCATAGATTTAAGTATAAAGATCTGTTTACCTGTGATTGTCTATTATAATTTTATTATTAAAAATGTGATTCCTATAATAGTTTTAAAGTTTTTATACACATCTGTGATTGATATGCCATTTTATTTGATAGTTTACCCTTTAAGCTGTTTAAGTTTAGTAAGCCTTGAGTGTTACTCGCGTCGAACGCTCGCCGAACAATGTTTCGTGTTGTGATGTTTGTTTTATTTAGTTTTTAGTGATGTGTGTTAATGATTTATTAAACAGGTTTCACAACATTTTTGCTGCGTGTTTGGGAACACCAACGCAGTATAATAAGATTGACGCGTCTGTCTGTCTATGCCTATAGGTACAAATAAATGTGAAGCATATAAAGTGTATATGCAAAAATAATAATAAAAAAATATGTTTTCAAATATCGTTTCCAATAATACTTAAGATGAATATTTTTTAGTAAAGTATTATTATACACATACAGGTTGTCCCGGAAATCGACTTCAAGCCAGAATCGGGTGATAGGCTATGTCACAACTGTTGACAGACAAATATAAAGAAAACCGCTATTTATTTAAAAAAAATGTCATTTAAAAAAATTCCCGTGCCGGGGGGTGTACATTTTTTAAATTTTTTATAAATGTTTTTTTTTAATTTATAGCAAAGATTTTCTTTTATATTTTTCTGTTACAACAGTTATGGCTTAGCTTATCACCCGCTTCTGGCTTGACGTCGATTTCCATGACACCCTGTATATTTTTTCGTAACATTTGCTATTTGAAATTTTCTGGCAGGTGAGGTAGGCTAATTGAATACAATTAAAGAAATTATTTCCCCTGGTCTCGCTAGTTCTACAAAATGTTTTTTTTTCGCCGTTTGCAAATTCGTTTAGGTTGAAATGTAAAAGGTTTATCATAAAACAGACAGACAGACAAATTGTTGAAGGAATCATTAACACAACATCAAATATCTTATTTAATTAATAGATTATAAAATATTATTTTATTCTATAGACTGATTTATTATGATCTCATGCAATGAGAGGAATGAACTTATTACAAGGCTAGGCCTTGTAATCTATCTCTTTCTAATTTATTTAATTTTCGACTAACACTTTCTTGATGAAGATTTTCTTTTATATTTTTGCTGTGACACAATTTATACTGGAATTAAAGCATTACATAAACACATTTACAGCACTCAAAGAGTTAATGAGTCATTATCTCAACCCTTAGTATCTGTAGAGTTCACTGTATTTGTTAATGTTAACACTAAACTATATCGGCTCGTTAACGCACACACCACGTCTGACCCGCACAGTGGTTAACACTCGACTGAACTCCCCTCCTACACTAGAGGGGCTTTTATGTCTTTCTCACATCCCCACTCAGTGCCTGCGTAGTGTGCCCGCTTGAGACGATAAACTTGTCTACCCACAACTTTACACAATTTACCAGTACACTACATCCCTTCCTTTTTAAAGAAAATTTAATTTTTAATTTAAATGTAAATTAATAATCGTTTCTCAAAATAACAAGTATGTAACTATCATAAAATGAACAATGTTCATTAACTGATCTTATTATACACTGTCCTTTATACATCTCTTTCTTTTTTTTTTTTTTTTGATAATTATAAGAATATTAATGTCAAAACTAGACATTCATCGTAATTTAATTACCTAGTTAGAAATTTAAGACTATCTACTTCATAATAGCATTTCTGAAATAATATATTTTTTAAATTCTTTACATAGAAGCATTTATTACATTTTATTAAACTAGGTAAGTAAGTACCTATTTTATTATATATTCTCAGAGTATCTAAAGCACGTTTCGTTACTCCTGCCAGTGTGGCTTAGTGGAGTGCCCCTGAAATGAGTTTCTACCAAACACCAGGTCCCAGGGGACCTTAAGGATAAGGCTTGTATTGAGAAGGAGTGCGGGGTCACTCGGGGAAGGATATATTGGCCCGCAAGTTGGCGTGCTCTTCAAAGGAAGTTAGAAGCACTCTTAAGCATGTCGCCAGACATTCTAAATGTACCGGCTGTGGTCAACTGCACTCATGGTTGACTCACCGATGCTTGCGTTTAAAGCAATAAATAATATCCTCCTGCCACACCGGCCAATCCGGCCAATCTTGTGGGGACAAGACCAGCCATCGACGCGGGAAATAGTTCACCCGCGCGTACACCAATCTTATTCTTTCCCTCACAGCCAACCCTAGCCGACCAGCTTCCTATTCTGACTTTCCAACGGCCTAGGAACTAAAGTCACAAGAGTGTTGATCATAACTATTATATGATTTGATAACACAAGCTAGTAAGACCCTGTGATACGAACCCACAGCACTACATGAAATATCACCAGAGAATATTCCCGAGTAATAAGAAAGTACAGCGGCAACAACAACAAGACTCGTAATATCTGTTGGTCGCATTGGATCTTTACAGTAGATTCACTACCACTGCTCCCCGGATAATTATCGATTATTATGATAGACTCAGTCGATTAAATAGGTAATATTGATAACAATTGTATCCTCCACCGAAAAGTTCAAATAAGACCACGGTATTTCGCTGTCAGTCAGCCACCCGTATCAATGACATCGCTAGCACGTCCATCCTACGAGACACTGCCTCCCCGTGTGTGGATCCATATACTCACATAGCTTTATTTGCTCGGTCAGTCTTGACAGAGTTGATGGACTCTAGTGAAATAAAGCCAAAACTAGGAACTAATTAGACTATTAACATTAAATGTTGAGATCAAATTCAAATCTGCTTACGACAGCCAATCAGTTCTAACTCTAACGCATCCGGATCAAGATTACCTACTGATCAGAACCGAGATGCCTAAGCCAACACGCCCTTGCAGTTAACTTCGATGAGAAGAAACCTCCCAACTACTCCGCGAGTCTTGCTGTCGAAACACTTAGTATTGTTCTGAAAATAACTCGAAAAATATAGTATTATTAAATTAAACTTATATAAAATTAACAGAGCAGATTATTAGAACTTCTAGTCACACAAACTTTTCCCCTTAAAGTATCACCCGAGTTCCGAAAGAGGTTCAAGGAAACTGAAGGTTCATTAAAATTTTAGCGATGCAACGACGTACCAAAGGGAGAATCCTCCGACCGAGCGAGGTGTGATGCTCGGTCAGGGCCGAAGCCCCCTACAGTTGATGTCGGGATGTTGTATATATTCTCCACGTTTGAGAAACTTCACTTGCGAGATTCAGGAATCGGAGGTGTCGTCATGTATCGCGTTGTATGTGATGCTGCTTGCTTTTCATCGCATCGCTGTACCACATGTGGCGCCATCCGGTCATGTCGAGTCGC
Organism: Furcula furcula; assembly: GCA_911728495.1. Classification (NCBI taxonomy): domain Eukaryota; kingdom Metazoa; phylum Arthropoda; class Insecta; order Lepidoptera; family Notodontidae; genus Furcula; species Furcula furcula. The sequence continues at coordinate 4,872,517 of OU452270.1, forward strand.
CACATCACTCTCCCCGAAGACTGGAAGTCGATGAACGTCTTCATTTGCTAGCTCTTCCTTGTGTTCCAGTCGCTGTGCCAATACCAGTGGATGCAGTTCCAGTGAGTCGAAGCTGATGCTGCTACGTCTTCAGTGAGTCGAGGTGTGCAGTGGGTATGGCTGACGGCTGCTAGGCGTACCGGTGAGAGGGATGCGCTCTTCTTAGAAGGACCGGCCATAGTGCAGGGGTGTTGTGCCATGTTGTGGCCGAAGGTCGACCAGGCTTGCATCCGCAGCCGCAATGCGTTGGTCATCCGATGACGCCGGGATACTGGCTGGCTTGTGACTCGCTGGTTGTTGCAGAAGAGAGCGATGGCGAAGCTGTGCTGTTGTCCGATCCGAAGGCTGCGTCGATATTCAATGCGGGGTTACCAGTACAGCCTCATTCTGTGTGATGCTCGTTGGTACCAAAATGTCCTGTGAGTGCACCTACTAGGTGCCTTATTTGTGATCTGTTTAGGTTTAATAATTTAAACCCTCAGTCCCCCCTTGTGCTAGAGAATGTTTTGGAGTGGTTTAGGCCTGACGCTGCCCTCCATTCCTTCATGTGTTCATTTCTAGCATGTGCATATAATGCTTGGTGACCCATTCCATATGGAACCCCACAAATGGTTCGGTTGTCTAAGAGCCGGCCTTCGCTAGTCTATCTGCCTTCTCCTTGCCCTTGACGCCTTCGTGTCCAGGTACCCAGATAAGGCAGACATTGTTGTCTTCCCAAGTTGTTCAAACCTGTAACACGTTCTTTGACCAGTTTAGAAGCAACTCTGAAGGAATTCAGAGCCTTCAGTACTGCCTGACTGTCGCTGAGAATGCAAATGGTTTTACCTTTTACATTTCTCCTTTGCATTTATTTAATGCTGGCAATTATGGCATAGGTTTCCGCTTGGTATACTTATGAATGCCCCATGCCGTGACCGACACTACAGTCCTTAAACAATCTCTGTCCTACCAGGGTAACCATCAGATCAGGATCAGTAATACTTGATATTGCTACCTCCCGATTGGCCTCCACCATACACTTTATTGTACGGTATTTTGAACTCATTTGAGATTTAATGCAAGGTATATAAACCCTCATTCGCAATTGAATGCTCGTTCACAATCCAATGTGAACCACTTTTCGTACGATATCTAAACCCACCCCTGCGCAATTTAATGCACGTTTGTTAAACCCTCGCAATTTAATGCACGGTATTGAAACCCTCGCAATTTAATGCACGGTATTGAAACCCTCGCAATTTAATGCACGGTATTTAAACCCTCGCAATTTAATGCACGGTATTTAAACCCTCGCAATTTAATGCACGGTCTTTAAACCCTCGCAATTTAATGCACGGTATTTAAACCCTCGCAATTTAATGCACGGTATTTAAACCATCATTCGCAATTTAATGCCTGTTCACAATTTAATGTGAACCACTTTTTGTATGGTACCTTCGCAATTTAATGCGTGGTATTTGAACCATCGCAAATGAATGCACGGTATTCAAACACCCATTAGAAATTTGACACCGCCCTACATAATTTATTGAATGTCCTTAGCAAAATTTTGAACAAGTAAGTAATACCATTTAGGTTAGGTACTGCAAATTAAATACTAGAATCAATAGCACTCAGGTACTTTAAAACAACCCTTACATTACAGATCAGGATAAGGTTTGCTAACCTTCTACACCTACACATTATAACTGAATAATTTCTTCTATTGGGACTAGTTACTTATAAGTAGTATTTCTCGTATAACAATTAGAGAGTGATCATTGAATTTATGTTTCATCTATACCCATTAATCATTCATATATGCAATTACATTTTATTAGGTTCACCTCACAACCTTAAGCAAATTTTGTGGGAAAATCTAATCTGGGATATAATAGCCCCAGGGACATTCATTGTTAATATAATATGCAAGTATATAGAAATTTTATTTAGCGTTTACATTTGTGGTTTAGCTGCGCGTATCAGGACAGGTGCCATTTTTATGAACTTTAGAGGCGTTGTGGACATACTTATAATAAAACCAACTACACGCCTTTAGGTCAGTCAATTATTAGCTATTCTATCTGTCTGGGAAAGCGCATCAAAACGCTTCTTTAAACTGCGGAAAGGGCACTACGATCTGTGGTTAATATATTATTATATATAATATTTCCTCTTTTTTTTTTTTAAGTCATTTCGGCTTCCTTTTCGGTATCAAGGTATTTTTATAAAGAAGCCCAGGTTCTGATAACTAAAGTTCTGATATTTTACAGAAAAGATTTTGTGTTTAAACCCGCATACTGTACCTACGCACCTTTGCACGTAATTTTTTTTTTTTTTTTTTTACCAAGCTATTCTAAAGTATTAAGATATTTCTAAATCATCTGTCTAAAGCGAAAGATATTATGACAAAATGGTCGCCATCCTTTGACCTCGTTAAGATAGAGGAGACTACTTGAGAATAGAGATAATCATGACTTCACTGTATTTTTTTTTTTTGTAGGTATGTTCACTTTTACATGTAAAAATATAATTTACAAAAGGTAATTTTTAGACCATGTCAAGATAGAGGCTACTTGAGAATTGAGATAATCGTTTGACTTCACACTTCTGCTTTTTTTTTATGTTTTTGTTTAATTATGTTCACTTATCACTTGAATATTATTTTTCCAAAAAGTGAAAAGATTTTAATTGTATGTAATTATATGATCAAATACTTATTTTGCCACTCAATTCTACACACACACACACATCACTTGAATATTATTTTTCCAAAAAGTGAATAAACTAATTGTATGTACTTATATGATCAAACACTTATTTTGTCACTTTCAATTATTCAAAAAATAGTTTATTATGATTAAAATTATTAACTTATCACGTAATAAAGTATTTCGTCCACGCCACTTATTTGTTTTTAATTTAAATTGCACTTTTATTTATCAAAAATATATAATTACTCACGGTTTTCACCTCGTCGCCATGTAGAGTTCACTGTATTTGTTAATGTTAACACTAAACTATATCGGCTCGTTAACGCACACACCACGTCTGACCCGCACAGTGGTTAACACTCGACTGAACTCCCCTCCTACACTAGAGGGGCTTTTATGTCTTTCTCACATCCCCACTCAGTGCCTGCGTAGTGTGCCCGCTTGAGACGATAAACTTGTCTATCCACAACTTTACACAATTTACCAGTACACTACAGTATCAATTTTGCTTTGATATCTACAAATATAATCTGTCTATTTAAAATAGCATTTTAAGTGAGAAAATAATGATCCATTATCAGACAAAGTACGACTGATACATGAACTTACAAAAAATTCTCAGCAAAAATATAATTGAAAATCTAAAGGTCAACGTTTTATGAATTGATTTTTATTTAGTATTAAATACGATTCGGATTTGATTGTCACTATCAAAGGACTTATATAACTACGTGTTAACGAATTACGCAAAACTTGAAACTAGTATGTTCAGATTCGAGAGCAGAATTAATTACACCACTTTTTAGTATAGGTTAATTTTTAATATATTTCTATTTATTTATCATGCCGAGTCTAAAAGATCAGGCGGTCTAGAGACAGTAAGTAATACCCTCCTACCTTCAGCGAGCGTATACGTGACGCATATAATGACCGTAGAGTTACGAACAAATAGATTAATTTAGATATTAAAAATTAATTTTGATATTTTTTTTAAATAAATAAAAATAATAATAGCTAGATTAATTTTTATAGTAAAATTAAGTTGGGGTGTCTGAGGTTTTGCGTTAATTGAATACCACGTTGTATAGTCAAGTTTGCTAAGCTACAAACACTTCAGATGAGTGTCGATAATGTGTCAGTTGGATGGTTTTATACATTTGGTAGTCTACTAAATTTGGACCAGTGGCGTGGTAGTGGCTTGTCACTGACCTGGGCACTACTGGTTATGGTTATTTTATGGTGGTTTTTAGCAGAATAACAAATTTGTCACAAGGTTAATGGAGTCTTAATAGTGTGTTGCTGTAATGTCAATTATATTTATTTATTTATTTATAAATTTATGTACACACAAACATGGTTAGAGAAGTATTAGGAGAATACAGGTACAAAGGCAGAGCTTATATGCCGTTATATGCCGTTTTATTAAAATTAGTAGACAGGTTCTGCTGCCTAGCAGCAGTTTGTAAATATCGCTGTGTTCCAGTGTGAGGGGGACTGCAGCTGGTGATATTACCGGACACAAGAGACTTACTGCCGCACCTACAAACCTCAATTAAATTTAATTACAATTAAGTTTTTTTTTGAAATTGTATTTTTTCGACACTTGAAGCCAATTAATACTATATACGCTGATTGTGAGTAGAGATATCAACAATTTCGTAATTACTAATAAAAAATAATCATAAGAGGCTCGGAGAGTCGAAATAAATTGTAATTAAAGTTAATTGACTTTTGTGAGTGCGGCAGTTAATAACTAATGTTTCGTGTGACGAGCGGCAGTTCAATGCAGTTGTCTCGTCAGTAGTTTCAATAAATAAAAATAAAAAAGCTTTTCATTGTAAAGTCCTTTGGTAGTCTTTTGTTATACCCGAATCGTAAATATCAAATTTCGCCAAAAATTGGTGCTAAATTAATAAAAAAAAAAAATTAAATTTGCCAAAACGCGGTAGTTAAAAGTTAAACGAATTTGAGACTATTTGAACTAATAAGCGTTACTATTTATTTTTAAGCTTGTGTTTTGTATACGATATATTTATTTTGTACGATGACTGTTTATTTATTGAATGACTATGTTATGCAATTCAAAGATAAATAATTGAAAATTGACATATTTATTTATAAATATACAGGTGGTGCGAAAATACCCCATTTATGTTCCACGATTATTGATAGTTAATGTTATTAATTTCATTTTGTTTTACGGTCATACATAAAGCCGGCTCTACACTCGCGTGTTACGTCGCGCCGTGAATAAACGCCGTGATCCGCGCGAGAACTGTGTCCCTCCACACTCGCAAAGCTTCACAGTCTTGTTCGCGACTATGATGGACGACGACGTGATTTCTGCTGCTGCTGTGTCACTGCTTGCCATTACAGAGTATAGGCTCAGCTTGATACCACTCAATGAGGGTCAGTTCCAGACCATTATTCCACGTAGTATTCATATTTAGGTCAATCACCAACGCACGCTCAACCATTCCCTACGATGTCTTGTACGCTACTGCGGAAAACTACGAGTGTGGATGCGTTCACGTTCGCGTGCCGCAAACCCTTTGTCGCGGGCAAAAAAACCAACACTGATCGGGGAATGGTGCGAAGCGCGAACGAGAAGGCGTGAACAACATCTACACTCGTGATTCGCAGTTGTCGCGGGCTTTCGCGGCCGTTCGCACCGCGAGTGTAGAGCCGGCTTAAAGAATTGGTAATATAAAAAAAAACTTTTCAAAAAGAGCATCTAATATGATGCAGTTTTAATATATTTTAAAATGTACACCTGGGAACTTATTATTAGGCTAAATATTCATATATAATTATAAAGGCGTCTACCCATTACCTCGGAACATACTGTGAGCTTGCTGACTAGGAACACCATTGCCTGGGTGGCGGGTCGCTTGTATTTAGCTGTTGGTGATATAGTTATCTGTGACTAATAGATTCTCATTAGTCATCAATTTTGTATCACTATCTTCTATTTTTGTATTGCCAGTACACAGAACCTGATAAATGACTTTAGCCGCGTACATAGGTCTTGACAAAACTCTTACAAGCTAATAGCATGATGTCTTATTTTAAGGCATAAAACCCAAGGTTTTCCTTTCTTTAGATATACTCTTAGGAGACTAATAAAGAGATAAAAGGAGAAGAAAAATTACTGTAAGAAAGATCTTCAAGTCATTTTTGCCAATTTATATCATTCTATACATGAATGAGGTTTTTACACCGTATACACTTGATATTGTTTTTTTTAAAATGCTGTTTTTGGTGAAGCACGTAGCTGCCAGAACTTGTTGAAAATTGAGCATTTTTAAGTTGCTTACTGATGCTATTCTTTGATTACTTTCCACTTCTTTATGCAAGGATTCACGCAGACAACTGAGTGACAACTATATCTTTTACACCTGCTGGCTTTATCCTTGCCCATATTTTTAATTAAGATGTCAGATGGCAATACCATAGGTAATAAAAACGCAGAATATTTATCTTTATCTACTTTTCAAAACTTCAAGAGCAAATGGCGCAAATCGCTGTTTATATTATTATACAGTGTGGTCAAATTTATCTAATTTTCTTTGTTGAAGATAAGGGTTAATAGTTCTTGTACATAAGTTATAATTGTATTAATAAGTCTTCCCTTGCATATCTTGTTTCTAGTTCAGTCAAACATAAATTGTAACTTTCTTTAGATAATGGGACACTTTCCAAGTTGTCAAAGCTGTCTATGGATTCATCTGAGACAATTTTCTTAAACGTATTGGGGTTACCCAATACGACAGATGTCACGTTCCGGATAACATTTCACAATTTAAAGCATAATGTTCCGGTACAAGACTCGTGATTTTTATCCTTATTCATTCATAAAACGTCATAATATGGGACGGGGTAATGATCAGACGCCTTTATGTTAATGGACTTTTTTTTTAAGATTAGAAAATCTAACGCTGACTACCACGGCTGGTGCAACCCGGCCGAAATGTCAAGCCAAAATATAAGGTAAATCGCGTTAATTCCCGATTAGAATAAAGTTTGATAATGGAACGCGAAAGTCTAAAAGTATATATCTAACGCTGACTGTCTTAATTTTTCTTCAGATAATTAAGAGACAATAGCGAACACATGTATGTGATGTCAGTAATCACTTTCAATAATTTATCTTTAGATTGCTATATAATTTATGACCAATATGTTGAATCTCTAATCAATTTTAAAATTACAGTATTATTGACATATTTTTTTCGATTTTACATATTATTATTTTTTTCAGAAATTGCAGCTGTATTCGTTTGTTTACGTAGTATCATTCATGGTTTCATTTCACACAAACACAATTATAGTTAATACGCGTAACTGGTGTGGTCTTTTGTGGTCCATTGACAACGGCACTATTACAAAAAAGTTATACAGAGTGTTTTAAAATATGTGACCGATCCGTGAGGGTATTATTCGGTGTATCAATACAATGATATATATACATATTATATCTCATTTGTTGAATTTGTTCAATTTTTTTTTAACAAATTCATCGAATCTGATCTTGTATTTCTGGTACAAAGTAGGAAAAAGAATGAGTTATTCAACAAATGGGATACATACGTGTATGTGTATGTATTTTATTGATACACTGAATAAGGCCCTCACGGATCGGTCACGTGTTTTTTTACACTCTGTATAATGTTAACAATTCCTCCTCAGTTGAGGAATTAAAATTTTATTTATTTTTAGGAAAAATAATAGCAGGCCATAAAGCTTTTTTTTTTTCTATTTTTGTCTCTTGCAAACATTTGTTAATAACGTATCATATTTGGTTTAAAAAAAATAGAAAGTCCTGTAAATATCAGACTGATCTTATGACTTACTGAATTAAAATTCGAATATTTATAAATAATACTGTGAATGATATTACGCTAGTCATTTCACGTGACGCCGATAACATCACATAGGAACTATCAAAATTGTACTAATAATTAATTCCTTTAACAATTTTAATATGATATAATTAACATTTTTTTTAAACATATAATATCTTTGGTTAGTAGCCTATAAAGACCTCAGTTAAAAACGCTTTATAATTGAGTTATCAATTGATAAACAATTAAAACTGTTTCTTATTTCTTTTTAATCTAGGAAGACTGAAGAAACGTTAGTTTAAATGATTAAAATTACACTATTATGAGAGCTTTAGTGTAGTCGTCGTCACAGTTAGATAATAAAATGAACTATCTAGGTACATGTACAATTTTGACAGTTCCATTAAAATGGCGGCAATCACAGATGTACAAAAAAATTATTGATAAACTCTAAAACTGATTCGCATTTATTTTCTATGATGATATATTATTATTATTTTTTATGAATTTGTAATTATTTAGTGTTAAGTGTAATGCGAGGATCGCGCATGTCGATGTCATATCTAAGTCCAGTGTGAACAATACAATGTATTCAATATATCGTTACATACCCTTTGAACGTGTTTTATTTTCTTTCAAAGTGATTATATAACGTGTTAGCGAACTAACGCACAATCTGTAACTATTTTGTTAATTATACTGGGTGTAAGGGACATCGTACCGAAAACCGTTACCAGGGATCCAGTACATGATTCTGAACATTCTAGTGTTGAAATTTTTCTTCGGCTTCTTCATGAATTTCCAAAACAAAACCTTTTTTAAATAAAATTAGTATAAATCATACTAAATAATAAATTATAATCATAATAAATTACTTAGCAATGTAATTTAAAAAATAAATATTATTCCGCACGCATTACATTACATGCTCCAAAATTAACAAGTTAGTTATTTGTAATTTTCCATATAAATGGTTTTGTCTGTGGGCCTAGGACGTAAATTGAGTACGGCGGCGACTCCGTGGAGGACGGCGGCGGGGTTGCGACCCCCGTCCCCGTGACTGGTTCCCGGGGGGTTACAATACGCCTCCCGGCGGCGGACTCAAAGGCAAGGAACTGGGTGCAGATCCCACCGGAAAGACCTGGGTCCGCTCTCATGTGCCGATGCGACAGCCGCGGGGGTTTTAGTGGGTAAGAACACACATACCTCGGTTGAGCCAAACAGCTCCCGGGGACCTTCTGAAGGTTTACCCCGCGTCAAAAAAGAAAGTCACTTGGGTGGCTAAAGACACGCAATAGCCCTGCTGGTGATTATGTGCATGTTTTCACTCATCAGTGAAAGCCCTAATCCTTCCACGGGTTTCTGTGTGATCCAGGAGCTATATATCCCACCAACATCATTCATCAAGCTATCTTGGGATAAATAAAACTTTAAAAATGTCTTAGTTACTTATTTAATGTTCTCAACTTTCAAATTCTCACTAACACTTAGTTTCGCGCAAATGATAATATTCTCTGAAAAGAAAAATGTATAGACAATATTAATTTACAAACCAATTTGCAAACAATTACAATTTTACCTCTGCAGTCGAGAAACACATAATCATGCCCGTATGCGGTCAAGTGCGAGTCGTATTCGCGCACCGAGGAGGGTTCTATACCTTAAGTGGACCTATTAAAGTTATTTTACTATTCGTCTAACACCTCAGAAAGCAAACAAATAAACCGCAAAACTAAGTTTGTTGGTCGAGTTTTTTTTAGAATGACTAAAAACTGCACTTTAGAAAATCATTTTATTTTTTCTGTAAACTGTAGATAGATATGTAATCTATAATTATTTCAGATTATTCCCTCCACAAACTCCGGAGCTTATATCCGGTGGGAACGTATTTTTTGACTATAAGTCAAAAACGACGTGACATACCGAAAAAAAAAATATTTTGAAATATACTTTTATATGAATCCTTTTCATATACTCCACTCGACGGTCTCACTTTGTAATTTTGATGACCCATTTCGACTCATTAAAGGAAAAAAATATTTTTGAATTTGTGGTGAAGTGTGGTAAGTAATATCTAAAACGATTTAATATGTAAGTTTCAAATCGATAGCATCGGAGAAATGTATAGGTGTGACAGACAAACAGACGAAGTAGTCGCACCATAGATATGGGTTCCTTTTTTACCTTATAGGTATGGAACCAGAGGCGTAGCTTGCCTTAGATGGGCCCCGTATCAAAATTTGTTGGGGGGTCCAAATGATGGTACGGCCTAAGAGATTATGCGAGAACTTGGATTTTACGAATTGCTTACACACGTTCGGGGCCCCTGTAGTCCGGGGGCCCCGTATCATTTATACGGCTGATACGGCGGTAGCTACGCCCCTGTATGGAACCCTAATGCAATGTGTGATTTAGTGGCTTGTTAAGGGAAACACTGTCCTTGGCGTATGTATGTTTAATGTCCCCCTTGGTCCGGCGTAACATAGCTTATATACCTAACAACTACATACATCAACAGGTGGGGTGTCACCACACTACACTATGAACCCTAATAATCACTAACTGCCGCACCTACAAACGTCAATTATAGTTAATTGTGATTAAGTCATATTTTGTAAATGAATTATTTCCGACTTTCGAAGCCAAATAATACTTAATACGCGAATAGTGAGTTGATATATCAATAATCTTGTAATTAATACTAAAAGATAATCATAAGAGAGACTCTGATATTCGAAATAAATAGATTACAAAAAATTACTTAAATAATAATATCCTGGGACAATTCACACACGGTCATCTGATCCAAACTAGGCAGAGCCTGTACTATGGAACCAGACAACTGATACTAATACATATATACTATTTTTTTTGTAAATACATATATAGATAAAACACCTAGACACTTGGTGGGAATCGAACCCACGACCTGTTGGTTAGCAGACAGGGTCACTAACCAACGGGCCCGCCGATTAAAGTTAATTGATGTCTGTGAGTGCGGCAGTAAGTGTGATTAGTCCCATCTGTACACAGACAATATAAACAGTAAAGGTAGGTAACCCAATTGACAGACGCCACTGTCACTTTACTGTCAGTCTTCTTGTTTTCCCTTAGTCGCCTGTTACGGACACCCAACGGGTGGAGATGGGAGGGTGGTATTCTTCCCCGGGCACCCCACGGATCGACGGGAGACGATCATAGTGGGTGTTAATTCACATAAGATTGTTTTTGATTACTATGTAGGTGTATTCAAGGGTTTTTAGCTAGTGTGCTTTACCATCTTCGATTGCGTCGCTGCTTTCTATCAGGGGGGTCTGCAATCAAGCACTAGTTTCAGTAGTGGCCGAAAGACGTCCACTGCTGAACAAAGGCCTCCCCTTTAGAAGGGAGGGGTTGCCATAATGCCCACGCTTGGCAGGCGGCTTGGGGATCGCAGTATAGGTGGTAGGTAATGCAATAGAAAGAAACTGCTGCCAGTCTTCTTGTTTTCCCGTAGTCGCCTCTTACGAACACCCAACGGGAGGAGATGGGAGGGTGGTATTCTTCCCCGAACACCCCACGGGTGAGCACTAGTATATGATCAATAAAAAAAACTTTCTTATTAAGGTAACGGTATTAACCGGTGTACTGAGGGCCTAGACAAGATGCAATAGCTTCATAGCGAATGTATTTCTTCATTCGATAACAGTGTCAATTCCTTATAATTTTTATACTTTCTATTAGCGATAACGCTTGTAGAATGTTACATTGTCTAGGGGGGCTGGACAGACTCCTTTAATCTAGTACAAAAACGAGGCAAAAAAAAAACAATTAAAAATCAATGTCCAATTTATTATAACAACATTTTAAATAATTTAGTTACAATAAATAAATAAATAAGCATGATAATTTAATACTTCCAATTGATGAAATGTTTCTTCCAGATCTACTAATGGACTAAAGTTTATGTACAATCGAAAATATGTTTGTAGCTAAAAGGTGTTGTTGCAAAATGGGCTAGGTCTATGTACACCACCTCAAAAAATCGAGAAAAATCTATAGAATTCGGGAAAAATATAAATATTTCGTTGAATTAACTATTATTGTTGTAATTATAATTATCATTTATTTTATATCTACTTTCAAGATGGCGTCTCACGATGTCGAATTAAACTGTCAGCCAGCCAGCTGTCAATAGCTACTACTGCTGTCACACTTGTCACAGTTGGTTGTGTGTGTGTATTGCATGTAGTGAATTGATTATCATTGATATTGTAATTATTAAAATTATGTATGAGAAAACAGAAACAAAAATACAAAGAGTACTGTAATAAAAATACTTTTAACGCCATTGATAATAAAAATGATACATGTTAGTGACACTTTTCCGCCATGCCAGTTTTTTGTTATGTGTTGCAATTCTAAGTCAAAATTCTTACTTTTACAAGCAAATAAGGCCAAATCAAAGTAAATGGATAGTTAAAAACTGTTATACGTGTGTTTCCCTATTTTAGAGTATAGTGTACAAAGACATAGCCCAGGCTCCATACATTTTGAAACATCTCTTTTGTTACATTGTATTTAAGGGCCAATCGATAGCATACATTCAAAATAAATAAATATAAAATAAACAGTTAGGCAACATAAACATCTTAGCAATGTCAATAGGTACGCTAAAACTGTATTTCTTGAAAAGCTTAAAACGTTAGGTTACAAAACTGGCATGACGTATTTTATGGATGGGCCCTTACATATATTTACATGAACCTCATTCAAATACACCCATTCGTTTTGTATTTAAGATACCTTAGGCAAAGTTTCCAAACTTAAAACGCGGGGGTCTTTCTGCGGTGGGGGTCAAAATAGTAACCAGTAACATGTATCACCACCGTTCCGTGTAACATATTATGTGAAATTTGGCATCAATCTCTGAATGGATAAGAATGAAGCTCCTGTTTTGTAAAATTTAGGTTTTTACAGTTCAAAATCGACGTTATTTCAATATAAATAAAGCTACGAATTGCATGAATGTACACTCTACTACTAAATGAACTAGTCTAATTGCTATCGTAAAATAATCTCTACTGTTTTACAAAAGCATAATTTTCTTGTTAGCTACACTAATGGTATAATTGGCAAATATTATCTCACTGATATACAGCCATATTTATTTGGTGTTGAATAATCAATTCTAAACGTAAGTAGATTATACTTAAATTAAAATAAATAGGACACCAAGATCCCCATTTGTGGGGGTCAATTTTTTAACTACGGATTCAAAATACAGTTTGGAAATCTCGCTTTGCAAGGCCAAAATTTACTAATGGTTAACCAATTTATATTAAACAGTACTGGTAACTCGCTGTAGAAGGTAGCCTTTCAAAAACAAAAATTTATGAAATTACATTTCTAAACTCATTCAATGTTGCTGTATATTTTTCTGGCCAAAATTAAAATAGCATCCAAATTTAAATACATATTAAATAATTTAAATAAAAAACTGGATTATAGTTTTGGCCATTAAATAAAAAAAAAAGTTGAATTTATGCTTCGATTGCTTGAAGCGTCCCCTGATTATGTAACTTGCAAACAAGCGATAGCAACAATCGCGCAATAATTGCTGATTGTTTCCAAATTGGGATGTATCAATTATTTTTTTGCAAAGCAAGTGTGACAATTGTATCAATGGATTAAAATTAGTTCCAGAGATAGCTACTAATTCGCTTTTGGTGGTAGTGTTGCAGTAAAGTGTACATACAATTTTACTTATCGTCTAACTACGAGTAAATATTCGGATTTAAAATATGAAGTAAAGGATAGTTTTTTTCAAATAACAGTAATATCATTGAATAAATTACAATAATCTCAGGAAAATTAGCGATATTTAACTCAGAAAAATTAAATAAGAGTTTTTAAAACAGTAATACCATTGATCGCGCGATCGTTCCGCAATTTGAACCGATCACAAATTACATAATCAGGGTGACAATACCTAACCTTTAACTGTTCGAATGCAAATTTAATTATTAGCAATGTTACCGATAATAGCGTTGACAACGTCTGTCGAGGATGCTGTGCCACCGACGTCAGGAGTGAAGACGCGGTCCACGTTGATAGTCTTATCCACCGCCCGCCTGATCAGGTCTGCGTGGTAGTGATGTCCGAGATGTTCCAACATTTCTACGGACGCATTGATCATGGCTACCGGGTTGGCTACGTTCTTGCCAGCAATTGCTGTGCCTGTTCGGATAAAAAAATACTGGATAGGAATAAGAAGTATATTTAGACACAATGAGACAAATACAAGTACAATCAATCAAAGTCAAAAATTGTTATTTCAAATAGGCTTAACGCTAGCACTTGAATGGTCATTTTTTTTAAATCTACCACTGGATCACAACGCAGCCTCAACTGAGAAGATCCGGCAAGAAACTCAGCGGGCTTGTCATTATTTAACTTTTTTTAAACATTGTTTGTCTTGTTACAATTGGATCAACATTAGCGATAGTGTGTGTCTTGCCGATCGAAGCATAAAACAAGAGAGAAAAGAAAAAAAATACGACAATATTACGACAAGCTAAAAGGCCAAAGGAATAGTAGTCAGACTAGTTCTTGCTAGTAGTAGCTCCTGCTAGTAGTACCTCTTGCTAGTAGTAGCTCCTGCTAGTAGCAGCTCTTGCTAGTAGTAGCTCCTGCTAGTAGCAGCTCTTGCTAGTAGTAGCTCCTGCTAGTAGCAGCTCTAGTAGCTCCTGCTAGTACCTCTTGCTAGTAGTAGCTCCTGCTAGTAGCAGCTCTTGCTAGTAGTAGCTCCTGCTAGTAGCAGCTCTTGCTAGTAGTAGCTCCTGCTAGTAGCAGCTCTTGCTAGTAGTAGCTCCTGCTAGTAGCAGCTCTAGTAGCTCCTGCTAGTAGCTCTTGCTAGTAGTAGCTCCTGCTAGTAGTAGCTCCTGCTAGTAGTAGCTCCTGCTAGTAGTAGCTCCTGCTAGTAGTAGCTCTCACTAGCAATAGCTCTTGCCAATAATACTCTTGCTAGCAATAGCTCTTGCTAGTAATTGCTGCCGCTAGCAGTAGCTCTTGCTAGCAATAGCTCTTGCTAGCTTTCTTAATAGCTTTCAATAAGCCTTTCCAGCAGTCCATATAGGCAAAAAATGTGTCTAACCTACGATTTCTTTGAATATCTATAATAAAATAGATGATTTAACCATTTTCATTTTTCGCATACCCTGGCATAAAAGTGTGTGCACGCCACTGCTTTCTAGTGATCGCTCTCACTAGTAATAGGACTCATGCTAGTAGGATGGAGAACTCACCGGTGTTCCTGGTGCCAGGCTCGAAGACAGCGTAGTGGTCACCGTAGTTCCGACCAGCTAGAAGACCAGCGCCTCCCAGAATACCGCATACGACGTTGGACACGATCGATCCGTACAGGTTCGTCATCAGCATCACGTCGAACTGGTGCGGCCTGATCGGACAAACAATTTTTTGAACTATGATGACTAAAGTACCTTATAACGAGAGAGATGGTGCTGTAATTAAAATGACGTTACACGAACGTTCCTGAATCGCGTTAGTGAAGTTTCAATACATTGCTATTTTGGGTAATTTTCGCGAGTTAACAGCTCATAAAAATCACAGCTCACTAAGAGGTTATTTTAGGTTACAAAATAAAAATAACAGCTTATTAAGCTAGTGTATGGCAACAACATCGCATCGTATAATGCTACAGGCTTAAAAGGGCTTGTACCCAGAGACATAAAAAAATATATAATGCTAGCTATGACGTCACAGTATTTGAATAATTACTACATTTAGAAAAAAATATAAAAAAGAACTAAGTAGAGTGAATGAGAACAAAATATTCAAATTAGTTAAAATGATCAATATATTCGAAAAATTTAATATAAAATGATTGTGTAAGAAATTTTAAACAACCCCAATTATTATTGTGGAAAATGAATTTACTAGGTGGTCAGTTCCTTGTGCATGGAACTGTCCACTTAGTTACCACCGCAGTGTCAGATATTCTGCTGACAAGGGGTTCCGGTGTGCAAAACACAGTAGCTAGTAAAATAACTGGACACAAGAGACTTAATAACTAATGCCTCAGGCGACGGGCAGCAGGTCTATAGGCAAGCATGACGCTTAATATCAGAGCACTAAATTAACCGTTACAGATTCTCTCCATCCAAAGGTTGCCTGGAAGAGATCACTACCAGTGATAAGGCCGCCCATTGCTTTATTTTTCTTGTTTTTTTTTTTTATGTTTTTTGTATAAAAAAAGGTGTTAAGTATCTATCTATCTAATAAATAAATAAAAATATATTTTCAGTTTAGTCTATGGTCCAACTCACTTAGCAACGAGCTGCATGCAACAGTTGTCTATGATCATGTCGTTGTGCTCAATGTCCGGGTACTGTTTAGCCATTCTTCGGGATGTCTCCAAGAACAGACCGTCGGAAAGCTTCATTATATTCGCTTTGTGCACTGTTGTCACCTGCAAATGGTTAAAATCGAATTTAGAAACTTGTCCTTCATTTTTTATGAATGATGGGCATTGGATAGTCAAGTGAAGTCCGCCAACCCGCACTTGGCCAGCGTGGTGGACTACGGTCTTAGCCCTTTCATCTTGAGGGGAGGCCCGTGCCCATCAGTGGGATAAAAACAAGGGCTGGTATACAGATAGTCAAAGTCAAAAATATTTATTTCAAATAGGCTTAACGCTAGCACTTTTGAATGGTCAATTTTTAAAAAGCTACCACCGGGTCTTTTTTTTTTTTTGTGTAGGAGTAGTACTGTTGGCCGCAGATGGCCATTACAGCCTCACCGGACAAGAGGGCGAGCGCTTTAAGTGCTCCAGCCAGTTGGGTAGCGACTAGCACAAGGGCACCTCAGGGAGGCACGGCCTCGGCTAGGGCTGCCGGCTACCACCGGGTCACAACGCGGCCTCAACTGAGAAGTACCGGCAGGAAACTCAGATGAAAAAAAACATATGATCGTCATCTGGTTATCCCTAAGTCGCCTCCTACGACACCCAACAGGGAGATATGGGAGGGTGCTATTCTTACCCAGACACCCCACGGACTACAAATTTATTACCATTATACTGGGCATGCCGGAAAGGGTATATTAAGCCGAAAGGTATGTATAGTACTGATATTCTATTCTATTGTTGGCTATAAATTGGGCCCGGTAACCACCGGAACGCACTTCGACCCAGTTGGATCCGTTGTGCATGCCCTAGCCCTTACTCTGTTTCTGGCGTGTCGAAGAGTTCCCTCAGGTACGCAACGATTGCGCCAGCTTGGAGCTGTGCATAATCATCTGGTGTAGGATAAGCTACTCCCAGATGACTCAACCTACGTCTCGCAAGAGCGTCACAGCCACATAAAATGTGTCGCATTGACTCTTTGTCACCTTTACAAAATTTGCAAGTATACAGTACTGATAGGTAAGACCCCGAAAAAAAATACAAATACGAAATACATGGATATTTTGTATTACTACAAAACTTATACCATCTCAGAGTAGGTATGATGACCAATTCTGAAAAAATATTCTCTCATGTACTTACGAGTCTGCTATTGCCGAAAATATGCATATTTTTGTATCAAATTTACAATTAATAGCAATTTTTTCAATTTTTAAAATGGTTTGAATTTCGTTCCAAAACGAAGGCTAGTGAATGGTGCCATTTTGTGACGTCACTACGGTCTAAATAAACATCTGTCTGTAGGTATAAAAGTGAAGCATTGTATGAAAGAAAAAGTAGAGATGACAGTTTGACAGTTGTTTATTTATACCGGATTGACGTCATTCACTCTGATCAGTGTTTATTACAAAATGGCGATTAGCTGTATTTAAGTAATTTATTTGCATAAATATCACGAAAATTTCTCTATTATTATGAAAATGAAATGCATTTTTGTAATCAGTGCGATTTGTTCTAATATTCAAAACTACCGATTCATTGGTATTGTGTTGCAGTCATCATGCCTATTGTTTCTAAGCAACCCTGTGCACTCGGCCTACTCCCATGGAGCCACTGTTTTTTTCTAGATTCCGTGCCTGCCTTGTATAATAAGAAATTCATCCATCACCCACATTCCTGAGAAGACCTACTCTACTAAGTATCCCAGCTACTAAGTGTATTTATCGACAAAATTCTTTCGTCATTCGAGTTAGCAGGTCATTCAACGCTGTCGCAACCGATATAGACATTGATCTTTTTACTGCTAGTGTTTCAAAACTTAAAAGAGATCTTAGTAATCGTTTTTTCTTATAACTTTTCATTTATTCTGACTATCAGAAAATGTACCGTATCGCTTTCTGTCTGTCTACCTATTTCTGTCACTTTTTATACTTTTTATTTATATGTGAAAACTTGTAATTGGCCTTCCAGTATGTACATTTCTTATATATATTAATGTATGTTAGCTGTTAGTTTTCTAGATTAATAAAATAAAATAAATAAATAAATAAATAACTGAAAGTTAAATAACGAACAAAAATTTGAGCTTACTGAACTTAAACTGTTGACTTTTTTTATTATTTTCTATTCCTATTTGATTGCTTGTGGGTTACACAAAGCGTCATTACCGGTTCAATACCCCAGTTCTAGGACACCGTGTATATCAAGCCGAAAGGTATGTTTAATGACTCCGAAAAAATGTTTAAATATGGCAAAAACCTTGTATATTATAGGCATTGATATAATATATAAACTAGATAAACATTCAGTAACAAAATGACATCTAAAATGTGGTCGCGGAGGTCGCGGGCTTATCTGTGCTGGTGGCGGAAACTTGAACTAACGGTTTTATTATGACGTAGACAGAATATAACAAGACATCTAGCTAGCGTGCCGCCGATAAGGACAGAAAATAATCATTCGTACACATAACACATAACACACATTATGGATATTTATTCAAATGCGCCTATTTTGTAGTTTAAACGATATTACATAATGCAATTCAATTTAAAACTCCAAAGCTAGGTCGTGAACTAGAAAATTTCATGAGTACTCGAAGAAAACGCACCGTCGGTGCGCCAGATTTTGAACACACGCTGAGGGACAAAAAATCATATGCTCTGTCTCTTTCTATCACATATCTATATCTATACATATTATAAAACAAAGTCGCTCCCGCTGTCTGTCTGTCCCTATGTATGCTTAGATCTTTAAAACTACGCAACGGATTTTGATGCGGTTTTTCTTAATAGATAGAGTGTTTCTTAAGGAAGGTTTATATGTATAATACATGCATAATTATAGTAGAGAAACAGTGATAATTTTAGAGGTTTCTAATGTGATGTCGTAAATAAGCACATTTTTTTGCGCTTACATTGCAAACGCTGGCCGAACCCTACGAGATAGATCAAAATAATGTACCACAGTATTGTACACGTTAACAAGGTCTAAAAAAAAGCCTGCGATGGTTATGTTTATCTCTTAAGGATAACCCACAATAAACATTTTTTATCATTTACTTTTTATGAAAAATAATGACTTATTTACGAAGCAATTTTACGCTTAGGCAATTTTCTTTTAAGCAAATCATTAATCTTTATCCAATTAAGTATAAATATACATTTGTTTGGAATTAAGTTTGGAATTTTAAAGAAATGCTTTTTACTATCTAACAAATCATTTAAGTAAGTACTAACATTTACAATATAAAAATATTTTTTAATAAGTAAGTAGTTAATGGATATCTAGACCAACGAGCTCATGCAACTACATGACTGATATTTTTTTTTGTTTATTAATTTTCTCTGTACCGGTAATATTAGGAATCATCTCATCATTTTGATTTTATTAGTCGTCAAAAGTGTAACATTATTATTATTCAGTGGTAGTTTCTTTAAATACCCGCCATATTTACATACTCTTACGTCAAGTAAAAAATGACGTCACAGCTGTCAGTGAGCATTTTCCCGCCAACGTGGAAAAGTCAACTTTTGCTTTGCAATAACTAATAACTATATAATTTGTGCATAATTTAACTATTTTGTTTTTGTTCTGTGCTTTGATCTAAGCTAGCCTAAAATCTTTATAAGACGCTAGAAAAAAAAATTGTGTAAGTTCCCCACTGAATTGTATCACGGATAGTTTGTTAAATTTGAGGTAAGTATTTTTTTAGTTATTAACGTTGATAGTGCATTATTGAAACCAAAACATAACGAACGAACGATAGGAACGAATAGTAAGTAAAATATTTTTTATGTCAATAACCACTTCTTGACACTTTGTTATGTATGTACTTATAGTATTTTGTTAAATATTTAAATAAAGTTTATGTATAGTATTAATCTTCTATAGTATATATAATCTTTATCTTTACATCTATCTATATCTATTCTATACATACATATTATAAAACAAAGTCCTCCGCCGCGTCTGTCTGTCCCTATGTATGCTTAGATCTTTAAAACTACGCAACGGATTTTCATGCGATTTTTTTAAATATATAGAGTGATTCAAGAGGAAGGTTTATATGTATATTACATGCATAATATAGTAGAGAAACATTGATAGTTTTAGAGGTTTGTCGTGGTATTGTGATGTCGTAAATAAACACATTTTTTTGCGCTTACACTACAAACGCTGGCTGAACCCTACGAGATCAAAATAATTTACTACAGTATTGTACACCTTAATGGTGTCTGTTTATCTCTTAAGGATAACCCACAATAACCATTTTTTATCCTTTACTTACTAATAATAAATTGTTTTTAGAATGAATTTATCCATTCTTCAATATAACGTAAACTTCACTAATATTTACACCACTGACAAAAAAGCTGTGAACGTTGTTCATACCGCTAGGTTAAGGTTAAGCAACATAAGGCAAGTTCATTAAATAGATGGGTGAACCGATTTGTATGAAATTTAGCGTGCATATCGGGTAGGTCTGAGAATAGGTCGTAAAGTGTATTTCATGCCGCTAAGTTAAGCAACATTAGGCAAGGTCATTACATAGATGGGTGTCGGCAGCGACTCCGAGGAGGGCTTGCTTGAGGTGACGGGGTTGCGAGCCCCGTCCCCGTGATCACGGTGCCAGGTTTCCGGGGGCTATAATGCGCACTGAGGGGTATTTGGTGCAGATCCCACTGGAGGGCCTTATGTGGTGATGCGACAGCCGCAGGGGTTTAAGTGGGTAAGAATACCAGATACCATGATTGATGAGGATATATAGAACGAGAAGAGGGTGCAAGAGAGGAGAGAGAGGGAGTAGGGATTCGAGGAGGGGGTGATGTGGTGAGGGATAGGGGGATTAAGGTGGAGCAATGGTGGAGTAAGGGGGAGCAAGGTGGGAGAAGAGAGAGGGGGAGGGGGTTCAGATAGGGGACAACTGGGAGAGGAAGAGAGGGAATGTGACGGATATCGAAGCGGGAGGGGGAAAGAGAGAGAGAGAGAGAGTAATAAATCAAGGGAGGAGGGAGAAAAGGGGAGCAAAATTTAATAAAAGCGCGGGCGGAGCTGCGCGGGTTAGCTAGTCTATATTATAATAAAACTCAAAGAGAACTTTTTCTGTACATTGAATATTTTTCCAAAATTTCTATGTGGGGATACTATACTATCGACATAGAGGCCAAAACTATTTTTTTTGGAATTATTGTCTGTCTGTCTGTCTGTCTGTCGTTCTGTTTGTCCAGGTATCATTTGAAAACCCGTGGATGGATTTTGATAGGACTTTCACTGATGTGTACTGTAGAAGTAGGGGTATAAATTGGTATATAAAACATCACGCTATGTTTCATAGGGGCTAAGCAGTGAAACATTACTTGCACATATTACCACGTAATTTCCTTCGTATGTGAATAGGGTAATTATAGACTGATCAGTTAATCATTAAGATATGTATTATTACGCTATATACAATAGGGACTGAGCAGACATTCAGTTTGCATAAGATATGGCAGTGGCGAAAGGTCAATTTTTGTAAGGGGTAAGCTGGTCCGGTACACCCAGGACATTTTCATTAGATTTCTGTATTGTTCTAAGTACTTTGCTGATAGCAATATGACATTATCTATATCTTTGAAAGTTAAAATCTGTAAATCCCGAGCGAGTCCAAACTAGATTAGGAAAGAAATAGGCAATAAAATGTCCAACTACAATTCACAATGAACAGCGCTCCCAAAAAACGCTTCAAGGTCAGGGCTCAGGGGGGTTCATGAAATTTTAATGAAACTCTCCAAGTCCAGGTAGTGTATAGGTATTGTATTACAGTCACAACAATAAAAGATGCAAAAAATTTAAAACCTTCATTATCGAATATCATTAGACAGTAATTTACGATGTTAGCGTGATTTACATTATGAACAGCGGCATCTATCGGTGAAATTGAACATACAATCACTATAAAAGAAAGTCGTGTTAGTTACACTATTTATAACTCAAGAACGGCTGAACCGATTTGGCTGAAAATTGGTGGGGAGGTAGCTTAGAACCAGGAAACGGACATAGGATAATTTTTATCCCAGTAGGTTAAGGTTAAGCAAGGTTAGGTAAGGTCATTAAATAGATGGGTGAACCGATTTGTTTGATTTTTTTTTGTGCATATCGGGTAGGTCAGAGAATAGGTCATAAAGTATATTTCATACCGCTAGGTTAAGGTTAAGCAACATAAGGCCAGGTCATTAAATTGATGGGTGAACTGATTTGTATGAAATTTTGTGTGCATTTCGGGTAGGTCTGAGAATAGGTCGTAAAGTATATTTCATGCCGCTAGGTTAAGGTTAAGCAACATAAGGCAAGGTCTTTAAATAGATGGGTGAACCGATATGTATGAAATTTTGCGGGAAGGTCTGAGAATAGGTTCTAAAGTATATTTTATGCCTCTGATACCATGATTGACGAGGATATATAGAACGAGAGGTGGGTGAAAGAGAGGGAGAGGGGAGGATGATGGAGTGTGATCGGAGGAGTTAGGTGGAGCAAGGGGGGGGGAGTGAGAGGGAGCAAGTTGGGAGAAGAGAGAGGAGGGAGAAGGTTCAGAGAGGACAACGGGGAGAGGAAGAGGGGGAGTGTGACGGGGACCGAAGCGGGAGGGGAGAGAAAGATTTATTAGAATTAGATTTTTCTTATAAGAGAGAGAGAGATGGAGAGAGATAAATCAAGGGAGTAGGGAGAAAAGGGGAGCGAAATGTAATTAAAGCGCGGGCGGAGCTCCGCGGGTCAGCTAGTAATATATATAAATGCATCCTTTTCTAGCGCGAATGAGAAAGAAAGTGCCAGCTCTCTATTGGTTTCTTTCTCTAAGTATTATGATAATGACGTCTATTTTGACAGTTTCATATAGAAAGTAGCGACCCTCCTATCGTAAAAAAAAAATTGTCAGGCTGTGGCTAGTAAAGAAATAGCGACACAAGGGCGCTATTTTGGTGTGCCACTATTCGGACCGTAACAGCAAATCTAGTTAACATATTATATCGATGATTATAGTGAATGATTTACCTTCTTCCTGCCATTCCTTCTAGCGAACTCAAAGGCATATCTAGCGACACGCTCCGAGTTGCTGGCTGTAACAACCTTCATGGACTCGACCACACCGTAAACTGATTCGTGTTCCAACATGGCGTACTCGCCTTCAGTGTTTTGTCTGGGAACAAGACCATGTTCGATAATACTAGGAGGTAGGTAGGTCGCTTGTGCAAGGAATCTTCCAGATAGGCAGAGGCGTGCACAGAAAGTAGGCAAAAATATCTGCGAGTTGTTTATGCTTTATGCTATTTGTATGTGTGTCACCACAAATATCATACCAGTGGCAGTATAGCCATCTATAGACAGGTGTGGTCGCTTACCATCAGGCAAGTGTCTTTGCTCTCGACACTAAGTTGGAGCCAAGGAGTTTCATCATCATCAGCAACTAAAAGACATCATTGCCATAACCTCCACGTTTGGCAGGCGGCTTGATTGAAATTAGCAATGTAATTTGAAAAATAAATATTATTCCGCACGTATTCATTACATGCTCAAAAATTATTAAGTTAGTTATTTGTCATTTTCCATATAAATGGTTTCTGTAATCTTATATAAAAGTTTTCTGTACGTAGTCCCTTACACCCTGTATAGATACCTGATAATAACAACGTCTATGTCCTTATGCCTTGTGTTGACTCCGGGATAGGATTTGCAGTTCAGCACATACGCATACATGTCCAACTCATTGCGGAGCGCCACATTGCGTGACGTCACATACGCAGCCTCGCTCTTTGTCTCGATGTTGCCCTGTAAACAATATTTTTTCTTTTTGCCCCACTGTTGGCCATGGGCCTCCCTTCAAGAGGAAAGGGCTGAGCTATTTCTGCTTTGTTCGGTCCAAAGACCATAAGATGTGGTGTGAGCTAATGACTTTTGAAGGTGCAAAGCCATTGCCTTGTCTCCTTCAAATAATCAGTTTCCATTTAAAACTATAATGGGATTAAAAAGTCAAAGTCAAAAATAGTTTATTTCGAAATAGGCTTAATGCTAGCGCTTGAAAAATCATGTTTTTTTTTAAAAAAAAAGCTACTACCGGGTCACAACGCGGCCTCAACTGAGAAGATCCAAAAAAATGATGGGCATTGGATATGATACATTAGATGTTTATGCCACGGCCTTCAGCCATCTACGCGGGAGATATAATGCTCAAGTGTTTGCGTAGACACAGGTGCACTCTCTTCCTTTACTATCACAATCCGATGGGACAGAAGGCCGACACGACTGGGACAGAAGGCCGACATGACTGGGACAGCCGAATCTTACTTTTCAGACAATCAGCTGATCGGCCTGTTTCATGAACCCTGCTACGGCACGGAAGACGTCCACTGCTGAACATAGGCCTCCTACGAATGGGGGAAGGGGGTAGCCATAATCCCTAAGTCAAAGTCATAAATAGTTTATTTCAAATAGGCTTAATGCTAGCACTTGAAAAGTCATGTTTTTTTTTTAAAAAAAAGGATACTACCGGATCACAATGCGGCCTCAACTGAGAAGATCCGGCCAGAAACTCAGCGGACTTGTCATTTTTTCACTTTTTTTTAAACAGTGTGTCATGTTACAATTAGATCAGAGCGACAGTGTGTCTTGCCGTTCAAAAGATCAAATAAGAGAGAAAAAAAATACGACGAAAGATTGTTGGACTCAAGAAACAATATTAGGACTAACAGGTTTCATACTGGCTTCAAAAATGCAGTTTCAATGACTCCATTGAGTATTTTTTGCTAGTTTCAGATTTGAATGGCGTGGATATCCAAATCTGAAACTAGCTACTTTCTCTTAAAAAAACATCCAGTATATTATACAGTACTAAATACTGGTGATTAAATCTGTCTCCTGTATGTATACACCATACCTTAAGTGCCACACCGTTCCTCTTGATAGTCGTAATGGCGTACTGAACATCATCATCGTTGTCTACCGTAGGATCAATATCTACCACCTCAAAGTCTACTGGAGCACCAATGTACCTGCAAATTGCATAACATGCATTAGCGCAGACTGTTAGGGAATAGTTCTCACTTTATCCCTGGACGTTTTGGGTGTGGCTCTAGAGATCTGTTGAGTACAGTAGTAACTCCAAGGAAGACGGCACCGTGACAAGGTCCCCGGGCTAGAATGCGCCCGTTTGCGGGTTTATAAGCAAAGCACTGAGGGACACCTAGTTCAGATCCAACTGGAGATTTTAGTAACTACTGGAGCGATCTTGTCTTACCATACCTACATGGAAAAAATGTGTTTTTCTCTTAGTCTCCAATTACAAGATCACAAGGCGCAACAGCCAATAATTGTTTTTAGACCTTCAGGATGGCATAAGACCTTCAAACGAGGACATTCAGTAGTATGTCAAACTCAGCTGACTTTAGTGGTTATGGACTTACTTGAATATCTCCCTGACATAGCTCATGCACTCTGGGCCGATGCCACCCCCTGGCAGCATGGTGACGGCGTGACGACCCCCATACTGAGCTTTGGGGATCAGTTTTTGTTTCCTGATCACTGGGGTCTTGTGTTGCAAATCGAAATCGGACAACGTAGCCGGCGCAGCCGCTGAGCTCGCGTGCGTCACACCGCGAATATCAGGTAGAACCTTCAATTTAGACAATAATCTCACAGCCATTGCGTATTTTTCCGATAAATACCAAATTGAAATGTTAAATAACCACAGGAAAAGGAAGACGGATATTGAAGTTTCCTTTGACATCAGTTTCTCATGGCAGATGGCGCTTTTATGTCAAATGAAAATTATAGATGGCGTTGTTACCATTTATAGCGGACAGCATCGAAACAAAGGAATTTATTGTTAAATTGAGATCTATTATATATAAAAAGACTTTGATGTAATACAAAAATGAAGAATAAACCTGGATATTATTCTTATACCGTTTATTTTACTTTCAATAATTTGAAATCCGAATAATTATAGGTTTAGTATGGCAACATTGACTATTGATATTTTTTTTTCAAACTGACGTGAGCGCTTTTCCTTTCTCGGCGGAGTTCTTGAGCACGAGAGGCTGAAGAGCGGGCGTCCATTTTGCTTCGCCATATTGAATTTGGTCGGACATCTTTGGACGCCATGTTTAGTCGGACATATTTTATAAACATTTTCGCGTAAATTTCAAATATTTTTGAGCCTAAATATCGAACTTTTTTTCACTGAAAACTGTGGCACCGGTTGAGGTAAATATTACGTCGGAAAATTCTGTGCCAACGCATCTGTCCATATTTGTCTACTGGGGGCCGTTGGTGCTTTTGTTACTGGATAAATAAAGGTAAATTATTTCTATCAAAAACATAGTACTTTTTGACGTATCGAACAAGTGTTTAATTATTTTCTATGAATTTACGTGTCTGGGCGTTATATTGAGGACGACGTAATGAAGGTCAAAGCGTAGGGTATCGATATGTGCAGCGTCTGGCGTGGTCATTTTATAATTATCTAAAAAATTGTCTCGGCAACGGGCCGGGCCGCCGGCCGCGGGCCTAGCTAGATTGCCAGAGCCGTCGCACCTGCTCAGAGAGATAGTTGTTTGACTGCACTGCAGCAAAATGTTCCACTTTATGCTCCTAAAAAGTATGTAGTAAATTATTTTTCAGTGGGAGTCTTGTTACAAATCGAGCCTGATACGATGACGTTGATTGGAACATTATTTACATTATTATCACCACATCTGTTTACGTGTTTCACTGTTAGTCTAAAAATAAATAAAGAAAAACAAATCATTGTACATATGTGTACATAACAATGTGAGGAGTTTTATTTACATGCCATTTACATAATGCGGTAGGTAATCTGGTGTTTCAAAGTTGATTTGTTTTTTTTTTTCATGTTATCAAAGCAAAGGTATTTGTGTTATACAGCCAGTATGGCTTGTTAGAATAAAGTGATCAAATAGTACTTCTTTTTCAAACTGCTAATTCTGTTGTAATTTGTTTGATAACATTATTAGTGTCCTTAAAATAATTTATTTAAAGCACTTGTTTCAATTGATGGAATAATCTAACATAGTATCAGAATATACAGACAGATAATTACAAATTGGAGTTGCCACCCATCTTCACACAGAAAAAATGTTTATTTATTTATTTTCAAGTAAGCTATTACAGACTTATTGATTAAATAAGTATTTCATCATATGCTTATAACAAGCCGACACACCCACAAATTATTTTGTACTATATTATTATAATAAAGCAATGAAAACACTTATGTTATAATATAAATTGATTTGTTGTTAAATAAAACGATAATTACACTAGTTATTATTATATTATACACAAGTCATCAATTAACATTCGCAAACATGTAAATAAATACTTATTTAGATAAATCTAATTCAACACTCTGACACGGAACAGTGGACTACCTTGTATAATTACTCTCAAAGAATGCCAGACACACTGATATATTTTTTTCCATTCATCAGCTAACATATCACATTCAGGCAAATTGCAAGGATATGCAAACCTGAGATGTAACTGCCGGCACAGATTAATCACAACAATTGTAGTTACCAGGAACAAATAGACCGCAGAATAGGTTATGAACATAGAATTTATATATTAAGAATAGAGTATGCGTTTGTCTATGGTCCCCTTAAACAAATCGTAGGCAGCCTAGACAGGTTTCTTTAGTGCTTCCTCCAAGAGGCAGGTGAACTATTTAAAGTTATATGTAAGTGACAAGTAGTAGTGGTGTGATGGGTTTGTTCTGTCACAAGTGCAAATGTCGATAAATACAGCTGACTGTAGAGTACCTATAGTTGTGTACATGAATATTATGCTTCCGATGTTCTTATTTGAAAATAAGCATTCTATAGTACTTATACATATTCTAAGGTTATGAAGCTCAGGGCTGAAGGATAATAAACAGGAAAGGCTTAATAGTCAAGCTGTTTTGCAGGATTTTAATCAATAAGGTTAATAATAATAATCTGATCAATATAATTTTCCATAGTTCAATTTCTTACATGTATAAATGCATGTATCAGAAACTGAAAAAGTATGAAAATAATGTGTGAAGCTTTGTAGATTTGATTCAAACTCTATTTCTATATTGCGGTCTCCTATACATGGCACTTATTGGTTGATTATGTTACAATTATGTTGAGTAGTCTGTGTACAACAGACAACAGTGAATGATACAAAAAAAAATTGAAAAGTATAAGTACCTGTAACAGCTCAGTGGGCGAGCGCTTGCCTTGGAAATGAGGTGCGCAGATTCGATCCCCGGCTCGCACCTCTGATTTCTTTAATTAATCATGTGCGAATCGTCTTTGTGCGATTGTTACTAGCTTTCGGTGAAGGAAAACATCATGAGGAAACCTGCATGTCTGAGAGAGCCTAACTAGCTTTCGAATGACGTGTGAAGTCCGCCAACCCGCACTTGGCCAGCGTGGTGGACTATGGCCTAAGCCCCTTCATCTTGAAGGGAGGCCCGTGCCCAGCAGTAGGATATAAACAAGGGCTGGTAGTATTATTATTATAAGTACCTAATAAAGGTACTTATATTTTTTTAATCAACAAATAATAGTATAAATTGCTACTCAATGAATTACTATTATTATTTGTTACTCAATAAAATATTAAAATAAAATGTGAAAATTAATCAAAACGACCATAAAAAAAGGTAAATAAAATTTAAATAATCTAGAAATGAATGTGGTGGAGTTAGACCACAGTAAATTACAATAAACTATTTTTAGATAAAATAATAACTGACTTCAGTAACGAAAATATATAGAAGTCTGTGTAGCACAATCATGTTAACTAACGCCAGCACCAGCTGACTGACATTGACTGTGGCTGGAGTTATCCACAAAACCTGTTTGTTTGACAAAAAAAAATAACTATTACCCGGTTAAATTGAGAATGCTCTGTTTACTCGCACATAACTTGCAGTAATGTACAAATTTAACTTTGTAGGGTATTCTATTACGCACTAGTGCGTGATGTCATTACGCACGCGTGTGTTATAGCTCGGTTTATGGCCCTAAAAGCGATGTAAGAAGGCTCACTTTACGATCCAGTGTGTTGAAAAAGGTTATTAAACTCCGTCGTGCGTATTTGGCTGGTATTCCAATCGTCAAATTTCTTTGACCAATGTACATTTAATCAATTAAATTGGATGACTACATCCAATTTACTAGCCACACCGATATTTGTTAAAAAAAAATGACATTTCAATCATAATAGCTCCAAATAAAATTTCAAGGACTAATGGGGATGATGACAGGCATCGATATAATATATAAACTAGATTTGGTGTCACGGTTCAAAAAGTGGTAGCGAGAAATAGCGCCCTTGTGTCGCTATTTCTTTACAAGCCACATCCTGACAAATTTATTTTTGCCGATAGGAGTGTCGCTACTGTCTATATGAAACTGTCAAACTACAAGTCATTATCATTATAAAATCGTTAGTTCACGTTTCCGCCACCAGCACAGATAAGTTTGCAACCTCCGCGACCACATTTTAGATGTCATTTTGTTCGTGAATGTTTATCTAGTTTATATATTATATCGATGTTGACAGGGTAAAAAAAATAATTTTAATTATTCCGTCATTTAGATTATCAAAAAATATTGGACACGCAATTTTCTATAATTAACTAATCAATAGAAATTGCCAAGTATGTAACGCGGCAAAGTTCGGGAGTGGGGGCTTGTGACATCTCGCCTCAGTAAAAATTGTATACAGGCGTGACGTTACGTGGAATTTCAATGCTTTCTTCTTTGTTGAATTCTTTGTCATTTTTTGTTTAATTGACAAAAGAAAAAATACGTGTCCAAAATTTTTTGTTGATCAAAATGGCGGACTAAATAGATTTTTTTAGTCATCCAGCCTCGAAATATTTGATAAATGCTTATAAAAGCAATGAATGATATACTTTGATGATCTTTTTTTGTATGGCTAGCCGCACACGGTCAATATTCTACAACCCGCCCGAATTAACTGTGCACCTCGCTGGAATGCGACGTCACAGTGCCAGGTGCACACTTAACTCGCACGGGTTGTAGAATATTGACATTATTATTGACCATGTGTGGTTTATTTTATTAACCGATTTCAAAAAAGGAGGTTCTGTATTCGACGCGTATGTATGTAATATTAATAAAAATGCGTAATATTCATATATGTTAGTCTACGTCGGCTTCTAAACGAATTTACCAAATTTCACGAGTGTATGTATGTATGTAGGTTTGTCCACGGATTTCTCAGAAACGACAAGTCCGATTTCGAAATTTTTTTTTGCAATAGTTAGAGTATCTTTCAACTTAGGGTAGAGTACAAATTTTATCAAAATCGGTCCAGTAGTTTAAGAGATATAAACTTTTTATGTTCTCAGTAAGTTACTGTAATGTAGACGTTCGAGTTGCGTGATAGTGCTGATACCTATCTTGGTAAAATAAGTCACTAAAAAGTGTTAAATAAACTATTAAAAAAAAATAAAAACCGACTTCAAAGTAGATTATCTAAAAAGCATAAAATAACGAAAATATTATTGAAGTTGGTGCAGAATATACACAGCAGGTACGCTAACACCAACTTCAATAATATTTTCGTTATTTTATGCTTTTTAGATAATTTACTTTGAAGTCGGTTTTTATTTTTTTTAAATAGTTTATTCAATAACAGCAGAAGTTAAATGTGAGCCACTGTGATTTTGGTTCGGTCATGCTCGCCATAGAAAAGTCTTCGCTTGTGGCGGCTTCGTGGGTCGGATCAGCCCCTTCCCTCTAATATGGTTGAGGGGAGTGATGGCTGCTGCTTGAGTCAACTCGTGCGCGGGTGCTGCTTGGGGGGACTGGTCCGACTACTATCCCTTTGGCCTTTTAGTTTGTTGTAATTTTTGTCGTAATTTATTGTTTTCTTCTTTTCTCCCTTACTTTATGTTTCGAACGGCAGGACTAAAAGAAAACACGTTCTTGCTTTTAGAAAAATAGACAAGGTATATTTTTTTTTTACATCAAACCATAGACCACAGTCATTTTATTATTACATAGATAAACTAACACCTCCGCTTAATAATAAAATTACATAAAAAAAAGTAACTAAGAAATAGGTAGTATGCCAAGCTTATTCATAAAATAATAATGTTTTACAGAGCCTAAACTTTTGGTTAACATATCGGCGGGCATTTCTGCAGTTTCCAAATAAGATATCTTAACAAAATTGTTTTCTACAGCCTGTCGAACAAAATGATAACGTATATCTATATGTTTTGATCTCTTATGGAATATAGGATTCATAACCAGTTTTTGTGCACTTTGACTATCGTTATATAAAATAATTGGCTCTGAATTACCTTCAATTTCATACAAAAAATTCTTTAAATACATAGCTTCTTTGCTAGCTTCGGTCATGGAAACATACTCGGCCTCTGTAGATGACAAAGCTACATTTCTTTGCTTTTTACATTCATACGAAATTACAGTGTTTGATAACGTAAAACAAAAACCAGAAAATGATCTTCTGTCACTAATATCAGAGCCCCAGTCTGCATCCACAAAACCTTCAATACATGAATTATCTTTGCGGAAAACAAGACCATAATTTTTTGTTCCTTTTAAATACCTCAATACTCTTTTAGCATGCAACCAGTGACTCTTGTCATAGCAGTTGTTAAACTGGCTCAAAAAACTGACACTATAGGCTATATCAGGTCTGGTCAAGACAGCTAAATACATTAGACTACCTATCAGCTGACGATATGGATAATCATTACAAACTGTTTGAGATTTTTCTAATTTTAAATTAATCTCCATAATTGTATTGGAAGTTTTACACTGAACCATATTAAATCTTTGTAATAAACTATCAATATATTTTTCTTGATCAACGGTTATAGATTTTTTTGTTATATTTACTCTTAACCCCAGACATTGTTTTAACTGGCCCAAGTTCTTAATTTTAAATTTACAATTCAGCTCCTTAACTAGTTGATCAGTGGCCTTTTCACTATTAGAAAATACAAAAAAATCATCAACAAATAAAACAATAATTACTTTTACATCACCTACACACTTAGTAAACATACAAGGTTCATATTTGGACTTTTTATATCCTAAACTTATCAAATAATCGTTAACTCTTTGATACCAAGCTCGGGCGGATTGCTTTAGGCAATATATGGCGCGTTTTAACTTTAACACTTTATTACCACTGTCACCATTAGACTCATAAGTTACAGGTTTATGCATGTATACAGTCTCATTCAAAAAACCATTTAAAAAGGCAGTGGTAACATCTAAGTGACTAATATTTAAATCTAGCTTTACTGCTAAGGCAAATAACAATCTCAGTGTGGAATATCTAACCACAGGGGAAAAAGTTTCATGGTAATCTACATCTGCCTTTTGTGTAAAACCCTTAGCTACTAATCTCGCCCTATACCGCACATTATTATAACCATCATACTTCTTTTTGAACACCCACTTGCACTGCACAACCGTACATAATCTACCAGTTCCCACGCATCATTTTGTTCAAACGAGTCCAACTCATCCTTCATACCTGCTCTCCAGAACGTACTTTCTGGTCCATTTAAAGCTTCATCGAGTGTGATTTCTCTGTCATTTGCATCTTCACACTCTGTAATACATAAATGATTAAATCCATATCTTTCTGGCTTTCTACTTATTCGTTTAGGCATATTTTGGTTTTCTTGACCCAAATTATCTAAGGTCTTCTCCAAAATTGAATTTGTCTCATAAAATGTTTCACTTACTGAGGAAGCTCCTGAACTTAAGGTGAAGGTGCTATCTCTTTCATTTCCTTGGTCAGAGTCACTATTTTCTCCATCGTTTGATCTAATTTCCTCCGCTGAAGTCTTACATTCTACCAGTATGTCAATATTTTTCTTCATTGGTTCACCTTCATTTGTTTTTACTGGTGTTTCCATGATGATAACGTCTCTACTTGTGGTAATAGAATTATTTTCAGGGTCATAAACCCTATAACCCTTCACATTCTCAGCATAGCCAATTAAAGTTAATTTTTTCGCTTTCTTGTCCCACTTTGAGCGTTTTTCTTTCGGAACATGTACCATGACTGTGCTTCCAAAAATGCGCAGATGGCTAAGATTAGGCTTTCGGCCTGTCCAAACTTCATAAGGAGTTTTATCATTTAGTCCAGTAACAACAGATCTATTTCTCAAATATACTGAAGTATTAACTGCCTCTGCCCAGAATTGTTTCCCTAAACCAGCATCAAAGATCAGACATCTGGCCTTCTCAACTACTGACCTGTTCATGCGTTCACAAACACCATTTTGTTGCGGTGTGTACGCATTTGTCCTTTGATGTAATATTCCTTGCTCAGTTAAATACTTTTCAAATTCTCGACTGCAGAACTCGCCTCCATTATCCGTCCTCAAAATTTTTATTTTTTTTTCTGTTTGTTTTTCAACCATGGACTGAAAGTTTACAAAGTGTTTAAAAACCTCATTTTTTGTTTTCATAAAGAAAACAAATGCCATTTTGCTGTAGTCATCCACAAACAATACATAATATCTAGATCCTCCAATAGATATATTTTCCATTGGACCACACACATCTGCATGAACCACCTCCAGTATGTGTTTTGTCTTAGTCATACTTTTCTGGAACGGTAATCTGTCTTGCTTGCCTTCACAGCAAACAGTGCATGTTGACTTGTATATGCTTGCTTTTTCTGGGTATGACATTCCTTCTACAGCTCCATTCTTCATTTTATTTAAACTAGTACTGTTTATATGTCCCAATCTTCTATGCCAAGTCATACTTGACTCTATTGCCGTTGCTGCTAATGTCTGTTCTGTTTTCAATGTGCATAGTCTGTACACACCTTCTACTAATTCTGCTTTTCCTACAAGATCTTTCTGTCGATTATAAATAAAGCAAGCTTTTTCTTTGAAAATAACACTGTTGCCATTTAATATCAACTGACTTACAGAAAGCAAGTTTGTCGTTAAACTTGGTATGCATAATACATCAGAAACTGTGATATCATATTCCAAATCATTGACAACTGTCACAATTTTTATATCACCAGAACATATCACTGGTACACTGGTCTGGTTAGCAACAATAATCTCTTTAGTCTTAAGTTGATGCGACTTATTCAAGATGTGGTCAGCCCTCGCTGTCATATGTTTACTGGCTCCGCTATCTACATACCACTCATCTTGATTGAACTTCCCACTCAGAAAAATTGCACTGAATGCATTTGATGGCTTTCTTTTTATTGTTTCTGAATTAGGACATTGATTTTTATAGTGCCCGATTTGTTTACATTTATAACACTTTATTGACTTGTTCGTCACACATTTGTTATTTACTGGTGTCATCTTATTTAGATTATTTGACTTAGATCCATAGTGTGTTTGACGTTGAGTTCTTTTTGCTACAAATGCATTTTCAGCACCGGGAGCTAGACTGAAATCAGCAGACATATCCATCAACTTAGTTTTAATAACGTCAGCACTAATGTCGATTCCGGAATGCTCGATCGCCATAATCATGGGGCCATACCTTTCAGGTAACCCTGCTAACAGCACCAATCCATTCATCGGTTATTTTAAACCCTGTTCCTTGAAGCCGCTGTCCTGTTTCTATGATCTGGGTCACATACTGAGTCATATTTTCACAGTTTTCCAGACGGATACTTATTAGGCTGCGTAACAAACTGATCCGTCTCGTGAAACCAGAATCATCAAACATATTCTTGAGTTTAATCCATAGCTCGTTGGTAGTAGCAGCATGTTTGATATGTACGTAAAGCGATGGGTCGATCATCATCATCATCTTCATCAGCCGGAAGACGTCCACTGCTGAACATAGGCCTCCCCCTTAGAACGCCACAATGAACGACAATTGGCTATTTGCATCCACCGGTTACCTGCGACGCGCACAATGTCGTCTGTCCACCTAGTGGGAGGCCTGCCAACGCTGCGTCTTCCGGTTCGTGGTCGCCACTCGAGAACCTTTCTTCCCCAACGGTTATCGGTTCTTCGAGCGATGTGGCCTGCCCATTGCCACTTCAACTTGCAGATTCTGAGAGCTATGTCGGTGACCTTAGTTCTTCGGCGAATCTCCACATTTCGGATTCTGTCGCGCAAAGAAACTCCGAGCATAGCTCTCTCCATGGCTCGTTGTGTGACTCTGAACTTTTCTAAAAGGCCAGCCGTTAGAGACCACGTCTCAGTACCATATGTCATCACTGGCAACACACACTGGTTAAAAACCTTCGTCTTCAGGCACTGCGGTATTTTGGACGAGAAGATATCGCGTAGTTTCCCGAACGCTGCCCATCCGAGTTGGATTCTTCGGGCGACCTCTTTGTCAAAGTTGGACCGACCTAACTGGACAGTTTGTCCTAGGTATACGTAGTGGTCAACAGCTTCGAGTGTATCGTTCCCAACAACTACCGGTACGGGTGCAACATGGACATTAGACATGATCTTCGTCTTGTCCATGTTCATTTTAAGACCCACCTGTTGGGAAACGCTACTGAGGTCGCTGAGCATCGTATTGAGGTCCTCCAGCGACTCTGCCATAATAACTATATCGTCGGCAAAACGAAGGTGAGTGATGTATTCGCCATTGATGTTGATGCCGAATCCGTACCAGTCCAAGAGCTTGAAAACGTCCTCCAATGCGTTTGAGAACAGTTTCGGAGAAATAACGTCTCCCTGTCTCACACCTCGCTGCAATGGGATTGGTTTCGTGCTCTCTTCCTGTAGTCGGATCGACATGGTGGCGTTGCTGTACAAACACTTCAACACTTCGATGTACCTATAGTCAATGTGGCACCGCTGGAGGGACTGCAATACCGCCCAGGTCTCGATTGAATCGAAGGCTTTTTCGTAGTCCACAAACGCTAGACATAATGGCCGATTATACTCCTCGGTCTTCTGTATAATCTGGATGGGTCGATAGTTAATATTAATTTCGCTTTTGCCTTCGAATCTTCTACTTTCTCGGCTGAAGTTGACGTGGGCGATAGCGTCTGTTCGATGGCTGACTCCATCCCTTCCAAAACCAAAACATTTCTCGCCGCAAAACACCAATCATCATAATTTTCGCGACCTCGTAGCTTCGGAACGTTAGCGATATAGTTCGACGTCATTATTGCTAACCTAAACAGTACTATTAGTTTTTGTAATTATTTTATGATTTTTACATTGGGCTCTGGGCCCATAACCTAAAAGAAAACACGTTCTTGCTTTTAGAAAAATAGACAAAGTATTTTTTTTTTACATCAAACCATAGACCACAGTCATTTTATTATTACATAGATAAACTAACAGACACACTATCGCTAATGTTGACCCATTTGTAACAAGACAAACAATATTAAAAAAAGTGAAAAAATGACAAGCCCGCTGAGTTTCTTGCCGGATCTTCTCAGTTGAGGCCGCGTTCTGATCCGGTGGTAGTTTTTAAAAAGCTAGCGTTAATCCTATTTGAAATAAATATTTTTGACTGACTTCAATATTAATATATTTTAATGATAATAGCAGCACATTGTACGGTCGCACCACGTTCCTCCATTTTCTCAACTACGCAAATTACAAAGATATTGGACGATTGTAATGGCCTTCCGTCAAAATTTTCAAATCTTGGACATAGAAATTGACAAGTGTCTAGTAGAATTCCACCCTTAGTCAAATTCTAAATTCTTTATTATGCATAGGCCTCACGGAGGCTGTTAAATATGACACTCCACGAAGCTTCGATGCGCCTTTGATCTTCTCCTTATCGTATCATCAGGATTATCATAGGGATATTCTTATTCCTATAGTGATAAAAAGTTCAAATAGCAATATATTTCACGGCCACGGCGTGTAGTTATCGTTACCAGCCGGAAGACGTAGACGTCCACTGCTGAACATAGGCCTCCCCATTCGAACGCCACAATAGGCATGATGACTGCAACACAATACCAATAAATCTGTGGTTTTAAATATTAGAACAGATTGCACTGATTCCAAAATACATCTCATTTTCATAATAATAGAGAGATTTTCGTGATATTTAAGCAAATAACTGTTTTATTATTAGATACAATAAATTTTAATAAATACATAAGTACTTACAATAAATGTAGAAAATTAGGCCCATGTGGTATGGTACCCAAAATGCTGGCAGCATTTCCTCGCTGTATGGAAATAGAAACCCGCTGAGCGAGAAAATGGCCAGCTCCCGGATCCCCTGTGACGTCGACCAGCCGTTTTGATATTAAATTAAACAAACAATGGGCAGAAGGACCCCATGTTCCCAGGGTCTCGACTCCGAAGGGCATAAAAATATATTCGGAACCGATGACCCTGTATTTGTGTTTTTTAATTATTTCGGCCGCCTGCGCCGCACCAGCTCTCTTACTAGTGTCCTGGACATGCGAAGGAGCCAGTGTGTAAACACAAGTGGCATCCCACACCAGCACCCGACCCATGCTCCAGGGCACGAGAGTCATACCGTCTGGCCTCTTGCCATCATCACGCACGATACCTTGCGGCTCCAAAATGGCCGGTAATAATAATATATAATTTAAGCAAATAATTTACTCAAATACAGCTAATCGCCATTTTGTAATAAACGCTGATCAGAGTGAATGACGTCAATCCTATGTAAATAAACAACTGTCAAACTGTCATCTCAACTTTTTCTTCATACAATGATTCACTTTTATACCTAGACAGATGTTTAATTACACCGTAGTGACGTCACAAAATGGCGCCATGCACCGGCCATCGTTTTGGAACGAAAATCAAACTCCATTTTCAAAATTGAAAATATTGCTATTACTCATCTATTAATTGTAAATTTAATACAAAAATATGATTATTTTCGGCAATAGTAGACCCGTAAGTACAATATAGAGTATTTTATTCAAAATTAGTCATCATGCCTATTGGCATCCACCGGTTCCCTGTGACAACGTGCACAATGTCGTCTGTCCACCTAATGGAAGGCCTGCTTATGCTGCGTCTTCCGGTTCCTGGTCGCCACTCGAGAACCTTTCTTCCCTATCGGTTATCGGTTCTTCGAGCGATGTGGCCTGCCCTTTGCCACATGAACTTACAGATTCTGAGACCTTAGTTCTTTGAACAATCTCCACATTTCCGATTCTGTCGCGCACACCGAGCATAGCTCTCTCCATAGCTCGTTGTGTTACTGAGATTCTCGTGTACTAATATTATATCTTCGGTCATTGACGTAGTAGGTAGGTCATTGACCGCCGTCACTTATCAGCGGGCTTAAGGCGTCTGACAAATACATTAGACCAGACCTTGACTGTTAAGTACTGTTGATACTTGCAGATACTGTGTAGATGAAAAAGAGATAGGTACTGTGTGGCTGCGAGTCGCGATGATCTTGCGAGACGTAGGTTGAATCATCTGGGAGTAGCCTATCGTACATCAGATGATTATGTACAGCACCAAGCTGGCGCAATCGTTGCATACCTTAGTGTAATCTTCGACACGTCAGCAACAGAGCAAGGGCTAGGGTATGCACAAAGCATCACACGGGCTCAACCAGGCCCAATTCATAGCCTTCAAGAATAGAATACTATATAACCAGTGGCGTAGCTTGCCTTAGATTGGCCCCCACAAAAAAAAAATTATATGGGGGGTCCAAACGGAAACGGGGCCACTGTAACCAGGGGCCCCGTAGAATTGATACGGCGATAGCAACATTAGCAACGCCCCTGGCTATGACTGTTGTGAATGTTTTATTTATTTATTTCATAATTTATGTACGCACAATAACGTTAAATGAAAGAAGAAATACAGGAAAGAATAGTACTAAGGCACAGCTTATTTCTAAAGAAATTTCTTCCAGCAGGCCTGCGAGTGGAAAGTTGGAAGAAAGAAATGGGACGTAGTGTGTATAAGAAATACAAATATCAGACAAAATTTATTGATTGATTGTTTTAATTGTGGAGTGACACGCCATACGAATCTTACTTACCCATAGCTGTATCACTTATAAACATCTTTTGACAATTACGAAAATTAAAGTAATTTTTAAAATAATTTTGATAATGACGAAGTTAGTTATTAAGTGCCCTTTTTTTGGCGCGGGGGAAACCTTCAAAAGGGAGCTGTGGGGCTCGACCGAGGTATGTGGGATTCTTACCCACTAAAACCCGCGCGGCTGACGCATCGGCACATAAGAGGGGGCTCTCTGGTGGGATCTACACCAGGGGCCCCTCAGTGCCTTGTCTTTGAGCCCGCTGCCAGGGGGCGCATTGTAGCCCCCCGGGAACCTGACACGGTGCTCATGGGGACGGGAATCGCCACCCCGCCGTCCTCGGAGTCGCCGCCGTTCTCAATGGACGTCCTGGGGCCCACACACCGAACTGCCAACGACTCCGAAACTAGTTATTAAGTGCCCTGACTCAAGAGACTGTTACTGGTCATTTCCCCAGCTACAGTGCCTTGGTCGAGGTGACATACCAACTAGATGTTTATTATTTCAGGTGAAGCCAGGTGACGAGGGGGGCGGTCCAATATGATGAACCAGGAGATAATGTGCGAAGTGGAGATAGGGACCCACGGGTCCATGGTGGAGATTGACGGAGACGATCAAGTTGGTGTGAAGGTAATTTGGGGTTTATTTAGTCCTTCAGACTCGCGCCGCAGACCACGGCACGTACTGCTCGACTCTCCTGACCCCATGACGGTCCTATTGGACTGGGATGCGCCGAACCCGCCCCGACAACCGTATGCTACACTAGCTATCACACCGGTCTCGCCGGCGAGGCCGAAGGGTCGTACGCATGCGACCTCATCGACGTGCAGCACCCCACTGAGTTTCTTGCCGGTTCTTCTCAGTGGGGGCGCGTTGTGAACAGGTGGTAGAATCAGCCCTCTCTTAAGCGACAGCCCAAGCCGAGGCCGTGCGTCCCTGAGGTGCCCTTGAGCTCGTCGCTACTTCTGCCGTTAAGGCTAGAGTGCTACAAGCGCTCGCCTCCTATTGTCCGGTGAAGCGTCTATCAATCCCAAAAAAATGGGTTTATTATTACGGCTATCACATTCAGCAGAAACACGTTCACTGATGAACAAAAGACCGGAGTGGTTGCCATAATCCCCACGCTTGGCAGGCGTTTTGGGGATAGCAGTATTGGTGGTAGGTAATCCAATAGAAAGACGCTGCTGCCCGTCTTGTTTTCCCTTAGTCGCCTCTTACGTACTCCCAACGGGACGAGATAGGACGGTGTTATTATTATTGCTTCAGAAAATGTGCGCAGGTGCGAACCCCGGCTCGCACCTCTGATTTTAATTCATCATGTGCGATTGTTACTAGCTTTCGGTGAAGGAAAACATCGTGAGGAAACCTGCATGTCTGAGAAAGCCTAACTAGCTTTCGAATGACGTGTGAAGTCCTCCGACCCGCACTTGGCCAGCGGACTTGGTGGACTATGGCCTAAGCCTCTTCATCTTTAGGGGAGTAGCGTGCCCAAAAGTGGGACAAAAAGAAGTCAAAATATATTATCTTATTATAGGCCTCACGGAGGCACTTACACAAAAATCATTTTTTACAAACTACCACCGGATCGTAACGCGGCCGCTACTGAGAAGATCCGGCAAGAAACTCAGCGGGCTTGTCTTTTATGGAATATATTTTTTGTTAAAAAAAAAATTATATAATGTTACAAATTGTAAGACTTACGAGTATAATTCTAAGCTTGCATGAGTTGGGCCGTTCAAGCCCACGCAGCTTTATCCTCCCAAGTGCTGGTGGTATTATACAGGGTGTCTCAGAAATGGGGTATCAAGCCGGTACGCGCGGGGGGTGACGCATTGTGGAACCCACAATCAATTTGTGAAAGAAAATAAGGAAAAACTCAACAGTTTTAGTGCAGTGGGTAAAACATTTTTTTCGTTATTTACCCGAAAATGCATGAATTTCTTATTAAACCGGGTAGGCACGCAATCAATAAAAAGCAGTCTCTCCATAGGAGTAGGCACCATGGCACAGGGTTGCTAAAAAACGGTTTTAAGACGATACAAATATTTTTTTATGTAATAGGCATGATGACTAATTTTGAAAAAATACTCTATAATTTACTTATAATCATATTTTTGTATTAAATTTACAATTAATAGCAATATTTTCAATTTTTTAAATTGAGTTTGAATTTCGTTCCAAAACGATGGCCGGTGCATGGCGCCATTTTCTGACGTCACTACGGTGTAAATAAACATCTGTCTGTAGGTATAAAAGTGAATCATTGTATGAAAGAAAAAGTGGAGAGTTGACAGTTGTTTATTTACACCGGATTGACGTCATTCACTCTGATCAGCGTTTATTACAAAATGGCGATTTGCTGTGTTTAAGTAATTTATTTGCTTAAATATCACGAAAATCTCTCTATTATTATGAAAATGAGAAGCATTTTTGGAATCAGTGCAATCTGTTCTAATATTTAAAACCACAGCTTTATTGGTATTGTGTTGCAGTCATCATGTCTATTCAAAATATCAATTTTGCCGTCATCGTACATCTATCAATACTATACATACCCTTTGGCTTGATATACCCTTTCCGGGACACCCAGTATACTAATCTTATAGTGGTTGCTTACTCACTATTTTAATTACAGTATGAAGAGATAGAAACCGGTCAATATGAGGAGTACATCACAGACGATCAGTACGAGGAAGTGGAAGAACAGGTCATTGGCATGCAGCATCTTGAAGAAGGTCAAATGAAATAATTATTTTTTTACTAGAATACAACATCAACAATGAGTTGAGACTCTGTAGGCTACGCTAATTCATCATCATTAGCAGCCGATAGTCGTCCACTGCTGAACAAAGGCCTCCCCCTTAGAAGGGAGGGGTTGCCATAATCCCCACGCTTGGCAGGCGGCTTGGGGATCGCAGTATAGGTGGAAGATAAATCCAAAAGAAAGACGCTGCTGCCCGTCTTCCTGTTCTCGCTTAGTCGCCTCTTACGACACCCAACGAGAGGAGATGGGGGGGGGGGTAAGAATTAAGTATATTATTAACTGACGGGTCTAGTGGTTAGAAACCCTGGCTGCTATCCAATAGGTCGTGGGTTCGATTCCCGCCAAGTGTTTGGGTTATTTATTTATTTAAGTACTAGCGGCCCGGTACGTGCTTCGCTACGTATAAAGTGAAATATTAAAAAGTTAATTGGAACATCAAATTCAGAACAAAAAATGTAAACACAAAGCAATAATTA
The DNA here is from genome assembly GCA_911728495.1 of Furcula furcula. Taxonomy (NCBI): domain Eukaryota; kingdom Metazoa; phylum Arthropoda; class Insecta; order Lepidoptera; family Notodontidae; genus Furcula; species Furcula furcula. Next base: position 4,914,758 of record OU452270.1, read on the forward strand.
TCGCTGATAATTTGCTTTAATCCAAAATGAAATGACCGCATTAATGACAACAACATGCTTTTACTGTCAACACTGAAAAAAGTTTTGATTCTGAAAAAAGGTTCAATTTGACAGCAAAATCCCCATTTACAAAATGATTCGCTATTTATTGAATTCATTTGTTACAAAAAATGTGATAAATAAAGTACCGCTCTACCGATTTTGTGCAAACTTCACATAAACCATCTACTAAATAGTCCGAACAAAGCCTAAACATTTGGTTTGGATAGGTGAGCCCGTTCTTGAGTTATGAAATTACAACGAAAAGTGGCATTGATCTTTATAGATATAGATTTATTTACAAAAATAAAAAGTATACAAGTATTAATATCAGTTATGTGGTTTCCATAGTACAGGCTCTGCCTAGTTCTGGGATCAGATAACCATGTGGAATTATTCCAGAATATGATTAAAAAAAACACTAAGGGTCCGTTCACACAGACCGGCTCGGAGAGCAGAGCAGATTTTGATAAAAATAAACCTTGTTTCAATTATCCAAAGCTCTATTTTAATTGCAATTAAAAATCTGTTCTGCTCTCCGAGCCGGTCTGTGTGAACGGACGCTAATTGAAGCCAAGCTGTTTTGCAGTGGTTGAAAATATTGTAAAATTCCAGTGGGCGGTGAGGAAGTGATACTACCAGGGATATCAGGGGAAGAGAGTCTGCACACCAGTGTAGACAACCCTTACGACTCTGTCTACGCTCCACCACCCTCAACCAGCAACAAGTACGTGAATATAACTATATTGAAGTGAAACTTCTTATGCGACTTCCAAAAATGTTATCATTTAACGCGTTAGACGTTATGCGTTAGGTGTTAAGCGTTAAATTGGTAAGGTTATGAAAGCGCTCATGTGACGCCGTCAGTGAGTGAGTGGGCGAGTGGGCGAGTGGGTGAGTGGGCGAGTGGGTGAGTGGGCGAGAGGACGAGAGGGTGAGTGGGCGAGTGGGTGGGTGAGTGTGTATGTGTGTGTGAGAGTGAGTGAGGAACCGACCGACCGACCGACTGACTGACTGACTGACTGTAGAAAGCGACAGCGCGAGAATGAAGTTTCACTTCTTCCGCGCGGAGGGACTCCACGCACGCACATTTTGTTTGGCTTATGTTCAACTAACCTTTCAGACGTAATATCTAATGTCTTAGGCTCAATTCACACCGACATGGCAGCGGCCGGTAGCGCACTTTCAGTGTGAAAGAATTTTAAACTTTATCTACAATATGTAAAAGACCAGGGCCCCAAGTCTGTTAATATACAAACGCTTCAATTAAGTGTCGATAGTGTGTCAGTTGAATGGTTTTACACATTTGGTAGGCTATTAATATAAAACGTATAAATAAAATGACATACAATTGCCATTTCAACGACACACTAAAACCGTAATAGTGTCTGAGTGGTCTCACACCACTTGTTATACTGGGTGTCCCGGAAAGGGTATATCAAGCCGAAGGGTATGTTTAGTATTGATACTAAAGACTCTGGAAAAAATGACAAATGTGCCAAAATTTAATATTTTGAATTACAATCAATAGATAGAGAAAGCATATTTAAAGCACAGAAGAGGTGTATTAGGGCAATGTGTGGTCTGAGGACGCGAGACAGTTGTAAGCCATTTTTTAGATCTCTACAGATACTGACTGTGCCATGTTTGTATATATTAGAAGTTGCAATGTTTGTCAAAAATAACGGTAAATTATTTACAAAATATTCGTCGAAACGAGGAGCTGCAACTCGCGCCCAATATGTGGACACACTATGCCACCGTAAATGTAATACAGCGTTAATAAGAAAGAGTCTCTTAGGAATGGCATCCCAAATTTATAATAAATTACCACATGAATTTAAAAATATGACTTGTAATAATTTGAAGAAAAAATTGAAGCAATTGTTAGTCCAAAAATGTTATTATACTGTAGATGAGTTTTTATGTGACATTTAATTTGATAATTTTTATTTTTATCTCTACAACATTTCATATCCCATTCTAATTATTATCAATTTGACATTAATTTTATTTGGACATTATATTATTTAGTATTATTTTGACGTAAGGTACATATTATAATCAGAGAATAGCCAATATCTTGTTATTTTTTTTTTAAACTTAACAGCTTATATTGTAATGTTCTTCTTAACAGAATTTTGTTTTGTACACCTTTCGGTAAAACATGGATGCACGCACTGTATTTGACTTATCAACTTTATGTATTTACCCATGTTTAACAAACAATAAATGATTTATGATTTTACATAAAAAATACTTATATCGTTTTAAAACAGTTCCTAAGTTGCACTGTGTCATTGTACGTACTTCTATGGAGCCACTGTTTTTTTATTGATGCGTGCCTGCCCTGTTTAATAAGAAATTCGTTCATTTTCGGTTAAATAACGAACAAAATTTTGAGCTCACTGCCTCTTAAGCGACAGCCCAAGCCGAGGCCGTGCCTCCCTGAGGTGCTCTTGAGCTCGTCGCTACTTCTGCTGTTAAGGCTAGAGCGCTTCAAGCGCTCGCCTCCTATTGTCCGGTGAAGCTGTAATGGCCATCTGCGGCCAACAGCGTCTATCAGGCGATAAAAAGCCGTTTGTCGAAAAAGGCTTATTATAAAATCTCGGATTACCTAGAGGATAAAGCTGCGTGGGCTTGAAGTGCCTGACTCATGCAAGCTTTGAATTTTAAGGCTTACAATTTGTAACACCATATAAAGTGGTGGATAACTGATGGCTGCTGCACTAGTCAATTAATTGATGACATCAATAATATGTTAAAGTGCTTTGTGTCTTGCCTGACGAGGCACTGCTTAACAGCAGAAGTTAAATGTTAGACGTGTGCCACTGTGATCTTAGATTGGTCATGCTCGCCATCGAAAAGTCTTTGCTTGTGGCGGCTTCGTGTGGCGGGTCACCCCCTTCCCTCCAATATGGTTGAGGGGAGTGATGGCTGCTGCTCGAGTCAACTCGTGCGCGGGTGCTGCTTGGGGGGACTGGTCCGACTACTATCCCTTTGGCTTTTTAGTTTGTTGTACCTACTTTCGTCGTATTTTCTTATTATTTTTTCTGTATTATTTGATCTTTTGAACGGCAAGACACACTGTCGCTCTGATCTAATTGTAACATGACACACTGTTTAAAAAAGTGATAAAATGACAAGCCCGCTGAGTTTCTTGCCGGATCTTCTCAGTTGAGGCCGCGTTGTGATCCGGTGGTAGCTTTTAAAAAAAAAAAAATACTTGACCTTTCAAAAGTGCTAGCGTTAAGCCTATTTGAAATAAACTATTTTTGAGTTTGAGTTTGAGTTTATCATTCACAAAAAAAAAAAAAACTAGCTCACTGCACTGAAACTATTGACTTTATCATTATTTTCTTTCACAAATTGATTGCTTGTGTGTAACACAATGCATCATTACCGGCCTGATACCCCATTTCTGGGACACTGTAGTTATTTCAGAATAATACTTGTTGTTGAACTTGTCACGATCGTAATGGTGTCTCGATAGTGTGTCGCTGGAATGGCAATTGTATGTCATTTTATTAAAATTAGCACACTTGGGGCCCAGTATCACTTGAATGTGGGCGGCCGCACGCGCGTCGCCATCTTGGTGTGAATTGAGCCTTAAGGGTCGGCAACGCTAGTGATTGTTCTGGTGTTGCTAGTGTCTGCTTACCATCAAGCGGGCCACATGTTTACTTGCCACCTTGGAAGTAAAAGAAAATTTTCGAACTGACAAATCTGTCTTTCTCAGTATTTTGCTATGGCTTAGGCTCCCCCCCCCCCCCACACATAACTGCGAATTCGCATCGCATCGCAAATATCTGCGAGAAACAAATAAATTTTTGTATCGAAAATTCATTCAGTTAAGGGCTCCCACACGGGAGCCCTTAACTGGAACTCGAACTCTATTGGAAATCACTTATCTACTAATCAATCAATATATTATGTATAGGCCCCACGGAGGCACTTACACAAAAATAATTTTTACAAACTTCCACCGGATCATAACGCGGCCTCTACTGAGAAGATCCGGCAAGAAACTCAGCGGGCTTGTCTTTTTTTGACATATTTTTTTTAAACAATAATGTAAACAGTTTTACTAATTATACAAAAGTAGCCTTAAAATTCTAAGCTTGCATGAGTTGAGCAGTTCAAGCCCATGCAGCTTAATCTATTTTAGCAGGAGCAGATAACAGCTCAGTGGATGAGCACTTGCCTTGGTTTGCACCCCGGCTCGCGCCTCTGATTTCTTTGATTAATCATGTGCGATTGTTACTAGCTTTCGTTGAAGGAAATCATCGTGAGGATGCCTGCATGTCTGAGAAAGCCTAACTAGCTTTCGTGTGACGTGTGAAGTCCGCCAACCCGCACTTGGCCAGCGTGGTGGACTACGACCTAAGCCCTCTCATCTTGAGGGAAGGCCCGTGCCCAACAGTGGTATTTAATGTATTTTAATATGATGTCTGCAAGGTTTGCGATATGTTCCAGAAGGGGTCGAGGTAGACCGCGGTCTGGCGCCAACAACACAAATATACAACACCTAATGCCTATTGGTAAGTATTATTATGATATTGACCTGCAGCAAGTTTAGACAAGTGGGAGTATGAAGTCACTATGACGTAGTATTTCACATTTTTGTATGGAAAGATGTCCAATCTGTCAATATTGCAAGTCGTGCTAGGCCCGAAAAGACCTTCGGAGTCGCTGGACGTTCGGGGTGTGGGCCCTTTGAACGTCCATTGAGTACGGCGGCGACTCCGAGGAGGACGGCGGCGGAGTTGCGACCCCCGTCCCCGTGAGCACCGTGACTGGTCCCGGGGGGCTACAATGCGCCCCCCGGCGGCGGGCTCAAAGGCAAGGCACTGAGGGGCCCCTGGTGCAGATCCCACCGGAGAGCCCTGGGGTCTCGATCTCGATGCGACAGCCGCGGGGGTTTTAGTGGGTAAGAATCCCACATACCCCGGTCGATCTTTGGAAGATTTCCCCCCGCGTCGGAAAGAAAAGCACCCTCCCATCTCCTACCGTTGTGTGTCCGTAGGAGGCGACTAAGGGAGAACAAGAAGATGGGCAGCAGTGTATTTCTATTGGATTACCTACCTACCATCAATACTGCGATCCTCAAGACGCCTGCTAAGCGTGGGGATTATGGCAATCCCTCCCTTCTAAGGGGGAGGCCTTAGTTCAGCAAGTCTTTCGTCTGTTGATGATGATTATGATTTTACCCTTGATATTATACTTTTTCCGCGGGGGAAACATTCAAAAGGACCCCGAGATCTATGGGGTGTCAACCGGGGTATGTGTGTCGGGGTACGACGATATGTGCGCGTCGCAGGTAACCGGTGGATGCATATAGCCAATTGTCGTTCATTGTGGCGTTCTAAGGGGGAGGCCTATGTTCAGCAGTGGACGTCTTCCGGCTGGTGATCATAGTGATAAAGATAAAACACCCAGACATTATGGTGGGAATCAAACCCAACCAAAAATAAAATCGAATCGAATCGAACCGTCAATTAAAATAGGTAAGTAAGTTAAGTATACTTTTTTTTTTGTCGTGGGGGAAATCTTCCAAAGATCCCCGGGAGCTGTGGGGCTCGACCGGGGTATGTGGGATTCTTACCCACTAAAACCCCCGCGGCTGTCGCATCGGCACATGAGACCCCAGGGCTCTCCGGTGGGATCTGCACCAGGGGCCCCTCAGTGCCTTGCCTTTAAGCCCGCCGCCGGGGGGCGCATTGTAGCCCCCCGGGAACCGGTCACGATGCTCACGGGGACGGGGGTCGCAGCCCCGCCGCCATCCTCCTCGGAGTTGCCGCTGCACTCAATGGACGTCCTGGGGCCCACACTGCCGAAGTATACTCCATCCCAAATAAGCTTGAACGCGATTACAAGTTCGTTTGCGGCTCAATAACTACATAACGCATACATTGTCAACTAGGCGCGTCAGCAAAAACAACTTTGTATTATAATAATAATAATAATCTTGGGACAATCCACACACGGTCATCCGATCCCAAACTAGGCAGAGCCTGTACTATGGAAACCAGACAACTGATACTAATACTTATATACTTTTTTTTTGTAAATACATACTTAAATAGATAAACAACACCCAGACACTTGGCGGGAATCGAACCCACGACCCATCGGTTAGCAGGCAGGGTGTCTGACTACTAGACCAACGGGCCCGTCATATTACCAACCTTTTTTTGCTACCCCGTTAACGGTCAACTATACAGCGGGGGTGGTTTATGACTGCATAATAAAGTTGTAATCGCCTTCAAGCTTATTTGGTTTGGAGTGTACTGCTGTGGTACCTATCTTAACAGTTCTTCGCACAAGAGACCTACCATCTAGTTACTACCTAGTATATGTATGTTGTCTTGCAGGTGAAGTGCCCATGGGCATCATGGAGGGAGCCGCCCGTGGGGGCGCGCGTCGCTGGGAGCAGAAGCAAGTGCAGATCAAGACCATGGAGGGGGAGTTCTCCGTCACCATGTGGGCCACTGGCGATGACGACGGTAACTTAGCCCTAACATAATTTAGGGGTGCGTTTTCACTGAAACAGAGCTGGGGGAAGCGGAGCGGAGCTCAAATGGACACGCACCCTAACATTATTTTCTAGTATTATCGAGTGCGGTATCCTGGTAGCACTCTCCTATCTCCTGCCGTTTGGTGTTGCAAGCGTGGGGATTATGGCAACCCCTCCCTTCTAAGGAGGAGGTTCAGCAGTGGACGGCCATGTTTCGATTCCTGATAATAATGATGAAAATAAAAACGTTATAGGTTTAATCGTCTGGGGGTAACCTACACCAGATGCTTTGATTATATATACGTCTAGATAGCGTGTTCGATGTTCAAACACTTGACAATATCAAGTACACCAAAACTTCAAATTGGTATACTTGGTTGTTTAGTATCTCTTGAACTGTACCGATGGTTTGTGCTCGCAAAAAAATAACATTATGCCGAATTGTGTAATCAAATCGTGAAAATATTAACTAAATAAAATTAATAAAGATCCTAACTTAATTTTCCATTCATAAGCCTTAAGATTCTGTAAAGGATTATTATAAAAACTCGATTGTTTTTTACGACAATTTGTACATTGTCCGACTAGACTGGTGTTGCTAGGTAATAATGGGGGAATATATCTTAAGTCTGGGGTAATTTTTCTTTTAACAAAAATGAATTCAATGAAACGTAATACGTAGATAGTGACCAACACATTAAATAAATCAATTAAAATATTTTTTTTTTATAAATTAATTATGTACTTTTATATAGGTAAGTACTTACTTAGAAGTATTTTTTTTTCTTCCTGGTCATGAGGCAAATAAGACGTTCACATGATGGTAAGGGACACGCCATTTTATTTTATTTTATTATTATTATATTTTACAAAAAAAGGAATTACACATTTACACAGTATATATCAATGCATAGCCCACAACGCTATCGCTATTTATGGCAAAAATATTTATAACTGGAGATCCCCAAACACGCACACAACCACAGATGACGCGAGTGTACAACGAGGCCTGCACGCACACACGAATTATGAGATGGCGAAACTTATTAACGTAACGTTACAAGACTAATAGGTATCTAGACGTATAATGATTATACTACAGCATCAAGATGGCGCATCGTAACATACCTTTGAGATAGCAATAGACGTCTTCCAAATAACGATATCAAGATATGGTGCTATAATTAAATCTGTTCTTTACAGATGATGGTTCGAATCCAGAACCGGATCCTGACTACACAGAGTATATGACGGGCAAGAAAAACATATTGGGAAATGAAACGATGCCTGGTATGTATATACTTTAGCAACTGATCTAAATTATTGTGCTTTCAAATGTTTCTGACATGCCGTGCATTACCTGTGGTTATGGATGCTTCCAAGGTTAAACCGTTTATTCGGCAGAGTCATTTAAAAAGACAAACTGCCGCACTCACAAACGACAAGTAACTAATTCCAATTATTTTTGTAAGATATTTTTTGTAATTTCTTTATTTTGACTTTCAGAGCCTCATATGATTATTTTTGACTAATTATTACGAGATTATTGATATATCTACTTACTCTGAATGTAATTAAGTATTAATTGACTTAGAGTGTCGAAACAAAGCAATTTCATAAAATGACTTGAATGAAATTCACTCTGATCAGCGTTTATTACAAAATGGCGATTAGCTGTATTTAAGTAATTTATTTGCTTAAGTATCACGAAAATCTCTCTATTATTATGAAAATGAGATGCATTTTTGGAATCAGTGCAATCTGTTCTACTATTTAAAACCACAGATTTATTGGTATTGTGTTACAGTCATCATGCCTATTATGACTTTAACATTGACGTTATTTAATTAATCGAATTCATATTTTAATTCGGATTCTGTATATACATGCTGTTGCTATACTCCTATTTGTATGTCTGTATGGCAAAATATAGCGAATTATGTATTTTTTACCGACTTCAAAAAAGGACGAGGTTCTTTTATTTAAGATCTTTATGTAAATACCTATTTTACAAGTAAACTTATGCATTCAGCTGTTCAGTGCTGGGCAATTTAACTAAATTTCAACGTAATTTTAACCCCGGTACAGAACAAACTTCTTTAAAACTTGCTATGTTGCCAGTAACAGTGTCTTGTAAATTTTGTAATTTCAATCAGGCAACTTCTAATTTGAGGAGATTATATTTCTGCTGTGCTGTCTACTTCTTATATAATGTATAATAATAATAATATTCTGGGACAATTCCACACACGGTCATTTGCTCCCAAACTAGGCAGAGCCTGTACTATGGAAACCAGACAACTGATACTAATATTTATATACTTTTTTTTTTATTGAACCCACGACCTATCGTGTAGCAGTCAGGGTGTCTAACCACTAGAACAAAGGCCCCGTCATATGTATTTAATATCTGTCTCTCAACATTTCAGGATTAGATTTGTCAGATCCAAAGCAGTTAGCGGAGTTCGCGCGGCCCGGCCACAAGATAAGACTAAAGAAACCAATCCCAGAGTCCTCAGACAGAACCATTGGTAAGATGCTTGCATGTATTTTAACTTGTTATACTGATAATTTTAGCTTTATCCCAATAGTTTTAGGTTTTATCCCAATAGTTTTAGGTTATATCCCTATAGTTTTAGGTTTTATCCCAATAATTTTGATTTTTATCCTAGTAATAATAGTTGGCAGTAATAATAATAATAGTTAGCCAACCCGCACTTGGCCATCGTGGTGGACGATGGCCTAAGCCCCTTCATCTTGAGGGAAGGCCCGTGCCCAGCAGTGGGAGATAAACCAGGGTTGATTTTATTATATTATTATTAATAATAGTTTGACCCGTGGGGTGCCCGGGTAAGAATAGCAAGCAGAAGACGGGCAGCAGCGTCTTTCTATTGTATTACCTACCACCTATACTGAGATCCTGATGACGCCTGCCAATCATGGGGATTATGGCAATCCTTCCCTTCTAAGGGGGAGGCCTTTTGGTGAGCAGTGGATGTGTTTTGGCTGCCGATGATGATGATGATGATTAATAGTTCTATCCCAATGTAATTTTTATTCACGAGAAAAACAAGACGTTTGCCTGATCTTCCTATTTTATATCAGGAGGCATTAGTTATATCAAGTGTCTTGTGTCCGGTAATATCACCAGCTACAGTGCCCTTCACACCGGGACACAGTTATTTACACACTGCTGCTTGGCGGCAGAATATCTGCGTACCTACCACCTAGTACATACCTGTCTTAATACCTTACCGTCTGTTTTCCAGCATGTCCACACAAGGGTTGCACGAAGATGTTCAGAGATAATTCAGCGATGAGAAAGCATTTACACACTCATGGACCAAGGGTACACGTTTGTGCTGAATGCGGTGAGTCAATATTTTGGATATCGGTTATATGTTACCCACAACCTGATGTTCTCTAGGCGAAACCGGCTGAAGAACATCAGGTTGTGGGTTTGGTTTTCACCCAGGGCAAATATTTGTCCCGGGGCATGCTGCTCCCGTGGGGTGTCTAGGTAAGAATACCACCCTCCCATCACCTCCCGTTGGGTGTCCGTAAGAGACAGAAGACGGGCAGCAGCGTCTGTCTATTGGATTACCTGCCACCTATACTGCGATCCCCAAGAAGCCTGCCAAGCGTGGGGATTATGGCAACCCCACCCTTTTAAGGGGGAGGCCTTTGTTCAGCAGTGGACGTCTTCCGGCTGCAGCAGCTGTGTTCTAGCGAGCATCTGAAGACACCTTGGCGAAGGTCCGAATGGAGGGCCCACAGTCTCCCCATAACCTCCCCACCAAAACCTCCCCGGGAGATGGTAAAAATCACACATAACCTGCCCTCCGTCCCCTCGTTGACCGGGTACCTCTTGAGGCTGATTCTTGACAAAATACCGAGAACAGCATTATATTCGAAAAACTGCTATTCAATGTGCGTTAAAGTATTTAATCAACTGCCCTCTACATTAAAAAAACTGTCTATAGTTATTTTTAAAAGGCAGCTTAAGGTATGGCTACTAGATAAAATGTACGATTGTACGACACGCATGCTCCTATTCGTCCTGTCAAAATAAAACATCTTCCAGCACCTTGGCTAACAGATGAAATTAAAGCTCTCATTGGGAAAAAAGCTGCAATTAAATCGAAGTATAAGAAGTGTCCCAATGATGTCAACTTGGAAAAATCTATAGCTGTTCGGAATCACTGCAGCAAAGTGTGTAGGAAAGCTCAACGCCAAAATTTCCATAACTCAGTACAAAACAGAGATCCAGGTAGTGTATGGAAGTTTCTTAGATCAATGGGGATTGGTAAGGTACGCCAGGAGAGCATTCCTTCAAGACTAAATTTAGTTACCTTTCCTGTCTAAAGTTCTCGAACGTCTTGTTCATGAACAGCTATCTGTTTTTCTGGTTGAACATAATATCCTCAATCCTTTTCAATCTGGTTTCCGCCCCGGGCACAGCACAGTCACTGCTCTCGTCAATATTACTGACGATATTCGACAAGGGATGGAAAATGGAAACTTAACTATACTTGCCTTACTAGATTTCAGCAATGCATTTAACACCGTTGACTTTGATGTGCTTTTGGGTATTCTGTGTTCGCTCAACATATCTCCAACAGTTATCAGCTGGTTTCGTAGTTACCTATATGGACGTCGGCAGCGAGTTTGCCTTGAAGATACTTATTCTTCATGGTGTAACATCAATGCAGGTGTACCACAGGGTGGCGTCTTATCTCCTTTGCTTTTTGCTTTATTTATTAATTCAATCTCCAATCAACTTCTTAGTTCCTACCATTTGTATGCCGATGATCTTCAAATTTACACTCAAGCTCCTTTAGCCAGGTTGTCGGAAGCTGTTGTAACCTTGAACACTGATCTTGCCAGTATTTGTGAATGGAGCAAACAATATGGCTTAAAGGTTAATCCAATAAAAACTCAAGTCATAATTGTTGGTAGTTCTAGAATGACCGCTCGGATCAACTGGTCTCAGCTGCCTAGCATAACCTTTGATAACACTAATATTCCTTTAAGTATGGTCGTAAAAAATCTTGGCATATATATTGACAGTAACTTAACGTGGGATCACCAGTTAAAAGAAGTTAGTAGGAAGGTATTTATTTCCTTCTGCCGGGTCATTGCGCAGATTACGCAATTTTATACCTACTGCCACAAAAATTGCTCTTGCACAATCCTTGTTACTTCCGATAATTGATTATGCCGATGTTAGTTTCCTTGACCTTCGGGAAGACCATTTTAATAAACTTGAGCGACTTCAAAACTTTTGCATTAGATTCATATTCGGTCTACGTAAATATGATCATGTTTCTCAATTTCGCGCTAAGCTCAAGTGGTTGCCAATTCGACTTCGCCGGAATTCTCATATTCTTAGTCTTCTTTATAACATTTTGTTTAATCCTGTTACTCCACGTTACCTAAAAAACCGTTTTGAGTTTCTTCATGCCACGCATTCTAGGTCCTTGAGATCATCGGAGAACTTGATGTTGAGCATGCCGGACCATTCCACAGTATTTTATGACAAATCTTTTGCTGTTCAAGCCGTCAGACTGGAACGCGTTACCTATCCAAGTCAGGAAAGCAAAGTCCTTGCCTAGTTTTAAATATCTAGTTAAAGAACACTATCTCTCTTTATAATCGTAATTATAAAATATATTTTCTATTTTATATTATACTACTATTATATATATTTTCTTTTTATTCTTCTATTCAACAATAAAATTTAATTTTTATTGAAGTGCACCTTCAACTGCCCATTATGTTTTTCTCTCTCATTTTCTAGTAGGGTTGCCTGGAAGAGATTGCTTTTTAGCGATAAGGCCGCCTTTGTACATTGATATCTACAACGTATTGTTAAATTTACATGTAACTTTTGGTGTACAATAAAGTGTATTTATTATTATTAAAATGTTTTATACTGTGAATGACTTGTTTAAACAAATACAATAAAAAGCAGTTGTAGTCAATAACAATAAAAAATGACATCAATACATAAAAATTAAATATTACTATACATTCTGACATATTTTTTGAAATTTGTATTATATTACTCAATAATGACACTGTATTATGATATTGACATAGGAACTTGATTTATTAAATTAATTGTTAACTTCACCATTATATTCACATGCCTATTATAGGCTAAATGGAATGGACATAAATTTGTATACATGTACTAGATCTAATTTTGTACTCCATTTAATATGAATAAATATATTTGTATTTATATGAAGGGCACCTCGACAGCAAAAAAAAAACACTAATATTTGTTTGGCGGGCCTGTTGGTCTAGTGGTTAGACACCCTGGCCGCTGACCAGTAGATCGTGGGTTCGATTCCCACCAAGTGTCTTGGCTTATCTACATAAGTATGTAATTACGAAAAAAGGTGTAGAAGTATTGGTATCGTTGTCTGGTTTACATAGTACAGGCTCTGCCTTGTTTGGAATCAGATGACCGTGTGTGGATTGTCAAAGAATATTATTATTTGTGTGCCCGCTCTGTTGTAGGTTTTACCCACCACTTAATTTACACGTAATTTTTTTATCACCAGGGAAAGCGTTCGTGGAGAGTTCGAAGCTGAAGAGGCATCAACTTGTACATACCGGAGAGAAACCATTTCAGTGCACATTTGAGGGTTGCGGGAAGAGGTTCTCATTAGACTTTAATTTAAGGTATGTTTAATACATAATACAAGCCTTCAACTTACTCTCAGCGTTGCCAGATCGGCTCCGTCCGGCTGCCACCGTCCTCCTCGGAGTCCTTGTCACCTAGTATTATCTTGTGGTTATTATCCATCGATATAATATATAAACTAGATTTGGTGTCACAGTTCAAAAAGTGGTAGCGAGAAATAGCGCCCTTGTGTCGCTATTTCTTTACAAGCCACATCCTGACAAATTTATTTTTATAGCCGATAGGAGTGTCACTACTGTCTATATGAAACTGTCAAACTACTACAAGTCATTATCATTATAAAATCGTTAGTTCACGTTTCCGCCACCAGCACAGATAAGTTTGCAACCTCGCGCCCACATTTCATTTTGTTCGTGTATGTTTATCTAGTTTATATATTATATCGAAGTTATTATCCAATATTATTGGTATGTTTCAGAACACATGTCCGGATCCATACGGGCGACAGGCCATACGTATGTCCGTTCGATGGCTGCAACAAGAAATTCGCGCAGAGCACCAATCTCAAGTCGCACATACTAACACACGCCAAAGCAAAGTACGTCGCAAAGCAGCTTGTGGCCAGCTGTTTGTGAGTAATAAGAGTAAACGGGCCCATTGGTTTAGTAGTTAGAAACTCTGACCACTGCCCAATACGTCGTGGGTTCGATTCTCACTAAGTGTCTGGGTGTTATCACTATAAGTATGTACTAGGTGGTAGGTTCCTTGTGCAGGGAACCGTCCAGGTAGGTACCACCGCAGTGTCAGATATTCTGCCGCCAAGCAGCAGTGTGTAAACATTGCTGTGTTCCGGCGTGAAGGGCACTGTAGCTGGTGAAATTACTGGACACAAAGACTTAAAATCTAATGTCTTAAGGTTCGGCAACGCGCTAGTGTTTCTTCTGGTGTTGCTAGCGTCTATATAGGCTGCGGTGACTGCTTACCATCAGGCGGGCCGCACGTTTGCTTGCCACCTTGGTAGTATATAAAAAAAAAATTATGAATACCCGTTTACCCGGGTAAGAATAGCACCCTCCCATCTCCTCCCGTTGGGTGTCCGTAAGAGGTGACTAAGGGAAAACAAGAAGACGGGCAGCAGTGTCTTTCTATTGGTTTACCTACCACCTATACCAGATCCATTCAGATCTGAGGCCATTCCCAAGACGGCCTCGGATGCCTAGCGTGGGGATTATGGCAACTCTTCCCTTCTGACGGGGAGACCCTAGTTTATCAGTGGAATTCTCAGCTACTGATAAAGCAAAGTATAGACTGCCTAGTTTAGAACTAGATTGTTATTATACTTATTATATAATAAACACACTAGCAGCTCCTAAGTGATTTGTGTGTATCATTAATTGGAGATATTGTCAAGTCTGTTTTCGAAGGAGTTCAATGTGGGTGCCTTTATCACACTTTCAGGGAGTTTATTCCACTCTGTAAACACACGTCAAAGTCAAGTCAAAAATAGTTTATTTCAAATAGGCTTAACGGTAGCACTTTTAAACGTCGTTTATTTTAAAAAAAAAAGGACTCAACTGAGAAGATCCGGCAAGAAAAGAAACTCAGCGGGCTTGTCATTTTATCATCTTTTTTTAAACAGTGTGTCATGTTATTATTAGATCAGAGCGACAGTGTGTCTGGCCGTTCAAAAGATCAAATAGGACAGAAAAAAAAAACGACGAAAGTACAACAAACTAGGCGGCCAAAGGGATTGTAGTCGGACCAGTCCCCCATCTGCTCGCCGCAGCCATCACTCCCCTCAAGCGGGTGACCCGCCACGGTTTGCAAGAAAGTATTTCAGAGGATTTTTCTTAAATGATGTTCTCCATAAGTTTTAGATGTCTGATTGTCCGATGATTATTTAACTAAGTACATATTATTTAACTTCGGTTTTCAGGTCAAGAAATTCCCTGTCACGCAACAGTGGGAACACTTACGAGTCTGCGCGAACGACGCCACAGTTCGTCCAACTAGAGATGTCGCCTGACGACTCCAACCCACAGCTCATATTCTACACGCACGAGTGAAGCGAAAACTTCGATGCCAGAATATGGACGCAAGATGCTAGACGCGAGAAAGTGCCGCGATTTACTAAACGCGATAAAGTGCCGCGATATACTAAACGCGAGAAAGTGACGCGATTTACTATGTGGTGCAAGACAGTAGTGAAATGGACTATCAAGTGCGTGTGGTGTATATAGTGTTACTGTGATGCAAGAATCTGGACGCAAGACGAAATGACTAACACATTAGTTTTGTATATAAAAAAACAAGCCTTACGATAAGAACCATGGGATTATTTTAAGTTTTTTAATTAGCAACATTGAGATTAGTTTACTTTTCATTACCGTGTGTGGAGTGTGACTGTCATCGGTTATATTATAGCGCATGCTTGTACCGATAAATGGTGGATTACATTCAGATGTAATTTATGTGTTAAAAGTTGTGTAAAATGACCGTAGTAAAGAGAGGAAGGAAGCAGAAGAGTTCTAGTTGGACGGTTCCCTGTGCAAGGAACCATCCAGGTAGGAACCACTGCAGAGTCAGATATTTTGCTGCCAAGCAGCAGTGTGTAAACATTGCTGTGTTCCGGTGTGAAGGGCACTGTAGCTGGTGAAATCACCAGACACAAAAGGCTTAAAGGATTCGGTGACGCGCTAGTGATTCTTCTGGTGTTGCTAGCATCAGTGCTGCAGTGACTGCTTACCATCAGGCAGGCCGCACGCTTGCTTGCTATGTTGCTGCCTAGTATAAAAAAAAGGAATGCCTGTTGAAGTGTTGAGCTGTTGGAACTTTGAGTAGGCAGTCTTAGTGAGCCCCTACTTTACCTCTTATATTTTAATGCAATCTATGTGCAATAGGACAACACCATTTTGTTTTCTTGTAGAATCCTAATATTTTGGACTATACTATAAACTTTGACAGTCAATTCTAACATGTGGTAACACTAATCTTATGTTGCCATACTAACAAGATTATGTGATTATGTTATCAGCACATTACGTTTAAGTTGTATGCACTGTAATTAATATCAATTAAAGTCCACATATTGAAAATCTCGGATGTTAAAACCACTCTATGATAAGGGTGATTTCAGCTTCAAATCGATAGCAAACCCTAGTGGTAGGTCGCGTTTTCTCAGTTGTAGCCAGATTTAAAAACATTTGAGGCCAACTCAAATCTTGTTGGGTAATATGGTTGCTTGTCAAGTGTTTACTATAGGCAACCAAATGACCTCAAATCTAAATGGATCATTTGATTCATTGACAAAAATTTACATCAGGCTTACAGTAACCAAATGGTGTCAAATCTCAGTGGGTTATTTCATTGGCTTCAAATATTTGCAACAAGCAATCAGATGGTTTCAAATCTCAATGGGGACATTTCATTTTTGGGGTCATTTGGTTGCCGGACATACTGGGTGGTGGACATCGTACCGAAAACTGATATCAGGGATCCAGTACATGATTCGGAACATTCTAGCGTTGAAATTTCTCACCAGCTTATTCATGAAATTCCAAAAAAATGTTACTTATTTGTGCAAAATTAGCAATGTTCTTTAAAAAATAAATATTATTCCGCATGCATTCATTACATGCTCAAAAATTAACAAGTCATTTTCCATATAAATGGTTTCTGTAATGTTATAACAGACATTAGTTGAAATTTTATAAAAACGTTTTCAGTACATAGTCCCTTACACCCGTCATATTTGGAATAGGCAACCAATTGGCTTCAATTCTCAACGGACCATTTGGTTTGCTGACAAATATTGGCAACAGACTACCAAAAAATAGCCTTAAATCTCAGTGAGAAGTGCCATTATACAACGTGTTACAAAATACCCTGTAAAAAGCTCAATAAAAAAATATTATTATTTTCACTGATGTGCAACAAACCCAATTTCAGTAAAATTAAAAAGAAAACTACGCAGATTGTACCTACATTTCTACCTAATTCGCGGAACGTCAACATTTTTAAAAGACCTAACTTTACATGGGTTGACAACATTTTTGGCTTTGATAATAAATTATATTTTTTACGGGGTATATTGTAACACATTGTATACCATATTTGTCAACAAATTACAAAACCCGACATTTGAGTTGGTGTCAGTTTAACAAATGTTTCTGTCATCGGCTGACAATATTTTATGTTAGGAACATTTATAATCTCTGTTTATTTAAGGATTTGAATACAGAGGCTGCAAACAAAGATACACACTTTTCAATAATATTCTAAAAAGGAGAAAATGAACTAAAACATTTATTTTATGCTAAATGAGTTATACTCTGTTTCCAATGAATTTGCTGTAATAGAAATAATAAATTCTTTATTTTCTAGTATCAATATAGTTAATAATTGGTATACATATAACATCATTATAATAATAAATCATTGCTTCAAAATTCCAGTTGCAATTTTGGAGCAACGTTTCATAATGCAGTCCAGTCTATGTGCAATCATTCACAGCATGCTATATTTAGGGTTGCCAATGATTTATATGAGAAAAAAAGTGTGCAATGTGAAAAAAAAGTGTGGCGGGTCACCCCCTTCCCTCCAATATGGTTGAGGGGAGTGATGGCTGCTGCTCGAGTCAACTCGTGCGCGGGTGCTGCTTGGGGGGACTGGTCCGACTACTATCCCTTTGGCATTTTAGTTGGTTGTACTTTGTATTTTTTTATTTTTTTCTTTCTTATTTGATATTTTGAACGGCAAGACACACTATCTCTCTGATCTAATTGTAACATGACACACTGTTTAAAAAAACTGATAAAATGACAAGCCCGCTGAGTTTCTTGCCGGATCTTCTCAGTTGAGGCCGCGTTGTGATCCTATTTTTTTATTTGTTAAATAAAAGTTAACATAAAATAACTGTACTGAAGCCTAATAATACAGATATTATAATTGTTCCTAAATATATACCATTTAGTTTGTACATTTTGTACTATACAAATGCCAAAAATAATTATATTATTATTAATACTAAACCATGTCATGGGAGAATTCATATTGACACTAGAGAGATGAGAATTGAGTTAAGATCCAGTGGGAGTCATTGTCATCAGCTGAAATACGTTCACTGCTCGCCAAAGACCTCCCCCTTAGAAGGGACTAAGGGAGGGGTTGGCATAATTCCCACGCTCTGCTGTTTTCTTGGGAGCCAGTGGGAGTATCCAATCTTTTATTGGATTAAGCCCACTGGGGATAGATCTCCACATTAGAGATCATAGTCCACTTGATACTCCAAGCCAGTACCACCAGAGGGTCTGATAATCTACCACCAAGCACCAATGTTCCCATGTGATGGGTACTTTTGCTGGTGAAATTCCTGAGCTAGACTTAAACCAATGTATTGCATTACCAGCGGCAGTGAAATGCAGCTGTCTATAGACAGGCGTGTTACCACCAGGCTAATATCTTGTATCTCGCAGTGGCGTGCATAGAGGGTAGGCAAAGAAACGTATTTGGCTTGTTTAACCTTTTATAGACAGGCGTGTTACCACCAGGCTAATATCTTGTATCTCGCAGTGGCGTGCATAGAGGGTAGGCAAAGAAACGTATTTGGCTTGTTTAACCTTTTATATGTATATTAGTATACCATTTTAAATATCCATAAGTTAGCAGATTCTATAGACATATTAATTTGCATTTTAAAACTGTAATAAGATTATTCAGAGGGTCCATACACACAAAAACAATGCCTTGCCTACGATTTCTCTAAATAATCTTAATTTAAAAATATTTTGTACTGACATGGTATTAACGTGATGTTTTTAAATGTAAATGGATACGTCTGTAATGTTAATTCATTTAAGGATATTTGTGGTGGCACACTAACAAATAGTTTAGAGTACAGATATTATTGCCTACTTTCTGTGCACGCCACTGGTATCTCATTGCTAAGTTATTAAAAATAACCGTAGTTTCGAATGACATTGCGTTTCTACTATAAGCACCCAGTGAGTTGGCATGCAAGGGATTAGCCTGATAGTAAGCCTATAGAGTCCAACCTGAGAAATTCGTTGTAGCCTGGTATTTTCACCAGCTACAGTGCCCTTTAAAACGGATCACAGCAATGTTATAGTGGTAGAATCTGATCAAGGACGGGCCCGTTGGTCTAGTGGTTAGACACCCTGTCCGCTAACGGATGGGTCGTGGGTTCGATTCCCACCAAGTGTCTGGGTGTTATTTATCTATCTATTTAAGTATGTATTTACAAAAAAAAAAAGTATATAAGTATTAGTATCAGTTATCTGGTTTCCATAGTACAGGCTCTGTCTAGTTTGGGATCAGATGACCGTGTGTGGATTATCCCAAGATATTATTATTATTAATGACATCTGATCATTAATACCCTGCTTTTCTTTAGCAGATCAAAATTGAACCATAAATATAAGTGTGATGGCTGATCCACTGGCCACTAATCAGTCATCACGCCTGCGTACATACATTTGTGGTTCAATTTGTACTTGTAAAGAACAGGGTATACCTAGACTCCTACCCTACCACGTCAACCTAACTCTAACTCGATGCTCTCGATGTCTATCCTTTTTGTTGTTAAAAATTCATTTAAATTGCCAAAAATTTCTTTATTTCTTTTCATAATATGAATTCTCTGCAGATATTGTATGCGCGCAAAAAACTGTTAAAACGCCTGACTATGAGTATCATTTGAGTGATGGCAGACTGGTTTTTGCTGGCATATAAAGTTATAAATATTATTTTTGTACATTAAGTTATGGCTCGTTTACACCAGGCTGACAGATCGCCTTCGCTTGACCGCCCTCAGCGGATATTTACGTAATATTGTTATTACTTAATAATTATAGCAAATAACGCCGGCAATGGACCAGCTGCCTGCCCAAACATATAAATCTGGAACTCTTCACATATTTGCAATAGTTTTTACCACCTGCCAAGGCCAGTATCCCAGTGTTCGGCACCCATAGCGTGGTCGTTTTGGCCCTTGAAATATCCAGCATATATGACCAGCTCAATTCCAATTCAGTTGTACCATCCCGGTGTAAACAATCTGTTGGTGAACACGGCTGGTGGTCTGATGTAAACGAGTCATTATTGGTATAACCAGTGCGGTATTCCGCCATTGTAAAATATGGTTTCCTTTTTTTTTACTAAACGACTGATGTGAGGTGTATGTATATATAATAAATTTTATCATGTTTGTATTGCTGTATCTAATCAGAGCTATTGCTTGCTCCAATCTCTATCCTGGCCCTCTAGATACTGTAACGTTCTACAAGCAATAAGAAAGTTTAAAAATGTATGAAAATGATATAAGATATAGAAAAATCACGTGACGAATTATAGAGAATTGGCACCGCTATGAAGCGATTGTATCTAGTCTAGGCCCGTCTAGTTTTTACTCCCGTTTCTGCCGTGAATTTTATTTTGAGGATAGGTATCTTTTTTCTGTTTGAAGAAATCGTTATTAACATCAATTAAAAATAATAAGCTACAATTATATACAGCAGTTCGACTATGTGAGTGATGATCTCCGTTTATGGAGAGGGAAAATGAAAATAAATTGTAAATATTTATATAAAATGTGTTTTATTTATACAATTTCCTTGGAAACATAGTTTGCAGTCGGCGGGTGTAGGGAAAGCTATTATCATTCAAATATTAATAACAATCTCAATTTTTAATATTGATACAGCCACAGCTTACGAGGTTCATATCTCCTTAAAGGTCATAGCTCATTAGGCCCAATTCACACCAGAAGAGCAGCGGACGGAAGCGGCGCGGCGCGCACTTTCACTGTGAAAGAATTTTAGACTTTATCTACAATATGTAAAAGACCAGTATCGCTTGAAAAGCTCAAAGAAGCCGCGCGGGCAACCGCGCGACTGCGCGGGCATCCGTGCGGCTACGGGGACTCGCGCCGCACAGTGGACGGAAAAACGAGGTTCCCTTTCATAGGATTTTTGAAAAATTATAATAGTAGTGTATGATTTCTTGGTAAACCGTACGATATTAAAGTTTTGGAAATGATAAGCTTAGTTAAGATAACAACTGAATTTATTATATAACCTAACTAAATTAATGAATTGTATGAATAAAATGAAATAAATTTCTGCTTTGCTTTCTTTTTCTTTCTTCTTCTTCTTCTTCTTGTTCAGAAAGAAGTGCTATGATAACCAATTCCATTTTAAAAAGTTTTTTACTTTTAGTTTATTTACTCCAAAACAAAAAAAAACACACCGTGTGTCGAACGCCTCGCGCCGCTTGCAGCCGCCTCGCGCCGCTCGCAGCCGCCTCGCGCCGCTACCGGCCGCCGCTGGCTCAGTCTAGTTTGTAGATTCGTTCGACACACGGTGTGTTTTTTTTTTCGGCCTCTTGCGCCTGCTCTGCCGGCCGCGTCGCGCCGCTGCCGGCCGCTTCCGTCCGCTGCTCTTCTGGTGTGAATTGGGCCTTACAGCCACCCGGCACCCGACCAGCACCGCCTCGCCTCGAGTGGTCAGTATTCTTTATATGGACTTCTATGGATACGTGCTCATTACATCAACGCCGTATCGTCACCGGATTGCCTCGTTCGGAAGCTGGCTACGGGTGGACCACTCGGTGACAACTCGCTGCTCGCACGCTTGCCCTGCGTGGATCGCGCGTTGCCAACGCACGGCTCCCGAGTGAATCGCGCGCTGCCCGCGAATGATTCACGCGAGGAGGACGTTCACTCGTTGGCCACGCGAGGTTCACTGGTTGATCTCGCGACGTTCACAAGTAACAACGCGTCGTCCACCCGTGGACCACCTGTCGAAAACGAGTTGACGCCGAACGACAAGGTGGTGCTGGTCGGGTGCCGGGTGGCTCTAATGAGCTATGACCTTTAGGAGCCACAGCGGGACGGCTTCACACCAAGATGGCAGCGGCGCGCACTTTCTATGTGAAAGAATTTTAAACTTTATCCACAAAATATAAAAGACCAGTACCGCTTGAAAAGCTTAAAAAGGCCGCGCGGCCACTCGCGTTTGATCACACATGCATACATACGAACTAGGCGGCGGCGTTCGCCTGCTCTGAAGCCGCGCTGCGCCTCTTCTGTCCAACGCCACCTTGGTGTGAATTGAGCCTTACACTTTCATCTAATTATAAAACCAATGAGAATATTTTGTAAATAGTCATGTTTTTGCTCATTTTATTTTTATAAAAATATACTTAATTAATTTTAAACAAAACCTAAAAGGTTACATTTCGATTGCATCTTTTGACGCTAATGCCTGATTTACACGTATTAAGTTGTCAAGTAGGTAACTAAATGTTAAGTGATTTAATTTTAAGTATGCGTTTACACGTCGTTTTTACTAAATTTTAGTTTAAATCTTTAGTTCGCCCCAATGGACGGTCGCACGATCCGTGACGATTTCATAGTACTTTGTAGCGACGGACAACTAATTTATTTTTAGGATTAAATTATATAGACAGCTAATACAGATTATTATATTAAAATTTCTTTTTTATAATATATATAGGTACTATAATTATAATATTAGATATAGAAAAGTAAATGACTTCGTGTCTTTCTTGATTACTGAATTTGTGTTTGATGTAAATATTTAACCATTTTGCTTGTTATTGCCTTCCATCCCCGTAAGCACCGTGTCTGGTTTCCGGGGGACTACAATGCACCCCCAGTGGCAGGCTCCGAAGGAAACGCTCTGAAGGACTGCTGCAGCCCTGGTACAGATTCCACAGGAGAGCCCAGGTTTCCCCTCATGTGTCGATGTGATACATGTGTGTGTACAAACGTATCAAGAATAAACCACGCCCATCTACTTACCCGAAAAATAGAAAAGTTTCTATTCTACTTCATAACTTGCGTACTAAATTTTAACTTGGGACTTTCTACTAAAGTGATTGTTTACACGTAATAATTTACTAAAATTTAGTAAAGATTTAGTTACCAACTTAATACGTGTAAACGAAAAATTTTACTTATTCACTTGTGTACTAAATTTTAATTTGGAACTTACTACTAAAGTGTTTGTTTACACGCAATAATTTACTTAAACTTTAGTAAAGATTTAGTTACCAACTTGCAACTTAATACGTGTAAATCAGGCATAAGTTTTATGTAGCCTGACATGATGACATTGGCTTGACACATGACATTTCACCATAGCCACAAGAAGTGACGTGTAAAGTGTATTCGTCGGCACCCCATAATTTCCTAATCCAAAAGAAAAAGCTCAAAATGAGCTTCAAACGGGACAAAAAAGAGGAGGAGGACAGCGGAGGCAATCCCTACCAGAATTTGGATAAAACAATCGTCCTACAAGAGTCGCGGTACTTCAACCAAACGCCTGTCAACCCTCGAAAATGCTGCCTTATTCTGACGAAGGTCCTCTATTTACTGAATCAGGGGGAAAAATTCACGACCCAGGAGGCCACGGAGGCGTTCTTCGCGACCACAAAACTGTTCCAATCGAAGGATGTTATGCTCAGACGTATGGTGTATCTTTGTATCAAGGAGTTGAGCACGATAGCTCAAGATGTGATCATTGTGACTTCCTCTTTGACAAAAGACATGACGGGGAAGGAGGATTTGTACAGAGCGGCGGCTATAAGAGCCCTGTGCAGCATCACGGATAGCAGTATGCTGCAGGCGATCGAGAGATACATGAAACAGGCGATTGTTGATAAGAATCCCGCTGTTAGCTCGGCGGCTTTGGTTTCCGCTTTGCATTTGTCGTCTACCGCCCCGGATTTAGTGCGGCGGTGGGCTAATGAAGCTCAGGTCTGTATAAGTTGTAATAATTATATCATGGGACAATTTATACACTGTGTCTAATACTAAATTACATATTATTCATTTATTTTGTTCCACAATGTTTTTGAAATAGTTGTCAGTAGACGTAAATAAGTCTGTGCAACCTGCTGGGCACAACAAAATATATCTGTGCTATGGCAACTAGATGACTGATTCAAATACAATATACTGTTAAATATATACTTAGGCAAGGCAAACATATGCGTTTGCTCCTATATTTTTCCTGTGTCTAATAATAAACAAAAAAAAAGTATTTTTTTAAAACTACTGTTAGATCATCAACTCAACATCATCATCTCTAACTCAACTGAGAAAAATAGTGGGCTTGTAATTCTTTCACCTATTTGTTGTGTATTTTAATTGGCTTTGCCTAGTTATGAAGCCTTATTTTTCCCATACTTTGTCCGTCAAAAAGTTGTCATCTATTTATGTATGGTACTGAAACATTTACTTGAACAACACTGCACTGACCGCAGTGTTTACTGCCAAGCAAAAATGTGTAAACATTGTGGTGTGCCTGTGTGCTCGGCACTTGTTGATAAAACTACTAGGTTTGACTGCCGAACCTACAAACATCAATTACCGTTAATGATCATTAATCCATTATTTCGGAATTATTTTGGCACAAGAAACCACAGCCAAAATAAATATATCTTTAAAAGTGCCGCACACACAAATGCCATATAACTTATTTAGAGTTAAAGTTAATTGGCATTTGTGTGTGCAGCAGTTAGAGTCTAAACTAATGTCTCACATGATGAGCAGCAGAAGCTGTACATGTGCAGGTGTATTGCTACAAGCGAACTTTCTTCTTGATATGTCAAGGGCGGTAACAGCTCAGTGGGCGAGCGCTTGCCTTGGAAACAAGGTGCGCAGGTTCGAAGCCCGGCTCGCACCTCTGGTTTCTTTAATTAATCATGTGCGAATCGTCTTTGTGCGATTGTTACTAGCTTTCGGTGAAGGAAAACATCGTGAGGAAACCTGCATGTCTGAGAAAGCCTAACTAGCTCTCGAATGACGTGTGAAGTCCGCCAACCCGCACTTGGCCAGCGTGGTGGACTATGGCCTAAGCCACCTCATCTTGAGGGGAGGCCCGTGCCCAGCAGTGGGACATAAACAAGGGCTGATATTATTATGTCAAGTAGCATTATAAAGTATACTTCAACAATAGTTGTATTGTGTGATGTGTATGTGTGTGAGGTTTTATATGACACTAGCTGATCCGCGCAGCTCCGCCCGCGCTTTTATTACGTTTTGCTCCCCTTTTCTTCCTCCTCCCTTGATTTATTTCTCTCTCCATCTCTCTGTCTCTTATAAGAAAAATCTAATTCTATGCTCTCTCCCACCTCTCTCTTTTCCCCTCCCGCCTCGGTCTCCGTCACACTCCCCCTCTTCCTCTCCCCATCCCCTCTCTCTTCTCCCACCTTGTCCCTCCTCTCTCCCCCTTGCTCCACCTAACTCCCCCTATCCCTCACCCCATCGGGGTGATGAGATCCTCGAATCCCCTCTCCCTCTCTATTTAATGACCTTGCCTTATGTTGCTTAACCATAACCTAGCAGTATGAAATATACTTTATGACCTATTCTCAGACCTACTTGATATGCACATAAAATTTCATACAAATCGGTTCACCCATCTATTTAATGACCTTACCTAACGTTGCTTAACCTTAACCTAGCGGTATGAAAAATAGATGTTGGCCGATTCGCAGACCTACCCGATATGCACACAAAATTTCATACAAATCGGTTCAGCCGTTCTTGAGTTATAAATAGTGTAACTAACATGACTTTCTTTTTTAAGTATACATAATATAAATTTTAAAACACGTATTCTGTTGTTACAGGAAGCTATTAGTTCTGATAACGCGATGGTGTCCTACCACGCTCTCGGCGTCGTCGCCGGTTCCCGCAAGAACGACAAATTGTCCACCGTGAAACTGGTCACTCGCTTGGCAAGAGCTCCATTGAAATCTCCCTATGCTCTCTGTCTTTTGATCCGTTTAGCAGCTCAGCTGGTTGAAGACGATGACTCGGACGCTTCACAACCTTACATCGAGTTTATAGAGTGCTGTCTCCGCCATAAATCTGAAATGGTCATTTACGAAGCGGCTCACGCGATTGTGAACCTCAGGAAGACTGCTAGAGACTTGGCACCAGCAGTATCAGTCCTTCAACTGTTCTGTGGGTCTTCAAAAGCTTCTTTAAGGCTAGCTGGAGCAAGAACTCTAGCAAGATTGACAGCCAAACATCCTACAGCGGTCGCGGCTTGTGCAGTGGATTTGGAAAACTTGATTTCGGATCCGAATCGTTCTGTTGCCACTTTAGCCGTAACCACGCTTCTCGCGACAGGCGCTGAGAGTTCCGTGGACAGACTAATGAAGCAAATCTCCAGTTTCGTGTCTGAAATTTCGGACGAATTCAAAATCGTCGTTGTCCGAGCTATAAGGAGATTGTGCACAAAATTCCCAAGGAAACATCAGTCCTTGGCGGCGTTTTTGGCAGGCATGCTGCGTGATGAAGGCGGTTTGGAGTACAAAGCTGCAATCGCCGATGCTATTATTGCTTTGGTTGAAGAAAATCCAGAAGCCAAAGAGACTGGCTTGGCCCACCTCTGTGAATTCATCGAAGATTGCGAGCACACGGCTTTGGCTGTTCGTATCTTGCATCTATTAGGTCGGGAAGGACCAAAATCCCGTCAACCATCAAGATATATACGATTCATTTACAATAGAGTGATCTTAGAGTCGGGATCGGTCCGTGCCGCGGCAGTTTCGGCCGTAGCGCAATTCGGAGCGCAAAGACCGGAGTTGCTGCCAAACATAAGAGTATTGCTAGCAAGATGCGAACTAGACGAAGAAGATGAAGTCAGAGACAGGGCGATATACTACAGCGCGATTTTAGATACAAAAGACCAACAATTAATTAACGATTACATTATAAACGTTCCCAAACCAAACGCAGTGTTACTCGAGAAGGCTTTGAGAGATCACCTCGCGACCAGACCTAGCGAAGAGTTCAACTTGCTCACCGTACCAGCGGAAGAGGAACCGAAAGAGAACAAGGAGGCAATCACGGAAATCGAAGTCAGGAAACCGATCCAAATGTCCATTGAGGAGATATACGCCGAGCAGCTGTCGAAGATACCGGGCATCGAACGACTCGGGCCGGTGTTCAAAACGAATATGCCTATCGATTTGACGGAAGCGGAAACGGAGTACAGGGTCCGCTTGTTGAAACATGTCTACGCCCGTCACGTAGTTCTCCAATTCGAGTGCGTGAACACGCTAAGCGATCAGTTGCTGGAACAAGTTCACGTCAGATTGGAACCACCGCCTGAATACGAGGTCAAAACAGTCGTGCCTTGTCAACAACTTGCGTACGATAAACCGGACAGTGTATTCGTAGTTATGGAGTATCCATGCGCATTCCTGGACAGCTTAGCTACCTTCGGAGCGACCCTGGAGTTCGTCGTCCGGGATTGCGATCCGAATACCGGATTACCGGACCCGGGCGAAGGATACGCGGACTCGTATCCTCTTGAAGAGTTTGAGATGACGTGTGCCGATCAGATCAGGGCTCGAGCGGGAGCTGATGATTGGGAACAAACTTGGGAGCGAGCGGCGAACGCGCCAGAGGCTTCGGACACCTTCATTCTATCGCAAGACGATATAAATGAGGCCGCCAAAGCAGTATGTGAGCATTTAGGGCTACCGAAAGCAGCGATTATGGGCGAAGCGGTAAAGGAAATCCGTGGTGGTGGTATCTTCAGAGGCGGCGCACCTGTTCTGGTGACGGCCAGACTCGCTATGTCCCAAGTGGGAGTCACTATGAAGTTAGCGGCCAGATCTCCTCGGGAAGATGTTGCACAACTTCTATTGGCTGCAGTCGGTTAAGTTGCTAAATGTTCTTGTGGGTTGCTGAGGCAACAAATGTTTGGCTATCAGTATAGTATAATAATTAAATGAACTTTACATAGCTGTGTTGAAGCCATGACTAGAGGCGTATTTACAAAAAAGCCAAACAAATCGCCTGATGGTAAGCTGTCACCGCAGCCTATAGACGCTAGCAACACCAGAAGTATCACTAGCGCGTCACCGACCCTAAGACATTAGGTCTTTTGTGTCCGGTAATTTCACCAGCTACAGTGCCCTTCACAGCAATGTTTACACACTGCTACTTGGCGGCAGAATATCTGACACTGCGGTGGTACCTACCTGGATGGTTCCTTGCACAAGAAACCTACCACTTAGTTTTCCGATCGAACAGTTATCTGAGTCTTATTATTCATTTCTATTATAAGTTATGTAGTTGTATTATGCCAATAACCTAATGTACTTTATATTGATTACAGATTAATAGAAATTATGTATGTATGTTTTGTTTTATTAATACATATTAATCCTAATCAATGAACATGTATAAATAACTATAAAAGCATAAAACGCCTGACTGCGAACCACCAAATTGGACTTACATTTCATTATACATATACACATGTATATATATATTTCAAATCGTCTTGTTAAGACCTTTCATTAGATACCCTTATGATGTTTTTTGGAAGAAAAAAGAAAATACAAAATAGCGACTGACGACCGCTATATTAACTTTTTTGAAAAAATATATAGCCTATATCACTCCCACAACTGAGACGAATTTAAAGACATATTATAAGTCATGATTCATCAAGTCGTTTAGGCAGTAAGCTATGCCAAAGAAATAGACATGCGTACTTTCGAAAAACAACCCTCGGGCAAGTTGGGCAAAAAAATATCTAAATGTATGACTCTGACCAAGAACGGTCAGTCACAGTGACCAAAGCTTCTACCATGCTTCTACGGAGTCGCTGGACGTTGTGGTGTGGGCCTAGGTATTGAGTACGGCGGCGGGGTTGCGACCTCCGTCCTAGTGAACACCGTGACAGGTTTCCCGGGGACTATACGCTTCCCAGCGGCGGGCTCAAAGGCAAGGCGTTGAGGGATCCTGGGGCACATCCCGTTGGAGCCCGGGTCCCCCGTGTCGCGGGGCTTTTAGTGGATACTACGGTACCTAGACAACTGATATAAATACTTACTTTTTTGTAACTAAGTACATACATAAGTAATACTGGATACTAGGTGGGAATCGAACCACGAACTGCTGCTTGGTCCGCTTTGGCCTTTAGTTTAGTATTTTTCTCTCTCTTATTTGATCTTTTGAACGGCAGGCACACTGTCGCTGATATAATTGTAAAAAGACAAAAACTGTTTAAAAGAAAAGTGAAAAAATGACAAGCCCGCTGAGTTTCTTGCCGGATCTTCTGTCAAGACCGCGATGCGAACGGTGGTAGGCTGTTAAAAAATATTACCGTTCAAAAGTGATTTTGAACCTATTGGATAGCGGCATTATATTCCAAGTACCTACCCCAAGACGCCTGCGAAGCGTGGGGATTATGGCAACCCCTCCCTTCTAAGGGGGAGGCCTTTGTTCAGCAGTGGACATCTTATGGCTCATGATGATGGGCAGCGACTAGTGTCTAATCACTAGAGACTAGACCAGTGATTCCCAAAGTGGTCTATATCGACCCCTAGGGGTCTATGACAAACTGCAAGGGGTCTACGTCAGCGAAAAAAAATTTGGGGGTCCATGAAATGAAAATTCGGGTCCACGATAGTGGATCTCAACACATACACTGATAGTACCTATTTACTTACATCATACTATCTTATAATATCAAGACATATACATTATTTATAAAATTACCTATGAAGTAAAAAAAATATTATATATAGCATTATGTTCGTTTTATTATGAATCAAGAAATCTACGAAGAACTGCTCTTCGCAAGAACTTTGATAACCGACACTAAAGGTGAATCAACATTTCATGTTTTAAATTTTAAAGGATTAAGTACTTCATTGAAAAAGCAATTCCTTTATCAAATATAATATCAGTAGCTAGCTGGGGGGGGGGGGGGGGAAGTAAGTAGGGGGTCTACCCAACACGGAAAAACATGGCAAGTGGTTTACGACACAAAAAAGTTTGGGGAACTCTGGACTAGACCAACGGGCCGTCACATATTTGTATCAGTGGTCCGGTCACCATAGTACAGGTTTTGCCTAATTTGAGATCAAAGGACACTGTGTGGATTGTCTCAGGATATTATTATCATAATCTGCAAGACCACAAAAAAACATGTTATGATCAATTTTTTTATTGATAAATCAACTTGGTAACAAAAATCTTTTAGTCAACGTTTTTATAGTACTCTCGATAACATTTTATGACATAAAAATAACAAAAAAATAAACATTTGATGTATATTCATCAAGACAACGACTTAATAATATCAAGACAACAACAGAAAACCACAGGTTTAAGACGTTTATAGCTATAGAATGGCCTTAACCGAAGTTGGAATTTGAATAGTTGCAAAAATGTCCCAGGAAATTATATAGATATCTGTAACTGGCATACCTGCCTTGTATACCATGTGTCTGGCTAAACATGGGACATATTAATTTAGGACGCTCAGTACTCGATTCTCGTCTTAAATATGTAATTAAAAATAGGTAATGAATATTTGACCCAATTATGAATAAAAAAGATGGACACACCCGCGCGCGCCTCTAAGCAGATTTTCGGTAGGCAGAGATAAGTTTCAATACAAATAATAATAATAATACCCGCTCTTGTTTTTGTCCCACTGCTGGGCACGGGCCTCCCCTCAAGATGAAGGCCATACATAGTCCACCACGCTGGCCAAGTGCGGGTTGGCGGACTTCACACGTCATTCGAAAACTAGTTAGACTTTCTCAGACATGCAGGTTTCCTCACGATGTTTTCCTTCACCGAAAGCTAGTAACAATCGCACAACGACGATTTGCACATGATTAATTAAATCAGAGGTGCGAGCCGGGGTTCGAACCTGCGCACCTTGTTTCCAAGGCAAGCGCTCGCCCACTGAGCTGTTACATTAATAATAGCTAATATTATATTTTTTTAATATATATTATATGTTTACAATGCTCGGTCGGCTATCTCTTTCTTTGTAAAAAGCAGCGTGAAGACGAAGAAGACACTTAATGAAAGGTTGCAAATTAATGCAATTAAGGTTTTTTCTTTGTTATTTTATAGGTATTTATTTCATTAACTTTTTTAAACGTTACTTAAGACCTTGAATTGCTAAGTCCCATGATCAACCAGTCAGCCCGTATACTAGATTATATAAGTCAGGATCGGTAGGTAGTAGGCAATATCTGCCTTCATCATTCATTCTTTAACTCATCACTAATTACTTAACCTAAGTACATTATAAGACAAATGCTTACAAAATAATCTAAAATAACGTAAAAATTAAATGTCAGTCCCGCTGTCAAATTAAAAAATTTCACAGTAAATGATGATTATCGGATAGTATTTACGTCTTTGTATTCCTTTTACTTAATACTAAGGCACTCTCAGTGTTTTTAATTAAACGTTAGCCTAATGGTAAGCCTGCCTATAGACAGCTGCATTGCACTGCCGCTCGTCACACGAGACATTAGTTATTAAGTGTCCGGTAACATCACCAGCTACAGTGCCCTTCACATCGGAATACAGCAATGTTTACACACTGCTGCTTGGCGGGTGAATATCTGACACTGCAGTGGTACGTACCTGAACGGTTCCTTGCAAAAGGGATCTAGTACCTGGTACACTTATCCTTTTATATTTGTACACGGACAGGCTGTCGACAGGGCAGGTCAATGACCGCAGTCAATAAACTCATTGGTTATATCTTAGAAAAAAAATTGACAAATATTAAGGTACTATTAATTGAAATGGATAGTGTATCCTAAGCAGCATCATACCTTTGAAGCTTGGACACTATTAGATCTACACCCTGTATAAGCTGTAATTTTCTATTGCCAGGGCGTTTAGGGTTGAATTTGTGGTTCAGACGAACCTTTAAAATGCAGGTTTCCGTTTACAGAGAGATTGATTAATAGAGAAACTATACTTACATAACTATTCATTTCCGACTAGTATATAATAATACAATAATAGGAACATTTGTTTTATATCTTCTTAGAAATTAACATAAAAAAAGAACAATAAAGTTATGAAAAAAAAACACTTATTATACTTATAAAATTATATTTTCACTTGTAACCCAGATGTCATTCAATGATATTCATAAAAGTCTTTTGGACATTATAGAAGTGTTTTTAAATTTCATTTTAATTGTTGATGTGAGTAATAGAATATAGAATCAAAAGACATGTATTTATGAGACGAGTGGAAATATTATAAGCAATAACATAGTATAAAACAAAGTCTTTATAACCGCTAACTCCTAAACCACGCAACGGATTTTTAAGCGGATTTTACAATCAGTAAGATTATTTTTCACTAAAGGTTACGGATTAACTTATAGATTGTTGAACAAAAAAGATGCGTCTTTATTTGGATTAACCCACTTTCGTACAATAATAACAAAATAACTTCACTTGAAAGTATCCACAACAAGCGCAATGATCATGGTCACGGGCGATCGCCGCTCGCCGAGGTCACGTGACCTCACCTGTCCCTTTATCTATGCCGTGCGCATGGT
Organism: Furcula furcula; assembly: GCA_911728495.1. Lineage (NCBI taxonomy): Eukaryota > Metazoa > Arthropoda > Insecta > Lepidoptera > Notodontidae > Furcula > Furcula furcula. The sequence goes on from OU452270.1 coordinate 4,947,378, forward strand.
GAATACATTTTCTGTAACTTTGTGGTGGATAAATTTAATAAATGCAAAAAAAATATGTTATTTTATTGTTTAAATATATTCTATTAACGGTACGTGATTACGTGATAAAAATATACGCAGTGAATAAAAAATTAACCTGTATATAAAAAAAAACTAAGTAATTAAGTTTTTATGTCAGGTGAAAAAAAAAACTATATTTTGCAACTCTTAAATTACATCCGAGCGAAGTTGGAGCGGGTTTCTAGTGTGCAATAAGTATACAAGGTAATTAGTAAAACATTAACAACATCTCGGCACTATATTTTTCACATCATAAACAACAATCTTTATTCTACGACTTAATAATTCAAAGATATATATTTAAACTAGATTAGCTGTTACGGTATGAAAAGTGGCATAAAGAAATAGCGCCCTTGTGTCGCTATTTCTTTTCAAGCCACAGGCTGACAAAGTTATTTTTACCGATAGTAGTGTAGCTACTGTCTATATGAAACTGTCAAACTACACGTCATTATCTTAATAAAACCGTTAGTTCACGGTTCCTCCACCAGTACAGATAAGTCCGCGACCCCATTGACCACATTTTAGATGTAATTTTGTTAGTGAATGTTTATCTATATTATATCGATGAATTCACCAATTTGTTTGATCAGATTTTCATACAAACAAAAATATTTAAATTGAACGCTCTAAATGTTCCGAAGTCTACCCGTTGCCAAAGAAGGCAGTAGTTCGGTAAAAACAAAAAGCTATTTAATGCAAAAGGCAGGGGCGGGGAACGGTAGCAAGTTACCACATCAGAAATATTATTACTGGGGCATAGATATAAATACAGAATTGAAATGTGTTAGATAGACCAACGAAATCTTAAAAGTTCGTTTTTCGTAAATGTATTATTTTTTCTAAAAGGTAAAAAGGAGCCCTTATGGTGAGACCTTGTCTGTCTGTCACAACTATATATTTTAGGAACCACTGACGCTATCAATTTGAAACTTTGAATAGTTTTAGATCTTACTTACCCGACCTCATCTCAAATAAAAGAAATGACGGGCCCGTTGGTCTAGCGGTCAGACACCCTGCCTGCTAACCGATGGGTCGTGGGTTCGATTCCCGCCAAGTGTCTGGGTGTTGTTTATCTATTTAAGTATGTATTTACAAAAAAAAAGTATATAAGTATTAGTATCACTTGTCTCGTTTCCATAGTACAGGCTCTGCCTAGTTTGGGATTCGACAACCGTGTGTGGATTGTCCCAAGATATTATTTATTTATTTATTTAAATATAGATTTTTCATACTTTTCTTCTAATGGGGGTCGAAATGCGTCATAAAAATTACAAAATGAGACTATCATATCGAGTCGGGTATCATATGAAAGAGCTTCGTTTGTACATTTCAAAACAGATTTCTGTTTTGTTATATGTCACGTAGTTTTTGGCTTTTATCGAAAATGTCCAAAAAGTAACCCCCCCCTTATCTCCGAAGTTTGTGGAAGGAAAAATCTGAAATGATTATGGGTTCTAAGTAGTACAGTTTTTTAGTAATCCTAAAAGACCTCGACAAACAAACTTAGTTTTTGAAGTGAAACTTCTTATGCGACTTCCAAAAATGTTATAACATAACGCGTTAAACGTTAAATGATAGGTGATAGGCGTTAAGTGATAGGTATTAAACGATAGGCGATAGGCGTAAATTTGTTAAGGTTATGAAAGCGCTCATGTGACGCCGTCACTGAGTGAGTGGGTGAGTGGGTGGAGTGGGTGAGTTGGGGTGAGTTGGGGAGAGTTGGGGTGAGTTGGGGCGAGTTGGGGTGAGTTGGGGCGAGTTGGGGTGAGTTGGGGCGAGTTGAGTGAGTGTGTGTGTGTGTGTGTGAGAGTGAGTGAGTGAGTGAGGGACCGACCGAACGACCGATCGACTGAGCGAGAATGAAGTTTCACTTCTTCCGCGCGGAGGGACTCCACGCACGCACATTTTTTTTCGGTTTGGCTTTTTTGCTGTTTGAGGTGTTAGATGAATAGTAAAATTACTTTAATATATCCAAACATGGTATGGAACCCACGGCGCGCGAGTCTCACTCGCACTTGACCGGTTTTTTAAAAAGTCATAGAACAAAAAGTTGTTGTATATTGTGTTAGTAATATAGTCCTAAGAGGTTTTTAGTGATTTACCAATGACCCTGTATAAGTTTATTTAAGAGGTCGCGGGTCCAAATCCAAACAAAGCAAACACTTTTACAACACAGGCAATCACCTTGTCTGGCAATTAAGATAATCCGTCCCCTGTTAAATTAAGGCACACCTTCAATAGTATCAATATTCTATAACCCGCCTAACTTAACTGTGCACCTCACTGGAATGCGACGTCACAGCGCCAGCTGTATACTTAATTCGCACGGGTTGTAGAATATTGACAAAATTATGGAAGGAGTGTGTCTAGCCTAAAGGAATAGAGAGTGCACTTATGTCTACGCAAGCAATCTCCTAAGAGGTTACATTCTACAATAAAATATCTTCTATGTCAGTCTCCTGTTATCTCAGTCAAAACCATCACTCTGCCCATCTAGAGCGCACTAAAAACTATTCAAATATATTAAAATATCGAATACTACTGCTAATAGAGTCTGTATTTATAGATAGAGTGTCCATATTGTTATCTGTTATGGCGACAATGATCTTTAAAGCGTTCTTCAAGATTTGAGCTTGCTCCAGACATTTCGTCACTACCCGTCTGCGAAAAAAGTCATTCATTACGTTAATAGGCATGATGACTGCTACACAATACCAATGAATCTGTGGTTTTGAATAGATTGGACTGAATCCAAAAATGCATCTCATTTTCATAATAATAGAGAGATTTTCTTGATATTCAAGCAAATAAATTACTCAAATACAGCTACTCGCCATTTTATAATAAACACTGGTCAGAGTGTATGACGTCAATCCCGTATAAATAAACAACTGTCAAACTGTCATCTCAACTTTTTCTTTTATACAATGATTCACTTTTATACCTACAGACAGATGTTTATTAATACCATAGTGACGTCACAAAATGGCGCCAGGCACCAGCCTTCGTTTTGGAACGAAATTCAAACTCTATTTTAAAAATTTAAAATATTGCTATTGTAAATTTAATACAAAAATATGATTATTTTCGGCAATAGTAGACCATTAAGTACTGTTAGTGTGATTGTAAAACTCTATTTTTAAGATCACAGATTTAAAGTTCTGTGGCAGGTAGTTTTATAATTGTGAACTTGTTGAGGGTATGCAACTCAAAATAGTTTGAGATGCATTTTAAAAATAACAACCTGGAAGGTAGTATTTGTAATGTGTTACGAATTGGTTGTGGTAATGACATTCAATGTGGTGGGGGGAAATGTCTAGTAGTATTTAAGGTGGAACCTCATTGTATTCTATTCATTCCCACTGAGTTTCTTGCCGGTTCTTCTCAGTGGGGGCGCGTTGTGAACCGGTGGTAAACTCAGCCCTCTCTTAAGCGACAGCCCAAGCCGAGGCCGTGCCTCCCTGAGGTGCCCTTGAGCTCGTCGCTACTTCTGCCGTAAAGGCTAGAGCGCTTCAAGCGCTCGCCTCCTATTGTCCGGTGAAGCTGTAATGGCCATCTGCGGCTAACAGCGTCTATCATTCCCAAAAAAAAAAAAAAACTGTAGTCATTCTATCTGTGCGCGTGGTGGAATAAAGACGTACCACGTACTCCAGTGTTTTACTCAGAAATTATAATTAACAGTACATTATAGTTTTTTTTTTTCAAAATTAGTGATCATGCCTATTAGATCAGCATCAGCTTTTTTTTTTTTTGGGAATGATAGACGCTGTTGGCCGCAGATGGCCATTACAGCTTCACCGAACAATGACAGTGTGTCTTGCCGTTCAAAAGATGAAATAAAAGAGAAAAGAAAAAAACGTAAAGTACAGTAAACTAAAAGGCCAAAGGGATGGTAGTAAATACCTGTATCGTGTGATCCGTATGTCCGCAGCGGCTTCGACGCCCGCGTTGTCAAGTAGACTCTTCAAAGCGCTATCTTCTCTCGACTCCCTTTCAATAATACTGAAAACGACCAACAGGTCGAATATTAGGAAGGACGAAAACCTGATGGTAAGCAACGCGCCCGCCTATAAACAGTGCATCATCAGCAGTCGAAAGACGTCCGCTGCTGAACTAAGGCCTCCCCCTTAGAAGGGAGGGGTTGCCATAATCCCCACGCTTGGCAGGCGGCTTGGGGATCGCAGTATAGGTGGAAGATAAATCCAAAAGAAAGACGCTACTGCCCGTCTTCCTGTTCTCGCTTAGTCGCCTCTTACGACACCCAACGAGAGGAGATGGGGGGATGCAACCCGGCACCCCACGGGTATATAAACGGGTAACGGGTAACGGGTTGCGGCTCGTCAAAACAGACATTATTTATTTATTTTGTAATTTATGTACTCTCGCCGTCACGAACGGAACCTTTAGGACGATAATTGCTTGTACGAGCCGTCCCAAAACACATGCGGGTGGGGTAAGCGCACGGAACGTTGTTCAAACGAATTTGATTGAAAACTGATACAGCTTTCGTGTCCGCGGTAGTACATACACTGCTTATTTCTATAGATATTCCTTCCAGCAGGCCTGCGAGTGGAAAGTTGGAAAAAAGAAATAGGGAATGTAGAAAAAAGTGAAATCTCACCTTTGAAAGTAGTGTGTCAAATCTCACCTTTGAAAGTAGTGTTTCAAATCTCACCTTTGAAAGTAGTGTAAGTCAAATCTCACCTTTGAAAACAGTATAAGTCAAATCTTACCTTTGATAGTGGTGTAAGTCAAATCTCACATTTGAAAGTAGTGTAATCAAATGTCACCTTTGAAAGTAACGTAAGTCAAATCTCACCTTTGAAAGTAGTGTAAGTCAATCTCACCTTTGAAAGTAGTGTGTCAAATCTCACCTTCGAAAGTAGTAAAGTCAAACCTCACCTTTGAAAGTAGTGTAATTCAATCTCACCTTTGAAAAGAGTGTAAGTCAAATCTCACCTTTGTAAGTAGTGTAAGTCAATCTCACCTTTGAAAAGAGTGTAAGTCAAATCTCACTTTTGTAAGTAGTGTAAATCAATCTCACCTTTGAAAGTAGTGGTCAAATCTCACCTTCGAAAGTAGTAGTCAAATCTCACCTTCGAAAGTAGTAAAGTCAAATCTAACCTTTGAAAGTAGTGCAAGACAAATCTCACCGCTGAAAGTAGTGTAAGTCAAATCTCACCTTTTCAATTCTTGTATTATAACGCCAACGTCCTCAAGGGACCGACTAGCTTTGTAATGCAGTGTCTTCTTTCTTTCATCCACCAAATCCTTGGATACTTCTTTAACAAATTGTACTCTGGAAATTTATTTATTTACTAACTAGGTATGTAACACTGTACTGACAGCTCAGTGGGCGAGCGCTTGCCGTGGAATCAAGGTGCGCAGGTTCGAACCCCGGCTCGCACCTCTGATTTAATTAATGAATCGAATTGTGCGATTGAGCTTTCGGTGAAGGAAAACTTGAGGATGCATGTCTAAAAAAGCCTAACTATCTTTCGAATGACATGTGAAGGCCGCCAACCCGCACGTGGCCAGCGTAGTGGACTATGGCCACCTTCCTCTTGAGGTGTAAAAATACACTGTAGTATTTTTTATGGGCGGCCACGGTGGCCTATTCTTTAGTCACCCTGGTCACAATTGATCGATTGCCACCTGGTATATCTACGAAAAAGTATATAAGTATTTGGATCAGTTGTCTGGTTCGTTAGTACAGGCTCTGTGTAGTTTAGTAACAGATGACCTATCCCAGGCTAATATTATTTATTTATTATTACTAATAATATAGCTGCAACAGCAAGCTGTAACAGCTCAGCGGGCGAGCGCTTGCCTTGGAAACAAGGTGCGCAGGTTCGAACCCCGGCTCGCACCTCTGATTTCTTTAATTAATCATGTGCGAATCGTCTTTGTGCGATTGTTACTAGCTTTCGGTGAAGGAAAACATCGTGAGGAAACCTGCATGTCTGAGAAAGCCTAACTAGCTTTCGAATGACGTGTGAAGTCCGCCAACCCGCACTTGGCCAGCGTGGTGGACTATGGCCTAAGCCCCTTCATCTTGAAGGGAGGCCCGTGCCCAGCAGTGGGACATTAACAAGGGCTGGTATTATTATTATTATTACTAATAATAATTTTTGTTTCGTTCGCTCTAATCCTGGGGTTGGTATATTAGAAAAAAAAATTGCAAAACCAAACAAAAATTATTCAAATGGGTCAACCCATTTTTTAGCGAGCTTTACAGACAGCTATCCATCTTTATAGATAATCACTGAATACTTACATAAACTTGTAAATTATCTTAAATGATCCGCTAAGCTCCGTTAGAAATAATTTCACTAGCGAATGCGCTCTAATGCTTTCATTTTCAAAACCACTATCATTAGTACATACTGTAGAATCATTAACGTACTTATCTGCATCATTATTTGAGTTATCATTACACAACTTATCTTCGTTTTGTTTTATATTTGCAATTTTACTGTTCATATTTTTTGAGAGGTTGGGACTTGTTTTATTAATTTTATTGTTTGTAATGTTAGTATCATTAGTTGTGATATGACCAGTATCATTCACTGATGTATTGGGAATATCATTATTTGACTTATATTGAGTGTCATTAACTGACTTATCTTTGTCATTTACTAAGCATTTGTCATTATTTGACTTATCGTGGATTTTCTTTATTACATTGAAACTGACATCCGTAGCGTTATTAGAATCGCACGATATTTTAGAATCATCAATAATTATATCATTCAATGAATTATCAGATATGTCAGAGCATAAGTCCTGAATCTCAGAGTAATCCAACATGTTTAGAGATTGTTTAGAAAATTTATCTTCGTATCTTTCGATTATTTTTAAGTTTCTTATCACTTTCGGTCCAGCCGTTTCCTTGCCCTGTTGGAATGTATTCCCATCTGTCAATTCCATTTCATCATCTAAATATTTTTTTGTATCTTTGTTAGGTAATATTATATCAGCAAATATATTTTGGTGACTTTCGACTTTGGTATTGTTATTTGATTTTGTCTGATCATTTTTCGATTTCCGTATGTTACAATTGTCATTTGCGATAGTTTTCTTCAACAACGGGTCAGCCGTTGTACACGGAACAATCCTATGTGTTTCTTGATCTTTATTTAAGGATGTTTTTATCATTTTAGGCGCATCCTTTTTCTCTCTGTTGTCGTGGGATGTTTTCAACGATATAGACTTATCATTGTCTATTTTCAGCATATTAAGGTTTTTACCGAGAGTTCTAACCACTTTTAGCTCTGTGATCTGAAAATGTAAACGTAAACTTCACGACTATCTGGGGTAGGCAGCATTTAGAGTTACGGGTCCCGGGTCTCTTTGACGCAGGGGAAACCTTCAATCTGTACCCGGGACCTCTAGAGGTAAAAAAAACCACAAAAATAGTTTATTTCAAATAGGCTTAACGCTAGCACTTTTGAACGGTCATGTTTTTTTTAAAAAAAAAGCTACCACCGGTTCACAACGCGGCCTCAACTGAGAAGATCCGGCAAGAAACTCAGCGGGCTTGTCATTTTATCACTTTTTTATTTTAAACAGTGTGTCATGTTACAATTAGATCAGAGCGACAGTGTGTCTTGCCGTTCAAAAGAACAAATATGACAGAAAAAAATAATAAAATACGACGAAAGTACAACAAACTAAAAAGCCAAAGGGATAGTAGTCGGACCAGTCCCCAAGCAGCACCCGCGCACGAGTTGACTCGAGCCAACCAGGATATGTGGGTTTCTTACTCCAAACCACATGAGAGACTTGGTTTTTTGGTAGGATCTGCATCAGGTAACTCTCAGTGCCTTGCCATTGGCTGGAATGCCTTCCAGACCTAAGGTGGACATTTATATTTCGGCAAATTAACAATAAGCATTTTGCTATAACAGTAACAGCTCAGTGGGCGAGCGCTTGCTTTGAAAACAAGGTGCGCAGGTTCGAACCCCGGCTCGCACCTCTGATTTGTTTAGTTAATCATGTGCGAATCGTTTTTGTGAGACTGTTACTAGCTTTCGGTGAAGGAAAACATCGTGAGGAAGCCTGCATGTCTGAAAAAGCCTAACTAGCTTTCGAATGACGTGTGAAGTCCGCCAGCCCGCACTTGGCCAGCGTGGTGGACTATGGCCTTAGCCCCTTCCACTCCAGAGGCCCATGCCCAACAGTGGGACAAAAACAAGGGCGGGTATTACTATTATTATGCAATTTCGCTGACGGGCCCGTTGGTCTAGTGACACACCCTGGCCGCCACCCAATAGGCTATGGGTTCGATTCCCACAGTATTTATAAATAAAACCATTAAAACCACTTACATTTGATAGATTATTTTTATCTTCTAATGTCAATTCGTATTTCTCCCAATCTTTGTAATGTTTTTTCAAGTATTCTATTATGTATGGAGTGTCCTTTATATCTGAAAACATTTTTTTTATAAACTTAATTTGTCAATCGATTTTGTTTTAAAACTGATCATGCGTTTGTGAATGCGACAGCACTTACAATTTTTTCTAATGACATCTTTCATGTCAGCGACCTCGCTTCGACAAACGACCGGCGTTTCTATCAACCCTATACTCGGTATTTCGGGATGCAGCATGGCTTCCAGTAGACAATTCAAAGACTTTTCGGCGTCCTTCAAATATTCTGTGTCCGAAACCATTTTCTAAAAAATAACAATCTCAATATAATATTATGTAACAAGGCTTTAAAAGGTTACGAAGAACTATAAAAATAATGTGGTTTTTACCAGCCCTTGTCTTTATCCCACTGTTGGGCACGGGCCTCCCCTCAAGATGAAGGGACTTAGGCCATAGTCCACCACGCTGGCCAAGTGCGGGTTGGCGGACTTCACACGTCATTTGAAAGCTAGTTAGGCTTTCTCAGACATGCAGGTTTCCTCACGATGTTTCCCTTCACCGAAAGCTAGTAACAATCGCACAAAGACGATTCGCACATGATTAATTAAAGAAATCAGAGGTGCGAGCCGGGGTTCGTACCTGCGCACCTTGTTTCCAAGGCAAGCGCTCGCCCACTGAGCTGTTACTGCCTTAAATAACGTTACGTAACAATATGCAACGTTACTGTATCATTACGAGAGAGACGCTAATAGCCAGTTGTAACCACTGTTCGGTAAACGATCAGTTGGGTACGCAACGTGAGGCAAGTTCACTCCTTAGATGGGTGTATAGGGATGCGACGACGGCGATGCTAAAGGGAGGATCCTCCGACCGAGCGAGGTGTGATGCTCGGTCAGGGCCGAAGCCCCCGTCGGGATGTTGTATATTGTATTCTATAGTTAGTGGCTATGAATCGGGCCCGGTAAACCACCGGAACGCACTTCGACCCAGTTGGATCCATTGTACATGCCCTAGCCCTTACTGTGTAGCTGGCGTGTCGAAGAGTTCCCTCAGGTACGCAACGATTGTATATACTCTCAACGTTTGAGAAACTTCAATTTTTTTTTTTTTATATCAAATAGGCTTAACGCCTAGCACTTTTGAACGGTCAATTTTTTAAAAGCTACCACCGGATCACAACGCGGCCTCAACTGAGAAGATCCGGCAAGAAACTCATCTGTCATTATTAGGCTTGTCATTTCTACACTTTTTTTTTTTTAAACCAAGTATGTCTTGTTACAACCAGTGGCCTGATTCTCGTAATCAAAACAATAACGTTAACGTACCGATTTAGTCATTGAAACACTTTTCGTATTCACGTACGTTGATTTTACTTTAACGGCAACGATTTAAAAGTCGTTCGATTGAACTATCGTTGGAGCGTATTCTGGTATGATAACGGTCGTTCAATCGATATATAACGTTGACCAAATGGTATTCTCGTATAAAAACGACGTTACTACCGATCGGATGCCAACGAGTAAGCGTCAAATTTCGCGGTTCAAGAGTCGTTGAACATACGTTGGTTTGTTGAGACGATTTTTGCTTTTCTTATTCATGTGGTGCGAGTCAAAGTAATAAAATAACTTTAAAATGGGCCACGGACTTACGTATTTACTATTAAATTCGTCTGCACAGCAAGAAATTCAAAAAGAAAGCTTTTATGGCGAAATTTAAATAAATATGCAAGTTAAGGGGTATGGAACGCGACTATGCATGTTAGAAATATTGAATGTAGCACTAAGCAAGCCGGAACATGCGAGCGGAGAGTGAGTGAGATGAAAATATGATCGTACACTGTGAGTGAAAAGAGTAATTGGATGATAGTGTGAGCGAGATGGCTTTAAGGTAAATATAATTGGAGTAAGAGAGATAGAATAAAATAATAATTACAGAAAAACACGTATTTTATTTAATATACAATTAGTATGTCTGTGGAGGGAACGAAAACGAATTAGCCACGAGTTTCCCAAAACCTAACTCTTAGCTCATCTCACAAGATTCCTACCAAAACCAAAAATTGATTAGGACGACATCTATCAGGGAATAGCAAAACGCACAGAACAATGAATCGTTGATTAATCGTTTAGTTTCGATCCAATTGAGTTGAAGTTCTATCGAACTACGTTTATGGTATACGAGAATACCGATTTTGGATAGGACTTCGATCGAACGACAACAAAACGTCAACGAAATTTGGACTGTTTGTTATTACGAGAATCGGGCTACAGATCAGCACCAGCGAGTGTGTCCTGCCGTTCAAAAGATCAAATAAAATAAAAAATACGACGAAAATACAACAAACTAAAAACTAAAATGCCAAAGGGATAGTAGTCGGACCAGTCCCCCAAGCAGCACCCGCGCACGAGTTGACTCGAGCAGCAGCCATCACTCCCCTCAACCATATTGGAGGGAAGGGGGTGACCCGCCACACGAAGCCGCCACTAGCAAAGACTTTTCTATGGCGAGCATGACCGATCCAAAATCACAGTGGCTCACGTTTCGCTTGCGAGATTCAGGATTCGGAGGTGGCACCATCTATGCGTTGTATGTGGTACCACGCACTTCTCTTCGCCTCGGTGTACCACATGTGGCGCCACCTGTCGAGTCGCCACAGGTGACCGTTTAGTGGCATATGAACTGAGCGTGTCCGTGCTTCGGAGGGCATATTTAAGTCGGTCCCCAGTTGTTTTCGATAAGCCAAGTGACCTAATCTTAAACATATCTGCCACCAGATTGGCCACTAACCACATTTACTCCCCGCGGAAAAGGAACCCACGACCTCCGGCTTGCGAAGCTTGCTGGCTGAAATAATATTATTACATACATAAAAGTCTACTTGCCATCAATTGCTGAATCAAAAGAAGCCCACAGCTTAATATCTTCATAAAAACATTTGTTTCCAAATCAGTGTTTAGTTTATCTGAGAAAGAAAATAAAAAAGCGGTCAAGTGCGAGTCGAATTCGCGCATCGTGAGTTCCGTGCCGTATATCGGACGTGTGAAAATTAGTTTACTATCCATCTACCTAATACCTCAAGTAGAAAAAGAACTAAATCGCTTAACCAAGTTTGGTTAACGATGTTTTTTAAAACTATGCTTTTTATACGGGGTGTAAGGGTCATCGTACCGAAAACCGATACCAGGGATCCAGTACATGATTCTGAACACTCTAGTGTTGAAATTTTTCATCGGCTTTTTCATGAATATCCAAAAAAAAATGTTTAAATAAAATGAGTATAATAACTCAAACTCAAACTCAAAATATCTTTATTATGCATAGGCCTAACGAGGGCACTTACATATTGTCAATTATTTTACAATTACCACCAGATCACAACGCGGCCTCTACTGAGAAGATCTGGCAAGAAACTCAGTGGGCTTATCATTTTTTAATTTAAGTATGTATTTTTTTTTAATAATTTATACAATAAATATTTCTTAAAGTTAGAGGCTTGCATGAGCATCGCAGTTTAAGCCCACGCAGCTTTATCCTCCAGGTAATCCGAGATTTTATAGTAGCCTTTTTTAGATAACCAGCTTTTAATAGTGCTTTTAAACTTATTTATTGGTAGGTCTCGGATATCCTGTGGCAGTTTATTATAGAAACGGATACCTTGGCCCATGAACGAATTGCTAATTCTGTGGAGACGCGTGGAGTGTACAGCAAGATTGTGTTTGTTCCGGGTGTTTACATTATGACGGTCACTATTCTTTGCAAAAGCACTTATGTTTTTCTTTACATACAACAAATTTTCATAAATATATTGTGATACAACCGTTAGAATATCTATTTCTTTAAATTTTTGCCTTAGTGTATCAGTAGGAGCTAGATTGTAAATAGATCTCACAGCTCTTTTCTGCAGGATAAAAATGGTGTTAAGATCTGCAGAAGATCCCCACAGCAATATGCCATAAGACATAATACTGTGAAAATAACTAAAATAAACAATTCTAGCGGTTTCAACATCAGTGACATATCTAATTTTCTTAACCGCATAAGCCGCCGAGCTTAGCCTACCCGACAGTTTCTCAATATGTGGGTCCCATTGCAACTTGGCGTCAACAGTAATGCCCAAGAATACAGTTGAATTTACAGGGTCCAAAACAGCTCCATTGATATCAACATTGGTTTTCACCTGTCTGACATTAGGTGTTGTGAATTTTATGCATTTGGTTTTACTTTCATTTAGTTTTAAATTATTGACATTAAACCAATGGACAGCTTTAGATACAGCATTGTTCACATCGTCGTAATCTTGTAGACCACGCTTAATTTTAAACAAAAGCGAGGTGTCATCAGCGAACAATATAATCTTATAATTGTCCCCTGCAAAATAGGGTAAGTCATTAACATATATCAAAAATAAGAATGGGCCTAGTATTGAACCCTGTGGTACACCCAACGTAACTTCAGATCCTGCAGATCTCGTTCCGTTAATATCAACCTTCTGAATTCTATTACTCAGATATGAAGTCAGAAGATCGAGAGCTCTGTTCCTGATTCCGTAGTGGTGTAATTTCCTGACCAGCGTATCATGTTGTACGCAATCAAACGCCTTGGATAAGTCACAGAATACGCCAAGGGCATCCTGTTTGTCCTCCCAGGCGTCGTATATATTTCTTAATAATTCTACTCCTGCATCTGTCGTAGAACAATTCTTGGTAAATCCAAACTGTTTATCATGAAACAGATCATATTTGTTAAAATGGTCTAACATTTGGTTAAGCAATAATTTTTCAAAGATTTTACTTAATGTAGGTAATACCGAAATTGGCCTGAAATTCGTAGGCTCAGTGGTACTACCGGATTTAAACATAGGAATTAATTTACTCTGTTTCATAAGGTCAGGAAACACACCACTAGCGACACAACTATTGAATACTACAGTTAATTGCGGTGCAATAAGATCAATGACAGATAAGACCATCTGAGTAGATAGCCCCCATAAGTCCGCGGTTTTTTTCAGATTTAGTTTTTTAAATGTGTTTACAATATCCTTAGTAGTAACGAAGGAGAATTCAAAAGTTGTTCCACATTTGGGTACACTTTGTTGCATTAATAACTCTGCGGAAGTGGACGACGACTTAAGGGTTTTTGATATTTCTGAAGGAATACTAGCAAAAAATTTTTCAAACGCGGTCGCTACATCGACATCCGCTGTTATGTCAGCATCGTTAATTTTCAAGTGAAAATCGCGATTACGCACAGTTGTTCTTCCAGTTTCGCTGTTTATAATGCTCCATGTAGTTTTAATTTTATTTTCAGATTTTTTTATTTTGTTTTTCAAGTACATTGCTTTAGCTAAGGAACAGGCTCGTTTAAAGACCTTACAGTATTTCTTAACATATTCTTTAAAGAGTGGACAAGTGTTTGAAGATTTTTCATTATACAACTCATACAGTTTTCTCCGACTCTTAAGAATACCTACAGTTGCCCAATCATTAAATGACACACGATCATTAATTAATAATGTTCTAGGTTTAAAGATTTTATTGAACTGATTATCGATCAGTTGGAATAAGTCGTTATACAAAGTATTCGGATCGTTATGACAGGGTAATGCAGGTAGTTTATCAGTCAGGGCGGCTTTGAAATAATTTAGACGGCGTTTAGTTACTGGAACAAACGTAACATTTCTTTGTGATTTATTAGTTTTACTAGGAAATATAGCTAACTGTCCACAATGATCGGAATCTAACATATTTATTATTTCTTTGTGGACTGGTTTCATATTAGTAAATATATTATCAATACAAGTTGCACTAGTAGAGGTTATCCTAGTAGGTTCAAAGAAAATGTTGTACAAATTATAAGATTTAAGTAGTGTCATAAATTTACCAGTTACATTGCTATTTTCCAGTAAATTTATGTTAAAGTCTCCACAGATAATAATATTTTTATTAGAAGATGAAATTTTGTGCAAAATATTTTCTAAAATTCTTTCAAATACCTCGTAGGGTGAACACGGGGGCCTGTATACGCTCAAAACTAAAAACTGCTCAGACTCAATACAAGCTATTTCAATAACTCGCTCAACAGACTGGCTCACAATATCAGTGCGTTCCCTAAATTTAATATTTTTCCTAATAATAATTAGAGAGCCTCCTCGTATCATTTTTACTCTGCTGAACGAGCTAGCAACCTGGTGATTGTTGAAATTGAACATGAACTGGTCACTTTTTAGCCAATGTTCTGTTACACAAAAAATATCTATGTTCTGACCATTCATAAATAATTCAATTTCCAACTCTTTGCCCATAAACCCTTGAATATTTTGATGCACCAGGTTAATACATGGTAATTTATTTTTATGGAGTTGTAGATTATTATTATTTGGGCTATTCTCAGTATTTAAATTTCTATTATCATATTTATTATCAATGCAAGAGGTTGGCTCCGTTGTCATAATATCTAATTTAAATTAATTAGAATGTTATTATTGATAGCCAAATGCTTGGCTGAATTTAATTCAATGTCAAGTGTTTGTCGCTCAATAGAAGCGACCTGGGTAGCCAAATTTTTGGCTGATGTATAAAAATAATATGATAGCGAAGCAGCTATCTGTCTTTTATAATATTTTGCTAGATAACATTTATCTTTTGTCAATAATAAATTGTCACTAATATAATTATTCATGTCAATTAAATGAAATTTAGTTTTTATGTCATAACTATTACATGTCAAGCTATATAGTGTTAAGTTTAATTTGTACCTAGTAGAGTTTTCTTCCTGCGGCAAACTTTTACTATATGGAAATGTGAACATTACAATCTCTTTTATATCAAGCTTAGACAATAAATTATAATATACAAGTAATTGTTTCTTGGACACATTTCCTCTATTTCCTACTAATATTAATAATATAGTATCCTGACTAAAATTTTGTGTTAGAATATTATCTAATATAGCAGTATAGGACTTGCCAGGCATACAATAATTAGTTACAGAACATCTGCTGTAAGAATCTGTTAAGTAATGGGCCATGTCTTTTCCAATTTCGTCACTAAATATTACAATTTTATTATCTTTTGGTGTCTCGCTAGTGACAGAGTAGTCATTTTTAATTGTGCACTCATTTTCAACATTAAGGGAAGGTTGAATTATAACTTTATTACTAGTACTAATTTTGGGACTACTCGCTGGTGATAAAGAACCTATTGAGTACCTATTGATATTGTTCTTTACTGTATTACTATTAATTATATCATTCATCGCCAGCGTATACTCCTTCATTAATTTTTGAGAGTCTGTATACTTATTGGAAATCAATTTTAATTTTTCTTGCAAATGTGAAATATCATCTTGCAAGGTCTTTGTGTCATTTTTATACTTTAATGTACATTTATCCAGTCTTGATACATACATGTCTAATTTATCTATTAAGTACAATCTCTCTCGGTTTAATTTTACATTTTTTATAAAAAATCTATGCTTTTTAACAAGTTTCTGTGTTTTCTTAATGTATCTATTAATTTTAATATATTTCTTTAGTTTATTATTGCTACATCTATTTATGCTCTTTAATTGCCTGACTGGAGAGTGTTCACCAGGAGTCAAGTTATAATTAAACATTGTTTTTTGACTAGATGCAGCAGAAACAGCAGGAACCATGCTCGGGGCACTTACAACCAACTCATCGAATAGACTCTGGTTCATTGTTGCTGTGATATTTAATTTATTAGATTCTAGTTGGGAGATCTGACAATGAGCCTCCCTAAGCTCTTCTTCTAATGTAGTTATACGTTGCAAGGCAGATATATATTCACTACTACATTGATCGAACCCGTCCACAATAATTTGGAGTTTGTCCCGAGCATCCATAGCATCAATACATTGTATGTTTAACTGGGACATCTCAGCTTTTAGTTTTCTATTGTCATTTAATATTTTTAAAAATTCTGTTTCATTGTCTTCCCTTTCCTTGTTCATCTGATCACACAGTTCCTTAGACACCTTCAGTTCACTCAAAGCCAGTTGGAGTTTAGACTCCTCCTGGCGAGCGAAGGCCTTGCGTGTCAACATATTTTATTGAACAGAATAAGAAAGTAAATAAAACAAACCGGGGACTATGTTATCAAGACGTAACAAGGTTATGTTGTCTTCGTTAGGTAATTAGCATTCGTTTCTACTGTGTAATGTTATGAAGGGAAACACTAAATAAAAATACTAAAACTAATTAAACGATGCAAATTACCTTATACTGATTTAAAACTGATACACAAACTTTTAAATGAGCCGGTTACACAGTCAACTGTCACTTCAAACTTTCGTTAATAATTATCAGTTTATTGTCACAATGTTTTTAGTTCGAGACACATACAACACTATGATATATTTAAATAGTGACAAAATATATATAATTTAACACTTATAGAAGTGAAAAGTAATTTTTAAACAAATTTAAAATACGAGATGACAAAAATCAGCTGTAGCCCAGAAAGTTGCCAACACACAATATCATTATTGGTATAATAATAAAGCATAATTTTAATTTAAAAACAATAAATTACTTATTAATGGAAAATTTATTTATTTTTTATGCACTAAAACAGTACATAGGCAATTAATTAAAATAATTTTAGAAAATTAGCAATGTAATTTGAGAAACAAATATTATTCCGCATATATTAATTACATGCTCGAAAATTAATAAGTCAGTCATTTCTCATTTTCCATATAAATGGTTTCTGTAATGTTGTAACGGACATTATTTGACATCTTATAAATTTTTTGTCGGTACGATGTCCCTTTACACCCTTTATACACCTATAGACTCTAGAAACACCAGAACAATCACTGGCGTGTTGCCAACCCTTAAGACAACACCTTCCTTCCCCTTGGGGAAGGACTATGTTCTATCTAATACTTAATAGATTGCCTAAATCAGTACTTGAAAAGATTGTAAGCAAAAAACCAGGCCAAATTAAAAGTATACTCAAGAGACACCTCTTAAATATGTAATAATTTTCAGACTTAAGCTGCTACTCCTTAACTGTATAATCTTTATTCTTATTAAGATTTTAGTTAAGAAACATGTCATTTTTGTTATTTTTTTTCCGAAATAAACAGTTCATTTTTTTTTTATCTATGTAGGCTGATGATAAGTAGTATTCAATTACCTTTATCACAAGAACATTGGGATAATAACTCTGATAGTTTTCCTATAATTTTCGTAACAGTATTGTCACCGTATAGTATATTTATACATGTTATCGCTTCCTGGATCGACCAGGGAGGAGTCAGCGTGGATAAGGCAGGTTCTCCAGAGTTCTAGAAAAAGAAAACATTTTATATGACACATACCTTTTAAAGGTCGGAATGGAAAGAGAGCACAGCTCTTAGATTGGGGAGAGAAATATCATTGTGGGGCTCGTTGGTTGATGCCCTGGCGGCTACTAATAGGGTCTGGGTTCGATTCCCACCAAGTGATGAGAATAGAATAGAATAGAATACTCTTTATTGTACACCAAGAAGATATTTACAATATAAACTTACATATAAAACATAGAATGTACAAGTGGCGATCTTATCGCTATAAGCAATTTCTTCAAGACAACCATTTTCCATGAGATGGTGTAAGACAAATAAAAATGCGTTTTTTTTTGTCCACAAACCAAAAAAAGGACAAACCTACCTTGGTACATTAATATCAAAACAACATCACTTGATAGTATCCACAACAAGCGCAATGATCATGGTCACGACGGGCGTTCGCCGCTCGCCGAGGTCACGTGACCTCACTGCCGTCTACCACTGCCGTGCGCGTGGTGAATACATTTTCCGTCATTTTGTGGTGGATAATTTAACAAAAATGAAAAAATGTGCGTGCGTGGAGTCCCTCCGTGCGGAAGAAGTGAAACTTCATTCTCGCTCAGTCGATCGGTCGGTCGGTCGGTCGGTCCCTCACTCACTCACACACACACACTAACTCAACTCAACTCAACCCCACTGAAACCCACTGGAACCCACTGAAACCAACTGAAACCAACTGAAACCCACTGAAACCAACTGTAACCCACTGAAACCCACTCACTCAGTGACGGCGTCACATGAGCGCTTTCCTAACCTTAACAAATTTACGCCTATCGCCTATCGTTTAACACCTATCACTTAACGCGTTAAGCGATAACGCGTTAAGGTGATTCATTTAACGCTTAACGCGTTATGTGATAACAATTTTGGAAGTCGCATAAGAAGTTTCACTTCAAAAAAAAATGTTTTAACATGATCTATTAACGATACTGATCACGTAATAAAAATATACGCACTACATAAAAAAATAACCTGTAGTATTTACAAAAAGTATATAATTATTTGTATCAGTTGTCTGGTTACCATAGTACAGGCTTTGCCTAGTTTGGGATCGATAATCGAGATGACCGTGTGTGGATTGTCCCAGGATATTATTTAAATAAAAAATATAATATAAATTAGGTAGACTGTAAATAGACTCAATTTCTCTAGCTTCCTTGTGCAAGGAACCGTCCAGGTAGGTACCACCACAGTGTCAGATATTCTGCCGCCAAGCAGCAGTGTGTAAACATTACTGTGTACCGGTGTGAAGGGCACTGTAGCTGATTAAATTACCGGACACAAGAGACTTGATAACTAACGTCTCGTGTGACGAGCGGCAGTGCAATGCAGCTGTCTATAAACAGGCGGGGCGCGCGACCATCAGGCGAAAGTTTTTTTTTTTAACGACTTAGGAATACCGCTGAACAAAGAACTCCCATTAAACGCCACAATGAACGACAATTGGCTATTAGCATCCACCGGTTACCTGCGACGCGCACAATGTCGTCTGTCCACCTAGTGGTCGCCTGCACGCAGCGGAGTCTTCCGGTTCGTGGTCGCCAAGAGAGAACCTTTTTTCCCCAACGGTTATCGGTTCTTCGAGGTCTGTAAACTAATGTACTTACTTGTAGTAGGTCGTTAAGTGCATCCTCCATAATCTGTGTGTAGGTACATATCCATTCATCCATTCTTCCTCTAATTTTGTCATCGATAACTTTATTTTTCACATAAAACCTGTTTATTTCATTATCTATGTCCATTTCTATGTTTTCTGATTTGTTTCGTACTGGCCGGTTATTTGAATTTTTGAATTCGGAATTAGGTTTTTTAATTTCGAAAGACGGATTGGCGGACGGAAGATTGCCAGTAGTTTCCGATTTGTTTATATTGTCAACGGTTATTTTTATCTTTTTAGTATTTTCCATTGATATTTCGTTGCTATGTGAAAGAGGTAAGGTATTTTGAAATAACACGGAACTAAATTGGTTCATATTTGGAACAGTTTTTTGAATTTCGAATATGTTATTGTTGCTATTTAAATTCGGAATAGTTTCCTCGAAACTGTACCCTGAGTTATTGTTTGAATTTGGAACGTTATTAACCGTTACTTTTTTAAATAACGGTTCTACCGTATTTGAATTTAACGTTTTTACATTTATTTCGTCTTTATTGTAAACAGAAATACGATCGTGTAAAGTAATTTCAGTGAGTTTTTTGTCTGTCTGCCCGTAATTGTCTTTTCCAAATAATTGTTTTTTGTATGTATCAACTGGTATGTCGATGCAAAATGGCTTTGTATTACTTGACGCATTGGAATTGTTGTCTATGGTGATTTTTATCTTTTTTAACTCAATAGATGCTTCAGGCTCAGTAGTAATAGTAGGAATTTCTATGTCCTCTTGTGTGTAACATGGGATATTGTGAGTTTTTGCTTTGATGTGAATCTGTGGGTCGTTCGAAACGAGGATCTGAAAATAACAAAGTGACCATGAGATTTTTTTCTCTCCCTACAACTTTTCTTTACCCACAACTTTTACTTGTGGTAGCTTGGTCGAATTACATCCGGAAACAATTGCGACCACAAAATATTATTATTCACTTACAACTGGTTGTGATAGAAGAATGTGTGCATACTTTCAAAAAATATTTATTTTGTATAAGCCTCACGGAGGCACTAACAAAAAAATATTTTTTTAAGTAACGCGGCCGGTACGGAGAACCGGCTTGTGTTTGTCGTCATATTTAAAAAAAAAAGCAGTTTATACAATGATACAAATTGTAAGGCTTAAAATTCTAAGCTTGCATGCGTTGGGCAGTCAAGCCCACGCAGCTTTATTTTACTATCTGAGAATAAGTAGGGTTGATCTAAATATTACATACCGCTCGGGGCAGCTACACTTAACATAGCATAACAGTATTTGCATTAACAACTATACCAAAAGTAATCACGGGACACTTAAGAATTATTGAAAATAAATAAAAAGAAAGCTTAAGATTTTCATCTGTCCGAGCCAGAGAAAGCCAGGTTTTGCTAACAGGTGTCGTGAGCAACGACCTTGTGCGATTGCGAACAAATACTTTTCATTTGCCACAAATTAATAAAAAATTACGTCAGGTTGCGAACCAAAATTAGCAACCAGTTGCAGATGAATAATAAGATTTCTTGGTTAGCAATTGGTTGTGAAAGCAACTTTAATAAGTTCTCATAACGGTCGGAACACCACTTCAAACTTTTGTTCACATTTGTATACCATCTTCGATTACGTCGAAAAAAATGTAGAATCCATAAAAAGAAATGGTTCATCAGGTTTTTTTGATACTACCAAGGTGGCAAGCAAGCATACGGCACGCATTCAAACTCAAAAATCTTTATTTCAAATAGGCTTAACGCTAGCACTTTTGAATCGTCATTTTTTAGAAGCTACCACCGGATCACAACGCGGCCTCAACTGAGAAGATCCGGCAAGAAACTCAGCGGGCTTGTCATTTTTTAATTTTTTTTTTTTAAACATTGTTTTGTTACAAATGAATCGACATTAGCGATATTGTGTCCTGCCATTCGAAACATAAAGCATTATCATCACATATTATGGACGCTAGTAACACCAGAAGAATAACTAGCGCATTGTCGACTCTAGACTTTAGATATTAAGTCTTTTGTGTCCGGTAATATCACCAGCTACAGTGCCCTTCATACCGGAACACAGCAATGTTTACACACTGCTGCTTGGCGGCAGAACATCTGACACTGCGGTGGTTCCTTGCGCCAGAAACCTAGTGATTAGTGTGCGTCACCTGTGGGTGACGACAGGGGTGCAGACAAAGGGGCGAGCGTGGCGCTTACTATCAGGCAAACGGCCTGCTTGTCAAGTCGCTAAGTTGATTAGTTTATAAAAAAAGACATACCACATGATAACCCCCACTCAGAGCATTTTTACAGCAGTTCAATATACTTGATACTTTGTTCCCTACGGCGTTAGGATGAGCCGCTTCCACTGTTGACATTAAAAAGAAAGTAAATTTTATAAAATTATCGCTGGACGCGGGGAGCAACTTCGTTTTATGCTATGTAAAGATAAAGATACATACGTATGTAATGCTGCGGCGGTGTTGCGAGCCGTCGCGCGACATGTCGTGCGACAATAACGCGTTGTCGGCCGCGACACTCTCCCATAGACAACGCCTCAATCTCCGACTGAACCGCGTACGGTATTAGGAGCTTGCAGTTTTTATCTGTTGAGTTAATTGTAATTTGTTGCTAGTGTCTATAATGTTGCTCCGGTAGAAAATCTAACACTGCGTCAGTACCTACACTAATTGTATCGAAACGACATACAATTGCCATTCCAGCGGCACACTATTGAGACTCCATTACGATTGTGACAAATTCGGTATTCTGTTAAAAATAACCATTACCAGTGGTGTCACACCACTGACACACACAAACCCATTTTATGAAAATTAGCAGCCTTGGGGCCCAGGTGAGTGACAAGCCACTGGTCTTATAAAATTAGTAGACTACCAAAAGTGTAAAACCATCGAACTGACACTCCATTGAAGCGTTTGTAAATTATCATACTTGGGGGGTGAGATCTCTCGCGATAATTTTATCTAGTAAAGATAAATCATAACAATATCCTATATCTTACCTGACATCACAAAGTCATCTAAGGTTTGATAATTCTCCAGCAACACGTCGGTGTCCACCACCATACACCAATCAGTTTGAGATTCGTCAAACATTTCATTCTCTTGCACTTCTGATATAACTTCGGTTATATCTTCATCCGGCTGGAATAAAATGGATATAAGATAAAACTGGAACCGTTAACCGGAAACGTTATCCGGAAACGTTACGAAGAATCTGTATAAACGAGGATAATAACGTTATATACCAGTAGAATATTTAACGGTATGAGGTTATACATTAATAATAATGTCCTCCTGGCCGATAGGACCAGAGCGGCCAATCTTTCACAAGATCAACCATGTACGCAGGAGATATTATAGTGCATAAGTGTTTGCGTAGACACAAGTGCACTCTCTCTTCCTTTATACCTCTCATAATCCGATGGGACGGGAGACCGACACGACCGGGGAGAGGTTAGGCGCAGGACCAACTTTTTTCATGCCCATCCGACGCTTGGATCATCTTACTTTACAGACAATCAGGTGATCGGCCTGCATTGTTCTAGCCA
This sequence comes from Furcula furcula, assembly GCA_911728495.1. Taxonomy (NCBI): domain Eukaryota; kingdom Metazoa; phylum Arthropoda; class Insecta; order Lepidoptera; family Notodontidae; genus Furcula; species Furcula furcula. Next base: position 4,970,350 of record OU452270.1, read on the forward strand.
GTAAGGAACAACTACACAAAGTTATTGCCCCCCACAGGATTCGAACCCGCGGTTATACATTATGCAGGTTATGTTCAGTGAATGGTACTGCGGACTATCGGCAATTATGACGTAGCAAATTTAATGTTAAGTTTTTATTATAACCTTCTAACTTTTGAGTGCAGGGTAACATAAAGATTTTGTAAAATTATTGTTACAATCGGACATTTTTTGATCGAAATTGAAACGGGAATCGGTCAGGAGCAACCCGGACAGGGCCCTAAAGAGAACTATCGTGACAGGCTAAGTGGACGGCAGGAGGCCGACACTATCACAGTGGTTAATAGAAGGACGCTACAGGAGAGCATACATACAGCTGAAGATCAAACGGCATGGGGAAGAGTGCTGGCAAGTCTGCATCAAGTCACGTCCGTCAGTCATGAGGTCACGCCTAAGAAGAAACGGGAATTTTAGATGGTTGTGAACGGATAATGATTGAATACCCCACCGCCATCCCTAATAGCAGTATTATTTTAATCTTACTATGACACGAATAGAGACAACAAAATACGTAGTTTATAGCTCTGTCACTTTCTATTGAGAAAGTAAAATTAAACATACTGCTATTATAAGTGATAGTAGGGTGGTATTCAATCATTATTCGTCCACAACCATCGGAAATTCCCATTTTATTCCCGATCAAGGTTCCGGTGTCCCATGAACGATATTCGCAAATCTATCATCAAACAACCAAAGTTCTATCAGGGATGAAGATAATAATAGAGACTTTTGAATTTGAAAAGATGAGTAGGAATTAATTGATCGATTTCTTAAACGGGAATTTTCGAGCTTAAGGTTGCCAGATATTTTTTAATTCAACTTGTGGCATAACAACGAAGACGTTTGCCCTGATGGTAAGCGAGACATTGGTTATTTAATCTCTTGAGTCCGGCTACCTTACACACAATAAGGAATGCATAGACATTGCCACTTGGCGGATGAATATCTGACACTGCGGCGGTACCTAGACGGTCCCTTGCACAAGGAACAGGTGTTAGGTCCCTAGTTGTTTAATATAATAGCTTACCGCGAATTGTTCATCATACTCATCTACATCAGTATTTTCTTGATGCAAATTACTCAAATCAAATGAGACTTTTTTCTTGACAGTCTCAGCCGCACTGCAATCATTAAGTTTAGTTTTCTTTGCTGTGAAAAAAAAAGTATTCAGTATAAGCTAGTGCTTGACCGCAAATCCTGTTTCTGGTGATCTCACTCACACCGAGTAACCAACGATGCTCCCTCAGCCATGAGCTCATTCACACAATTTTACTTTTTTAAACAAATTATTAATACTTACTTTTTATAATTCCATGAGTGTCATCAGCATGTATATTTTTCCTTTTTTTCGAAATCAGAACATGCCTCAAATCGCTTTTTTCTAAGTCTTCCAAATCTATAGACTTGTCATGGTGATGAACTGTTTCAGAATTCTTAACCTTATCACATGTACTTTTGACACAATTTTGGCGGTCAGCATTTGGAATGTCGACATCGGAGTGTGATTGATATTCAGACTCAGTAAATGTTGATTTTGAATTTGGAATCATGGTGTTTTGAATTAGGAATTGTTTGGACATTTGATTGGTAGGATTTTGAAATTGGAACCTTTTGCATAATGGAACATTAGGCTTTTGAATTTGGAATTGCCTATTAGATATGTCATTATTTTGAACTTGGAATTGTTTGGATGTTAGAACATCAGGTTGTTGAATTCGAAATTGTTTTGATGTTGGCCCATCAGGATTTTGAATTTGGAATTGTTGAGAAGTTGAGATATCGTGTTTTTCAAAAAGCAAATGTTTGTTTTTAGGAATGTCAATACTTTGGAATTGTTTGGATTTTAGGATTTGGGGTGTTCGAATTTGGAATAGTTTAGATGTTGGACCATCAGAATTCTGAATCTGGATATGTCTGTATTTAGGAATGTCAGAATCTTGAATTTGGTATTGTTTGAAATCTGTCCTTTTTATAGGTGTTGATGTTGCATATTTGGCGAACATATTTTTATTCAGGACTATATTTTTAGTATCAAAATTTATAGTAGGTCTTTCGTAGTTCACGAATCTTTGGCACAGAGGTGTGCCACACGTTTGAACAAACAGTTCAGTTGCCTCAGATGTTTGCGTTACTTGGTCCAATTTAGGTTTTTTCACTCCAGAATTAGTATAAATTGGAGTTGGGTATGTCATTGGCATCCAAAATATATTTGGTATAAACTGTTCAACATTGGTGATAGTCTGAGGGAAGGGTGTTTGACCAAATGTTGGTAGTTGGAGTTGAATGCACAAATTCTTAGTATTGTCTGTTAATTCTGGTTGTCTGGAATTTTGACCAACCTTGGACGTAGAAGATTCCAGATTATCAATGGGCGGTGTATCCGGTTCGTGGTAGGAACTGGATTTATCAGTAAGTTTGTGTATAGTAATACCTTTTTTAAAATTCTCAAGCTGAAAGCAAAACATTCACATAAGTATATATTTCAAGAAGAGGTAAGTAGAATGATTACTATCTATTAACTATATTTACCTTTATTGAGAGGCTACACTAATTGACAACATTTCATATTTTGTAGGTGACTAAAATAAAAATACCGTTTCTCTATCTTCTCATACTGTATTCAAAAAACATTACTTTGAATTTCTTTGGCTTTTATTTCAGAGATAAAAAAATCGTAGATGACATTACAACTACGCATTGCTGGCGGCTGAATGAGATCAGCAGTATGTATCTATGTCGTTGTCCGTAATGTCTGTCCCACAAGTATTTGGGACACACACTGCTCCATATACACATATACACACTCCCTCCACAGCACCACAATCCCGCAAATGAGATGATTACTAATTAAAAAGATATGAACAAAAATGATCTGATTTTGAGTAACAAAAAATATGGGTACCATATTTATTAGTCTACTTTATTAAAACACAATAATATAAGGTTGTTAAATTAAAAATATGAAATGTTTTCAATTATTTAATCTTTTGATAATAATTATTAACTTAAAAATATGAATTAAGCAAAGTTTAAAAGTAAATTAAAAGAGTGGTTACTTGAAAAGTCATTCTATACATTTAAGGAATTATGTTTAACATGAAATAATAATTTATGACAAGGAATAAATAATAACTAATATCATTACATACTTAATTACTTTATTAATCTTTAATACACACATCAAAAGTGTCTAGGGATCAACATATATTTTTGCAATAACTTTTCTCCTGATTGATATTAATTAAAATTTTCTTTAAGGATTCATCAAATAAAGTGTTTTCGTTTGTCACAGTAACGATAAACCAAGTCACCTTTGCATTAATAAAGAAATTTGCCATTTTCCTAATAAAGGGATTTTTGACATTTGAACCACTAACACAAAAGTTCGAAAAAAAGACTGAAATAACAGTTTTCTTTAAAATTTTATTGGGTAACTTAAACAATTAATAATCCGTGTTTCTACCGCGAACACTAACAACACAAGAACATCGGTTTGGCATACTCAAAATGAGTTCATCCAAATCACGCTGTGGAATGGCCGCCCATGTTCGTTGCAACAACAAAAAAAGGTCTTCTTGCGACTGGATACCCTCCATATTCGGCAGAGCTCTTCTCTGTAGCATATCCCATGCATGCTCAATCGGGTTCAAGTCTGGCGACTGAGCAGGCCAGGGCAGGACATTGATGTTAGCTGCGGCGAGAGTCTGTCTTACAACTCTTGCGGTGTGCGGTCGTGCATTATCATGCATTAACTGAAATAAGGGACCGATTTGCACTTGTAGAGGAAAGATGACGTCTGATACAATCGTCTCAGCATAAATTTGAGCGTTGAGGTTGCCTCTGATCCAAATCAACTCAATTCTTCCGCCGATCCAAATACCCGCCCATACCATGATGGTTCCACCACTATAAGGATGGACTTCCTGGCAGGATTTTAATCGCTGTTGGCGTCCAGGGGTTCTCCAGTGTCGTATACGTCTTGTATCCGGTCTCATACCAAAACGAGACTCATCAGAAAAGCACACGAAACGCCATTGTTCTTCTGCCCATTTTTTTGCCCAAAAATGCTTGATCCCTAGACACTTTTGATGTGTGTATTTATTGTGATGCTGACATAGCTAAATAGATGAAACTTTAGTATTATACGTAAAGTATGGTCGCTGAGCAGGAAGAACTTGGTTTGTTGACCCGTCATTACCTGTCTCTGTCGCTCCTGGGTGGGATGTGTTGTTGCGTTACGCATGCACAGATGCAGCCGCGCGGTCATTGCATCTGTGCGAGCGTGACGCAATGTATTTTGCCCGAGAGCAACAGAGACAGGTAATGACAGGTCAACATACCAAATTCTTCCTGCTTGGTGACCATACTTCATATGACTGTGGGGGACTCCTGATAATTATGTACTTAGCTGTATCAATCCTGCACAGTTTTCCAGGTAGGTAAATAATAAAGTCCCAGACGTGAAACACAGATGTAATTGTTCGCACAGAAGAAGGATACACACAGTTCAGGAGAAATCACAATTAGAAGGAGTAGATAGTGAAAAGTACGAAAGAATAACAGATAGCACAGAATTTAACTCTACTCAAAACAAATACGATAATTTATAATTTAGGTAACAACTGTATGCAGAGCGTACGGATATCACTCGACTCTCTCAACTACCCGCATATCGGCCCCACAACGGCCGATGCGCACACGCTTCACACCGTTCATAAACTATGGCCATTATAAAGGCGCCATCACACCGTGGCATAGCCGACTACGATAATGATGTAGTGTTATGGTTTAGTGTAAATAAATTAGTGTTGGGTAATGTTGAAATATATATTGTATGTATGTATATAATGTATTTATATAGTGGTATATATAATAAGTAAGTATAAATAATAAATATCTGTGTCGTGTAGTATATAATGTATAGTTAGGTTTTATATAAATATGGAAGGAAATATATAATGTATATTATGATACTGTGGGAGTAGCCCACATGACCTTGTTGTACTTTATTTTTAGTAAATAAAAATCTCTGTCCCTTAACCCTGCCGCACTCATTAGCTTCATAGCCAGTTCTAATCAGTCCTCCATTGGTTAAACAACATCAGGCAAGGTCAGCCCATAGATGTGAAACAAATTACTAATTTGAAGTGGGCATTTGAAATGAGCATCACATTAACTAATACACGTTGATAAACTCTGACACCAGGCTGGCCACAAATGGTGTGATAAAAAAAACTTTTTTGATTTTGAAGGTACCAGGCTAATAAAAGACCAGTATCGCTTGAAAAACGCGGCGCGCGGGCGGTCTCGAGCGGCGTCACGTTTATCAAGCGATACTGGTTTTACGTATTGTAGATAAAGTTTAAAATTCCTTCACACTGAAAGAGCACTGCCAGCCGCTGCCATCTTGGTGTGAATTGAGCCTAACATTTATTGGACACATTCTGAAGTCGTAACTGCTCTTGCAAATGATCTGACGAAAACTAAAAACAATGCTTATTAAGGTTGCCTGGAAGAGATTGCTTTTCGCGATAAGGTCGCCCATTGTTGCATGTCTTATTAATTAGTATCTTATTCTTCTAGTATCTGTTTGTTTGTGCGCAATAAAGAATTGTCTATCAATCTAATTACAGGAATTAAACATATTATATTGACGGGCCCATTGGTCTAGTGGTCAGACACCCTGCCTGCTAACCGATGGGTCGTGGGTTCGATTCCCGCCAAGTGTCTGGTTGTTGTTTATCTATTTAAGTATGTATTTACAAAAAAAAAAGTATATAAGTATTAGTATCAGTTGTCCGGTTTCCATAGTACAGGCTCTGCCTAGTTTGGGATCGGATGACCGTGTGTGGATTGTCCCAAGATATTATTATTATATTAAACTTAACCCCTCCACGGCCGATAGCTTGGATCTAAACAATAGCGCAATCATGTGGCCGGCCACCGAGGGATTAAGATTTCCAAACCAACAAATCTCTATTCCCTAGCCCTCTCCTCTTAGCCCTCTCCTTAAGTAATTATAAGTATAAAAACAGCATCAACCAAAAGATGTCCACTGCTGAACAAAGGTCTCCCCCTTAGTGGAGGGAGGTTGACAGCCTTCTTGGGGATCACAGTATTAGTGGTATAGGCCGACCGTTTAACTCGCGCATCGCCTGCGCGGCAAGAAGGGAGCGAGGGGAGATGTTAGCGGATGGGTGAAAGGGGTGCGCGGAGCAGAGAGCTTACGTCAAATGCGGCAGTGCGCTGGCTGTGCTCGCAGCGCGCGGTTGGTGTTTTTGTTACGGACGCTTGAAGATAAACGCACAAGGTATATGACTGCCAAGATAAATCTCAAGATGAATCGCTCTTCTAGTTCGTTGATGAAGAGATGGACCGATTTATTATTAATTTGCAAGATTCTGACTCCTCAAGCTACACAGACAGTGATGATGATTCAAGCGATATGAATATTAGTGACGAATAGTCCTATAAATTTTTTATCTGTGGTTAAATATTTCTTAAACGGAGTTAATTGTTGTTTTATGATTTTGTACCTATGAAGCTATTATAAAATATTTGTAAAACTTAAAAATAAATACTTAAATACTTATTATTTTATTCTTTACCAACAATGTCTATCACGAGATAAATCTTTGGATTATTGACTCCGTGTGTAGCGTTACCCGCCCCCGCTCCCCTCCCACCGCGCAGGCGACACGCGAGTTAAACGGTCGGCCTATAGGTATCTAATAGAAAGACACTGCCTGTCTTCTTGTTTTACCTAAGTCACCTCTTGCAGACCCAATAGGAGATGGGAGGGTGTTATTCTGACCCGGACACCAGACGGGACTGAAATCACCAGTAGGGTATCAACTACCTAAAAAATATTTATTATAAACACTACACAATAACCTACTAGTTCAAAGGTGTCATATTACAAGGAACCTAAGTACAAAAGATATTTATCTAGTAAAATCTCTTTGCTAAGCTTAAATTACTGATAAGCATTTATGGGTTGCCTTTTAGAGAAGTTCAGAGTCACACAACAAGCCATGGAGAGAGCTATGCTCGGAGTTTCTTTGCGCGACAGAATCCGAAATGTGGAGATTCGCCGAAGAACTAAGGTCACCGACATAGCTCTCAGAATCTGCAAGTTGAAGTGGCAATGGGCAGGCCACATCGCTCGAAGAACCGATAACCGTTGGGGAAGAAAGGTTCTCGAGTGGCGACCACGAACCGGAAGACGCAGCGTAGGCAGGCCTCCCACTAGGTGGACAGACGACATTGTGCGCGTCGCAGGTAACCGGTGGATGCAAATAGCCAATTGTCGTTCATTGTGGCGTTCTAAGGGGGAGGCCTATGTTTAGCAGTGGACGTCTTCCGGCTGATGATGATTTATGGGTTTGGAATCCTATCATAGACTTACTAAATAATATTTTTTAAACATTTTTTTCATATATTTATATAGTAAGTTTATGAATCCTATGAAACCAAGTGCCTTTTGAGTCCTCTATATGAGATTCCAAGAATAGCTTGAGAAACATCCGCGGGCAGTGGTTTTTAATTAAAATGATGTAAGTACCTACATTTTTATTGGCCAAAAAACAAAATGATATTGTAAATACAAGATATTGGTACCTCAGCGTCGTTCGAACTCCACACAGCTTCGCCGTTCAGCACGTTGTAGTAGTAAAAATGGCCCGGCAAACTTTTGGATTGGCATAAAATCCAGCCACTATTGTTTTTATTTATCTTCGTTTTATTAGGTTTATTACAACTCATTTTACTCACTTTCGGACTGACCAAACTAAATTCCGAAGAAGGGAGCAAGGTTCTACATGTTATCGTTATAATACAGTTTTACACTTTGCATAACTTGAAAAACGCAAAATTAACCGGAATTAAACTTTTGTAGCAAGCAAACAGACAGAATAATTTTGCTGAGAGCCGCGCGAAAATTTTAATTTCGTCCGATTCCGTTTTTTAAAGTCGTGTTCCAGTTTTCGACGGTTACTCTATGTATAGCATTATGATGACACATAGTTTTATTTTAGCTAATAACGTAATTAATCATTTAACTAATATTCTCTAATAAAGAATCAGATTCTATCAACTTTAATTGCTCTAAAATTTGCTTATATTATTTAAACCTTTTGACAACACAAGTTTTCACACGTCGTCTCACAAATTTAATCTATATTTTTAATCACGGCTATAAATCTCGGTACTTCCATTCCTCGCAATAGTAGCCATATTGTAACTATCCATTTTGACAGTTTCCCTCCTCCCTCCTTCATATTTCATTCCTTTGTCGTCTGTAATATAGACGCCATATTTTATTTTATTAAGACAGAAAACCAGAAAACTATGTGGACGCCATTGTGATTTTACCAAGTTCGTTGTTCATTGTAATTTTTTTCAATTTTGTACTTAATGATTGTGTCAAATCTTGATTACAACTTGCATTACGTTTTAAAACAACTGTGTCGTGAATTGTGCTTGTAGGAGTAAGGACGGCAATCAATTTAATGTTTTTCCCCAAGATTGTACTATGCAGGACTGTAACATATAAACATGAACTGTGAAAGGATATTCTTCACCGAAAAGTTCATTGCCTCATACCAGTGAGGCCTCGTCTTCGTGTTGAAGCCTACCCTACGTTATTTTTGGCCTACGAAATCAACAAATGCACTCCTTAGACAATGCACACTGACTACAATGGTAAGTACCTTGTTACGAATATTTTCTCATACTTTTCATGATAATAATGCTAATTAATGCTACCTAATTTAACTTATAATCCACTACATCATGTACTATATGAATTAACATTTATAACATTAGTTTTATAAATTTAACACAGTTGTCTTGTATCTATACATTGTTGTACCTAATTTGTCCTCATTTACTTCTCTACAGCTGATGCACATTTTGTGCTGTAGTAGGACAGTTCCATACTATTAGGCCAGGCTAATAAAGCTGCAACTGCTGAAAACTTATTACTGTAAAAATAAGATAGAATAATAATTAACCGGAATTATTCACTTCTGCACTAGGTTCTCTTCTCTTCTGTTTTTGGTAATTGTGTGTGTCATACAAAATACTAAAGCATTTCACTCTTTTGTTTCAGTTGGAATTTGTACATCTGCGATGGTCCCTTTGATGCTGTTAACAATGCCAATTTATCGGACAAACAAACATATCTCTAAAAAGCTGTGACAAGCCACATCTCGACCATGACATTAACCCATTCTTTAATAATAGTTATTATGCCGCTATTATAAATGGAGACTGTTTATCAAACAAATGAATTAAGGAAAAACTACCCGGAGAGTCGCATCCTGACCAGAGTATGAATCTTATTTTGTATATTTTTTTTAATAAATAATAAAAGTAATTTAAATTAATATGTATATTTTATTTTATTTTAAGCCTGAATATGAAATATTAAAGAAAAATGGAATAGGAATATAAAAAGTAAAGCGGCTTAAAAGGCTAGCTTCCATTTTTTTTAAAGATTAGGCGAAAAGTTCTGGCCCACGGCACGTGATATGAGCGTATAAATTAAAAAAAAAAACAGACGTCATGTTCTATTACTGCAAATCCGTAATGTGATTTTTCCTCTAGGGCAGTTCACCGTCTGATGCGTAGCATCCCTAATACGTCTGTGTTTTTAATGCTTAAAATATGAAGTAGAAATCACGAAACGCTATTTTGAACGTTACGTATGCTTGGGAGTTGCCACGTGAATCTGCTCCACTATTTCAGGGTAAAAAAGCGGGAAACACGAAAATGCCATTACTTTTCAGAAATACATTTTATTTTACAAAATATTACTTATAGCTAACAGTGAGCAAATAATTAATGGAACTAACTTATATTAGGAACAATCACAGATATAGACTACACCCCTAAGCAACCCATATAATATTTTAACAAAAACCTTTCTAGTGTGTTTTTTCATGTCGCTTGTCTAAAAGTCGATAAAACCATAAAAAGTTTAACAAAATACATCGACAATATATCTTTGTAAATACGTCAATTATGTTTATTTCCTTTACAATCAACTTTGGAGTCATTTATTAGGATCGGATATACATATATTAAGATGAGCTATGTAAAATAAATGACACGAGATTTGAATAGTAAGTACGAGTACGTGCCTATACCAGACGTATAAAAATACATGTTAAAAGATAGACTTTTTTTAAAGATTATAATTTCTTTTTCAATATTTTCGTATACTTTGGCTCTGGTCATGTCAATTATTTTTCGTATATTATTCAGTCTTTGTTTTTTAACAATTATTGCTTATTTTAACACCCTTCTCCCTATAAATATTAGATGTACACACAAGTCACGGGAAAAAAATGCATTCCAAACCGAGAAAACATAAATAATAAATAATGTACCTACTGAGGCTACGTGAAGTAACGCTAACGAATTCATTAGAGGAGATCATTCAAATATTTTATTAGAAAATTTTGGTAATAAAAATAATGTTTCTTGCTTTACAATGTAGTTTTCTTGAATAAGCCAGTTGACTGTTTTTTTAGAATCCTGTTTATATTATGCCTGTAAGGGATTTCTTTTATGACATTGGTTCAACATCAAATAATCGGAAATATTTGATATAGGCCTACACCTACAAATTTTATACTTTTTTTCCATGCGAGACCAAATCGATCCAAGCTGTTACCATGTCCTCTCAGGTGACGGAACTCTTTGCGAAACAAACAGATACATATTACGCACGATAATTAGAATTTACTAAATCTAAAATGAATTTCAAGTTTTACACCAAACACAATGATCAATCTGCAATTAACAATTTGCAAGACGTGACATCTAGCGCTCTGTTTGGCATTTCATGTGAAGTCATTAAATATTTCTTTAGAATAAGTATGTATTAGATTTAATAGTCTTTAGAAATTAGGTTCCTTTTCCAATATTAAAACTTGTGTAGCAAAATTTTGAGATCAACAGCAGTTGCAGAAATCAAATCTCTATTAGGATGTCTCTTGCTGTCAACTAGCTTATTCACGATCGTGGTCATGAAATTATTTACTCAGTGATAATCGTGCCGTCTGTATTTGTCTTCACTTTATTTATAAACTTTAAAGGCCCGTTTCATGTTTTCTTGTATGGAATGTTAAGTAGATGGTGTAGAAGCGAGATATCGCCCTATATAACGATACGGCATCTCGCTCTCACCACAGCGTAATGATGTCTTGATGATCAAGCTACCTTATACGTCTTAAATATTTTTCTTTAATAGCTTGTGTCTAAGCTATGTCGTGTCTTCTTGTCAATGGCTACTAGGTTGGAATATAAGTTAACTACTCTTCAAAAAACTCTCTTTCTCAAAAACATATATTTTATTCTTTGCGCTATTACTTTTGAACAGCAAAACAGACTTTATGTTCTCCATATAAGGACTATTTCTGTACAAATGTTTAGCTATTAGGTAGAAACCTACAATTAACATTATCGCTGAGATGCATATTGATAATGGTGGTATAATTACTATAGTAAAATATACAGCCCACTGGATTTTGGGTGGCAGACTTTCTTGTTTCTGAAAAAGAAATAAAAATCCCATTTAATAAGCAGCAGCTCCAGGGACAATTCGCCACCTTAGGCCACTTGGTACCTATTTTGTAAAAAACATAAGTATAACATAATCAAAAGCTGGATGCAGAATAACCAGTCTGGTATTTACAAACATCGGAAGTTTCCATATTCGACGAAAATGTTTCAATATCTTGTAAACGCTATGCACACATCAGATAGTTTTTATAAAGCTGTGTCATTATTACGAATAGAATTGACAAAACGCTTCGATGATGGATTCGTATATAAGGTTTACAAGATATTACCGAAACTTTAATTGTTTATTTACGGGTAAGGAAATTTGTGACAATTGAGAATAGCTTCACTGGTCCCAAAAGGGTCCAATTTATGAATAAAATATTTTGCCCTGGACTGGGTAGGAATTAAACCCACGATATTTTAGGGTAGCAGTCTGGCTGCTTAACAACTACACCAAACATGCTTTTAGTCCTTACTAGACGAATTGTTTCTTTATTTATAAAACACATAGCTAAGGACTAGAACAGTTTGCAAGGGTCGGTTTTCCACCTGATTATAATGTGGGTGTATTCAAAGCTAGAGTGAATAGGTTTTTAATAAGTTCTTGTGAATTACCATCCTCGCAAACGTCACCACTTTCCATCAGGTGAGACAGCAATCAGTAAAAAACTGTTTATAAAAGAGTTGCCAGGTACTTACATATTCTCCCCAAAACAGGGGTAACACGAGATTGGAGAATTTGGAAAATTTGTTGTTGTATGCGGAAATGTCATGGATTCTTAAATTGCACTGCATCCTTGCTACAGCCTCAAAAGGCGTTCCTGTGTACTGTAACGTAAAAAAAAATGTATTTAAGTCATTAGAATACTAACTTAATAACAATCGAAGGTAGTTTTCTGACATAGAAGTATGGTATGCGATGGGGCGTGTGTTGCACCCGGAATTATCCGTTATTATTAATATCCACAATCGTTTTCATTAGAAAACGATTGTGTTATCTTATGTATGAAATCTTGGATAAACGTTAAAATGACTTGCAAAATGCTATCAAGCAGCTTTGGACTCAGTAAAGACGCGTGCTGGAAAGCCAATTGGTGACACTAGGTTAGCGGAGGCTAATCTTCAAAGCCTAGAGCACAGGTGCAAAGTAGCCAACCTCTCGGTATTCTACAGGTTGCGTTATCAGACACCGGTCTCGCCAGCGAGGCCGAAGGGTCGTACGTATGCGGCCTCAACGACGTGCATCACCCCACTGAGTTTCTTGCCGGTTCTTCTCAGTGGGGGCGCGTTGTGAACCGGTGGTAAACTCAGCCCTCTCTTAAGCGACAGCCCAAGCCGAGGCCGTGCCTCCCTGAGGTGCCCTTGACCTCGTCGCTACTTCTGCCGTTAAGGCTAGAGCGCTTTAAGCGCTCGCCTCCTACTGTCCGGTGAAGCTGTAATGGCCATCTGCGGCCAACAGCGTCTATCATTCCCAAAAAAAAAAAACAGGTTGCGTTTTGGAGTGTGCGCAGGAATTACATGATTTGATTCCGCCATCCCACTTCTATCATCGGACGACGAGATTTACAGTGCCTACGCACCCGTGTTTGATGTTGGTAAATGTGCCTTCAGTCCGGACAAGCGATTTGCTTACTTATTCATTTATAATAAGGACAGCTAAGGGCTGGAACAGTTTGCCTTCGTCGGTTTTTGCCTTCCGATTTAGTGTGGGTGCACAAGCCTAGAGTGAATAGGCTTTTAATAATCGTGGTTTACCATCTTTAACTGCGTCGCCGCTTTCCATCAGGTGGGAATGCAGTCAGCACTAGCTTATGTCGAATAAAAACGAAAAATATTTATTACCTATTTTAAAACTGTCACAAACAAGAGATAAGTACCTAACAAAAAAATATTATACAGTCGAATTGAGAACCGCCTCCTTTTTTGAAGTCGGCTATAAATGACAGTGAACTATTTTTAGAAAACATAAAAAAAAACTAAAGAAAATGATCTAGGTAGCATTATATAAAGAAAATAATATTGAAATCAGTGTGGTTTCTGAGAAATCCATGGAAAAACCTACATACATATATAAAAACATACATACATACTATAATATTGTTACGACCGGGAGATAAAAGTGTTAATTACTCCGTTAATTATTACTTAATTGCAATGATCTCAAAACGCATTGTTAGTCTATAGGTCTACTATCGATTCGTACCGAAAGATCTCGAATTCTCAATAGAAAGTGGTTCCCTCCAATTCGGCAAGTAGGTACTTACGTACCTACCTACGCGCTCGCGCTCGGTTCACTGCCCCCGCCTATTGTTAGTTCATTCTCGAAGGTCGCGCCGCTATTGTATCTCGCGAAAACGATAGAATAGGTAGGTACATACGAGTACAATCGAGAGAGTTCCACCCCTCTGTTAATTTAGGTATATAAGCCGACGCATAGTGGCGTCCGGACAGTTTGTGTTTACAAGCGACAGCGGAAACATCTTAAGGAAGCGATCGAAGAGAATTGTACCAGCGACCCTTGCGACGACTTTGGACTATTGTGAAGTACTGTGCGACTCGGACTACTGTGCCTTGTGTGTATACTGCGTGTATAGTGTATACAGTTGAGTGTACGTGGAATAAAATCTTCTTTTACGTTAATCGGCATTTAATTACCCACCCGCACGTAACAATTGGTGTCAGAAGCGGAATGCCGATTCTGCCGCGAGAAGAAGAAGCGCGTACTCCGCGAACAAGGAGACAGGTGGAGATGGATGCTGCACGTCTCCGTGGTCAAGAGGAGGAGGTCCAGCCTGAGAACGCTACCTCGTCTGGTACCGCACCACCGGGGGATTCGACGGAGCTTAACTTGTCAACCCTGCTGGCCGCTATCCAGGGTATGCAGGAGGCTACTCGCCGCGAGATCCAGGCGAACCAGGAGGCTACTCGCCGCGAGATCCAAGAAGCTATTCAGGTAAATCAGGAGGCTACCCGCCGTGACATCCAGGCTACCCAAGAAGCTATCCAGGCCAACCAGGAGGCCGTTCTGGGTAAGATTGATGCCGGCATTACTATACTCGGTGAGAAAGTTACGAAACTGGAAGCGGACGTCAAAGAGGTTACTCTTAAAGCGGAGAACCTGGAAGATCGAATTGATGACCATGACCACCGCATCCGTAAACTGGAAACTCGCCAACCACTAACCGTGGCTTCACCTTCACCATCAGCAGCGAAACTCGACCTTCCGCACTTTGACGGGTCTTCGTCGTGGACCGCCTTCCGGTACCAGTTCGAAACACTGGCCAAGGGGAATGGGTGGACTGATGATCAATCCTTTATGGCCCTGACACTGGCTCTGCGAGGGGACGCTTTACTAATACTAGAAAACCTGCCACTGGAAGGACGCACGTTGGAGGCTCTGTTAGAAGCACTGGATACACGTTACGGGGAAAAGCACCTAGAACACGTTTATCGGGCACAACTCCGCGAGCGGACTCAGAAGGCTGGGGAAAGCCTCCAACAGTGGGCGCTTGAAGTAGAAAGGCTGGTTCGTCGTGCGTACTCTTCGTCACCGGCGACAGTTGAGGTAACTTTGTTACAAGCATTCGTCGACGGCATACGGGACGTGGAAGTAAGAGCCACCGTTCGCCTGGGCCATCATTCGACCTTAAAGAGCGCATTGGCCCATGCCCTTGAAGTGGAGGCTGTACGACAAGATAGTCGAGTACATAAAATCCGAGAAATCGTGGCGGATGACAGGCGGCCACAGTATTTCCCCACTTGCTACGGTTGTGGAGAAAAGGGCCATATTCGACTGGAATGTCGTAAAAAGAGAAGGAGGGTCACGAGCTCCGAGACCCAAGTGGACCAAGACCTGTCGTTAAACTAAGTGTCGCCAGGACCGCGGGGCGGGTGCTGGCTGGTAACAATAAGGCCCCCACCATCACCATTACTCAAGTTCGCAACGGAAACAGTCTGACCATCGAGGGAACATTAAATAATCAGACATGCAGTTTGACAGTAGACACTGGAGCTTCGCGGACTATAGTCAGACCAGAGCTACTGAAACGAACCGTTATATGGAAAAGGCGATCCCCACCATGTCGCCTCCAGACAGCAACCGGCCAGCCAGTCTCCGTCCTCGGTGATACAGATGTAGAAATTAGTATTGGTGACCGAACATACATCCACTCAGTTCTTATCGCTAATATCACGGATGATTGCATTCTGGGCCTAGACTTCTTGAAGGATCAGCGATGTGTTTTGGATATTGATAAAGGAGTGTTAAGGTTCCCTGATCAAGAAGTGTGTCTGCAAGGATCACACCCATGCAGTCTTTATTGTTTAAAGGATTTCATACTGGCTCCAAGATCTGAAAATTTAGTATCAGTGAAATTTCCTAAGCAGATCAAATCAAACAAATGTGTTATAGTAGAAGACTCCGGCAATCATCCACAGATAATCACGGCCAGGACATTACTTATGACAAAAGGAATAGCAAAAGTAAGAATTTTAAACTTGAGTAATGAAGAAGTTCGTCTGAGGAAGAATAGCCTGATTGGAAGATGTGAAGAAGTAAAGTACCTGAAACGGTTAGACACTTCCGCAGTTCAGAAAAATGTGAGTTCGACCAAAGACGATCACATTCGACAGCTTTTGGAAGATTGTAAGAAAAATTTATCACCACTGGAACTGCAGCAAGCCAAAGAGCTTTTGGTTACATTCAGGGACATTTTTGCAACCGGAAGTGACTGTGGTAGGACAGGCCTTGTAAAGCACCAGATTGATACAGGCGATGCCAGGCCTATTAAACAGAGACCTCGACGTATACCGTGGGCAAAAGAAACAGAGGTAGCCGAAATGATTAAAGACATGGCTGAAAATAAGATCATCGAACCCTCTACAAGCCCATGGTCATCACCTGTGGTGCTAGTAAAGAAGAAGGACGGAAGTACGAGGTTTTGTGTTGACTACCGAATGTTAAATAATGTCACGAAAAAGGACAGCTATCCCCTGCCGAGAATTGATGATACCCTGGACATGCTCAGTGGTATGAAATGGTTCTCAACTATTGATTTGAAGAGTGGCTACTGGCAGGTGGAATTAAGTCCAGAAGATAAAGAGAAGACGGCTTTTAGTACTGGAATTGGGAACGGACTGTGGCATTTCAACGTCATGCCCTTCGGTTTATGTAATGCTCCAGCAACTTTCGAGCGCCTTATGGAGAGGGTGATGGTAGGCCTCCTTGGGGACGTATGCCTGGTTTACTCGACGACGTGATTGTGATGGGACACAGCTTCAAGGAGAACCTGAAGAACCTGGAGAAAGTGTTCACCCGGATCCGAGAAGCAAATCTGAAACTGAGTCCAAAGAAGTGTGCTCTATTTCAGAAGGAGGTCAGTTACCTAGGACATGTCATCTCGGCGGATGGAGTAAAAACCGACCCTGAAAAGATAAAAGCTGTTCAGGAATGGCCTGTCCCGAAAAATAAGACGGAAATGCGAGCGTTCCTTGGGCTTTGCACTTACTACAGGCGCTTCATTAAGAATTTTTCGGACGTGGCAAAACCATTACATCAATTAACAGAGGATAAACGCGATTTCATCTGGGAGTCGAATTGCGAGAATGCTTTTAGTGAACTTAAGCAACGGCTTTGTGAAGCTCCTATATTGGGTTACCCAAGCAGGGAAGGAAGATTTACTGTGGACACGGACGCTAGTAACACGGGAATCGGTGGAGTGTTGTCGCAAACACAAGGGGATCGCCAGGTGGTAATTGCATACTTCAGCAAAGCACTTTCAAAACCAGAGAGAAATTACTGTGTTACCCGCCGTGAATTACTTGCTGTGGTAAAGACTTTACAACATTTTCAGAAATACCTTATAGGAAGACAGTTCACGGTTAGAACCGATCATGCAGCATTAAAGTGGTTGTTACAGTTTAAAAATCCGGAAGGACAGGTAGCAAGGTGGATAGAGCAATTGCAGGAGTTCAACTTTGTAACCGAGCATCGCAGTGGAAAAGGA
This sequence comes from Furcula furcula, assembly GCA_911728495.1. Lineage (NCBI taxonomy): Eukaryota > Metazoa > Arthropoda > Insecta > Lepidoptera > Notodontidae > Furcula > Furcula furcula. The sequence continues at coordinate 4,987,968 of OU452270.1, forward strand.
CACAATAACGCGGACGCTCTGTCACGAAGACCGTGCGCTGACGACTGCAAGCACTGTGGTAAAAATGAAGCCCGAGAAGAAGTAAAACTTATAAGGACGCATGGCTTAGACGATGAGTGGACTGGGCCCAATATGAGGAAGGCCCAAGAAGAAGATGATGACCTTGGACCTGTACTGCGCTGGAAGCAAAGTGGAAACAAACCCCAATGGAAGGATGTGTCTGCTTACAGCGCGACTACTAAAAGTTATTGGGCTCAGTGGGACAGCTTAGTTCTGGAAGGCAATCTGTTGTGCAGGAAATGGGAGTCCAACGACGGAAGGGAAATCACTCTGCAAGTGGTAATACCACGAATCATGGTGGCCACTCTTCTACGGCACGTCCACGATGGTGTCTCTGGTGGTCATCTTGGAGTCAAGAAAACCCTCGTTAAAGTCAGACAGCGGTTCTACTGGCTACGATGCCGTGAAGATGTCGAAGATTGGTGCCGTAAATGTACTGCTTGTGCCTCGGTAAAAGGCCCGCAAACCAGAAGTAAGGGACAGCTGAAGCTGTATAACGTTGGGGCACCATGGGAGCGCATCGCGATAGATGTAGCTGGGCCGTTTCCACAGACTGACGATGGGAACAAGTACATAATAGTAGTGCAGGATTACTTCAGTAAGTGGCCTGAGGTGTTCGCAACACCCAACCAAGAAGCAATAACGGTAGCCAAGAAACTGGTCTAGGAGGTGATATGTCGATTTGGTGTACCCATGGAAATTCATTCGGACCAAGGACGTAACTTCGAATCTGCCGTATTTCAAGAAATGTGCAAACTTCTTGGGATCCACAAGACCCGTACGACACCAGCACATCCGCAATCAGACGGAATGGTCGAGAGATTTAACAAAACTCTAGAGAATCACTTGGCCAAGGTAGTGGATGATCATCAAAAGGACTGGGATCAGTACATCCCTTTGTTCCTGATGTCCTATCGTTCTGCAGTACATGATAGTACGGGGAACACGCCAGCCAAGGTGAACTTCGGCCGAGAGATGAGACTTCCGGTGGACGCAATAACGGGTACCCCACCTGACAGTCCTAAACCCGTTACGGACTATGTGTGCGATCTTCAAAATCAGTTGGACGAAGTGCACAAGAGAGTGCGGGAGAACAGTCTGAAGACCAGCGAAAGGATGAAGACCCGCTACGATCGAAATGCGAATACCAACGGTTTCGATGAAGGAACGCTGGTGTGGTTTCACAATCCGCTTCGCAGAAAAGGGAAGTCTCCGAAACTTCAAGCCCGCTGGGAAGGACCCTTTACTGTTATTACGAGGATCAACGACGTCACCTATCGCATTAAGAAGGGACCCCGAGGGAAACCTAAGATAGTTCACCTGGACAGATTAGCACGTTATCACGGAGCTAATGATGCTCGGGACGAGCATAACTAAGAGGGGGGTAGTGTTACGACCGGGAGATAAAAGTGTTAATTACTCCGTTAATTATTACTTAATTGCAATGATCTCAAAACGCATTGTTAGTCTATAGGTCTACTATCGATTCGTACCGAAAGATCTCGAATTCTCAATAGAAAGTGGTTCCCTCCAATTCGGCAAGTAGGTACTTACGTACCTACCTACGCGCTCGCGCTCGGTTCACTGCCCCCGCCTATTGTTAGTTCATTCTCGAAGGTCGCGCCGCTATTGTATCTCGCGAAAACGATAGAATAGGTAGGTACATACGAGTACAATCGAGAGAGTTCCACCCCTCTGTTAATTTAGGTATATAAGCCGACGCATAGTGGCGTCCGGACAGTTTGTGTTTACAAGCGACAGCGGAAACATCTTAAGGAAGCGATCGAAGAGAATTGTACCAGCGACCCTTGCGACGACTTTGGACTATTGTGAAGTACTGTGCGACTCGGACTACTGTGCCTTGTGTGTATACTGCGTGTATAGTGTATACAGTTGAGTGTACGTGGAATAAAATCTTCTTTTACGTTAATCGGCATTTAATTACCCACCCGCACGTAACAATATAATCGTGAAATTTAGTACATTCGTTTAGCTCACATTTGAATTAATATTACATACATACGTGTCGAATACAGAGGCTCATTTTTGAAGTCGGTTACATACCGGTTCCAATATGACGTAGGAGTTGTGCTTATATCTGTCCGGTTGGAGTCCAGTGACGTAATGGTTTTTTGGTACGCCCCCAGTATAGAAGTGAGGGTAGGAAACTACCATCGGGAAATCTGGAAGTTGACAAAAGACGCTGTAGCTGGATAAAGGGAACTATACGAAACTTTGACATAGGTTGGCCGCAAAATATCTGACCTTTTTTTGCTCTCGTGGGGGAAACCGGTCACTGGTAATAGGTCCCCGGGATCTGTGGGGCTCGACCAGGGTATGTGGGATTCTTATGCACTAAAACCCCCGCAGCTGTCGCATCACATGAGAGGACCCTGAGTTCTCCGGTGGGATCCGCACCAGGAGCCCTCAGTGGCTGGCGTTTGAGCCCGCCACTGGGGGTGCATTGTAGCCCCCTGAGAACCAGTCACGATGGTCATGGGGACGGGGGTCGCAACCCCGCCGCCGTCCTCCTCGGAGTCAGCGCCATACTCAACGCAGGGCCCACACTCCGAACGTTCCCTGGGACCCGCCAGAAAACAAAAGATAGACTATACCATAAATTAATACTTACTATAGTAGCATTTGGAAGCATCACTTATCCCGGGTAGGAGACTAGGTTCTGTGTCATAGCAGTCCGTCCTATTTCTGATCCGGTCAAAAACATTCTCTGATAAATTGTACCTGTATAACGGTACGCTTGACATGGTTAATTCACCTGTAAAAGATAGCACGGTTAATCTTTTGTCGGTCGAGCGTCTGACCTCTCCCCGGTCGTGTCGGCCTTCCGTCCCATCGGATTGTGAGAGTAAAGGAAGAGAGAGTGCACTTGTGTCTGCGCAAGTACTCGTGCAGTATAAAATCTCACGTGTAGACGCCGCTGTGGTCGTATCAGCAGTCAGAACATTATTATACCGCACATATTAAGTTGAAACCACTGTTTGGTAATCGATCAGTTGCTTAAGCACCGTCAGGCAAGGCCAGCATATAGATGTGTGACCGTTTAGTGGCATTTGAACTGTCGGGTCGGCAGGTTGTTGTCATCTAGACAGTAGTCGTTAAGTCAAGTCAGAGGCTTATTTTTTGGGGAAAGCTTCGACTGGTCCCCGGGACCTGTAGGGGTCAATCGGAATATGTGGGATTCTTTCCCACTAAAACCCCCGCGGCTGTTGCACCGGGACGGGACCTGGGCTCTCCGTTGCCTTGCCTTTGAGCCCCACTCTTACGGACTGAATATTATCCTTACCGACCCGAGCACTCGACTATCTTTCCATATTCCCATCTATTTGGTTTAAAAGTACATATTTAACTATATTACTTACTATCAAAATACAGTGGCATCAGCTTGCAAACAGTCTTCCTCCAATATAACAATACGTCTTCTTTCGTAAGCCGTTGAGAGTACATCACTCCTTCAGTGGATCCGAAGATCCGGTCTGGACAAGTCTGTGAATATAATCAGTAACATAAAACAAGCAAGACGTTCATGTCTGCCTATAGACAGCTGCATTGCACTGCCGCTAGTCACACGAGACATTAGTTATCAAGTCTCTTGTCTGGTAAATTCACCAGCGACAGTGCCCTTCATAGCGGAACACAGCAATGTGTACACATTGCTGCTTTGCGGCAGAGAATCTGACACTGTGGTGGCACCTACCTGAAGGCACAAGCACTGACCTAACACATAAGAGAACTGGAAGAGAAGAAACAACATAAGATTCTTCTGAATAAATATTGCGGTATAAACCACTCCAAGCACGGACGCACGCATGCACGTGCGGTATGCTCTCCAAAATTATGACATTTGTAATCAATATTCTATCTAAAGATGTGGAATAGACTGTTGATTTTACATAATTATTTTTAAATATTAGCCTAAACTTCAATAAGTGGTATGATTCTTTTTTCATTTTTTTTCAGATCTGGTATAACTTCACCGCTCACCCGGTACACCCCTTTTCGGGTCAGTTTCTGGACACCCTGTATACAGGGTGGCCAGAACAGTGACGTCATAAATTTTTTTTTGGTGCCTCGTGTTGAGAGGTATCTGAATCACCCCCATGTATGTTCTACGATTTTTTGTAGTTTTGGAGTTACGATTTTATTGATGATTTTTTGCAAAATTGCGACTGGATCAGTTTGAAACATTTCTAAAAAAAGGCATAACACGAGGCATCTAAAAAAAATTTTATGACGTCACTGTTCTGGCCACCCTGTATAATCATTTTACTACTTCTACCGCAAGACACGTCCAGTGCCTACCAGTGTTGCCAATTTTGTCATCGGAAAATCGGATTCGGCGACAAAACTGTTTTAGCGACTTTTTGGCAACTTTTGGAGCATAAATCAAAACAGTATTAAACTGGAGCCAGTTTTTCAAACCGTTGAACCACAACATCAGCATTTGAGCGAGCTTCAACCTTCTGCTGTAAGTTACAGCAGAAGGTTGAAGTAACAGCGTACCAACAGGTTGGTAAGTACAGCCTGTAACTGCGTTAGATTAAGTTTTGGCGACTTCTGATATGGAGTCTTGGGACTTGGGACTCAGGAGCTGGCAACGCACGACCCTATCCGAGACAAAGAATTTGTATATCTCTAATGCTGTTTGCATAAAATTATACAAAAAATATACTACTCTATGTCTATGAAAATACGGTCTATATTAGAATATTCTAAGTCACATAAAAAAGTCTTAACAAGAACCATTGAGTTATAATACTAATAAAATATATTATTACTCATTGACAAGAACCCTCTATTTAAGAACGAATCATCATTTGGTAGAAAGAGACAGCTGCACAGTGCCGATTACAATAGAGATGATGACTTGGAAAAATAATAATAATTAAAAAAAAAATACTTATACAGACGAATTGAGAACCTCCCCCTTTTTTGAAGTCGGTTGAATTAGTCCGTCATGAGTCCGTCAGTTAGATTATCAAAAAATACTGGACTCGTATTTTTTTATTTAATAAATCATTAAAATTGCCGAAGATATAGAGCGTCAGTTTTTGCTTTTGGATCGTTTTTAGGCTCAGATGAGTTTTTATGTCGGCATTCAGCTATCCTGTTGGGTAGCCCGTACACATTCAATAATATTGACAATATTCTACACCCTGCCCGAATTAACTGTGCACCTCGCTGTAATGCGACGTCACAGCGTCAGGTGCACAGTTAAGTCGCACGGGTTGAATATTGACAATATTATTGAAGGTGTGCTGCTAGACAGGGTAGCACATAGCTGTTCCGACGTGAATACTAACATCAGGATCAAATCCAGGCAGCTGTGGCTCCCCTCGGAATCTGTCTATCTGGAAGAACTGCCTATGGCCCCAATTAGGACCTATTTTCACTGTCAAGTCATCAGTGAAGTCGGAGTATATCTGAAATGGAATTGATTATTTGATTTAGATTGTACTTTGGAGGGGAGACTTATGTTCAGCTGTGGCCGTCTTCCGGCTGGTGATAATGATGATAGATGATGATTTTTTGTACTTCTATTTTCTCATCGATATAATAGACTAGACTAGATAAACATTCACTAACAAAATTACATCTAAAATGTGGTCGAGGTTGCAAACTTATCTGTGCTGGTGTCGGAAACGTGAACTAACGGTGTTATTATGATAAATGACGTGTAGTGTGACAGTTTCATATAGTTAGTAGCGACATTCCTATCGGCAAAAATAATTATGTCAGCCTGTGGCTTGTAAAGAAATAGCGACACAAGGGCGCTATTTCTGTATACCACTTTTTGGACCGTAACATCTAATCTAGTTTAAATATTATATCGATGTATTTTCTGTACTTTTTGGCACAAAATATAGTAAGTATATTTTGTGTTTTTGGTGTGCAATAAAGAGTTATCTATCTATCTATGATAGTGTACTTAAGATGATGGAGGGGCAAGGCACAGAGTATTTGGTCAGGGGCGTAGCTACCGCCGTATCAGTGGTAACAATGATACGGGGCCCCGGGTCACAGGGGCCCCAAACGTACGGGGCCCAGTCGTGTGCAAGCACAGGGGCCCCAAACGTGTGCAAGCAAATATTCTTAAAATGTTATCCACGATTTCACTAAAAGTCTGGCTGTACCTTCATTTATCCCCCTACCCCTAAAAATTTTGATACATGGCATATAAGGCGAACTACGCCTAGTACCTGGTGCAGATCCCACCGGAGAACACAGGTCCTTCCTCGTATGTGCCAACGCAACAGCCACGGAGGTATTATTGGGTCAGAATCCCACATACCCTTGTCCCCCCAAAGACTACCCCCCCCCAAAAGGTTCACTGTAGTTGGTGAAGTTACCGGACGAGAGACTACTTTATGATTAACTAACCTCTCCCTTCTAAGGGCGAGGCCTTTATTCAGCAGTGGACGTCTTTTAGTTGCTGATGATGATAATGAAAACCTTCAGGTCTTTGTCGACGCTGTGGAAAGACTGAGCCAAACACATTTGAATCTGTTAACTTAAGGCCCTTCTTTCAGACTTCACCAGGGTCTTAAAACTCACCCTATCCAATATCCCCATATTGTTGACAGGAACTAAGCCAGGTACGAGGCTTCGTGACGTGTCCATGAGTGGGTCCGTGAAGTCCCAGAGGTATTCGTAAATAGTCTTCCGAACGAACGGCTCGCTACCGTAGACGTTTGCCATCGAATTAAGAACTGTTCGACCTATGAAGTTCGCGTCGTGCAGATAGGAGTATATGCCCTGAAAACAGATATATTGTAGGTACATTTTTAGGGTTTTATACCTAAAAGGTAAAAAGGGACCCTTATGGTGAGACTTCGTCTGTCTGTCACAGGAACCACAGAAGCTATCGATTTGAAACTTGCAATAGCTTTAGATCTTACTTACCCAACCTCATCGCAAATGAAAAAAAAATCTTTTATTGTTTTTAAAGAGGGTCGAAATGGAGCATCAAATTTTCAAAGTGAGACTACAATATCGAGTAGGGTATCATAAGAAAGGGCTTCATTTGCACATCTCAAAATAGATTTTTAATTTGGATTATAGAACGTTTTTTTTTTTGGCTGATACTAAAAAAATTCAAATAAAATACCGTCAGATTTATGTAATTATGGGTAATAAGTATATACATGATATATATAATTTATAGAAAAAATAAAATGATCTTTCTAAGTAGTGCACTTTTTTAGTAATCCTAAAAAAACCTCTACAAACAAAGTTACTTAGTTATGCGGTTTGTTTTTTTTTTGCTATCTGAGGTGTTAGAAGAATATGTAGTTAAATAACTTTAATAGGTCTAAAATAGGGATGGAACCTTCGGTGCGCAAGTCGGACTCGCACTTGACCGGTTTTTTTACATATAACAAAACTTAAGACCATAAGTTGTAGTATTTATTTCAGCAGGTAGGTAGGTACAGTAAACATGGATATTACATATACCTACCTATCGATGACAGCAAACTAAAAAATAATAATGAATAAGCAAAAAACGGAAATTACTCAAAGATTACAAAATAACTTACAAACAAACAATTTTGACCTTGTATTGAGTTCACGTCTTTACCTTAACCTTCGATAGGTTTTGGGTGTATAAAAAAAAAAACAAAAAAATTTATCAAACTAGGCAACCCTACTAAGACAATTACAATCATATTACAATACAATACAATACAAATACTCTTTATTGCACACAAAAGAAAGATACATTTGAAATTAAAACAATTAATAACTGTGAACAACAAGGCGGACTTATCGCTAAAGCAATCTCTTCCCGTCAACCTTGGGGTACAGGACAGAGCATTCTTATGGGCAGGTGCATCGATATAGATAGTATATCGATGGGCAGGTGCAATTATATGAACTCCGACTTGATTATTTATTATCAAACAGCGAAATCAGTTTTTAAATAAAGACAAAAACACATTGAAATTGGCGCATTCCATAAGGAGATGGCATAGACTGGTAGACAGATAGCATTTGGAGTCGCTGGACGGGTTGTGGGCCCTAGGACGTCCATTGAGTACGGCGGTGACTCCGAGGAGGACGCCGGCAGGGTTGCGACCCCAGTCCCCGTGAGCAGCGGGGCTCCAATGCGCCCTCCGGAGGGCTCAAAGGCAAGGCACTGAGGAGCTCTTGGTGAAGATCCCACCGGAGAGCCCAGACCTCCAGGTTTTAGTAGGTAAGAATCCTACATACCCCGGTTGAACCTCACAAGTCCCGATTATAGCGACCTATACGTTGTGCCAATCATACGTAGAAAATTACTGGACACATGAGACTTAATATCTAATGTCTCATCTGCTCTCACTGCCGCTCGTCACACGAGGTGACGAGCGGCGCGGCAGTGCAATACAGCTGTCTATAGGCAGACGTGTAACGCGACCATCAGGCGAATGCTTAGAGCATTAAACCTCGTTGGTTTAATTCTCTAAGGCCGAATGTCTTATCTCGTGTCAATTTGAAAAAAAAAACGGTCAAGTCGGACTCGCGTACCGAGGGTTCCATACCTTTTTTGGAACTATTAAAGTCATTTCACTATTCGTCTAATACCTCAGATAGGGTTTACTAAAAATTACTTACAGGTTTACTAAAGGTTTACTAAAAAACTGTACTCCTTAGAAATATCGTTTATTGCAGTAAAATATAGATAGACATGTATTCCCCATAATTATTTCAGATTTTTCCCTCCACAAACTTCGGAGATAAGGGAACGGTATTTTTTTGAAATTTTTGATCAAAAACTACGTGACTTATACCAAAATAACAAACTGTTTTGAAATGTGCAAATGAAGCCCTTTCATATGTGGGTAACATATGAAAGGGCTTCATTTGCACACTCGATATAGTAGTCTAAATTTTGATGACCCATTAAACAATTTTTTTTTCATTTGCAGGTTGGGTTAAGATCTAAAACTATTCCGGACGCTCAGGGTGTGGGCCCTTTGAGCGTCCATTGAGTACGGCGGCGACTCCGAGGAGGACGGCGGCGGGGTTGCGACCCCCGTCCCCGTGAGCACCGTGACAGGTTCCCGGGGGGCTACAATGCGCCCCCCGGCGGCGGGCTCTAAGGCAAGGCACTGAGGGGCCCCTGGTGCAGATCCCACCGGAGAGCCCTGGGGTCCCCCATCTCATGTGCCGATGCGACAGCCGCGGGGGTTTTAGTTGGTAAGAATCCCACATACCCCGGTCGAGCCCCACAGCTCCTGGGGATCTTTGGAAGAATTCCCAATCGTCAAAAAAAAAAAGATCTAAAACTATTCCAAGTTTGAAAACGATAGCGCCAGTGGTTCCTGAAGTATATATATGTAGTAGGTGTGCAGACAGACAGACGAAGTCTCACCATAAGGCCTTTTTACTTTGCCTCGCCACCTTTTAGGTATGGAAACCTAAAAATAATCTTACCAGAACAGCTATATTGGGCACTATGATTGTGGCGTTGAGGTCTATAGTGTTCTCATGGGGCAGGTATATGAGGAATCGCTTCGCTGTATATGTCATCGTATCGTTGTCGTTAAATCTTATATTCGAGTGCAGGAGTTTCTCCCTGAAAAAAGAGGAAACACGTGTAATTAAATTACCTGAAGCAATAAATTGCAATAAACACATGTCGAAGGACAGGGCCGTATTAGCCGTACTAATTATACGGGGCCCCGGGGCTAAAGAGTTTACCCTTCATTTGGTCCCCAATTTTTTTTTATAGAGTGCCCGTCCAAGGCAAGCTACAGCTTGCTCTATAAAAAAAAAAACAGTGGTGTACCATTGTCGAAGGACCAGCGGGCTAGTAGCTTGTTCTGCTAACATTTTATTAGCTTCGCCATACCATGGACCAAGGAGATACACCCTTCCCTGCCAGTGCGGTGACAACTTTTTTTATTCAACCAATGTGGCAAGCAAGCATGCGACCCGCCTGATGGTAAGCAGTCACCGCAGCCTATAGACGCTAGCAACACCAGAAGAATTACTAGCGCGTTGCCGACCCTTAAGACATTAGATATTAAGTCTTTTGTGTCCAGTAATTTCACCAGCTACAGTGCCCTCCACACCGGAACACAGCAATGTTTACACACTGCTGCTTGGCGGCAGAATATCTGACACTGCGGTGGTACATACCTGGACGGTTCCTTGCACAAGGAACTCACTACCTAGTAAAGTATTTAGTTTTTGTAGATAAACCGTAAATATTTTTTTATTACTAAATTCTGTAAGTACCTTGGTACCTAAGTATATAAAGCAATGAATTATAGGTATAAGAGCTCAAAAACCCGACTGCGAATAAACAAATTTGAATACATTACCTAGTAGTCTAGTGGTTAGACACCCTGGCCGCTGCCCAATAGGCCGTGGGTTGGATTCCCACCAAATGCAGACATTTGGTAAGATATCTAATAACACCCAGAGGTGTTATTAGATATCTATTTAAGTACGTATTTACAAAAAAAAGTATGAGTATTAGTATCATCGATATCTATACTTATAATAAAACTGTAACAGGTCCAATTCTGTACATTGAAGATATTTTGAAAATTATATTTGGAAGGCATTCTATAACCGATACTGAGGCCGAAAATGTAATTTTTTTAATTTTTGTCTGTCTGTCTGTCTGTCTGTCTCTATCACGGCTGCGCATCACGCCGAAACTACTGAATGGATTCAAATGGAACTTGGCATGATTTGAGATCTTACTACGAGGTAGGACATAGGATACTTTTTATCCCGTAATCTAGCACGGTTCTTTTGGGAGAGGGGATTAACGTCAAAATGGGTACTTGGTTATACGCTTGGTCCGATTTTATCAATTTTTCTTTATAATATAATAAATATTAGTAAGGGAACACTCATAGAGAGTTGTTATCAAGGTTTTGTAATCGATCGGGTTAAGCAACGTTAGGTAAGGTCATTAAATAGATGGGTGATCGTTTAACGCAATTTGAACTAAACGGGTCCGTGCTTCGGAGAGCAAGTAAAAAGTGGGTCCGAGTTTTTAAACGACTATAAAAAAGGAGGTTATGTATTCGATGCGAAAAGTTTAGTTAACGTCAAAATAGCGCAGGCGGAGCTGCGTGGGTCAGCTAGTAATATATAAACTAGATAAACATTCACGAACAAAATGACATCTAAAATGTGGTCGCGGAGGTTGCAAACTTATCTGTGCTGGTGGCGGAAACGTGAACTAACGATTTTATAATGATAATGACTTGTAGTTTGACAGTTTCATATAGACAGTAGCGACACTCCTATCGGCAAAAATAAATTTGTCAAGATGTGGCTTGTAAAGAAATAGCGACACAAGGGCGCTATTTCTCGCTAAGACTTTTTGAACCGTGACACCAAATCTAGTTTATATATTATATCGATAACTAGCTGTAGCCCGCGGCTTCGCCCGCGTTGGTTTTGTAAGTAAAACGCGTTTTAAATTAAGGATGAAGGTTTTTAAAAATATTGTTTACACTTTTATTAAACCTGGACCTATTAATTATGTGTCATTTCATCAAATATACATACTTGATGACATAGCCTGTATTTTTGTAACTCTGTCTGTCTGCTACGCTTTAGCGCCTAATCCACTGAACCGATTTCGATTAAATTTGGTACAGAGACAGATAAGATCTTAAGAAAGGACATAGGCTACTTTTTATCCCGAACAAAAAGATTGAAGGGGTTGAAATAGGGAATGAAAGTAAGAATGGAATTTCGTCATTGTTGAAAATAGTACCGTGACTTTGTTTTACAATTGATAAGAAATCCTACTCCCTACTTCCCCCTACTTCTATACTATCTAACTTTATGTATCTAACACTACTATACTAATACTGTAAAGGGTTTAAATTTGTATTTTTGTATGTTTGTGTGTTTGTAAGTATGTGTAATCTAAGGGTAATCTTCGGAATTACTCATCCGATTTTGAAAATTCTTTTGCCTGCTGCCTATGCTGGGTTGAGCTGGATCATCGTACTAAAGCGAGCTGGATCATTTACCTCGGTAAATCCAGGTGGATCGATGTGGATCAAGATGGACCGAGGTAGACCGAGATAAGTCAAGGTGGGTCGAAGTAGCTCAAAGTGAAATAAACTGGTTCGAGATGAGTCAAGCCGGATTATCAAACTGCATCAAACTTGATTGAACCGAGTAATAACGGATTGAATTGAATAAAAACTGGTTTGAGCTAGATTACACTGGATCATGCAGGATCAATTATGATCATGAATCGAGGTAAATCGAAGTGGATCGATGTGGATCAAGATAGACAGAGGTGGATCGATATGCCAAGGTGGTTTGAAGTGGGATATGATGGAATAAAGTGGATTGAGTTAAGCCAATCACGACCATGAAATTGCATTGAACCGGATCATACCGGATTCAGCTAAATAAAACTGGTTTTAGCTGGATCAAACCGGATCAAGCAGGATCAAGGTGAACCGAGCAAAACCGAGCTGGATCAAAGTACATCGAGGTGGGCCGAAGTTAATCGAGATGGACCGAGATGGATCGATATAAGTCAACGTGGTTTGAAACGGGTCTAGTTGGAATAAAGTGGATCCAAATGAGCCAAGCTAGATCATCAAACTACATCAAACTCGATTAAACGTAAAACTGGTTTGAGCCGGATCAAACTGGATCAAGCAGGATAAAGCTGGCTTGAGTTCGATATAGCTAAAGCGAGCTGGACCGAGGTAAATCGAGATGGATCAATGTGGATTGTGGATCGAGATAGACCGACGCGGATCAATATAAGTCAAGGTGGGTCGAAGTGGGTCAATATGAAACAAAATAGACCAAAATTAGTCAAGCCAGATTATCAAGCTGTATCGAACTGATTCGAGCTGGATCGAGGTGGATCGATGTGAATTTAGATGAATTGAGGGGATCGAGATAAGTCAAGGTGGTTTGAAGTGGGTCAAATTGGAATAAAGTGGATTGAGTTGCGTCAAGCCGGATCATCAAACTGCATCAAACTCGATTGGATAATACCGGATTGAACTGAATAAAACTGGTTTGAGCTGGATCAAACTGGATCAAGTTGGATCGAACTAAAGCGAGGAAAATCGAGGTGGATTGATGTGAATCGAGATGCACCGAGGTGGCTCGATATGGTTAAATCTGGGTGGGTCGATGTGAGTCAAGGTGAAACAAAGTGAATCTAGATGGGTCAAGTCGGACTATCATACTGCATTGAACTGGTTCGAGTTGGATCAAGATTGATTGATATGGATCGAGATAGATCGAGGTGGATCAAGATAAGTTAAGGTGGTTTGAAGTGGGTCAAGTTGGAATAAAGTGGATTGAGTTGAGCCAAGCTGGATCATCAAACTCAATTGAACCGGGTTTTACGGGATTGAGCTGAATAAAACTGGTTTGAGCTGGATCAAACTGGATCAAGCAGGATCAAGTTCGATCGAGCTAAAGCGAGGTAAATCGAGGTGGATCGATGTAGATCGAGATGAACCGAGGTGGATCGAAATAGTTAAGTCTGGGTGGGTCAAAGTGGGTCAAGGTGAAACAAACTGGATCGAGATGAATCAAGCCGGATTATCAAACTGCATAGAACTGGTTTGAGTTGGATCAAGGTTTAGAAAAAAATCCAAAAATTAGTTTCTTCAATTGTTGTGTTGAGTTTATTTACCGAGTTGGTGTTTACTCTACCTGCATTATAGCATTAAATGGAAAACCTTATTTGTGCAAACTCTTCAAATCCATGAAATTAACTTAGGGGTTGTTTTTGCCGGAATAGGTATGTTAGATTCTTGTATGCAATACATAAATTAAGTATTGGCTGTAGTTCTAAAAACATTTTTTGGACCCCAATTCTCCTCTTAGGAGTTGATAATCAAAACAATATTATTGGCACATGGATTTGCATTTGCGGTGATAAATGTATTCGCAAAGTTTCATCAATACAGCATGAATTTTTTATGCGCATTTCATACTCAAACACCATGCGAATGCACCCCTTTAAAGGTCGTTTTTTTTAAAGTAATGAAATACGTGTTTCTTTATTTCTTTTGCTCAGTATACTGACAAAGTTTCGTGTCTGTGTGATGATTTTTTTTAACCATACACACTTTGGGAGCCCATTTGACCTAATTAAGTGTGAAATGTCGAGTTCATTCTTATTGTTCACCTTCAAATTTCATGATTCTACTTAAAATGGTTTTGAATGTACGGTGATTTCTAGAAAAAAAAAAGCCTGTTCTTTTAATAATATAGATTATAAATTTTTCCCTCTTATCCCTCTTTAGGGGTAGATTTTTTTAAAAATAAAAAATACGTGTTCAATAATTTTATTTTGAGGGTATTTTCACCAACTTTTAAATCAATTGAACCAAGTAATAATTATTTCCCATACAAAGTTTACCAACCCCTAGCGCACCCCCAATGGTTGTTTTTAAAAAATCCCGAAACACGTATTTCTTTATTTTATTCAAAGAATCTTTTCAGTAAATTTCAAGTCAATCGAACCATACAATAAAAAGTTTCATACAAAAGAAAACACCCCATTTAACCCCTTTAGGAGTCGAATTTTCAAAAATCCTTTCTTAGTGGATGCTTACGTCATAAGAAGAACCTACTGTTCAAATTTCAGCTTTCTAGGTCCAGCGGTTTGGCCTGTGCGTTGATGAATCAGTCAGTCAGTCAGGACAAGTAATTTTATATGTATTGATGATTGATTAGTATCAATTGTCTGGTTTCTATAGTACAAGCTCTGATTAGTTTGGGCTATGTTTCTGTTGGGAAAACAGTTTGTTTATATAATTATAGTGTATATTAGTCTTTAGTTACACAAAAAATTGGGAAGTGTTGTGCTCGTCGTGCCTCTAGAATTTAAATTCAAATGTTATACGTTTTAGTACAGATGTTTCCTAGTACATTTAATAGATCGAAGCTTGTAAGTACATATATTAAAATGTTCTTTTGTTTGTGTATCTGTTCTTCAATGAGCACAGGTTTTTTTTTACTACCAAGGTGTCAAGCAAGCATGCGGCTCGCCTGATGGTACGCAGTCACCACAGCCTATAGACGCTAGCACATAGTGTATAATAATATAAACAGAAGTGCTAGCAACACCAGAAGGATCACTAGCGCGTTGCCGACCCTTAAGACATTAGATATTAAGTGTTTGGTGTCCGGTAATATCACTAGCTACAGTGCCCTTCACGCCGGAACACAGCAATGTTTACACACTGCTGCTTGGCGGCAGAATATCTGACACTGCGGTGCTACCTACCTGAACGGTTCCTTGCACAAGGAACCTACTACCTAGTATTAGTTAAGTATTATAAACCCGGTCAAATGCGAGTCGGACTCGCGCACTGAGTGTTCCGTACCTTTTTTAGACGTATTAAAGTTAGTTTACTAATCATCTAACACCTCAGTTAGCAAGAGGACCAAATAGCATAAATAAGTTTATTTGTTGAAGTTTTTTGATTTCTTAAAAACTGTGCTACTTATAATAAAAACTTTATTTTATTTTCCCGAATGATATAATAAAATATCATTGATTTTCCCTGTAGAAAATATATTGACATTTATAACTTGTAATTATTTCAGATTTTTTCGGGGATAAGGGGTAGGTAACGGTATTTTTTACGCTAGCACTTTTCAAACTCAAACTCAAAAATAGTTTATTTCAAATAGGCTTAACGCTAGCACTTTTGAAAGGTCATGTTTTTTTTTTTAAAAAAAAGCTACCTCCGGATCACAACGCGGCCCAACTGTGAAGATCCGGCAAGAAACTCAGCGGGCTTGTCATTTTTTCACTTTTTTTTTAAACAGTGTGTCATGTTACAATTAGATCAGAGCGACAGTGTGTCTTGCCGTTCAAAAGATCATATAAGACAGAAAAAAATAATAAAATACGACGAAAGTACAACAAACTAAAAAGCCAAAGGGATAGTAGTCGGACCAGCAGTCCCCCCAAGCAGCACCCGCGAACGAGTTGACTCGAGCAGTTTTGAACGGTTATTTTTTTTAAAAACCTACCATCTGTTCACAACGCTGCCTCAACTGAGAAGATCCAGCAAGAGACCTATTCTTATCTATGCAAGAGACTCAGCGGGCTCCTCACTCTTGAATTTTTTTAAAACATTTGTTTTTTTTTGTTACAAAGTAGGTACCTACCTTACATCATCGATAGTGAGTCCTGCAGTTCAAAAGATATAAACTATTTAAAAAAAAATAAAAACCGACTTCAAAGTAAATTATCTAAAAAGCATAAAATAACGAAAATATATTGAAGTCGGTGCTAGCACTTCATGTTAACTAACACTAGCACCAGCTGACACCGACTTCAATATATTTTCGTTATTTTATGCTTTTTAGATAATTTACTTTGAAGTCGGTTTTTATTTTTTTTTAAATAGTTTATTTAACACTTTTTAGTGACTTTTATTTTACCAAGATAGGTATCAGCACTATCACGCAACTCATACGTTTACGTTACATTAACTTACTGAAAACATAAAAAGTTTATATCTCTTAAACTACTGGACCGATTTTGATGAAATTTGCACTCTACCCTAAGTTGAAAGATACTCTAACTATTGCAAAAAGAATTTTTGAAATCGGACTTGTAGTTTCTGAGAAATCCGTGGACAAACCTACATACATACATACATACACTCGTGAAATTTGGTAAATTCGTTTAGAAGCCTACATAGACTAACATATATGAATATTACGCATTTTTATTAATATTACATACATACGCGTCGAATACAGAACCTCCTTTTTTGAAGTCGGTTAAAAACGAGAGATTAGAAATACGAGGAAATTACAACAAACTAAAAACTAAAATACCTAAGAAATACCTAGTAGTCTATCTAGTCTCCCCTATTGTTGGCTTATGAGACGAGATCGGACTATAAGGGTTCCTTTTTCACCTTTTAGCTACGGAACCCCAGGATCAGATCAGACTCTCTTAAGAGTACATACTGATGTTTTTAGGGTTCGTCATTCCCAAAAAAAAAAAACACCTAATATTGCAGGAACCACTGATGACTATCGATTTGAAACTTGCAATAGTTTTAGATCTTACTTATCCAACGTTATCGCAAATGAACAAAAGTTTTTTTTTCTTTTAATAGGGGTCGAAATGAGTCATCCAAATTTCAAAATAAGACTAAGTACTATGGAACCCTAAGTGCGCGATTCAGACTGGCACTTGACCGGTTTTTATTTATTTTCTTTTAGTTAGGTACGGAACCCTATACAGACTCTCTACACGAGTAGGTACATAATGTATATTGATGTTTTTTTTCATATCTAATACAATTTAACGATCTATGATTCTACAAGGTCAAGGCTGTGAAATTGTAAGTTTTTTGGTTGCATTACATTGCAATTTGTAGCTTCCGTAATAATAGATTTTAGCTGCCTCTAATGGCTCAGCGGGAAATCCTTTATTTTACGAATTAGAGGTCACGAGTTCGAATCTTTGGGTAGTTGTTCTCTAGCGGTTTACGTTATGCGACTATCGCATTAGCACAAGAGAGGGCAGCTTGGGTTCTCCAGCGGAATCAGCACCAGGTGCCCCTCAGTGTCTCACCCATAGTAGATATATAAACTCTATGGTCTACCCATAAGTCCACCGCCAGGGAGGCAATATTATACAATATATATTTGTTTCTTTTGAACTTGTGCGGTCCCCGCACTAGGACAACCCGGACAAGATATCCCGGCTATATAATCTATACTTATAATAAAACTGTAACAGGTCCAATTCTGTACATTGAAGATATTTTGAAAATTATATTTGGAGGGCATTCTATAACCGATACTGAGGCCGAAAATGATTTTTTTTTAATTTTTGTCTGTCTGTCTGTCTGTATCACGGCTGCGCATCACGCCGAAACTACTGAATGGATTCAAATGAAACTTGGCATGATTTGAGATCTTACTACGAGGTAGGACATAGGATACTTCCCGTAATCTAGCACGGTTCTTTTGGGAGAGGGGATTAAAGTCAAAATCGGTACTTGGTTATACGCTTGGTCCGATTTTATCAATTTTCCTTCATAATTATAATAAATATTAGTAAGGGAACACTCATAGAGAGTTGTTATCAAGGTTAGGTAAGGTCATTAAATAGATGGGTGACCGTTTAACGCCATTTGAACTAAACGGGTCCGTGCTTCGGAGAGCAAGTAAAACGTGGGTCCCAGTTTTTAACCGACTATAAAAAAGGAGGTTATGTATTCGATGTGAATGTCTGTTATTAAAACCCCACGCAGCCACGCATGCGAAGCTGCGTGGGTCAGCTAGTAAAAAATAATCGTGATCATTTAGACTACATTAAGAGGAAGTAAAAACAGGTAGGTGTAATGATTAAAATATAAAAATCGTGTAACTGAGAAAAATATAAAATAATAATAATATTAAAAGCTTAAATGCTATCATGATGCAATCCCGAAAGGAGTAATTAAATATTATAGCCTGCCGAGAACCTGTAACGCTGATTTTAAATAAATAGCCAAAGAATGCATAGAACATTATTTAGAAAGAGTAAAGAATCAAAGCTTACTAATTACTTTTATCAGTGACTGTACTTTTTGCATTATTTCGCAAAAAGTAAAGTGATAAAACAAATCAATCAATCGGAGAAGTGGGAAAAAATAGGTTTTGACGCAAAACGTCCACTTACGCCCGGTTTCCGAAAGGATGATCAACGCAAAAATCAACTAACAAGATGTCAAATCTCCGGTCAAGCGAATTTTAGGTTGCAGAAAGCATGATTAACTATTTTAATTTGAACATCCTGTCAGTTGACACGGCTGTTAAATTTTGCTTCAGAAAGTTCATGTCAAAGCCAATTTGGGTTTCTGAAAGGCTAATTAAGCCATGATCATAGATTATTCTCTGGTCAAATATCAATGTCAACTAATCGGTGATGGTCGACAAATTAAGTATTAAATTATACTATTTGTTTTGAATAATCTACCAGTTTATGACAGATTATGTAGTTATTAGGTATAAAACGTCCTTTGCAACAAAAATACCAAGATTGTATTAACAATTGCTACTTTTGAAATTTACGATAGTGAAATGCGCACTCCACATCC
This sequence comes from Furcula furcula, assembly GCA_911728495.1. Lineage (NCBI taxonomy): Eukaryota > Metazoa > Arthropoda > Insecta > Lepidoptera > Notodontidae > Furcula > Furcula furcula. The sequence goes on from OU452270.1 coordinate 5,007,116, forward strand.
GCGCGGGATGAAGGCCCACGAAATAAGAGTGTGGAGCCGCTTAACAATCAAAAATATTTTGTCTATGGGGTACCACTGGTGCTTTTTCTTTGAATCGTGACCCATGGTGAAGGACAAAAAATAGTCTGTTTCTTTCTATCACATGTAACCTATATAAATGCATACTTTTCTTGTGCAAATGAGAAAGTAAGTGCCATCCCTCCTGTAGATCCTCTATCTATGATTATAGATTATAATATCTTTGAATTGAATGAGCTATTGAATGAAATATTGAACTAAATAGGCATTGTAGCCATACTTAAATAATATTCTTCATGTCAAATTAAAATGATCATAGATTAGTAAATTTTTCTCTAATCAACGTTTCAGAAACCCGAATTGATTTGAACAAGCTGTCAAGTTAACAGCCATGTTAGTTGAATATCCATTTGAATAGCCTTTCAGAAACCGGGTGTGAATCACATAATGGCCACTTTGAAAAATGTCCACTTTGCATAATACCCATTTATTTCCGCTCCTCCTACCAATCAGAGTTCCGATCTGAGGACAGGGAAAATCATCCCACGGGGGTTGCAACCCCGCCGCCGTCCTCCTCGTAGTCAAAACTCAAAAACCCAAAAATAGTTTATTTCAAATAGGCTTAACGCTAGCACTTTTGAAAGGTCATGTTTTTTTTTTTTAAAAGAAGCTACCACCGGATCACAACGCGGCCTCAACTGAGAAGATCCGGCAAGAAACTCAGCGGGCTTGTCATTTTATCACTTTTTTAAACAGTGTGTCATGTTACAATTAGATCAGAGCGACAGTGTGTCTTGCCGTTCAAAATATCAAATAAGACAGAAAAAAAATAAAAAAATACAAAGTACAACAAACTAAAAGCCAAAGAGATAGTAGTCGGACCAGTCCCCCCAAGCAGCACCCGCGCACGAGCTGACTCGAGCAGCAGCCATCACTCCCCTCAACCATATTAGAGGGAAGGGGGTGAGTCGCCACAGTACTCTAGGTCCCACACTCCAAACGTCCAGCGACTCCGAAGTGCACAAGACCGACTAGAAGTATGTAAGTACTTACAAGTAAACCACTGGACCAATTTCCTGTATATTCAGCTTCTCGTCCAGGCCCTTCATAAATCTATTGTGGTTCGTTACGTTGAACACGTAGGCTCTCAGCTTCACCTCGTCTGGGGGGTCAGACCACCATTCGTACGGAGGCATTCCTGAAACGTGAAATATTTTGAGTATAGCTTCTAATAATACCAGCCCTTGTTTTGACCCACTGTTGGGCACGGACCTCCGCTCAAGATGAAGGGGCTTAGGCTCAGAGTAATTAGAATGGAGCTAGTATCGCGTCGATTCCCCGAACAAATTATTCGTGGCACTTTTGCGGGGTGCGGGAGGTGAAGTAAACACACACAGATACAATTTCACGCATACCCACACTATAATAAACTCGCAACACATTCAAAAAGATACGCACACAAATAAAGAATGACCTGAACATATGAACAAAATTTGGCAGAGGGGTTAGCGCATCATGATCTCTCAAGTGGTATCTCCTCTAAGGGCTTAGGCCATAGTCCACCACGCTGGCCAAGTACGGTTTGGTGGACTTCACACGTCATTCGAAAGCTAGTTAGGCTTTCTCAGACATGCAGGTTTCCTCACAATGTTTTCCTTCACTAAAAGCTAGTAACAATCGCACGAACATGATTCGCACATGATTAATTAAAGAAATCAGAGGTGCCGGGGTTCGTATCTCTGATTCGCCCACTGAGTTGCAACTGCTAAATCGGTACAGCTTATGTGTGAAGTTTAATAGTTGATACTTGTTATGCATATACCGTCCAGCTAGGTACCTACTACCACAATCTTTGAAGTCGCTGAACGTTTGGAGTGTAGTCGTCCATCGAGTACGGCAGCGACTCCGAGGAAGACGGCGGCGGGGTTGCGACCCCCGTGCCTGTGAGCACCGTGACAGGTTCCCAAGGAGCTTTTGTGTGCCCTCCGGGGGCGGGATCAAAGGCAAGGCACTGAGGGGTACGTGGTGCAGATCTCACCGGGGAGTCCAGATCTCGCTCTCATGTGCCGACTCGACAGCGCGTGTTTTAGTGGGTAAGGATCCCATACACCCCAGCTGACCCCCACAGGTCCCGGGGACTTATTGAAGGGATCCCCCGCGAGAACATAAAATAGGGCGTTGGAATAATACCGCGTCCCTAAATTTTGGCACCCCGGTCAAATGTCCGGCCCTGAAGTGGGCCCTGTTGATAGTTACTTGAAGACATTGCTTGTACACATACCATCTATGTCGATGACCGATACAGTCTAGCTCGGTATTACCGCATTGTGAGATACTCCGCCGCCACGCAGCAAGGTGAAAACATTGCTGTGTTCCGGTGTGAAGGGCACTGTAGCTGGTGATATTACCGGACACAAGAGACTTGATAACTAATGTCTCGTGTGACGAGTCTGTACAAGGAAGTTTACTAAAAACCTGCTGTGGCATTGTTTATATTGAATAAAAAATAAGTAAACAAAACACAGACCTATTTACTCAAACAGTGTAAAAAAAAGAAGATAAACACACACTATTATCATGACAAATATTTACCGGGAAGTTACGCACACATCGTGCGTGTCACGCGATGGCGCGGCAAGTTTAAGGTCACGAATTGTGGGTCTAGGTTACAGAGACAGGCCCACCGGGCGGGTTCATTAAGGCCGTGTGTACACGTATTCAAAAATTTCGAATGCGAAAATCAAAGATTTGCATAATATCCTTGGATTAGTGATTGCTTTTTTACCTAGCGCGGGATCGCGTTATTTTAGTGATTGAATCATTGATTAATTTTTAATAAAAATAATTTGTACCTAGAGGAACTAAAGTTACTTTCAAGTTATTTGGTTGATAGTTGGAGTCGCGATGATTTTGTCACTTTATAAGGCGATGAGTCAGCTTATCACCTTACAAGACTTAGGAAATCGCTCATCACTATTCCTTGGACGTTGTAAATTTATAAGTAATGCAACCAAACGTAATTATTGTTTGGAAAAAAACATAGATTTCATATTTCTCACTAAGTAAGTAATATCTTTGGAAAAAAACATTAAAAATAAATTTTAAGATAAACAATATGTTTTGGCACGCTGCACTTCTGAATATTTTGCACGTGCTAAGTATTTAGTAACATTCCTTTATTCTTTAAAATAAACGAATTCATTCATTCACTGATTTTCGAAAACTCGTTTTGTCACACCCCGTAATCGAACCGGCTAAAGTTAAAAAAAAAAATAACATTCTGTACTTTTATAGCGTCAATCGATTAGGACAATCATACTATAGATCAAATCTCACTTACAAAAATGGAAGAATAAATAACGCTGCTTACGCGTACCCCCGTACGCGTACGCGCCTCTACAGGTGTCCCGGAAATGGGGTATCAAACCGGTAATGACTTTTTTTTTTTGGAATGATAGACGCTGTTGGCCGCATATGGCCATTACAGCTTCACCGGACAATAGGAGGCGAGCGCTTAAAGCGCTCTAGCCTTTACGGCAGAAGTAGCGACGAGCTCAAGGGCACCTCAGGGAGGCACGGCCTCGGCTTGGGCTGTCGCTTAAGATCCGGTAATGACGTATTGTGTAACCCACAAGCATTCAATTTGTGAAAGAAAATAATGAAAAAAGTCAACAGTTTTAGTGCAGTGGCCTTAAAATTTTGTTCGTTATATAACCAAAAATGAATGAATTTCTTATTAAACAGGGCAGGTAAGTACGCATGCAATGACACAGGGTTGCTTAGGAACAGTTTTAGGACCATATAAATATTTTTTTTTAATGTAATTCAAAATATCACTTCTTGCGGTATTTGTCATTTTTTCCGGAGTCTTTGTTTCTGGGACACCCAGTATAGCCCGGGGGCACCGTATCATTGATACGGCTGCTACGGGGCGGTAGCTACGCCCCTGAATAAATTGCAGGTGTCTAAGAGCCGCTATAAAATGAACTTACCAGGTCTCATATTCATCTTCTCCCACAGCATGAAGTCTAGTGGTGTAAATATAAAACTACCTATCGATAATATTATAAGTATAACGCCCCACACACACTGGCCGATCGGATCTGAAACAACAGAAAAAAAGTAATTTTAAAAACAGCATAGGCAACATAGAAAGCCGTTGGTGTGGGATGCGACATGTGTCGACACACTTGCTGCGTCCCACACCCCGGCAACTTGCAGGGCGGCTGGAGGGACTGCGGCGACCGCTAGTGATGCAAAGCGACGCAAGTATGCAGCAGGCTTAGCACGATTTGCCAAGACTTCGTAATCTTGACAGTTCGGTGTGGAGTATGACGTAGTTATCGACCTAGCTAATACCGAAAATGACGTTTCTACGTCGATAACTACGTCATACTCCACACCGAACTGTCAAGATTACGAAGTCTTGGCAAATCGTGCTAAGACTGCAGCTCTAGGTTCGAGCTATATATTTGCGCTCTTTACGGTGGTGACCATGGCGCCTTGGTCTCATGAGACGCACGGTTCGGTGAAAGAAATTCCATCCAAACTTATCCAAGTCTCAGGAGACCGTCCGCGTCGGGCTGGTAGTTTTATCTGCTAATGTATAAGCTTGGCTATATAAAGGGGTAATACCGCCAGTCTTTTAGGGACCCTTCCCTCCCAGTGCGGCGACAACTTGGAGGAAGTTTTTTACCTAGTTTAAGTATACATATTTGTAAATAAACTGTAAATAGTTTCAGCATAGATAATGCTTTTTTAACCTTTTGACGTTAAAATACCTGGAGTAGGTAATTACTATAACTAAAAATTATGTATACCACATAGTTGACATAATCCCCAGGCTCGTTTACCGAGCAGCGATTACAACTGGCTTTGAGCCAGTGAGCTGTTATTGCTGCTTTGAGCGCTTCTTTTTTTATTTATGTCATTTCTAATCCCGTGGGGTGGCCGGGTAAGTATAGCACCCACCTAATTACTCCCGTTAGGTGTCCGTAAGAGGCGACTAAGTGACAAGTAATAAGATTTAAAAACTAAAACCCGACTACGGATAAAATCGCAGTCTAATAATGTGATATATTATATAGCCTATAACCAGCGGACAATCAAGACGCTTCTAACGACATCCTACTTGTCAAATTATGTTAAGTAGATTAGAAGATATGCGGGAACAGATGAACATACATACATACATACATTCTTGTTAAAATCATAACCCTCCCTCCGTTCCGTAGTCGGGTAAAAACAAGAAGACGGGCAGCAGCGTCTATCTATCTTACCTACCAGCTATACTGCAATCCCCAAAACGCCTACCAAGCGTGGGGATTATGGCAACCCCTCCCTTCTAAGGGGGAGGCTTTAGTTCAGCAGTGGACGTGTGTTAGCTGCTGATGATGACGACAGAGCAGTTTTAACTAAGACTAGCAATTCCCTGCGGCTACGCCCGTTATTATTTTACCACCCCATTTAACCATTTAGGAGTAGAATTTTCAAAAACCCTTTCTTAATGGATGCTTACATCTTAAGAAGAACCTACTGTCCAAATTACAGCATTCTAGGTCCAGCGGTTTGGACTGTACGTTGATGAATCAGTCAGTCAGTCAGTCGGGACAAGTAATTTTATATGTATTGTTAGACAGGAAAATCGAAATCAACAGTGTTGTATGGTTGGGGCACCTCACCGAGCCCAATTACCGATGGACGTGTCCCCGCACTAGACACGCGGGTGACACTTCTCGTTTTTCGCGTCATGTGTGTTTGTGCCAAAGATATTATATATAGAAGATAAACATAGTCCGATAAAAAATGAAACCAAAAAAGAAAAACCTATGTGTGAGTGAATTGTTTATGTGTAAAGGAAAAAAAGTGTTGTTAAAAAGTACTACGTACGTAATCGATATCGATGATATTTTGTGTGGAGATCACAATTATCTATATAATTTAAAATTGATGTTGATTTATAACAATTTACTAATAACCTTTAGTATTGCAAATCTCTTAATGATAAATTGTCAAAAGTGGTAAAACAGTCATTCTAAACAAAAATTGTAGTTTATTTTTGCTGTAAACATCGTAAATCGGATCATGAAAATAAGCATGCATTATAAATAATAATTATTAAAGTTCAGTATAGGTGAAGGAGCTTCCCCTATGAGATTCTTGAGAAGTATGCAATATTTCTAAATAGTATAAAACCAAAACATTAGGCGGACGTATTGGTCTAACAGTTCAACATCCTGGCTGGCTACCCAATAGGTCATTGGTTCGATTTCCACCAAGTGTCTGGGTTTTATTTATCTATTAAGTATGTATTTACAAATAAAAGTATATGAGTATGTATAAGTAAAAGTTGCCTGGTTTCCATAGTAGAGGCTCTGCCTTGTTTGGGATCAGATCACCATGTGTGGAGATCAAAGTGGAATAGACCTTCGTCCCAGGTTATTATCATAAAGACAAACAATATACTTATATTGTAAAATACATACTTATTGCGAACTGCTAATACGAATACTGCTGCTGCTTTACGAATTGCTAATTCTGTGGAGACGCGTGGAGTGTACAGCTAGATTGTGTTTGTTCCGGGTGTTTACATTATGATGGTCACTATTCTTTGCAAAAGCACTTATGTTTTTCTTTACATACAACAAATTTTCATAAATATATTGTGATACAACCGTTAGAATATCTATTTCTTTCAATTTCTCTTCTTCTTCTTTAAGTTATCACCAGAGAATCAAATTTGCCGACGTAGCTTAACGAATTACCAGACTGGAGTGGCTGCTCATATTTGCTGTAAAACCGATGGTCATTGGGAAACAGTGGTTTTGGAGTAGACACCACTAACCGGAAAACGCAGTGTAGGAGGTTTTGTGTTTCTAGGTTCTGATTTTATTTTCTTACTAACGACTTGACATAAATACCTGGTGGCGTATGGGTAAATTAAAGTAATTAAAGTTTAATCATAGGTTCACAGGGTATCGATAGCGGTAAAATTACTTTATTTATGTAAGAACAAGATCATCTGTTTTTCAATTGGAACTGCTAACAAACATAATTTATTTGGTGTTATCGTTTCCTAAAGGAACTGGTACTGACTTATATTTTTTTCAGTGTCATACATAAGTACAAGTAAATTAAATAAGGTACAGCCTCTTATTAGGCAACGTTGATGTTGTGACACACTTTGTATAAAACATTTTGCCTCAAAATGTATATCGCAGACAGAAATCAAAATCTTTATCACAGACACTGGAATATTGTAGGGATTCCATCCATACTAGTCTTTAATCCGCATCTATTTTTGTCTTATCAAAGAATTATTTTGATAATCTGAAAGAATACATTTGAATTATTATTATTATCATATCAATTTACATAAAGAATATAGAGACTGCAAAATATTTTTAGACCGTATAAATATAAACTCCTTGAAACTAAAACAAAAAGACGTAGAATTTATATTTGTGCTACTAATAAAAACTATTTGCTTTAATATCGATATCGATACTCATGACGTCAGGACTTTTTCAAGCCCTATTGTAAACAAATCGTTTTACATTTTACACAAAATATCCCGCTATTCTTCATATAAAAGTTATAAATTATGATCAGTTTGAAGAAAAACATGTATTCTACGATATTATTAGGATTTTCAGCCAAATTTTCAACCAAAACCCTACAAATATAGCAAGCAAAAATGCAGTCAGGAATAGTAATCAATTACCTGTGAAATGTTTACTTATTCGTTGTATTACGATTTGTAACATCACATGCACTTATTGCACAAGCCACCATAATGGAACAATAATATTTTAAATTATAAATTTGAGATCGTGCTAAATTATTATGATTTACTTTGACAGTAAACAGACCGCGAGGCAGCGTTGCAGTGGCTAATGTCAAAAGTGATGCGGAATTAAAAAAAAGAATTTTATCTCTGCCTCTGTTGCACTCGTGCAGTTTGTATTTGATTAGAACTTCTCCTTCCCACGCTATGTTCATCTTTTTGAACGTAGTGAAAAAAATCTTAAATCTATGGTTTGTGCTAATAAATAATTGTCTTGATTAAATCAGTGTTTCTCTTCTTTCTGCGTTATAGTATAGATAATAAATACAAGGACCATGCCCATATTAGTATGGAGCTGAAAGTCAGAAATGCCATGCAATGCCCAAATTGCAGCTCTATGTCATATGATAACTATTTAACAGTATTTATATGATAACTAGATTTAATGTCATATAAAACACCGGTTCAAAAGATATCGGACATTAAACATGATATGATTTAAAATTAACAACATAATTCTAGTTTTTATTTATTAGAGCAATCTTGTAATAAAAAACTATATCTGGGCATTTCTGGGGCACAAATGGGCATGGTCCTTTATGTTAGTGTGCCATATATTTGTAGTACACCGCTGCCCATTTATTCCGATAGAGAGTTTCTCCTGCAAAATGGTTGTGTGGAAGCAATTGCTTATATCGATAAGTAAGACCACCATTTGTACATCCTATGTTTTAGTTCTAAGTTTATATTGTAGGTAAATATCTTCTTGGTGTACAATAAAGAGTATTCTATTCTATTATAAAATCTTGTTTAATACCGATTTCGTTTTTGCGTATTTCGTTAACATGCAGAAAAGCAGTTGAAGATAACCATATCTGATCATAAAAATCCAATTGCCGATTTGTTACAGCTGATTGAAAATTAATTTCCGATAACAATGCATTGATTATAGGATTAAAATCGTTTTAGACAAGTGATGGACACTGCAACTGGAAAGATTACTAGAATTAGTCATGGTTTTCACTAGACACTGTATTATGCAACTATTTGTGGGCAGGTTGCTTACCATCAGGCCAGTGCCAGGTTTTTGAAGTGAAAACTTCTTTAGCGGCGTTGTGCACTTTTTGTGATGGGTAAAAAATGTTAAACTCGCGTCAGGACTAGAGGTGGTTAATATAGCACATAGCACTTTAACTTAGCACGCTATATTTACTCAACGTATAGCATATGCTATATTTGTTTCTGCTAGGCGCTATAAATCGCACCGCGCTATTTATCTACAGAAGTTAAACCTACAAACGAACTAAGCGCGGCCTCGCGCTATAGCACTTTATAGCAGTTAGCAACAAATAGCATCAAGCAAGTCCTGTCTCGTCTCGCAACTTCGCAAGTCGCAGTTAGTCATCGCGCTCGACGTAAGTACGCACGCGATTTTCGTAGGTGCTGTTTTGATTTTGTTGTATTCGTCCTAGACTGGTTGTATTTATATCGTATAGTTAGTGTAAGTGTAAATAAAGTAGAAATAAGGAGTCTAATCGTTTATAGGGGTACAATAGGCGAATTCACCAGTATAAAACTATTCTTAAAACTCTTTGAATGAAGAGACGAATTGTGATTGTGTTCGGTACAGTGATCTGAAGTGAGTCAAACGAAAATGGCTAACCGTCGCGTCGTAGCGATTTACCTTTGTGGAACTTTTTTGAAAAGCCGCCGCCACCAAACGAAGAGTTGCGTACTTCTATTCTAGCTAATAGTTTCCAGACATACGCTATGTATGCAACATACTATTTTACATGCTATAACATAGCATGTAAATTAGCATGCTAAAAAAATATAGTTTATAGTCTATAGCATGCTGCTATAAAATAGCATATTTGAACAATACTAGTCAGGACACATGACCTGATTGAAAATTCGTAAGACGGAGGGAACGTAGACCGCCGGCGCGGCGTAGGAGAAGTATCCCCCTCTCTTTCTACCTTGCGGCGAAAATATGCGAAATTGTAGGTGGCAAGCAAGCATGCAGCCTGATGGTAAGCAGTCACCGCAGCCTATAGATGCTAGCAACACCAGAGCAATCATTAGCGCGTTGCCGTTGCTACAGTGCCCTTCACGTCGGAATACAGCAACGTTTACACACTGCTGCTTGGCGGCAGAATATCTGACACTGCGGTGGTACCTACCTGGATTGTTCCTTGCACAAGGAACCTACAACTTAATGGCGTTTGTTTCTTCACTAATTTTGTCATCATCATCAGCCGGGAGACGTCCACTGCTGAGCAAAGGTCTCTTCGAACCTCTTGGAACGCCGCAATGAACGACAATTGGCTAATTTGCATCCACCGGTTGCCTGCGACGCGCACAATGTCGTCGGCCCACCTAGTGGGAGGCCTGCCTACGCTGCGTCTTCCGGTTCGTGGTTGCCACTCGAGAACATTTCTTCCCCAGCGGTTATCGGTTCTTCGAGCGATGTGGCCTACCCATTGCCATTTCAACTTGCAGATTCTGAGATGTCGGTGACCTTGGTTCTTGCGCGAATCTCCTCATTACGGATTCAGTCGCGCAAAGAAACTCCGAGCATAGCTCTTTCCATAGCTCGTTGTGTGACTCTGAGCTTCTCTAAAAAGCCAGCTGTTCAGGACCACGCCACTAATTTTAATAGTGTACTTACTACAAGGATAAATTACTTTTACTAAGGTCTACATCATCGAGAGCATCACAAGGGTGTAGGGGGGAGCGAAAGTGCACGCTCCCCCCTACGAGACCAGGAGTTCCAAACGGAGTGCTCATAGTCCACCCACAGCGATGTTGAATGCCACTGGGAAGGTTTTAGAGCATATAAATATGGTCTACTGTCAGTGGCATTAAAAGTTGTAAGGAGGGGGAATGGGCCTCTGGCGATGGGTCCGAGCGGTATCAGTTCTCTCCCGATCAACGGCCTCCTTCTGAGATATGATTGTCTCACAGAAGGAGGCTACATCTCTATGTCGATTCATCCAGCAGCATAGCCGACACTACTGCTACCAGAGATTGATCGTGTCCGATCCGGTTGACTAGGCGTCCACTGCTGAACATATACGTCTCTTCGAACCTCTTGGAACGCCGCAATGAACGACAATTGGCTAATTTGCATCCACTGGTTACCTGCGACGCGCACAATGTCGTCTGCCCACCTAGTGGGAGGCCTGCCTACGCTGCGTCTTTCGGTTCGTGGTCGCCACTCGAGAACCTTTCTTCCCCAGCGGTTATCGGTTCTTCGAACGATGTGGCCTACCCATTGCCATTTCAACTTGCAGATTCTGAGATGTCGGTGACCTTGGTTCTTGCGCGAATCTCCTCATTACGGATTCAGTCGCGCAAAGAAACTCCGAGCATAGCTCTTTCCATAGCTCGTTGTGTGACTCTGAGCTTCTCTAAAAGACCAGCTGTTCAGGGTCACGCCGTGTTGGGGGTATTGGCTTTGATGGGGCTGGTGGTAGCCTCCGTCCACTGTTAACCCTTTTGCGTTCACGACCCACGAACCGAACCCCCTATAAGGCAGGGGATACATCGTGATATTACTAATGCACGGCCTCCGTCTAAGATATGACTGTCTCACAGAAGGAGGCTACATCTCTATGTCGATTCATCCAGCAGCATAGCCGACACTACTGCTACCAGAGATTGATCATGTCCGATCCGGTTGGCTAGGATTCACTACTCCGAGGCCCACGCAGAGAGAACCTCTACACCTCAGTGGTGTGCAGTCCATACAGGCAAGAAGACTTTGGTAGCCAAAGTCCTAGGACTTCTCTGAATGACTATAATAGTAAATACTGGAAGCAGTATGTTCTTTTGCCTACCCTGTGATAAAATTGTGTGCACGTCACTGATACACCTAGGTACCCTCATACCTTTACTAGGTATTAGGTCCTTGTGCAAGGAACCGTCCAGGTAGGTACCACCGCAGTGTCAGATATTCTGCCGCCAAGTAGCAGTGTGTAAACATTGCTGTGCCGGTGTGAAGGGCACTTTAGCTAGTGAAATTATCGGACATAAGACACTTGATAACTAATGTTTTAAAGGTTCAGCACCGCGCTAGTGATTCTTCTGGTGTTGCTAGCGTCTATAGGCTGCGGTGACTGCTTACCAGCAGGCGGACCGCATGCTTGCTTGCCACCTTGGTAGTATAAAAAAGCTAGTGATAACATATGTACCTTTGATTGTGCTTCTGCTTATCTTTTTTGGAAACACAGTCGACATAATATGAGTCGTGCACCGGACGCGTGACCCCAATATCCAAAACAAAACATAGACTATGACGTCATTCTCGTCACGTAGTGACGTCACGTGGTCTAATATGCTCGTCATAAGCCAATACACGAGTCTCATGCATATGAGAATCTATTTTTATGTGATTAGTAATCCGTATTGCGTTTGAATAAAGAAGCAATTTAAATTACAGCACACCGCTGCGTCCCACACCCCGGTAACTTGCAGGGCGGCTGGAGGGGCTGCGGCGACCGCTAGTGATGCAAATCGGCGCAAATATGCAGCTCTAGATTCGAGCTATATATTTGGCCTTGGTCTCATTAGACGCACGGTTTGGTGAAAGAAATTTCATCCAAACTTATCGTAGTCTCAGGAGACCGCCGCGCCGGGCTGGTAGCTATTTCTGCCAACGTATAAGCTTGGATATACAAAGGGGTAATGCCGCCAGTATTTTAGGTACCCTTCCCTCCCAGCCGTGGAGGTTTTAGTGGGTTAGAATCCCGATCCCAGTAACAATAAACCGGTTGAATCCCACAGCCCCGCGAGAACAAACAAAAAAGGTAGCTATGTATCTTCGGCCGAAGTGGGTATAATACTATTCCGTGGGTATAACCACTACTTTTACCCTGAGCGATATCTCCCTGAGGGTTTAAACTCGATTTCTAATTCACTTTTTTTTAAAAACAGAATCGAATTATAAATACGAAGATCTAAACTAACATAGTTTTTAATATTCCTTACACGTTCCACGTCACTATTTATGTAAATGCGGCCCTAGGCCGTTCATTGTCAGATCTCCATCACTAGGTTGTATACGTGCGATACCTTTGTCACCGTATAGATTAAAATTAGAATACATTTTGTCGATGGCGTACCATAAAAGGGATGAGGAAGTTTTAGTTTTTAACGTTTTGTATGCCGAAATAAACAATTGTAGCTTGAAGCGTATGGTAAAATAAATGTCGCAATGAACGCAGAGCATTGTCACTACGAGCGAATATGCTAGATTTCGGGTTTTAGCCATGTACAGACCAAGTCAAAGTTAAACAACTTTTTTTTTTGGAGGATAGTTGCTGTTGGCCTCAGATGGCCATCACAGCTTCACCGGGCAAGAGGGCGAGCGCTTAAAGCGCTCCAGCCAGAAAGGCAGGGGGAGCGACGAGCTCAAGGGCACCTTAGGCACGGCCTCGGCTTGGGCTGTCTCTCTGAGAGGGCTGATTCTACCACCGGTTCACAACGCGCCACCACTGAGAAGAGCCGGCAAAAAACTCAGTGGGGTGATGCTCATCATTGAGGTCGCATACCACCCTTCGGCCTCGCCGGCGAGACCGATGTCTGTTTGATAGACCAAGTTAACGTTACACTATTTAAGGCGTATTGCACATTACGTTGACAAAACAATGATGGCTTTTTCTTCTTATTATTTTTTTCATTTTAAAACTTCACTTCGCTTAACAAAAAGTGAATGAAAGAACCATGAAAGAACGAATGATTTCTGAGAAGTGGTCGCAGACTAAGAACAATGTTACCACACAGCAACGTAACTTTATAACCAAATGTTACTGTGTCGACTGTTCCCCATTTTTAGTCGTAGCGACGGAACAAAGTCGACTCGGCGACCAGAAAATGTTACTAGAATCAATCAGTGTCGACACAAAAGTGTCGACTTGTTTCGTAACGGCTACCAAAAAGTGCTATATGGGCTCCGTTTGGAGTTGGTACTCGGGGGCCCTGGGAGTCAGTTATACTAAGAAGTCTTACAATGCTCTGCCGATCCAATATAATAATGCAGGGTTCTGCTGCGACTGCCGAAATTCTGCAGTGTGTCGACCATGTTCGCTGAGGCTTGTAGAGAGGGATTCGATGCCGTATGGCGCAAAAAGCCTGGGGTCACTTGTATGTATTGCGAGGCAGACCTAGCAGCAGCCTCATGATACGTGGACCCTAACTGCTGGTCTTTTAGGGAAGCTGAATCACAACGAGCAATGGAGAGAGCTATGCTCGGAGTTACTTTACGCGATAAACTCCGGAATGAGGAGATTCGCCGAAGAACTAATGTCAACGACATATCTAATAATAATAATAATATCTATTTATTATGAGACACCACTTTAAAAAAAACAAATAAACAAGTAAGTACAAGTAAAATCTATACTTATAATAAAACTGTAACAGGTCCATTTCTGTACATTGAAGATACTAAAGCCAAAAATGTATTTTTTTTATTTTTGTCTGTCTGTCTGTATGTATCTCGGCTGAGCATCACGCCGAAACTACTGGATGGATTGCAACGAAACTTGACATGATTTGAGATCTTACTACGAGGTAGGACATAGGATACTTTTTATCCCGTAATCTAGCACGGTTCTTTTGGGAGAAGGGATTAAAGTCAAAATGGGTAGTTGGTTATACGCTTGGTCCGATTTTATCAATTTTTCTTTATAATATTATAAATATTAGTAAGGGAACACTCATAGAGAGTTGTTATCATGGTTTTGTAATCGATCGGGTTAAGCAACGTTAGGTAAGGTCATTAAATAGATGGGTGACCGTTTAACGCCATTTGAACTAAACGGGTCCGTGCTTCGGAGAGCAAGTAAAAAGTGGGTCCCAGTTTTTAACTGACTATAAAAAAGGAGGTTATGTATTCGATGCGAATGTCTGTTATTAAAAGTTTAGTTAACGTAAAAATAGCGCAGGCGGAGCTGCGTGGGTCAGCTAGTACTACAATATAGTTACTTATCTAAAAACATAAGTACTTAAGTAAACCTAATAGAAATTATTAATTTTGCGTTGTGGTGTCACACAAACGGACGCACTCAGCTTATATGTCGTGTTTGAATTACAACACGACGCTGGTTTTCAGTGCGCCCCTAAGGGGTCATCCATTAATCACGTGATGTTTTTTAGCAACTTTTTAACCCCTCCTGGTGATATGTGGTGAGGTTTTAAAATAAATCCCCCCCCCCCCTACCCAAAATCGCGTGTATTTTTTTGTACAAACTATATTGAAATTTTTGGAATATTAACTTTAAATACAGGTAACTGATTAAATGTTGAAGGGGAAGTCGTTGCCGGCAACGGTGAGTCAAGGCCACGTGCTGCTGTTTGGTTTAGACATCGTGCATTCAACGAAAAATAAATACACGTGATGTCTCATTATACCCTTCCCCCCTCCTGGTGATATTTCGTGATTTTTTCGGAACTCCTCCCCCCCCCCCCCCCTTTCGAGCCTCAGGTGGTTAATGTACGACCTCTAAGGTGACTGTCGCTTCCTATAGTGTGATTACAAAAATATCTTAGTACCTATCTACATCATGTCTTCAACATACTCTAGCATTCTATAATTTTACATACTACAACATATAATTATAACTAAAACTTTATTTTTCTTACTTAAATACTTATAAGTATCTCTCAGAGTCTGCTAGATGAAGTGGCAATGGGCAGGCTACATAGCTCGGAGGACCGATAACCGTTGGGGAAGAAAGGTTCTGGAGTGGCGACCACGAACCGGAAGACGCAGCGTAGGCCTCCCACTAGGTGGAGTGACGATATTGTGCGCGTCGCAGGTAACCGGTGGATGCATATAGCCAATTGACGGTCATTGTGGCTTTCGAAGAGGGATGCATAATGTTTAGCAGTAGTATTTCGGCTGATGATCATAGTGTTATAGATAAAACACCCAGACATTATGGTGGGAATCGAACCCAACCAAATAAAAATCGAATCGAATCGAACCGTCAATTAAAATAGGTAAGTAAGGTAAGTATACATTTTTTTTGTCGCGGGGAGCTGTGGGGCTCGACCGGGGTATGTGGGATTCTTACCCACTAAAACCCCCGCGGCTGTCGCATCGGCACATGAGAGGGGGGACCCCAGGGCTCTCCGGTGGGATCTGCACCAGGGGCCCCTCAGTGCCTTGCCTTTGAGCCCGCCGCCGGGGGACGCATTGTAGCCCCCCGGGAACCTGACACGGTACTCACGGGGACGGGGGTCGCAACCCCGCCGCCGCCGTCCTCCTCGGAGTCACCGCCGTACTCAATGGACGCTCAAAGGTAAGCATACTTACTGCAACAAATCCGTTTCTTAGTTTTCCCGTCAGCATTATCTATGGTACATTTTATTTCTACATCCATACAGTCTTCTATGCAATTCTCAGCGGCTTTGTATAGGCTGCTGAGCGACTCAGCGCCACTGTGAGACGTCTCAGTGGCCTCCGAGTGCGTTGACCTGGACGACGAATTGTCTGACGATGGCAAAATCTTCTCAGCTGACATATTTATTTTTGTTTCTTTGGTTTATCTGAAAAGAAGTGGATTTATATAGCAATAGCAGTAACAGCTCAGTGGGCGAGCGTTTGCCTTTGACACAGGGTGCGCAGGTTCGAACCCCGGCTCGCACCTCTGATTTCTTTAATTAATCATGTGCGAATCGTCTTTGTGCGATTGTTACTAGCTTTCGCTGAAAAACATCGTGAGGAAACCTGCATGTCTGAGAAAGCCTAACTAGCTTTCGAATCAAAGTCAAAGTAAAAAATCTTTATTTTCAAATAGGCTTACCACCGGATCACAACGCGGCCTCAACTGAGAAGATCCGGCAAGAAACTCAGCGGGCTTGTCATTTTTTCACTTTTTTTTAAACATTGTTTGTTTTGTTACAAATGAATCGACATTAGCGATAGTGTGTCCTGCCGTTCGAAACATAAAGCAAGGGAGAAAAGCAGAAAACAATAAACTAAAAGGCCAAAGGGATAGTAGTCGGACCAGTCCCCCCCAATCGAATGACG
This sequence comes from Furcula furcula, assembly GCA_911728495.1. Lineage (NCBI taxonomy): Eukaryota > Metazoa > Arthropoda > Insecta > Lepidoptera > Notodontidae > Furcula > Furcula furcula. The sequence continues at coordinate 5,023,960 of OU452270.1, forward strand.
TGTGAAGTCAAAAAAAAAAGTCCATCAAGCTGCACTTGGCCAGCGTGGTGGACTATGGCCGAAAGTGGGACAAAACAATAATAATAATAAAGTAATAATAATTAGATGGTGGGGTCACTTGTGCAACCGGCCCCATCGTCTGGGGTTCCCATAAAAATGTAACGAGGTATCCTCTGCATTAAAGGTTTCGCCAGACAGCGGACGGGACGGGACGGAGACGGGACGCTATCGCTAGAGGGACGGCGACGCGGCGTGGATGTCACACTGCGGGCTGCGGTGACATTTGGTACCTTTATTTTCGTGACCACTTTTTGTGCAGTTCATCATCAGCAGAAAGATAGAAGGATGTCCATTGCTGAACAAAGGCCTCCTTAAAAGGGAGGGGTTACCATAATCCCTACGCTTGGTAGGCGTCTTGCGTCGTCATACTATCTAGCACAAATAATAAATAGACTAGATCCGCACTTAAGTATTATAATTTCACCAAAAAATATATATATGTATTTATACTATCCGTTTCAACTAAGAATGTGGCCGCCATCTTGCCAAATATATAATTACTAAAAAAATTGTTTTAACAAATAGATAGCAAAATAAGACATGACAATGAATAATCAAAACCGGGGCGAATTTTTCATTTTGTGTTTACTCTGCTGTCGGTACAAAAAACGTAAAAAACGAGTGAAGTTCCGCAGTCGCGATCATAATGACGGCCACATTCTTAGTTGAAACGCATAGTACAGTCGAATTGAGAACCTGCTCCTTTTTGAAATCGGTTAAAAGTAGTCTATAGCACTCGGGGATAATATACATTTTTAACAGTGAAAGAATTTTCGAAGAAGAAAATCGGATCAGTTGTACCGGAGATCTAAAATAACAAACTTTATCGCTTTCGAATGACGTGTGAAGTCCGCCAACCCGCACTTGGGCAGCGTGGTGGACTATGCCTAAGCCTCCTCATCATGAGGGGAGGCATGTGCCCAACAGTGGGCTGGGGCTGGTATAATTAATATTAATTTAATAAATAATAAATCTATGCTCAAAGCCCATACCATTAGAGACGAGTGGGCGTTGGCTATCGGACCGAGCACACTGCTACGACTGGTCTTGACCTTCCACAATCCTATCAGTTGTGCCCTCCACTATCTATAATAATTAAAATAGTATTGTCCGTTTGTCAACCAGTGTGTGTTGCCAGTGATGACATATGGTACTGAGACGTGGACTCGAACGGCTGGCCTTTTAGAGTCACTGGCTCAGAGTCACACAACGAGCTATGGAGAGAGTTATGCTCAGAGTTTCTTTGCGCGACAGAATCCGAAATGTGGAGACTCGCCGAAGAACTAAGGTTACCGAAATAGTTCTCAGAATCTGCAAGTTGAAGTGGCAATGGGCAGGCCACATCGCTCGAAGAACCGATAACCGTTGGGGAAGAAAGGTTCTCGAGTGGCGACCACGAACCGGAAGACTCCGAGTAGGCAGGCCTCCCACTAGGTGGACAGACGACATTGTGCGCGTCGCAGGTAACCGGTGGATGCAAATAGCCAATTGTCGTTCATTGTGGCGTTCTAAGGGGGAGGCCTATGTTCAGCAGTGGACGTCTTCCGGCTGGTGGTGATGATGATGATGATTGTCCGTTTATGATTATAGAATTTTTGATGCTTTTTCATCATCATCGTCACTGAAGACATCTGCTAAACGAAGCCTAGAACACCATTTCAGTTTTATTTTAGGATATCTAAAAACTATACTACTTAGAAACATTGATTTAATTTTCGTGTAAAATATAGATAGACATATAATTATTTCAGATTTTTCCCAATCGGTGCGGTTTGTAACAGTATCTTTTTTTAAAGTTTTGAGTAAGTATACAGGGTTACAGGAAAAGTCGTGCTAGATCCGTTGAGGGCGTGGAGTACCCATCATTTCTGACTTATTTCACTATGAAACACCCCACCCTAAACTTAACCAAAATAAAAAAAAGGAAAAAAAAAAAAACTTAAACTTAACTTAAACAAAATAAAATTTAATAGCCTAAAAATCGGCAATTTTCAATAAAAAATTTAAAGTCGAAAATCTCGAAAAGGGTTAAGTTTAGGGTGGGGTGTTTCATAGTGAAATAAGTCAGAAATGATGGGTACTCCACGCCCTTAACGGATCTAGCACGACTTTTCCTGTAACCCTATATAAACTACGTGGCATAAAATGAATATCTGTTTTGAAAGGTGCATATAGCCCTTTCATAATATGATACCCCACTCGATATACTAGTCGCCTCGATCCCCAATGAAAGAAAATAAAAGATTAATAATATTTAGGTTCTTTTTTATACTACCAAAGTGGCAAGCAAGCATGCGGCCCACCTGTTGGTAAGCAGTCACCGCAGCCTACAGACGCTAGCAACACCAGAAGAATCACTAGCGCGTTGCCGACCCTTAATACATTAGATATTAAGTCGTATCTTGGTCTCGTGGTATCTTCTTTTAAAGTTGTGATTATAAACTATGTGACATAAAATAAATATCTGTTTTGAAAGGTGCAAATGAAGCCCTTTCATAATATGATAACCCAACTAGATATTAGTCGTCTTGAAAATGAAAAGAAAAAGATATTTTTTTTTTATTTGAAACAAGGCCGCCGGCAACAGCTAGTGTAGTGATTGATATATTAATTACGTTTGAATATAAATTTATTGTATTACGTTATCAAAGAATTCAATAAATCACTTTCTATTTTAAGTCATGCTATCTTCCGTTAACGCCTGTCTATATATTGTAGGACCCTGTTTATTATTATAAATCACTAAGTATATTATTAATAATAATAATATCTTGGGACAATCCACACACGGTTACCCAATCCCAAACTAGGTAGAGATACGGAAACCAGACAACTGATACTAATACTTATATACACACATTTTTTTTTTGTAAATACATACATAAGTAGATAAATAACACCCAGACACTTGCTGGAAATCGAACCCACGACCCATCGGGTAGCAGCCAGTCTAACCATTTTTTTTTTTTTGGGAATGATAGACGCTGTTGGCCGCAGATGGCCATTACAGCTTCACCGGACAATAGGAGGCGAGCGCTTAAAGCGCTCTAGCCTTTACGGCAGAAGTAGCGACGAGCTCAAGGGCACCTCACTAGACCAACGGACACGTCACGAGAATAATTACGAGAAGACTCCGTAGAGCAGCAAGGAACCGTTTTCTTTGTAAACTAGAGGTAGCGGGATCAAATCCTGCTGGGAGCAACTTTGTATAGTTATTCCTTACTGGCTAAGACAATACATGCCGATCATCTGATTGTCTGAAAAGTAAGATGATCCATGCGTCGGATGGGCATGTAAGAATTCGGTCCTGCGGCTAACTTCTCCCAGTCGTGTCGGTCTTCCGTCCCATCGTATTGTGAGAGTAAAGGAAGAGAGTGCACTTGTGTCTACGCAAGCACGCGTGCACTATAATATCTCCCGCGTAGATGACTGATCTTCTGAAAGATTGAAGCCGGGCCTGTTGGTCTAGTAGTTAGGCAACTGTCCGGGTGTCTATCTATACTTATAATAAAACTGTAACAGGTCCAATTCTGTACATTGAAGATATTTTGAAAATTATATTTGGAGGGCATTCTATAACCGATACTAAAGCCAAAAATGTATTTTATTTTATTTTTGTCTGTCTGTCTGTCTGTCTGTGTCTCGGCTGAGCATCACGCCGAAACTACTGGATGGATTTAAACGAAACTTAGCATGATTTGAGTTAATACTCCGAGGTAGGACATAGGATACTTTTTATCCCAAAATTTTTGATCTCGATTTTGAGGGTAGAATATTGATCCAGGCACTAAGAAAGATCCATTCTTTGCATACAAACTCCTTTTCACACAAGTTTTAAACAAAAATCTACCAAAAAATCGAAAAATATCAATTTTTTTTTTCAACGGACGTTATGACGCGGTATGACGTCATAGCATGCAAAAATTCCGACAACTATATTGGATTTTATGACTTTATCTTCGAGTTATTATCATTCCAGCATGGTTCCCTTGAGAGAAGAGATTAAAGTCATAATGGTACTTGATTATACACGTGGTCCGATTTTATCCATTTTTCAGTTCAGTTATAATAAATAAACTATTTTGCAGAATATACACAGCAGGTACGCTAACACCAACTTCAATAATATTTTCGTTATTTTATGCTTTTTAGATAATTTACTTTGAAGTCGGTTTTTATTTTTTTTTAAATAGTTTATTTTAAAAATAGTTTATTTAACACTTTTTAGTGACTTATTTTACCAAGATAGGTATCAGCACTATCACGCAACTCGAACGTCTACATTACAGTAACTTACTGAAAACATAAAAAGTTTATATCTCTTAAACTACTGGACCGATTTTGATGAAATTTGTACTCTACCCTAAGTTGAAAGATACTCTAACTATTGCAAAAAGAATTTTCGAAATCGGACTTGTAGTTTCTGAGAAATCCGCGGACAAACCTACATACATACATACACTCGTGAAATTTGGTAAATTCGTTTAGAAGCCCACATAGACTAACATGTATTAATATTACGCATTTTTATTAATATTACATACATACGCGTCGAATACAGAACCTCCTTTTTTGAAGTCGGTTAATAATAATAAGGAGACATTCATAGACTGCTGTTAATAATGTTTGGTAATCGATCAGGTTAAGCAACGTTAGGTAAGAACATTATATAGATGGGTGACCGTTTAATGCCATTTGAACTGAGCGTCTGCGTGCTTCAAAGGGCATGCAACAAGTGAGTTCCAGTTTATGACCAACTTTAAAAAAAGGAGGTTATGTATTCGACACGAATGTATCTAATACTATTAAAAACTATTTTTAAAAAAATAAAAACCGACTTCAAAGTAAATTATCTAAAAAGCATAAAATAACGAAAATATATTGAAGTCGGTGCTAGCACATCATGTTAACTAACACTAGCACCAGATGACACCGACTTCAATATATTTTCGTTATTTTATGCTTTTTAGATAATTTACTTTGAAGTCGGTTTTTATTTTTTTAAAAATAGTTTATTTAACACTTTTTAGTGACTTATTTTACCAAAATAGGTATCAGCACTATCACGCAACTCGAACGTCTACGTTACAGTAACTTACTGAAACCATAAAAAGTTTATATCTCTTAAACTACTGGACCGATTTTGATAAAACTTGTACTCTACCCTAAGTTGAAAAATACTCTAACTATTGCAAAAATAATTTTCAAAATCGGACTTGTAGTTTCTGAGAAATCCGTGGACAAACCTACATACATACATACATACCTACATACATACATACATACATACATACATACACTCATAAAATTTGGTAAATTTGTTTAGAAGCCCACATAGACTAACATATATTAATATTACGCTTTTTTATCAATATTACATACATACGCGTCGAATAGAGAACCTTCTTTTTGAAGCCGGTTAATGAAGCCGGTTAAAAAATAAGGATGCACTCATAGACAGGTGTTATCAATATGTGGCAATCGATCAGGTTAAGCAACGGTAAGCAAGGGCATTACATAGATGGGTGACCGTTTAATGCCATTTGAATTAAGCATCTCCGTGCTTTGGAGGGCAAGTAAAAAATGGGCCCCAGTTTTTAACCGACTTTAAACAAAGGTTATGTATTAAACGCAAATGGATGCCATGCCTAATCATCGCCGCCTAGTTGCATGTTTATCGGTTTTTTATAGATTGTTCCACGTTGAATGCGCTCAAGCACTTTTTGACCTTGTACCACCATCCCCTTTCTTTTACTGGACTACCAGGCACCGGCAGGGTCTCCACTGCTTTGTCGTTGACACTCCAACTTGCCGCACTAAGCGTTTTGCTTCTTCTTTTCTCATGCGCACGGCCAAGCTGTGGAATACCCTCCCGGACAACGTTTTCCCTGATAAATATAACTTGGGTGTATTCAAGTCTAGAGTGAACAGGCATCTTATGGGTAAGCGCGGTCCATCCTAGACCACATCTTCACTTACCATCATGTGACATTGTGGTCAAGCGCAAACCTATTTATTATAAAATAATAATAATAACTTTGTAAAATGAATAAATGGAATAATAATAATAAAAAAAAATAATTGCCAGTAAATTGGATTATTGTTTTTTTTAAGCTTTTTTTTCGCTTGGTTTGTACAATTTCTGTGTTTATATGTCAAATAAACGTTTTTTCTTCTTCTTCTTAAAATTTAGCTCAGGTAAAAAGAGTGCAAACGGAGCTGCGCGGGTCGGCTAGTTTACAATAAAAGTATATAAGCATTAGTATCGGTTGTCTGATTTCCATAGTAAAGGCTCTGCCTAGTTTGGGATCAGATGACCGTGTGTGGATTGTCCCAGAATATTATTATTGTCAGGGCACACCTTCCGACTAATTATTCCTAAATTTTGACTATTTAACGTAAATGTCACCCGTGGAGATATACCCTCCCATCTACTTCCGTTGGGTGTCCGTTAGAGGCGACTAAGGGAAAACAAGAAGACGGGCAGCAGCGTCTTTCTATTGGACTACCTACCACCTATACTGCATCCCAAGACGCCTGCCAAGCGTGGAGATTATGATAACCCCTCCCATCTAAGGGGAGCCCATTGTTCAATAGTGACGGACATGTAACGGCTGCTGATGCTGATGCTGATGAAGGGTGTAGATTGTCCCAGTTCTTATAAACAAAGGTAAAATTGTACATTGCAGTAACAGCTTAGTGGGCGAGCGCATGCCTTGGAAACAAGGTGCGCAGGTTCTAACCCCGTCTCGCACCTCTAATCTCTTTAATTAATCATGTCCGAATCGTCTTTGTTCTATTGTTACTAGCTTTCGGTGAAGGAAAACATCGTAAGGAAACCTGCATGTCTGAAAAACCCTAACTAGCTTTCGAATGACGTGTGAAGTCCGCCTACCCGCACTTGGCCAGCGTGGTGGACTATGGCCTAAGCCCCTTCATCTTGAGGGGCGGTCCGAGCCCAACAGTGGGACAAAAACAAGGGCCGATATTATTAAAATCGTAGTAAGACTCAACTCGAGGCAACTCGTGCGCAGAGTGCTTGGACTGGTCCGACTACTATCCCTTTGGCCTTTTAGTTTGTAGTATTTTCGTCGTATTTTTTTTTTAAACGTACGGCGGAACTCTGTTACTGATGCTGATCAAGTTGTAACAAGACAAAAACTGTTTAAAAAAAAGGGAAAAAATGACAAGCCCGCTCAGTTTCTTGCCAGATCTTCTCAGTTGAAGCCGCGTTGTAATCCGGTGGTAGCTTTTAAAAAAATTGACCGTTCAGAAGTGTTAAGCCTATTTGAAATAAATACTTTTGAATTTGAATCTGGTCCAGATGGTAGACATCCCATAATCTATGATTGACGATACATTAAATCCTGATTGTTTCAATTGGCACTGCATCTAACATTAAGGCCAATATCATATTCGGGTCGCATCAATAAGCCAATAGTTTTCCAATTTAATTCATACGACGGGCTTTACATTTATACAAGCTTTTCATCATCATCAGCAGCAACCAAAAGACGTCTACTGCAAAGGCCTCCCCTTTAGAAGGGAGGGGTTGCCATAATCCCCGCGCTTAGCAGGCGGCTTGGGGATCGCAGTATAGATGGTAGGTTAATTTAATAGAAAGTCGCTGCTGCCCGTCTTCTTGTTTTCCCTTAGTCGCCTCTTACGGACACCCAACGGGAGGAGATGGGTGGGTGCTATTCTTACCCGGACACCCCATGGGGGGGGGCGTACATCTATACTTATAATAAAACTGTAACGGGTTCAATTCTGTACATTGAAGATATTTTGAAAATTATATTTGGAGGGCATTCTATAACCGATACTGAGGCCGAAAATGTAATTTTTTTCATTTTTGTCTGTCTGTCTGTCTGTCTGTCTGTCTGTCTGTCTGTCTGTCTGTATCACGGCTGAGCATCACGCCTAAACTACTGAATGGATTCAAATGAAACTTGGCATGATTTGAGATCTTACTACGAGGTAGGACATAGGATACTTTTTATCCCGTAATCTAGCACGGTTCTTTTGGGAGAGGGGATTAAAGTCAAAATGGCTACTTGGTTATACGCTTGGTCAGATTGTATCAATTTTTCTTTATAATATAATAAATATTAGTAAGAGAACACTCATAAAGTTGTTATCAAGGTTTTGTAATCGATCGGGTTAAGCAACGTTAGGTAAGGTCATTACATAGATGGGTGACCGTTTAACGCCATTTGAACTAAACGGGTCCGTGCTTCGGAGAGCAAGTAAAAAGTGGGTCCCAGTTCTTAACCGACTATAAAAAAGGAGGTTATGCATTCGATACGAATGTCTGTTATTAAAAGTTTTGTTAACGTAAAAATAGCGCAGGCGGAGCTGCGTGGGTCAGCTAGTTAATACATAAGTACAAATTAAAGATGCGCGACTGTTACTAATTCGACGATTCGAATAATCTACAACTACTAATGTACGCATTTGACTTGAATATTAGTAATATACTAATTTTATTTTATTCTACAGTCGCGCATCTTTAGTACAAACTATCAATTTCCTGCGGCTTCGCCCGCTAATTTTTTTACAGAGTTTACCAACCCCTAACACACCCCCAAAGGTTGTTTTTGAAATTTTTTTATTTAGAGAATCTTTTCAGTAAATTTCAAGTTAATCGAACCATACAATAAAAAGTTTCATACAAAAGAAAACACCCCATTTAACCCCTTTAGGAGTCGAATTTTCAAAAATCCTTTCTTAGTGGATGCTTACGTCATAAGAAGAACCTACTGTCCAAATTTCAGCTTTCTAGGTCCAGCGGTTTCGCCTGTGCGTTGATGAATCACGTCAGTCAGTCAGGACAAGTAATTTTATATGTATAGATGTATATCCTGGGTGAGAATAGAACTGAAGACTTGTCGGGTGGTAGCCAAAGAATCTGCCACTAGTCAATAAACCAACGGGTATAGATAATTTTAAAGAACCATCGTAAATTAATTAAGTATATTTATCGAGGTCCAGTTATCTTAGAACTAAACCTTGACATAGAACTCGCTCGAGGCATCTGTGTTTATCAATAGCTATTGTAAATATTCTTAGACTAAACCAACGTTTCTCAAACTGATTTCGCCCACTTTTAAACATTCATTCATTGATTCAAGGTAAGCTAGAGCTTGACTGCAGTATCACCTGATGAAAAGTGGCGACTCAATCGAGGTTGGAAAAGCACAATGGCTTATTAAAAGCCTATTCACTCTACTCTTGAAGACACCCACATTATAATCGTACGGGAAAACCGACGCAGGCCAGTCAAGTCCTTATTATAAACTAACCGAACCGCGCAGCTCCGCTCGCGCTGTTTTTACGTTAGATTTTTTTAAATAGCATCCATTTGCGTTTAATACTTAACCTTTGTTTAAAGTCGGTTAAATTCTGGTGCCCACTTTTTACTTGCCCTCCAAAGCACGGAGACCAACTTAATTCGAATGGCATTAAACTGTCACCAATCTATGTATTGCCCAGTGGCGTGCACTGAAATCAGGCAAAAATATCTGCGAGTTGTTTATGTTTTATGCGATTTGTTCGTGTTCCAGCACAAATATCTTTAAATTAACCAATATTACCAACATATCCATTTACTTAAAAAAAAAAATACGTTAATTCATGTCCAAACTAAGATTTTTTAAAATTAAGACTATTTAGAGAAATCCTAGGGTAGGCAAAGTATTTTTGTCAGTATGGAGCCGCTGAATAAACTTATTAATGTTCTCAAATGCAAATTAATATGTCTATAGTATTTGCTTGCATATGGTGAAACAAGCCGAATACATTTTTTTGCCTACCCTCTGTGCACGCCACTGGTATTGCCCTTCCCTATAGTTGCTTAACCTGATCGATACATATTGATACTGCCTATGAGTGTCTCCTTATTTTTTATACTTATAATATTTATATTTTATAGTATTAGTTACATTCGTCAAATACATAACCTCCTTTTTTAAGTCGGTTAAAAACTGCATCTCACTTTTTACGTGCCCTCCGAACTTAGAGGAGATACCACTGGAGAGAGCATGATGCGCTAACCCCCTCTGCCAAATTTTTGGTCATATGGTCAGGTCATTCTTTATTTGTGTGCGTGTATTTTTGAATGTGTTGCGAGTTTATTATAGTGTGGGTATGCGTGAAAGTGTATCTGTGTGTGTTTACTTCGCCTCCCGCACCCCGCAAAAGTGCCACGAAAAATTTGTTCGGGGAATCGACGCGATACTAACTCCTTTGGTACTTTCTCTGAGCCTCCGAAGCACGTAAACGCTCAGTTCAATTATCATTAAACGGTCACCCATCTTATGAAATGACTTTGCCTCGTTAGGCAACGTTTTGCTTAACCTGATTACCTGATTGCCAAATATTAATAACAACAATAACTGTCTAAGAAGAGACAACTGTCTCCTTATTATTATTTTTTATATAACGAAAACGGGATAAACTCAGACCACGCGTATAACCAAGTACCATTATGACTTTAATCTCTTCTCCCAAGGGAACCGTGGTGAATTACGGGATAAAAAGTATCCTATGTCCTTCCTCGTGGAATTAGCTCCAATTATGCCAAGTTTCATTCAAATCCATCCAGTAGTTTCGGCGTGATGCTCAGCCGTGATACAGACAGACACACAGACAAAAATGAAAAAAAAATACAGTTTCGGCTTTAGTATAGGTTAAAGAACGCCCTCCAATTATAATTTTCAAAATATCTTCAATGTACAGAAATGGACTTGTTACAGTTTTATTATAAGTATAGATAGAAGATGAAGAAGCAAATCGCTTAGATCGGAGTGGAGGCACGATAGAGAGAGAGAGTATATATTTTGTGACATAAGAGTGCGTACGCGCTATGCGACTCGCCGTCTAATGATTGAAATATTTTCTCGAGATCCCCAATTTTATTTTTGTTCGACTTGTTTTCGTTTTGTTGTTGTTATTTTGGCCCTTTATGTCTCGGGTTACGAGCTGCAATGCACTGCAGCTGTCTATAGGCGGGCGAGTCGCTTAACATCAGGACGGCTTGCTTCTCTCGTCCCTACGATTTTGATGATACCCCTTATAAAGTAAATATTTGTTTTTTTTAGTCAAAAAAACAAAACTGGAGTAACAAGGGAAAAATAAATAAAATAAAATTACTTATACAATATATACAAATCGTCCTCACTCTTTGGGCGCGAAGTCCCCAGAACGCTGGCAGCATTGCCACGTTGGATGGCAATGCTAATCTGCTGACCAAAATAAAGGCGTTCCGGTCTCCAGATGTTCCTACGAGGAGTTCGGAACTTTTTTGGAAAACCTGGTGTTCTCCCGGCCCCCACGGACCCATCGTCTCTACCCCAAACGCCTCAAATATGTAACCCACTCCAAGACATTCATATTTGCGGCGTTTGAGGTACTCTGCACTGTGTGCAGCAGTACCTGCCTCAGTCGACGTTACTGGAAGATGAGACGGCGCGAGTGTATCGACAGAAGTTGCGTTCAATACAAGGGGCCGTCCCATCTTCCAAGGAACTACAGTCATTCCATCAGGTCTCTTACGGTCGTTGCGATGTAGGCCGCAAGGCTCTAAAACAGCGGCCATGTTGACAGTGGCAAGAGCCCGATATATTAGTTGGTTGAATAGTTTTTATTTCTTGTTGAATAATAAACTATTTTTGAAAAAATAAAAACCGACTTCAAAGTAAATTATCTAAAAAGCATAAAATAACGAAAATATATTGAAGTCGGTGTCAGCTCGTGCTAGTCTTAGTTGACATGATGTGCTAGCACCGACTTCAATATATTTTCGTTATTTTATGCTTTTTAGATAATTTACTTTGAAGTCGGTTTTTATTTTTTCAAAAATAGTTTATTTAACACTTTTTAGTGACTTTTATTTTAGCAATAAGGTATCAGCACTATCACGCAACTCGAACGTCTACGTTGCAGTAACTTACTGAAAACATAAAAAGTTTATATCTCTTAAATTACTGGACCGATTTTGATGAAACTTGTACTCTACCCTAAGTTGAAAAATACTCTAACCATTGCAAAAAGAATTTTCGAAATCGGACCTGTAGTTTCTGAGAAATCCGTGGACAAACCTACATACATACATACATACATACATACATACATACATACATACATACATACATACACTCATAAAATTTGGGAAATTTGTTTAGAAGCCCACATAGACTAACATATATTAATATTACGCATTTTTATTAATATTACATACATACGCGTCGAATAGAGAACCTTCTTTTTGAAGCCGGTTAAAAATCAATAAGAAATGAAAAAGAACAATATCTTGCCATTTTTTTTGTGATACGGGGGATATTTGCAATACGTCCCTGGGCCGTTGTGGGGTGTCAACTAGGGTATTTAGGAATCTTACCCACGAACACCCGCAGCTGTCTTATTGGCACAAACGAGGAGGACCTGGTTTCTTTGGTGGGATCTGCACCAGGTGTCCCTTAGTGCCTTACCGTTGAGCTCACCACTGAGGGCGCATTAAGCTCCCCAGTGAACCTATCAAGATGGGGTCCCAACCCTACGTCCGTCAACTTTAGATTCATCGCCGTACTCGATGAGGCTCTAAAACCCACATCCCAAAAATCTATACCGAAAGTTTTCGAATCATCAGACAGGTCCGTTGGTCTAGTGGTTAGTCACCCTGGCTGCTGCCAGATGGGTCGTGGGGTCGATTCCCACGTGTTTGGGTGTTACTTATCTATATAAGTATCATCATCATCATCAGCCGGAAGACGTCCACTGCTGAACATAGTCCTCCCCCTTAGAACGCCACAATGAACGACAATTGGCTATTTGCATCCACCGGTTACCTGCGACGCGCACAATGTCGTCTGTCCACCTAGTGGGAGGCCTGCCTACGCTGCGTCTTCCGGTTCGTGGTCGCCACTCGAGAACCTTTCTTCCCCAACGGTTATCGGTTCTTCGAGCGATGTGGCCTGCCCATTGCCACTTCAACTTGCAGACTTCTGAGAGCTATGTCGGTGACCTGGGTTCTTCGGCGAATCTCCACATTTCGGATTCTGTCGCGCAAAGAAACTCCGAGCATAGCTCTCTCCATGGCTCGTTGTGTGACTCTGAACTTCTCTAAAAGGCCAACCGTTAGAGACCACGTCTCAGTACCATATGTCATCACTGGCAACACACACTGGTTAAAAACCTTCGTCTTCAGGCACTGCGGTATTTCGGACGAGAAGATATCGCGTAGTTTCCCGAACGCTGCCCATCCGAGTTAGATTCTTCGGGCGACCTCTTTGTCGAAGTTGGACCGACCTAACTGGATAGTTTGTCCTAGGTATACGTAGTGGTCAACAACTTCGAGTGTATCGTTCCCAACAACTACCGGTACGGGTGCAACATGGACATTAGACATGATGTTGGGAAACGCTACTGAGGTCGCTGAGCATCGTATTGAGGTCCTCCAGCGACTCTGCGATAATGACTATATCATCGGCAAAACGAAGGTGAGTGATGTATTCGCCATTGATGTTGATGCCGAATCCGTACCAGTCCAAGAGCTTGAAAACGTCCTCCAATGCGTTTGAGAACAGTTTCGGAGAAATAACGTCTCCCTGTCTCACACCTCGCTGCAATGGGATTGGTTTCGTGCTCTCTTCCTGTAGTCGGATCGACATGGTGGCGTTGCTGTACAAACACTTCAACACTTCGATGTACCTATAGTCAATGTGGCACCGCTGGAGGGACTGCAATACCGCCCAGGTCTCGATTGAATCGAAGGCTTTTTCGTAGTCCACAAACGCTAGACATAATGGCCGATTATACTATATAAGTATGTATTTACAAAAATATAAGTATTAGTATCTGTTGTCTGGTATCCATAGAACAGGCTCTGCCTAGTTTGTGATCGGATGACCATGTGTGGATTGTCCCAAGATATTATTATTTATTATCTACTTACATCAACGCCCTCAATTTTTTTCTAAGTCTTCTTTAAAGGGGGCGTAAACGTTTACTTTGAGAAATACTGTCCTTACTATAAAGATAAATACCCACTAAGTATGTAATGAACGCACGCTATTGTGATGTCCTTATTAGTGGATGAGGGCAGAGACTAAGGGTGAAGTCAGGTTCATATTATTATATTAGGTTGTTAGTATGTAATTATTCGTTCCGGAAACTACGTGACATCTTCTCATCTGAAATTCCGCAGTGATTGAAGACAAAGGTTTTTAACCAGTGTGTGTTGCCAGTGATGACATCACATGACCACAGCTGGCCTTTTGGAGAAGCCGAGCGTTCCATACCTTCTTTGGACTTATTAAAGTTATTTTACTATTGGTCTAAAACCTCAGATAGCAAAAAATCCGACCGCAAAACTATGTTTGTCTGTCGAGTTTCTTTATGATTACTAAAAAACTGTACTACATAGAGAAGTTCATATTAGAGAAGTTCAGAGTCACACAACGAGCCACGGAGAGAGCTATGCTCGCTTTCTTTGCGCGACAGAATCCGGAATGAGAAGATTCGCCGAAGAACCAAGGTCACCGACATAGCTCGTAGAATATGCAAGATGAAGTGGCAATGGGCAGTCCACATCGCTCGAAGAACCGATAACCGTTGGGGAAGAAAGGTTCTCGAGTGGTGGTCTAAGGACTTTGGACGTCTTCCGGCTGATGATGATGATGTAATTATTTACTTTTGTGGCCTCTCCAGAGATCGCAGGTTCGAATCCCGCAGGGATCAACAACTTTGTGTCATTGTTACTTACAGGCTAGGACAATGCAGGCCGATCACTTGATTGTCTGTAAAGTAGGATGTAAGTCGGTCCTCCGCCTGATCTCGCTGGTCGTGTCGGGTTTCCAGCGAGAGCACTTGTGTCTACGCAAGCGCTTGTGCACTATAATATCTCCCGAGTAGACGGCTGATCTTGCGAAAGTTTGGCCGCTGTGATCGGCCAGGGGGACATTAAGTATTAAATTATATTTAGTTTTATCCAGTATCAAAAAGGGCAGTTGGGCAGTTGTTATCTCTGTTCGGAAAACGTCGGGCAAGGTATGTAAATAGATTCAAATTCAAAAATATTCATTAGAACTTTTGAACGGTAATTTTTTTTTTAAAGCTACCTCCGGTAAAAAAGGAACCCTTATTTATGGTCTGACTTCGTCAGTCTGTCTGTCACACTTATAAGTATATTTCAGGTACCACTGATGCTATCGATTCAAAACTTGGAATAGTTTTAGATCTCACTTACTCAACCTCATCGCAAATGAAAAAAATATAAGTATTTTCTTTTACTTTTTTATAATGCGGGTAGAAATGGGTCATCAAAATTTGAAAATGAGAATACTATATTGAGTGGAGGATCATTTAAAAGGGCTTCATTTGCACATCTCTAAACAGATTTTTATTTGGGTTTATGTTACGTAGTTTTTGGCTGATAATCAAAAATGTCAAAAAAAAATACCGCCCTCTCATCTCCAAAGTTTGTGGAGGGAAAAATCTGAAATAATTATGGCTCTATCTAGATTTTACAGGAGAAATAAAACGATCTTTCTAAGTAGATTTTAGTAATCCTAAAAAACCCTCCACCAAGTTAGTTTTGCGGTTTGGTTTTTATGCTATCTGAGTACATGAATAGTAAAATTATTTCAATACGTCCAATGATGGTATATAACTCTATATTTTGTGATAGAACCCTCGGTGCACGAGTCCGACTTGCGGTTGATCGTTTTTTAATGCGTAATCTATACGTTGAAAAATAAATGAGAATGTTGCTGTTTCACAATTGCCCTTGAAACCTTTCCGAAGAATGTCGTTCAGAATTACCTTTTTTACTTTTCGAACCGGTTTTGTTTCTCTGATTTTCTAACGGCCGAACCTACAAACGTCAATTATAGTTAATTGTGATTAAGACATATTTTGTAAATGGATTATTTCGACTTTAGAAGCCAAATAATACTTCATACGCGGATAGTGAGTGAATATATCAATAATCTCGTAATTAATACTAAAAGATAATCATAAGAGACTCAGAGAGTCGAAATAAATAGATTACAAAAAAATACTTAATTGCGATTAAAGTTAATTGATGTCTGTGTGTGCGGCAGTAAGTGTGCTTATTATTTTTGTCCGAATGCCCCAGAGGGAGGGTTATGTTTTCCGGGAGTATGTATGTATGTAAGTATGGATGTATGTATGTGTATTTCTTTGGCACGGCCTGCAGCCTAACCGGCCTGATGGACGGCAATCAACCCTGACGTTTCGTCGGGGTCCGGACAAGCGAAGAACATGCATTTGCGTTATTTAAGTAAATCGATGATGATCTACTGACTATTATTTTGTGAATATACTAACCTAATAATAACAATGACCGCGGACTCGGAGGTATGCCAAACACCTGTTTTAACTAAAATATTGAGAGTTTATTACTGTGTGAAGTTTATTAAACACGACCTATACACGCTCGGCTTACGAATCCGGCTATATGATAATAATTCAATAAGGTACCTAGTCGAGCCTGTTATAATACCAGCCCATGATTTGTCCTTCTAAAGGGCACGGGCCGCACTCCAAAATGAAGGGGCTTACGCTATAGTCCACCGCGCTAGCCAAGTGCGGGTTGGCGGACTTCACACGTCATTCGAAAGCTAGTTAGGTTCTCTCAGACATGCAGGTTTCCTCACAATGTTTTCCTTCACTAAAAGCTAGTAACAATTGCATAAAGACGATTCGCACATGTTTAATTAAAGAAATCAGAGGTATGAGCCGGTGGTCGAACTTGCGCACTTTGTTCCAAGCCACTAATGTGGAACTGACGCTTCCATTCTCACAGAGATTCAATAAGTGCTTCATGGGATCATTCATAATCTTTCTTATGACACATCATACAGATCAACATTTAAAAAATACAGGTATCTAAACCGGAATATACATTATATCAAAACTCAAACTCAAACTCAATAAACTATTTAAAAAAAAATAAAAACCGCCTTCAAAGTAAATTATCTAAAAAGCATAAAATAACGAAAATATATTGAAGTCGGTGCTAGCACATCATGTTAACTAAGACTAGCACGAGCTGACACCGACTTCAATATATTTTCGTTATTTTATGCTTTTTAGATAATTTACTTTGAAGGCGGTTTTTTTTTTTTAAATAGTTTATTTAACACTTTTTAGTGACTTATTTTAGCAAAATAGGTATCAGCACTATCACGCAACTCGAACGTCTACGTTACAGTAACTTACTGAAAACATAAAAAGTTTATATCTCTTAAACTACTGAACCGATTTTGATAAAACTTATACTCTACCCTAAGTTGAAAAATACTCTAACTATTGCAAACAGAATTTTCGAAATCGGACCAGGAGTTTCCGAGAAATCCGTGGACAAACCTACATACATACATACATATATACATACATATATACATACATACATATATACATACATACATACATACACTCATAAAATTTGGTAAATTTGTTTTGAAGCCCACATAGACTAACTTATAAATATGAATATTACGCATTTTTATTAATATTACATACATACGCGTCGAATAGAGAACCTTCTTTTTGAAGCCGGTTAAAAATAGTTTATTTGAAATAGGCTTAACGCTGGCACTTTTGAAAGGTAATTTTTTTTTTTTTTAAATGCTACCACCGGATCACAACGCGGCCTCAACTGAGAAGATCCGGCAAGAAACTCAGCGGGCTTGTCATTTTTAACCGGCTTCAAAAAGAAGGTTCTATATTCGACGCGTATGTATGTAATATTAATAAAAATGCGTAATATTAATATATGTTAGTCTATGTGGGCTTCTAAACAAATTTACCAAATTTTATGAGTGTATGTATGTATGTATGTATGTATGTATGTATGTATGTATATATGTATGTATGTATGTATGTAGGTTTGTCCGCGGATTTCTCAGAAACTACAAGTCCGATTTCGAAAATTCTTTGCAGTAGTTAGAGTATTTTTCAAATTAGGGTGGAGTACAAGTTTCATCAAAATCGGTCCAGTAGTTTAAGAGATATACACTTTTTATGTTTTCAGTAAGTTACTGTAACGTAGACGTTCGAGTTGCGTGATAGTGCTGATACCTATCTTGTTAAAATAAAAGTCACTAAAAAGTGTTAAATAAACTATTTTTAAAAAAATAAAAACCGACTTCAAAGTAAATTATCTAAAAAGCATAAAATAACGAAAATATATTGAAGTCGGTGCTAGCCCATCATGTTAACTAACACCAGCTGACACCGACTTCAATATATTTTCGTTATTTTATGCTTTTTAGATAATTTACTTTGAAGTCGGTTTTTATTTTTTAAAAAATAGTTTATTTCACTTTCTAAACAGTGTGTCATGTTACAATTAGATCAGAACGACAGTGTGTCTTGCCGTTCAAAAGATCAAATAAGACAGAAGAAAATAATAAAATACGACGAAAGTACAACAAACTAAAAAGCCAAAGGGATAGTAGTTGGACCAATCCCCCCAAGCAGCACCCGCGCACGAGTTGCCTGCTCGCAGCAGCCATCACTCCCCTCAACCATATTGGAGGGAAGGGGGTGACCCGCCACACGAAGCCGCCACAAGCAAAGACTTTTCGATGGCGAGCATGACCGATCTAAGATCACAGTGGCACACGTCTAACATTTAACTTCTGCTGTTAAGCAGTGCCTGGTCAGGCAAGACACAAAGCACTTTCACATAATAATGATGTCATCAATTAATTGACTTGTGCAGCAGCCATCAGTTAGCCATAGGTATATCAAGCAGCTATCGTCATAAAAATGCATAAAAATATTAATTGATAATTGTTTTTATAATCATAAAGAATTCTTTGATATGAAATTAAATTAACGTCAAAAGAAGCCACTGCATGCCTATGTAAGTAAATGGTGCTGTACTATTTCTGTTATATTCCATCTGAAGGATTTGTATTTTTATATATTTACTAGCTGACCCACGCAGCTCCGCCTGCGCTATTATTACGTTAATAAACTTTTAATAACAGACATTCGCATCGAATACATAACCTCCTTTTTTATAGTCGGTTAAAAACTGGGACCCACTTTTTACTTGCTCTCCGAAGCACGGACCCGTTTAGTTCAAATGGCGTTAAATTGTCACCCATCTATTTAATGACCTTACCTAACGTTGCTTACCCCGATCGATTACAAAACCTTGATAACAACTCTCTATGAGTGGTCCCTTACTAATATTTATTATATTATAAAGAAAAATTGATAAAATCGGACCAAGCGTATAACCAAGTACCCATTTTGACTTTAATCCCCTCGCCCAAAAGAACCGTGCTAGATTACGGGATAAAAAGTATCCTATGTCCTACCTCGTAGTAAGATCTCAAATCATGCCAAGTTTCATTTGAATCCATTCAGTAGTTTCGGCGTGATGCGCAGCCGTGATACAGACAGACAGACAGACAGACAGACAAAAATTAAAAAAAAATACATTTTCGGCCTCAGTATCGGTTATAGAATGCCCTCCAAATATAATTTTCAAAATATCTTCAATGTACAGAATTGGACCCGTTACAGTTTTATTATAAGTATAGATTTGGATGTTGTGGAAATACCTACGTCATCTACATATAAATGAAACACCTTGGTGTCAGGGTTTGAGCTTGTTTAGCAAAGGCATCTATGATCAAGCAGAAGAGATATGGTCTAAGCACAGAACCTCGGTGTACCCCTTCCGTGACTTCTATAGGTTTGCCCCACCGCAGTTCGAATAACCGACTTTACATTTTTATACATGTCGGCTATGATATCAATGTAGTGTTGACAGTACTAATTATATTAGGCAGCTTGTGCTCTCAGAATTTAGTTTTTCCTGCCTATTTTTGTTACTTAATTTCTTACTAAATATAGTTAAGTAAATAATTACTGTACTTCACTTTATGTTTACATTTTTTGAGCATTGTAATTATCATTCATTATTTCTATAGGTGAAAACTTGTAATTGGCCCTGTTTATTTTGTCTAATATTTAATATTAATATAGTTTCTTGGCTGTAAGTTTTCCATGTAAAATAAAATAAAATAAATGTACCCTTTCTCACTCTTTTGCAAATAGTGTGCGGTCGTTCAAAGTGGACTCGGTAGAACAAAGTGATACTGTTAGTGTGTTTTGTCGTGATTTCAAATCGAGTTCGAGTTCTAGTAGTAGTCGTAGCAAAACACTGAGAAAGGGGGTAGACAGATTTTTCTGTTCCTAATTTATTAATTCACCCACCCGCATCAGACAGTTATCCCGTGATCATGGCGCTTGCAACAGCGTCTAAATATCGGAATGAAACTATTAATCATCCTGGCAGAAAACCCGTGATCAAAACTGATAGTTTGAATTTTGTTTGGAAAAGGCATTCGATAGGTACGCGATCGAATGCCTTTTCAAAAAAAAAACCTTTAAAAAAACTAAATTTACAATCATCCAGAAGTCACGGGGTAGACAGTATCTTATCCTGTATGGACTGCGCGCCAGTACCGGTACTATGGTAACTAGCCAGACTAATGATACACATAATTAACACTCAGATAAGGCAAAAACATATTCGTACAGTTTAGCCAGGGATCGAATCTAGACCTGCTGCTTAAACCAGCAGACAGGATTACGGCAACAAAAACTGCTCGTTTTAGACATTATCGTTAAAATGATTTTTGTATTAGAACTCGAACAAAGCGTTAATTAACGCTCAGATCAGATTATCTTGGTCATAAAATGAATAGATTTGAACTTAAGCACCTTTTTTTTAGCTTAAACTTGATGATCTCAAGTGCCATTAAGTGTCGGAAAACGTGACTGAAGGATCTCAAAGACGGATATTTTTTGTAGTAACAATTATGAACTAAGTAATAAAAAAACGGGCAAGTTGGACTCGTTCCCCGAGGGTTCCATGCCTTCTTTGGACATATTAAAGTTATTTTACTATTCGTCTAAAACCTCAGATAGCAAAAAAATCCTTCCGAAAAACTAAGTTTGTTTATCGAGTTTCTTTATGATTACTAAAAAACTGTACTACATAGAGAAGTTCAGAGAAGTTCATATTAGAGAAGTTCAGAGTCACACAACGAGCCATGGAGAGAGCTATGCTCGGAGTTTCTTTGCGCGACAGAATCCGAAATGTGGAGATTCGCCGAAGAACCAAGGTCACCGACATAGCTCTCAGAATCTGCAAGTTGAAGTGGCAATGGGCAGGCCACATCGCTCGAAGAACCGATAACCGTTGGGGAAGAAAGGTTCTCGAGTGGCGACCACGAACCGGAAGACGCAGCGTTGGCAGGCCTCCCACTAGGTGGACAGACGACATTGTGCGCGTCGCAGGTAACCGGTGGATGCAAAAAGCCAATTGTCGTTCATTGTGGCGTTCTAAGGGGGAGGCCTATGTTCAGCAGTGGACGTCTTCCGGCTGATGATGATGATGATGTACTACATAAAAACAACCTTTATATTTTTCCTGTAAAATATAGATAGATCTCTATTACCTATAATGATTTCAGATTTTTCCCTATACAAAATGCGGAGCTCAGCCAAAAATTACGTGATGTAAACTAAAATAAAAATCTGTTTTGAAATGTACAAATGAAGATCTTTCATATGATATCCCACTACTACTATACTGGGTGTCTCGGAAAGGGTATAACAAGCCAAAGAGTATTGATAGTAAAGACCCCGAAAAAGATGTCAAATACGGCAAAAATTGATATTTTGAATTACATAAAAAAATATTTGTATCGTCTTAAAACTCAGAGTAATTAGAATGGAGCTAGTATCGCGTCGATTCCCCGAACAAATTTTTCGTGGCACTTTTGCGACGTGCGGGAGGCGAAGTAAACACACACAGATACAATTTCACGCACACCCACACTATAATAAACTCGCAACACATTCAAAAAGACACGCACACAAATAAAGAATGACCTGACCATATGAACAAAACGTGGCAGAGGGGTTAGCGCATCATGATCTCTCCAGTGGTATCTCCTCAAAGTCTTAAAACCGTTTCTAAGCAACTCTGTGCCATCGTGCCTACTCCTATGGAGAGACTGCTTTTTATTGATTGCGTGCCTACGCGGTTTGATAAGAAATTCATGCATTCTCGGGTAAATAACGAAAAAAATGTTTAACCCACTGCACTAAAACTGTTGACATTTTTCATTATTTTCTTTCACAAATTGATTGCTTGTGGGTTACACAATGCATCATTACCGGCTTGATTTCCCCTTTTCTGGGACACCCTGTAGAGGTCTCACTTTGAAATTTTGATGAGTCATTTCGAACCCCATTAAAAAAATCATTTGCAATGAGGTTGGGTATGTAAGATTTAAAACTATTCCAATTTTCAAATCGATAGCCTCAGTGGTTCCTGAAATATATAGGTGTGACTAGACAGACAGACAGACGAAGTTTCACCAAAGGGTTCCTTTTTTTACCTTTTAGGTACGGAACCCTAAAAAGCAGAAATGAGATCGACTGTGTGTTTCCTAGTAGCATCTCATTCTGTGGAAAAACTGCCTCGATTACATCACTTCTTCATTCATCAAATCGGTTGGTTACGCAACGTCAGGCAAGGTCAGGATCTATGATCGGATCTGAGCGTCACTGTGCTTCCGAGAGCACGTAAAATTGGTCCTACTCAGTCTTTAAGCCAAATCAGAGTTATAAGAGAAGCTTGAACAACTCTGACATCTGGGTAACTATAAATAGGGTTGGGTAAATTAAATAATAATATCTTGGGACTCCGATCCCAAACTAGGCAGAGTCTGTCTGTACTGTCGAAACCAGACAACTGCTACTAATACATATATAGGTACATTTATTTTTGTAAATACATAGTTAAATAGATAAATAACACCCAGACACTTGGTGGGAATCGAACCCACGACCAATGGGTTAGCAGCAAGTGTGTCTAACCAGTAGACCAACGGGCCCGTCAAATTAGATATACAACTATTCTAAATTTCAAATCCATAGCGTCTGTGGTTCCTGAAATATATGGGTGTGACAGACAGACAAAGTCACACCATAAGGGTTCCCTTTTTTCCTTTTAGGTATGGAACCCTAAAAGCATCTTCACAACTTCACAATTGAAAAGGATTCATCGAATACGTTACCTAGTAGGGAACGTCCAGGTAGATAGATGTTTTTGTCAGATTTATAATTTATTTTCCGTACGAAAATAATCGTCTAGGAATAGTTTATGCCAGATGAATATAAATATAGTTCCAATCTCATACAGTAGGACGTACCTTTCGCACAATATAACACGATAAACAAGATAATGGGCACGATGCACAAAGGATCTAACCGGGGCGAAGTGCGTCCCGGTGGCTACGGGACTCAATTCATAGATAACCTAACCCTTTTTAGAGTTCCATACCTAAAAGGTAAAAAAGGAACCCTTATGATGCGACTTGTCTGGCTGTGTGTCTGCAATATGGTTTCCGCAAGAATAGATCCACTGCAGACGCTGTAGGACATCTAACTGACATTATCTCTTCGCATTTGGATGATGGTAGATCCTGTGTCGGTGTGTTTTTGGATCTTGCAAAAGCATTCGACACAGTGTCTGTCCCCATACTGCTACGAAAAATGGAGCTTATGGGAATTAGAGGTTGTCCCTTGAAATGGTTTCACAGCTATTTATCATACAGATCCCAACTCGTTAGAGTTAATTCGCATACTAGTAATTTAAATTCAGTTACATACGGTGTTCCCCAGGGCAGTATACTCGGCCCCACTCTGTTCACAGTTTATATTAATGACATTGCACGCATTCCACTGGTGGATGCGGATACAATATGTTATGCTGACGATACTGCTCTCATTTTTCACGCCCCTTCTTGGTCCCAAGCCTCGCAAGTTGTTGAAACCGGTATGGCACACATCATCAGATCACCTCCTATCTCTAAATATTGCCAAAACTACTTTTGTCTGTTTTCACAAGACCATTATATCCGCACCAAAAAATTTCCTATCACTTAAAATTCATAAATGCGATCCTCAGCCGATGCAAATTCCTAATCAACCTCCTTGCCAATGTAACATAATCACTCGGTCTAATACCATAAAAAACCTTGGTGTTACTTTAGACGAAAAGTTGACGTTCCGGGACCATATAAACAACACCACCACCAGAGTAAGGCGAATCATAGCAATAAAGAAAACTTTGCGTGATGCTACGGATAAAACCCTTCTCAAGAATGTGTACTTATCAATATGCCAGAGCGTAGTAACATGCTAGTTTAAAACCGCACCACATATCACCAGGGCGGGGCTTAAAAAGTTGCTAAAAAGCATCACGTATTTAATGGACGATCCCTAAGGATTATGTTAATTGATGAAAAATAGATAAATAATTCAGTGGTTAATAACTAAAAGATAATTAATGATTCATGTTTAACGTTCAACCAGAATAAGAGTTCTCGAACGCTCAGAATAGGTCCCAAGGTTGGCAACCCCGCGTACCGTACCACGTACGGTATACTACTCTCTATATTTTGTGCGTATACTGTTGTTTACCTACTTTGCGCGAAGAGCGGTGCCAGACGGGGTTATTTTATAGTGACGGTTGCACACGGGATTTCTTTTCGTACCAAATAGAAAAAATAATTCATAATTTTACGTCTATCATTTAATGATTGATTTATGTCCTTTAAAAGTTATATATCAACCTCCGTAAATATGGCAAGAATGCAGAACCACATCCAGTATTTCAGGAACCACTTATACTATTGATTTGAAACTTGCAATAGTTCAGTTAATGTCACGTAGTTTTTGGCTTACATATAATAAATAAAATATTTAAAAAAAAAACAACTTCAAAGTAAATTATCTTTTCGTTATTTTATGCTTTTTAGATAATTTACTTTGAATTCGGATTTTTTTTAAATAGTTTATTTAACACTTTTTAGTGACTTTTATTTTAACAAAATAGGTATCAGCACTATTACGCAACTCGAACGTCTACGTTACAGTAACTTACTGAAAACATAAAAAGATTATATCTCTTAAACTGGACCGATTTTGATGAAACTTGTACTCTACCCTAAGTTGAAAAATACTCTAACTAGAATTTTTGAAATCGGACCTGTAGTTTCTGAGAAATCCGCGGACAAACATACATACATTCATACACTCATAAAGTTTGGTAAATTTGTTTAGAAGCTCACATATATTAATATTACGCATTTTTATTAATATTACATACATACGCGTCGAATAGAGAACCTTCTTTTTGCAGCCGGTTAAAAATGTCAATAAAAATTGTTTCCCTTATCTCCGAAGTTTGTGGAGGGAAAGCTCTTAAATTATTACAGGTAATAAAAGTTTATCAATATTTTACAGGAGAAATACAATTATGTTTCTAAATAGACAGCTTTTTAGTAATCCTAAAAAAAAACCTCGACAAATAAGCTCAGATTTGCGGTTTGGTATCTTGCTATCGAACGAATAGTAAAATTACTTTAATACGTCCAAACAAGGCTTGGAACCGTCAGTGCGCGAGTCCTACTCGCACTTGACTGGTATTTTAATTATTTATTTATTTATTAACTCTCTATTGCACACCGGATAGTTATAAATTTACAAGTACTGCAGTAAGAAGTACAATGGGCGGTCTTATCACTCATTACGATCTCTTCCAGACAACCTTTGGATGGACAGAAAGTAAATACATTAAATGCAACGGCCAATCGTGGTGCAACAAACTACATAACTAACTTAACTAAACTACATTCTTAAATAAGAATATCATTTACATACTATAATCTTATATATATAATTCTACTGTACGTGTGTATGACACTGAACTCCTCCTAAACGGCTGGACGGATTTGGATGAAATTTTTTGTGTGTGTTGAAGGGGATTCGAGAATGGTTTAGATTCACAATTGGACCCTGACCCTGCCGGGCCCGTGTTAGTTACACTATTTATAACTCAAGAATGGCTGAACTGATTTAGTGGAAAATTGGTGGGGAGGTAGCTTAGAACCAGGAGGACATAGGATACTTTTGTATGAAAATTTATTGCATAACGGGTAGGTCTGAGAATAGGTAGTAAAGTATATTTAATGGGTTATTCCCATGCGCTCCAAAACTATTGTTCTTCAAAATTAATTATTCCATACATTCGTTCCTAAGAGCTCCAAGGATTTTTATGTTAAAATATAAAATAAAGCCATGCGTTCCCTAGAGCTCCAAAATATTTCGTAGGCAATAAAATATGGATTCCCACCGGCTCCAAGGAAAAAGTCATTATAATATTAATATGCAAAATCGTTCCTACGAGCTCCAAAAATTTTAAAGTACCGTTGACAAAATAATCCTGATCGTCGTCGATAATGAGAGCAATCGTAATCATAGGAATCATCAGTGCAATTGGTGCATTGAGTAACCCCCACCCCGCGCCCTTTCCTTTCGATCTGCCTATTGCCTGCACTGCCTAAATATGTATTTAATTATAAATTACGTATCAACGGAATTAACGGATTAAACTGTGATTATTTTATAATTTAAAGTACATCAATATGTACAATGCAAATAGTTGAACTTGCACTCTTGTAATGAGTTGGTGTTAGTAAGTTTTTAAGTGCAAGATGAGTGAAAATATTGCTGCTGTATGTCGACATGGCGAGTGATGAAAAAAAACTAATATTATACCTGTTCTTTTGGAACCCCCAAAAGATAATTATTGACTTTGAATTAGCCGCAATAAATGCTATTACTAATAAGTTACCAGGAGTCATTATAAAAGGATGCAATTTTCATTTTAAACAGGCTCTAATTATATATTCAGGAAAATTGGAATTTTCATCATATGAAGACAAAAAACATGTTGTTAAATGTGCCGCTTTAGCTTACTTGAAATTTACTGAATTTTAATGAAAAAATAAAAACAAAATTCAATGACTATTTTGTAAAAAATTGGTTTGAGAATGGAGCACTACCTAAAAATATGTGGAGTTGCGAAGGAGAACGGCATCGCACCATTAATTTAGTGGAAGCTTGGCACAAGAGGCTGAATAATCAATTTAAAAAAACTCGCTTCCTGGATTTATTTTTCCTTACATGGGCAGAAGCACAATACTTTACAAAATATCACTGTGTTATAAATAATCGTAGTTCGTTAGTCGGCAGTCAATTAATAAATACTTAAAATTTCAAATTGTTTTTCGGAATTATAAAAAAGAAATGGATATTAAGGAAGCAATAGAATAACTTCGCAAATTACAAATACGGTGCGATGAAAAACCATGATTAACGTTGGTTATTTGATTTGATATTTTACTTAGTAAACTCTCTCTGTATAACAGTCAAAATGTTATAACATAAGGAGAAATAAATGTACTATTTACATTTTTACCTAGAATTTAACCCTATTTTACATTTATTTAAAAGAGTATTTAATTTTAATATACTTTTTTTTATGTTTTATTTTAATTTCTTAAGATTGAGTTCTGTAACAGAAACTGTTTTCAATATTTATCGTAGATAGCTATTTAGCGTAGACACTATATCGCTATAATGCTGATCTTACTATTTAATTATAAATTACGTATCAACGGAATTAACGGATTAAACTGTGATTATTTTATAATTTAAAGTGTTCCCAGCAACCATTCAAAAGTAAAACTGGTTGTGATTATTGATTTTTAAATTATATCTAATATGTAAGCATAGGTATGACTAGACTGGTTGTGAAAATTTGTGACAATTGAAACTTTCAATGTTTCGTATAGGGGTTAGTATATTTTTTTATTAACTGTGTCATAATTTCTACAATCTCTCAGTGTCCAATCTTGTAATAAAAATAAAACCTTTTTTAATTTCTGCCTCATATCTTTTATTTGCATAATCATTGAGATTCATCTGTCTAGCAAAACATGAAATCAATACGTGTTTTAATTTTGCTAACCATACACGATTGGTTTTGGAGCCCTTGGGAAGGAAATGGTAGGTATTTTATTTATTTAACACTTTGAATTAAAATCCTCGGAGCTCCTGGGAACGAATGTATGAAAAAAGAAAATTTTATAAATAAAAATAAGTATACGCTTTTGGAGCCCATGGGAACGATTTCATAAATTATATTTAATTTAAATTTTTGCCATGGAGCGATCGGGAAGGAAATCGTGGAGCGCTTGGGAATAAGCCAATAATATATGTAATTAAACCTAATTACTAAAAGAAAAAAGAAAAATATATATAGAAAATCATAATAATATTTACAATGTAAAAGTTGTAGTAAATTATATATGTAAACTAGCTGACCCGCGCAGCTCCGCCCGCGCTTTTATTACATTTTTCTCCCCTTTTCTCCCTCCTCCCTTGATTTATCTCTCTCCATCTCTCTCTCTCTTATAAGAAAAGTCTAATTCTATGCTCTTTCTCTCCTCTCTCCCGCTTCGGTTGGAGCTTCCCCTCTCTCTTCTCCCAATTTGCTCCCTCTCACTCCCCCTTGCTCCACCTAACTCCCCCGATCCCTCACCCCATCACCCCCTCCTTGAATCCCCTCTCTCTCTCTTGCACCCTCCTCTCGTTCTATATATCCTCGTCAATCATGGTATCAGCGGTATAAATTATACTTTATGACTTATTCTCAGACCTACCCGATATGCCACAAAATTTCAAACATATCGGTTCACCCATCCATTTAATGACCTTGCCTTATGTTGCTTAACCTTAACCTAGCGGCATTAAATAGGCTTATTCCCAAGCGCTCCACGATTTCCTTCCCGATCGCTCCATGGCAAAAATTTAAATTAAATATAATTTATGAAATCGTTCCCATGGGCTCCAAAAGCGTATACTTATTTTTATTTATAAAATTTTCTTTTTTCATACATTCGTTCCCAGGAGCTCCGAGGATTTTAATTCAAAGTGTTAAATAAATAAAATACCTACCATTTCCTTCCCAAGGGCTCCAAAACCAATCGTGTATGGTTAGCAAAATTAAAACACGTATTGATTTCATGTTTTGCTAGACAGATGAATCTCAATGATTATGCAAATAAAAGATATGAGGCAGAAATTAAAAAAGGTTTTATTTTTATTACAAGATTGGACACTGAGAGATTGTAGAAATTATGACACAGTTAATAAAAAAATATACTAACCCCTATACGAAACATTGAAAGTTTCAATTGTCACAAATTTTCACAACCAGTCTAGTCATACCTATGCTTACATATTAGATATAATTTAAAAATCAATAATCACAACCAGTTTTACTTTTGAATGGTTGCTGGGAACACTTTAAATTATAAAATAATCACAGTTTAATCCGTTAATTCCGTTGATACGTAATTTATAATTAAATAGTAAGATCAGCATTATAGCGATATAGTGTCTACGCTAAATAGCTATCTACGATAAATATTGAAAACAGTTTCTGTTACAGAACTCAATCTTAAGAAATTAAAATAAAACATAAAAAAAAGTATATTAAAATTAAATACTCTTTTAAATAAATGTAAAATAGGGTTAAATTCTAGGTAAAAATGTAAATAGTACATTTATTTCTCCTTATGTTATAACATTTTGACTGTTATACAGAGAGAGTTTACTAAGTAAAATATCAAATCAAATAACCAACGTTAATCATGGTTTTTCATCGCACCGTATTTGTAATTTGCGAAGTTATTCTATTGCTTCCTTAATATCCATTTCTTTTTTATAATTCCGAAAAACAATTTGAAATTTTAAGTATTTATTAATTGACTGCCGACTAACGAACTACGATTATTTATAACACAGTGATATTTTGTAAAGTATTGTGCTTCTGCCCATGTAAGGAAAAATAAATCCAGGAAGCGAGTTTTTTTAAATTGATTATTCAGCCTCTTGTGCCAAGCTTCCACTAAATTAATGGTGCGATGCCGTTCTCCTTCGCAACTCCACATATTTTTAGGTAGTGCTCCATTCTCAAACCAATTTTTTACAAAATAGTCATTGAATTTTGTTTTTATTTTTTCATTAAAATTCAGTAAATTTCAAGTAAGCTAAAGCGGCACATTTAACAACATGTTTTTTGTCTTCATATGATGAAAATTCCAATTTTCCTGAATATATAATTAGAGCCTGTTTAAAATGAAAATTGCATCCTTTTATAATGACTCCTGGTAACTTATTAGTAATAGCATTTATTGCGGCTAATTCAAAGTCAATAATTATCTTTTGGGGGTTCCAAAAGAACAGGTATAATATTAGTTTTTTTTCATCACTCGCCATGTCGACATACAGCAGCAATATTTTCACTCATCTTGCACTTAAAAACTTACTAACACCAACTCATTACAAGAGTGCAAGTTCAACTATTTGCATTGTACATATTGATGTACTTTAAATTATAAAATAATCACAGTTTAATCCGTTAATTCCGTTGATACGTAATTTATAATTAAATACATATTTAGGCAGTGCAGGCAATAGGCAGATCGAAAGGAAAGGGCGCGGGGTGGGGGTTACTCAATGCACCAATTGCACTGATGATTCCTATGATTACGATTGCTCTCATTATCGACGACGATCAGGATTATTTTGTCAACGGTACTTTAAAATTTTTGGAGCTCGTAGGAACGATTTTGCATATTAATATTATAATGACTTTTTCCTTGGAGCCGGTGGGAATCCATATTTTATTGCCTACGAAATATTTTGGAGCTCTAGGGAACGCATGGCTTTATTTTATATTTTAACATAAAAATCCTTGGAGCTCTTAGGAACGAATGTATGGAATAATTAATTTTGAAGAACAATAGTTTTGGAGCGCATGGGAATAACCCATTAAATAGGCTTATTCCCAAGCGCTCCACGATTTCCTTCCCGATCGCTCCATGGCAAAAATTTAAATTAAATATAATTTATGAAATCGTTCCCATGGGCTCCAAAAGCGTATACTTATTTTTATTTATAAAATTTTCTTTTTTCATACATTCGTTCCCAGGAGCTCCGAGGATTTTAATTCAAAGTGTTAAATAAATAAAATACCTACCATTTCCTTCCCAAGGGCTCCAAAACCAATCGTGTATGGTTAGCAAAATTAAAACACGTATTGATTTCATGTTTTGCTAGACAGATGAATCTCAATGATTATGCAAATAAAAGATATGAGGCAGAAATTAAAAAAGGTTTTATTTTTATTACAAGATTGGACACTGAGAGATTGTAGAAATTATGACACAGTTAATAAAAAAATATACTAACCCCTATACGAAACATTGAAAGTTTCAATTGTCACAAATTTTCACAACCAGTCTAGTCATACCTATGCTTACATATTAGATATAATTTAAAAATCAATAATCACAACCAGTTTTACTTTTGAATGGTTGCTGGGAACACTTTAAATTATAAAATAATCACAGTTTAATCCGTTAATTCCGTTGATACGTAATTTATAATTAAATAGTAAGATCAGCATTATAGCGATATAGTGTCTACGCTAAATAGCTATCTACGATAAATATTGAAAACAGTTTCTGTTACAGAACTCAATCTTAAGAAATTAAAATAAAACATAAAAAAAAGTATATTAAAATTAAATACTCTTTTAAATAAATGTAAAATAGGGTTAAATTCTAGGTAAAAATGTAAATAGTACATTTATTTCTCCTTATGTTATAACATTTTGACTGTTATACAGAGAGAGTTTACTAAGTAAAATATCAAATCAAATAACCAACGTTAATCATGGTTTTTCATCGCACCGTATTTGTAATTTGCGAAGTTATTCTATTGCTTCCTTAATATCCATTTCTTTTTTATAATTCCGAAAAACAATTTGAAATTTTAAGTATTTATTAATTGACTGCCGACTAACGAACTACGATTATTTATAACACAGTGATATTTTGTAAAGTATTGTGCTTCTGCCCATGTAAGGAAAAATAAATCCAGGAAGCGAGTTTTTTTAAATTGATTATTCAGCCTCTTGTGCCAAGCTTCCACTAAATTAATGGTGCGATGCCGTTCTCCTTCGCAACTCCACATATTTTTAGGTAGTGCTCCATTCTCAAACCAATTTTTTACAAAATAGTCATTGAATTTTGTTTTTATTTTTTCATTAAAATTCAGTAAATTTCAAGTAAGCTAAAGCGGCACATTTAACAACATGTTTTTTGTCTTCATATGATGAAAATTCCAATTTTCCTGAATATATAATTAGAGCCTGTTTAAAATGAAAATTGCATCCTTTTATAATGACTCCTGGTAACTTATTAGTAATAGCATTTATTGCGGCTAATTCAAAGTCAATAATTATCTTTTGGGGGTTCCAAAAGAACAGGTATAATATTAGTTTTTTTTCATCACTCGCCATGTCGACATACAGCAGCAATATTTTCACTCATCTTGCACTTAAAAACTTACTAACACCAACTCATTACAAGAGTGCAAGTTCAACTATTTGCATTGTACATATTGATGTACTTTAAATTATAAAATAATCACAGTTTAATCCGTTAATTCCGTTGATACGTAATTTATAATTAAATACATATTTAGGCAGTGCAGGCAATAGGCAGATCGAAAGGAAAGGGCGCGGGGTGGGGGTTACTCAATGCACCAATTGCACTGATGATTCCTATGATTACGATTGCTCTCATTATCGACGACGATCAGGATTATTTTGTCAACGGTACTTTAAAATTTTTGGAGCTCGTAGGAACGATTTTGCATATTAATATTATAATGACTTTTTCCTTGGAGCCGGTGGGAATCCATATTTTATTGCCTACGAAATATTTTGGAGCTCTAGGGAACGCATGGCTTTATTTTATATTTTAACATAAAAATCCTTGGAGCTCTTAGGAACGAATGTATGGAATAATTAATTTTGAAGAACAATAGTTTTGGAGCGCATGGGAATAACCCATATTATTATGTACTTTACTAATATAAAACTATACATGTATATTATGTAAACAAATGAAAATCTACAAATTTCTAAGATATACTAATACATCAAATATTATGTTTAGATACAAATTAGAAACAGATACTAATAATATTAAAAAAAAAACTACAATTAAAATGAAAGGAACAGAGTTAATTATGTTATACCTATATTCAACCTATTTTCATACGACACGAAACGATAAATACGCCGTACGAAATGAGAGTACCTACCTAGATAGCAACTTTTTGAAAAGTTCATCTGTTAGCTCAACACAGTGCAAGTGGTCTCTTTCGAAATGTGTTGCACATAAAAATATGACCTTTAAGATCTTTGATTATAGAATTGTTACTATGAAATAGTATCTAGATTATCAGTTCATCATTATAATTAGCTGGAAGACATCCACTGCTGAACATAGGTTTCCCACTCAAGGGAAGAAGGAGGGGGGGGGGGTGCTATAATCCCCCGCTTAGAAGGCGTCTTGGTATTGCAGTATATGTTTAGTTAGATATCACATGGGCGGGTAAGTGGCTAGGGCATGCTTTGCTTGCTTTCCTATGCTTGCTTAGTTTCCTTTCCCTTTCTAATGCACTAGCTGCTTGCCTACTTTACACACTAATCCCGTGTGTAATTTGGCAAACGGTCTTGGAGGGAGCGCAACAGTCGCGATTGATCTCCAGGGCAAGCCCGATGATCTAGCCTTCCCGAGGTTGCCGCCTGTTATTGGTTTGATTCCTTCAGAAACAAACGCAACAAAAAAATCGTTGGGCGAATAACTCTTTCACCCCAATCCTCACCCCAATCCTCACCCATCCCTCATCCCCACCTTATATTTATATAGTATGAGTTTATGTATAATATATAGTATGTATATTTAAATCCCGCTATGTATGTATATATTCGTGTATGTAAGTTTATGCGTCTCAGTATATGTGTATGTTTATAAGCATATGTATGTATATGTATATATTTATTCAATACTGCGGCGTCATGAGGTCGGGCGTTGCGGTCCTACCATCTCAACAAACCAGCAGATGGTAGGAAGTAGGTAAGACCTCCCGCGTGTTTTTGCCGTGCGCGGGGACCCGTAATGAGGGGGAAGGGAGGCCTGGAGGATGAGCTGCACAGTGGGCCTGCGGACGCGGTCCCATGCGGCAACACGACTCTTCGGTCCCGGACTCCTATAACACGGGCGGTTGCGACTGAGCCGGTCGCAATCAATCGGCTGTTGGTGGTCCTTAAGACCAGCCGGCTAGTCTTCTTGGGTGATGGGGTCCGCAGTCAGCAATGTGAGCCGAGAACGTGGCGCGGCGCGGCGCTGCACAGGCGAACGTTGTGTGGACTCGTGGACAACTCACTTGGGAGGACTATATTTCACTGATAACCCTGGTGCTTAGAAAAGCATCCCCAAAGGTGCGGGCTCCGTGGAGGGTGGGGAGTCAGTGAAATGAAGTTACGAATAATATTCGCATGGATTCGCACAAGAAACCGCGCACTGTCCCTAGGGATGACGGGGGTAGCCCTTCCAAGGGTTGCTCTAGAAATATGACGGCCGGTGGAACTACTGCGGGACCTGGTGTGTCGGTAGTGACAGGGAACAGGAATGGGACCGGAACTCTGACCCGATGGGCTCAAGGTGGCAAAACTGAGCTGGCAAGTAAAGGTTTGGCCCTGACTTCGGCTGGCGGAGCAGTCACTGGAGAAGGCTCGTCAGAGCCTGGTTTCAGGACAGCGATGCTGCTGGGAAGGGCCACTACCAATAACTTGCCGGCCGGTGGAGCTACTGAGGGACCAGGTGTGTCGGTAGTGACTGGGAACAGGAATGGGACCGGAACACTGACCCGAGGGGCTCAAGGTGGCAAAACTGAGCTGGAAAATAAAGGTTTGGCCCTGACTTCGGCTGGCGAAGCAGTCACTGGAGAAGGCTCGCCAGAGCCCGGTTTCAGGACAGCGACGCTGTTGGGAAGGGCCACAACCAGTACAGCGCAAACGCGCAGAAGCAAGCCTGGAGCCGTTGAAAGGAGAGGCAGGCGTGATCAGGCCATTGGTGTTGCCTCACCAATGGGTTATCTAAGATGTATACAAATTAATCTACATCACAGTAAGGCGGCTACGGCAGTACTCTGCCGGTCGCTTAATATGGATAAATATGATGTCGCTCTCATACAGGAACCTTATCTGTACAAGGGCGTCATCAGAGGTCTAAACGTTCGTGGAGGACAGCTTCTCTATAGATGCCCTACAAATAATATGAGGACCTGTGTCTTTGTCAGGAATGGCATAATGGCAATGCCTCTATATGACTTCTGCTCCAGAGACCTCACTACTGTGAGGATTAAGGGGTTAACGGGAGGGGGCAGTAAAGATACTATTATATCTTCTGCTTACCTACCCTATGAGAATAAGGACCCGGTATCAGCACTGCTGCAAGACCTGGTTAACAATTGCGCTCACGACGACCTCATCATAGGATGCGACGCGAACGCTCACCACGTTGCCTGGGGTAGCACAGACAACAACAAAAGAGGGGAAGCACTATTGGACTTTCTGGTAAGCTCACCCTTACAAATTTTAAATAAAGGCAATAGACCAACCTTTGTGAATAGACTCAGGGCGGAGGTCATTGATATAACGCTTGCATCCAATAGAGCGAGTAAAGCGATCCGTAATTGGCATGTGTCGGAAGAGGTCAGTCTATCTGACCACAACTACATCTGCTTTAGGTATGTAACTTCCAATAATTATGGCAAGGTACGAAGGAGGAACCCAAGGAGAACCGATTGGGAATCTTTCAGGAGAGACCTTAAGGAACACCTCGGGGATCCTACGCAGCGACTCAACTCAGTTATAGATATCGAGTTTGAGTCTGACAGAATTACCCAGGCAGTTAAGACCAGCTGGATCAAGAACTGCCCGGAGAAAGAGGCGGCGACGCAAAAGGAACCGTGGTGGTCACCTGCCCTTGAGAATCTAAGGCAGGAGACGCGACGTGTTTTCAACTGGGCGAAGTCAAATAATGACTTTACGGTATATGCCGAAGCTCTTACGCACTATAGTAAGGAAGTGCGCAAGGCGAAGCGGAGATCATGGAGATCTCATTGCAGTAGCATCAATAGCCTTCCAGAGGGCATGAGGCTCAGTAAAGCAATGAGCTCTGCAAAGGTTAATCCACTTACATCTATCCGGAATGACCAAGGTAAGCTCACTGTAACTGGGAAGGAAACTCTTACGCATATGCTAAGAATGCACTTCCCGGACTCAGTGGAGATACAAAATGTGACTGATAATGTCATTACCATGGAAGAACAATTTACAAAAACTTCCAAAGACGACTGGCGTACAGCAAAGAAAGTAGTTGACGCAGACAAGGTACGATGGGCAATTGATAGTTTCAGTCCGTATAAATCACCAGGACCTGACGATATATACCCCATCTTACTACAGGAGGGAAAAGGTATTCTCATACCTCACTTGTGCAGATTGTACAGAGCATGCCTAGCCTTTGGGCATGTCCCATCAGCCTGGAGACAGGCAAAAGTAATCTTCATTCCCAAACCAGGAAAGGAGAGCTATGAAGATGCCAAATCCTACCGCCCTATCAGTCTTACTTCATTCTTCTTGAAGACTTTGGAGAAGATGATAGACCGGTATATAAGAGATGGCCCATTAAGGAGACGACCGCTCCATGACATGCAATGCGCGTACCAACCGGGTAAGTCTACGGACACGGCACTGCACTATGTGGTCAACCGGGCAGAACATGCATTGGAGACCAAAGAAATCTGTGCTGGAGCGTTTTTGGATATTGAAGGGGCGTTCGATCGAACAACCTTCGCTTCAATAAGAACCTCAGCACAAAATCATGGCATAGAGGCGACAATTGTTAAATGGATTAGCACTATGCTGCAGGAACGTGTTATTAAAAGTAGTTTATTAGGTGATATGGTTACCGTAAAGGCAACTAAAGGATGTCCACAGGGAGGCGTACTATCCCCATTACTGTGGAGTCTAGTGGTGGATTCGTTGTTAGTGGAACTTAACAATGGACCATTTCAAGCCGTAGGCTATGCAGATGATATAGTCATACAAGTAAATGGCAAATTTCCAAACGTAGTAACGGATTTGCTGCAGGGTGCTTTGGTTAGGGTGGAAAGATGGTGTAAAGACAATAACCTTTCCATAAATCCAAGCAAAACGGTTATAGTGCCTTTCACGAGGAAAAGACATTTAGAGGGCCTTAGAGACCCAGAAATGTACGGCACCAGACTAAAATGGGCTACGGAAGTGAAATATCTTGGGGTAACTCTCGATAGTAAACTAACGTGGCATAGTCATGTTGAAAACATAACAAGAAAGGCCTTACGTGTCTTCAATATGTGCCGTTCTGCGTATGGCAAAACCTGGGGACTCAAACCAAAGGTAATGTATTGGTTATATACCACGATGGTGAGACCTATTCTCACATACGGCAGCGCTGTATGGTGGCCTAGGACCAAACTAAAGATCTGCAAGGATTCTCTTAGGAAGGTACAAAGAGTAGTTTGCATGGCAATTACAGGTGCCTTCAAAACAACGCCTACATTGGCTCTTGAGTGGATACTGGGACTAACCCCACTACACACTTACATACAAACAGAGGCAAGGAAGTCGCTATACAGACTTGCAAAAGCAGGAGTTTGGAATCGTAACAAGCCCTGTACAAAACACACTTTATTGGATCCCGTGAAAGAACTGGACGATCTAATGGACATGCCCTGTGATAGGATAAATCCAGTGTACATGTTTAACAAGAGGTACCGAGTACATATACCATCCAGGGAAGAGTGGACGAGGGGACTCAAACCGGTTGGTGGAACTCACCTCATATGGTACACTGACGGTTCTAAAATGGAGTCAGGTACAGGGGCAGGGATTTATTCCAAGGACTGTAGTGTCAGTCACAGCATGGGGCATTATGCATCGGTATTCCAAGCGGAAACCTATGCCATAATTGCCAGCATTAAAGAAATGCAAAGGAGAAACGTCAAAGGTAAAACCATTTGCATTCTCAGTGACAGTCAGGCAGCTCTGAAGGCTCTGAATTCCTTCCGAGTTGCTTCTAAACTAGTCAAAGAAGGTGTTACAGGTTTGAACAACCTGGGAAGACACAACAATGTCAGCCTTATCTGGGTACCTGGACACGAAGGCGTCGAGGGCAATGAGAAGGCAGATAGACTAGCGAGGGCCGGCTCACAGAGTCATTTGGTTGGCCCCGAACCATTTGTGGGGATTCCGTATGGAACATATCACCAAGCATTATATGCACATGCTAGGAACGAACACATGAAGGAATGGAGGGCAGCGTCAGGCCTAAACCACTCCAAAGCGTTCTCTAGCGGAAGGGTGGACTGTGGGGTTAAATTATTAAGCCTTAACAGATCACAAATAAGGCACCTAATAGGTGCACTCACGGGACATTTTGGCACCAACGAGCATCTACACAGAATGAGGCTAAGTACTGGTGACATTTGCAGATTCTGCGAAGATGAAAAAGAGTCAATGCGACACATATTGTGTAGCTGCGACGCTCTTGCGAGACGTAGGTTAAGTCATTTGGGAGTAGCCTATCCTACGCCAAATGATTATGTACAGCTCCAAGCTGGCGCGATCGTTGCGTACCTGAGGGAGCTCTTCGATACGCCAGCAACAGAGTAAGGGCTAGGGCATGCACAATGGATCCAACTGGGTCGAAGTGCGTTCCGGGGATACCGGGCCCAAATTTATAGCCACCAAGAATAGAATAGAATAGAATAGATATCACATAGAAGACGATACTGCCCGTCTTCTAGTTTTCCCAAATGGGAGGGTGCTTCTTACCTGGACACCCCACATTATTATTAGTTCCAAGTAATTTTTAATTTCCATGACACAGTTTCTTTGTGTTAGAAAACGGGACGCATTGTCTCGTTATTCATACCTAGGTAGGGTTGCCATCTTTAAAATCTGCCAACCAGGAGCATGGAGGAGGACAAGAAGCATGAAAACCCCAGATTTTTAAGCTTAGAACCCGGACGTGTTGTGTGTCTGGTGTTTTTTTAAGTTACATGATGAAATTAGAATAGTTTTTATTATATTGACTGGCGGCCGGTGCCTTTTAAGCCCGGGTTACAAATGAAACCCCGCCCGCACGCTCTCTAAACTAGGACAAATCCGGGAAAACTCGGACGGATGGCAACCCT
Source organism: Furcula furcula (assembly GCA_911728495.1). Lineage (NCBI taxonomy): Eukaryota > Metazoa > Arthropoda > Insecta > Lepidoptera > Notodontidae > Furcula > Furcula furcula. The sequence continues at coordinate 5,063,164 of OU452270.1, forward strand.
ATTCATAGGCAATCATATGGAATAGAATTGTCTATTTTTTTTTTATTTCTACTAAATTAGGAGGCTGCAATGCACTATCGGATCATGATTACAAAGTTCCTTGACCCTCGGCGATCCCCTCAGTCCGCACCTCCCCTTCACGGCGGGCCGGCTCGCGTTATGTTTGGCTTAAACCACCAAGGTTGCCTCTCACTAGCAATGAGACTTGTGATTGCACGTGTTGCATTATACATACATCTGTTACATAATAATGATTTATAGAATGACGTCCTGCCAGCTGATAGGAACGCAGCAGCGTCCAATCTTTCACAAGATCCGCCATTAACGCATAACAAACACCACTTAAGACATTATTCCATAATCATGTCAAACGTTTTTGCCATACCTATTATTGGAAACAAGTTTGAAAAATCAAATAGGCCCCTTTAAAATATTAACAGAATCCGTGGTGACTTACGGGTGGACTAGCCTTCGTTGGTCCGCCTGTAAGAGTCTTCCTTTTTGAGGTTGTATCGACCGTTTGTTAATTATTTGCTTGTCTCCCGCTTTGCAAAGGAGGGAAGTGGAATACTCGTAGGTATATGTATTTCCAACTCGTCCTATCTACCTTTTTAATTAAATTTGTTGCGGGTTCCAAGACAATTTAGCGTTCCCCTGGGACTCGCCGAGGGTCAAACCTCGGTGTCTTCAGTGGTGACCACTGTAGATCCTGGTTTACAGGAGTAACAGTGGTGGGAATGAGTGGTGGGATTAGTCCAATCTTGCCTGACGAGGCACTGCTTAACAGCAGAAGTTAAATGTTAATTGCAAGCCACTGTGTATTTGGATCGGTCATGCTTGCCATCAAAAGTCTTTGCTTGTGGCGGCTTCGTGTGGCGAGTTCTTAGAATATTTACTCTGAGGGCGGGTCACCCCCTTCACTTCAATATGGTTGAGGGAAGTGATGGCCGCTGCTAGAGTCAACTCGTAAGCGGGTGCTGCTTGGGAGGACTGGTCCGACTACTATACCTTTGGCCTTTTTAACCGACTTTCAAAAAAGGAGGAGGTTCTCAATTTGTCTGTACGTATTTTTTTTCTATGTATGTTCGCGCATATCTCTGGGAATTAAAAAACCGATTTGAAAAATCTTTCTTGTACGGGTAGGCCGCTCCATTGATTGGGTCCCATAAAAAAATATTGCTTACGAATAAGTAGTTCCTGAAAAAAACAAGAATGGCGCCTCAGAAAAAGCTGTAGGAATGCCTAAAAGATGACATTTTTGTCGCTTTTTGAGGACAAAAATGGTCATAACTTTGGCAAATATTTACCAATTTCAATGATTCTCTTTTTATTCGAAAGAAGGAACCACTGTAATGAATCTGTATGAATTATCACAACCGGATAAGAACTTCCTGGAGGATCGTAAACGATGTGGAGGAATTTATCTGGTAAAAACCATAAAACTGATGTTCTCCGTTACTTTTTTTAGTCGAATGAGTAAACTACTATAATAATTCCATGCAAATTTCATTAAGACTGGATAAATTGTTCCTGAAGAAACTTGAATTATGTAAAACTATGTAGACGATAATGTGATCATACCTACCTATATCATTTTACCGTCATCGATGCTTCAATCTTTATGTATGAAAATATTACTAAATAGTCTATAATAAAATTGTTTCTAAAATAATTGAACCAACTTCAATAACACTAAAAGGTAGGATAAAATAATTTAAATAATATTGAAGTTGGTGCACAAATACGCACAGCAGGTAAGTACGCTACACCAATTTTGTTTTTAAATATTTTATAGTTTGTTGTATTTTCCTCGTATTTTTTCGTCCTATTTTTTCACCGTAATACGGTAATGCTAACAGACTACAACATGGCGACGGAATATCTTATATTGCGGTAGGTACTACCGCAATACCTGGACGGTTCCTTGCACAAGTAATCTACCACTATTGTTAGCAAAGTGAAAAATCTTAAATGTATGATTGTTAGGTAAGACTGATTGAAAACATTTAATTTTATTGAAACTAAATATTTACAGTTTATTTACAAACATACACACCTTAAACTAGGTAAAAAACTTTTTTCTTTTTTCTTTTTTTTAACACTTATAAGCTAGTGCTTGACTGCAGTCCCACCCGATGGAAAGCGGCGACGCAATCGAGGATGGCAAAACACACTAGCTTATTAAAAGCCTATTCACTCTAGTCTTAAAGACACCCACATCATAATCGGGCGGGAAAACCGACGCAGGCAAACTGTTCCAGTCCTTAGCTGTCCTTATTATAAATGAAGAAGCAAACCGCTTAGACCGGACTGAAGGCACTTTCACCACATAAGGGTGTGTACGTGCCGTGCGTCTCGTCGTCCGATGATGAAAGGGAGATGGTGGAATCAAGTCATGCAATTCCTGTGCACACTCTCCAAAATGCATCCTGTAGAACTTCCTCAAAGTCACCGCACTGGGAGGGAAGGGTACCTACCTAAAAGACTGGCGGTACCCCTTTGTATAGCCAACAGCTACCAGCCCGGCGGTCTCCTGAGACTTCGATAAGTTTGGATGAAATTTCTTTCACCAAACCGTGCGTCTCATGAGACCAAGGCTCCATGGTCTCCATCGCAAAGGGCGCAATTATATAGCTCGAACCTAGAGCTGCATATTCGCGCCGCTTTGCATCACTAGCGGTCGCCGCAGCCCCTCCAGCCGCCCTGTAAGTTGCCGGGGTGTGGGACGCAGCAAGTGTGTCGACACATATCGCATCCCACACCAACGGCTTTCCATGTTACCATGGTATTAAAGTGACACCATCAGGCCTCTTGCCATCATCTCGTGTAATACCGACTGGTTCCAGTACGGCAGGGACACCGGCAGTGACAAGCCCCCTGCGAATTAATATCATTAAGTGCTGCATGGCATGATCACGGGTAAGGGGTCGTGCATTAATCACGTGATGTTTTTAGCAACTTTTTAACCCCTCCCCCACTCCTGGTGATATGTGGTGAGGTTTTTAAACTAACTTATATATACTATTTTTTTGTAAAAAATTTCAATATAGATTATATTGAAATTTTCGGAATATTATCTTTAAATACAGGTACTTAACTGATTAAATGTTGAAGGGGAAGTCGTTGCCGGCAACGGTGAGTCAAGGCCACGTGCCGCTGTTTGGTTTCGAAATCGTGCATTCAACGAAAAATAAATACACGTGATGTCTCATTATACCCCTCCCCCCTCCTGGTGATATTTCGTGATTTTTTCGGACCCCCGCCCCCTTTCGAGCCTCACGTGATTAATGGACGACCCCTAAGACTACAAATTATTTCAGATATTTCTCTCCACAAAGTTTAGACTCAAAGCTGGGAGGGGAGCGAGCGTTTACGTGCCCTCCTGAAGTACGAAGAAACCGCCAGTTCAAATGCCAGTAAACGGTCACCCATCTCGGGACTGACTTTGCCTAACGTTGCTTAACCTACTGATAGTTTACCAAAGTAGTAGTAGTAGTAGTTTAGTTTGTAGCCTCCGTGGCGCAGTGGGAAGCCGCTTGCTTTGTAAACCAGAGGTCGCGGGTTCGAATCCTGCGGGGGGCAACAAATTTGTGTAGTTGTTCCTTACTGGCTAGGACAATGCAGGCCAATCACCTGATTGTCTGTAAAGTAAGATGATCCATGCGTCGGATGGACATGTAAAAAGTCGGTCCTGCGCCTAACCTCTCCCCGGTCGTGTCGGTCTTCCGTCCCATCGGATTATGAGAGGTTTAGAAGAAGAGAGAGTGCGCACGTGCGTTTGTGTTCACGTAAGCGCTTGTACACTATAATATCTCCCGCGTAGATGGCTGATCTTGTGAAAGATTGGCCGCTGTGGTCGTATCGGCCAGGGCATTATTATTATTAGTTTACCAAACAGTGATTACCAGCTACGAGCGCTTCATTATTATATTACACCCTGAACTTGAAAAAAGTAAAGTTTCAACCAATTTCGCCTCAGGGTTTATAAAAAAACTGGACCGGACTATACAAGGATTTAATGATAGGGTGGGTCCACTTGTGGGCTTTAGGAGTAAAAGGTCATTGCCACGTCAACTTTCGATCGGCCCTACTTTTGTAACCGACTTGTCGGCTCTCGTTTGTCGAGAGCAAGGATGACAAACTTGCGGTCAGCATGACATATGCATACCTAACGTAGGGCCAATTTTATAGATCACATTTGACATCTGTCAGTTTCTTTGTTCTGTCTGTTTCTTTTGCCTTATTACAATAAATATGTAATCGTAATTGAAAAAAGTTAAGCAATTGTGCAGCTCTAATTTCTAAAAATTAATAATATTTCATGGCCGCCGTTATAAGTTTACGTTGTTAAATTTTGATGTAGTGTCAAATGTGAAATATTAAATTGGCCCTACTTTAGTTAATATATTATTAGGCACGTAATGGGCGGGTCGTGGGGGTCATGACCCCACCCCCCCCAAATCCATATTAGTACATGGCAAAATTGGGTAGCGGCTAGGGTAGCTAGGTACAAGACCAACGGAACCGTCAAAAATGACCCCCCCCCCCCTCAAAATCATCGGCTGCGACCGGGCCTGTTCTTAGTCCCCACGTTTCGCAGGCGTCTTGGGATATTTGGGATCAGGTGCCTACCGCCGTGTCACGGCCCCCGCTCACGCTGAAAGGTATACGGGGCCCCCGGACTACAGAGGCCCCGTTTATCTTTCACTAGCTGACCCACGCAGCTCCGCCCGCGCTGTGTTTACGTTAACTAAACTTTCAATAATATACATTCGCATAGCATACAAAACCTCCTTTTTTAAAGTCAGTTAAAAACTTGGACCCACTTTGTACTTGCCCTCCGAAGCATGGAGACGTTTAGTTCAAATGGCGTTAAACGGTCACCCATCTATTTAATGACCTTACTTAACGCTGCTTAACCTGATCGATTTTCTAAACATTGTTAACAACTGTCTATGAGTGTTACCTTACAAATATTTATTATAATTATAATGAAAAATTGTTAAAATCGGAGCAAGCGTATAACCAAGTACACATTTTGACTTTAGTCCCCTCTCCCAAGGGAACCGTGCCGAATGTCGGGATAAAAAGTATCCTATGTCCTACCTCGGAGTATTAACTCAAATCATGCCAAGTTTCGTTTCAATCCATCCAGTAGTTTCGGCGTGATGCTCAGCCGAGATACAGACAGACAGACAAAAATAAAAAAAATTACATTTTTGGCTTTAGTATCGGTTATAGAATGCCCTCCAAACATAATTTTCAAAATGTAATGACAAATGTTCAATGTACAGAATTGGGCCTGTTACAGTTTTATTATAAGTATAGATTTGGGCCCTTCAACATATTTTTTATAGCGGGCCTGTCTGAGGCTAGCTACGCTACTGCTTGGTATGATAAGTATAAATAACACCCAGACACAAGGTGGGAATCGAACGCACGCCCTATTGGGTAACCAGGGTGTCTAACCACTAGCTAGACAAACAGGCCCGCCGATATACTTGCTTAATCTGTTTCATCATAAAGCTATTAGAATTAATTTACTTTCGAATTTATAAAGCAAACACCTTCTAATTTGGTCACGGATAGAACGATCATTCTTGTCAATTATTATTTTTGACTTCAAAAAAGGAGGAGGTTCTCAATTCGTCTGTATTTATTATATTTTTTTTCTATGTATGTTCGCGCATAACTCCGGCAATTATGAACCGATTTGAAAAAATCTTTCTTCCATCCATTCTTTAATCCGTTGACTATGCCCCTTAAAAAAAATATTGCTTACGAATAAGTAAGTAGTTCCTGAAAAAACAAGAATGCTGACTGCGCAGGAAACCTGCAGGAATGCAAAGATGACGCTTTATATAGACAAAAATGGTCACTCTGGCAAATATTTACCAATTATTTATTCTTTTTTTATTCGAAAGATGAAACCACTGTAATGAATCTGTATGAATTTTATCATAACCAGCTGAGAACTTCCTGGAGGACCCATGAACGATGTGGAGGAATTTATCTGGTAAAAACCATAAAACTGATGGAGAACCCATTACATTACTCTGACAAATATGAACCGATTTCGATGATTCTTTTTTTATTCGAGAGAGTAAACTACTATGATGATACTATGATTATTCCATATACTATGATGATTCCATGCAAATTTCATTACGACCGGATATTTTTTTTCTGAAGAAACATGAATTATGTAAAACTATGTAGACGATAATGTGATCATAACCTACCTAGATCATTTTACCGTCTTCGATGGTTCAATCTTTATGTATGAAAATATCACTAAAAAGTATAAAATAAAATTGTTTTTAAAACAATTGAACCAACTTCATTAACAAATAAGGTAGGATACTATATAGTTTATTAGATAATTTACTTTGAAGTCGGTTTTTTTTTAAATAGTTTATTTAACACTTTTTAGTGACTTATTTTACCAAGATAGGTATCAGCACTATCACGCAACTCGAGCGTCTACGTTACAGTAACTTACTGAAAACATAAAAAGTTTATATCTCTTAAACTACTGGACCGATTTTGATGAAACTTGTACTCTACCCTAAGTTGAAACAATGATACCTATATAGTTAAAAAAAAAGTCACTAAAAAGTGTTAAATAAACTATTTAAAAAAATATATAAACCGACTTCAAAGTAAATTATCTAAAAAGCATAAAATAACGAAAATATATTGAAGTCGGTGTCAGCTGGTGATAGTGTTAGTTAACATGATTAGCTAGCACCGACTTCAATATATTTTCGTTATTTTATGCTTTTTAGATAATTAACCGGCTTCAAAAAGAAGGTTCTCTATTGGACGCGTATGTATGTAATATTAATAAAAATGCGTAATATTAATATATGTTAGTCTGTGTGGGCTTCTAAACAAATTTACCAAATTTTATGAGTGTATGTATGTATGTATGTATGTAGGTTTGTCCACGGATTTCTCAGAAACTACAAGTCCGATTTTGAAAATTATTTTTGAAATAGTTAGAGTATTTTTCAACTTAGGGTAGAGTACAAGTTTCATCAAAATCGGTCAAGTAGTTTAAGAGATATAAACATTTTATGTTTTCAGTAAGTTATTGTAACGTAGACGTTCGAGTTGCGTGATAGTGCTGATACCTATTTTTAACCGACTTCAAAAAAGGAGGTTCTGTATTCGACGCGTATGTATGTAATATTAATTAAAATGCGTAATATTCATATATGTTAGTCTATGTGGGCTTCTAAACGAATTTACCAAATTTCACGAGTGTATGTATGTATGTAGGTTTGTCCGCGGATTTCTCAGAAACTACAAGTCCGATTTCGAAAATTCTTTTTGCAATAGTTAGAGTATTTTTCAACTTAGGGTAGAGTACAAATTTCATCAAAATCGGTCCAGTAGTTTAAGAGATATAAACTTTTTATGTTTCCAGTAAGTTACTGTAATGTAGACGTTCGAGTTGCGTGATAGTGCTGATACCTATCTTGGTAAAATAAGTCACTAAAAATTGTTAAATAAACTATTTTAAAAAAAATAATAACCGACTTCAAAGTAAATTATCTAAAAAGCATAAAATAACGAAAATATTATTGAAGTTGGTGCAGAATATACACAGCAGGTACGGTAACACCAACTTCAATAATATTTTCGTTATTTTATGCTTTTTAGATAATTTACTTTGAAGTCGGTTATTATTTTTTTTTAAATAGTTTATGGTAAAATAAGTCACTAAAAAGTGTTAAATAAACTATTTTTAAAAATATAAAAACCGACTTCAAAGTAAATTATCTAAAAAGCATAAAATAACGAAAATATATTGAAGTCGGTGTCAGCTGGTGCTAGCGATAGTTAACATGATGTGCTAGCACCGACTTCAATATATTTTCATTATTTTATGCTTTTTAGATAATTTACTTTGAAGTCGGTTTTTATATTTTTAAAAATAGTTTATTTACCTTTTAGGTATGGAACCCTAAAAAGAGTGAGCATGCATGTGTAGGTAGATATTGTGTTGGAGTTGTGTCTGTTTGAGTTTGCGTGTGTGTCTGTGCATGCGTGCGTGCGTGTGTGCGTGCGTGTGTGCATGTTCATGTGTTATTCTGGTACTTTGATAATGTTTTCAGTGTAGTCCAAATTCTGTTATCAGACATGTTCAATCAAGCTGCCCTTAGCCCCCTGACTTTTGCGCCATGAGACTACAGTTTTTTATTATAATAATAGACAGATAGATAACTCTTTAATGTACCTACGTAATACAATTATTAATGTTTTTCGGAAGCCTGGTTGGCTCACCTTCGACTTGTAAGAAAAAGGCACCACACAGGCCCACAGCACAAGTGAACATGTGATGCCGATTTAAGTTTTTTTAATAGTAATTTCTCAACCGCTGAAGGGAGGGGCGTCACTATCAAGTTTCTGCCCCGTTTCGAAAAAATCGTAGATCCGGGGCTGCCAGCTTTTATTATGTTTTTAATACTTTTTAGATAATTTTATTTGAAGTCGGTTTTTCTAAAAAGAATTTATTTAACATGTAATTAATTTCATTTTACTCTTTAGACACATGCACTTTGGGCACCTGGTTTCTAAGTATATATATCTGTTCTCTTAAAAAAATTGTAATATTTAAGAATAAATTTAAAAATAACAATAAATTTTATTTTACCAAGAAAAGTACAAACAAAACAGAACAGAAATATGATAACCATAAAGCCTGTATCGTGGGGATCAGAATTCGGTATAACAGGTGATTCAATACAGTGCACAATTTTTATTCTAAGTAATACATATTACAGTTTACATATCCATTTATTATACTTACTAATAACATAATATTTAGATGGGGGCGGGAACGGAAAGAGTTAAGGTTATAAAATAGTTATTAAGTATTGTTCAGTTCACTATCACTCTAATTTAAATAAATTAATAGTTAAAAAAACTAAAAATACACGCTTTTATATGGACTACTGCACTAAAAAGCAATAAATAAATTATATAAACAGTTCTTTCTTTCTTTCTACCTCGTGTTTGTAATTTATGGATTATACTTATTTATGTGTAAAAGCGTGGGGCGCTTTTTCTCTGTAAATTATTACAAATTATTGTCATGTGAATACAAATACTTAGCGTTCTTGAAAGTGACAGAAATGTTAAGCTATTATTCAGAAAAAGCGCCCCACGCAAAATTTCAAATGTTTTGGACGTGTATAAGTGGGTCAAAATTGCATCGCAAGATTCCATTACCATCATACATACATACATACAGGTCAAGCTAATAAAAGCGTGTTAAAAAATATCGCCTGTGGACAACGTCTACACCCTGTATATTTAATCTCATGGTTTTTTCGCTAATTTAGCTCATCCATCATCAAGAACAATTATGGACTTTCGAGACTTTCACTGACAAGCCTCCGACTTGCATATATCGTACCTGAGGCTCACACAATTACATCCTTGTACGGGCCTTTGACGGACCCGTTGGTCTAGTGGTCAGACACCCTGCCTGCTAACCGATGGGTCGTGGGTTCTATTCCCGCCAAGCGTCTGGGTGTTGTTTATCTATTTAAGTATGTATTTACAAAAAAAAAACGTATATAAGTATTAGTATCAGTTGTCTGGTTTCCATAGTACAGGCTCTGCCTAGTTTGGGATCGGATGACCGAGTGTGGATTGTCCCAAGATATTATTATTATATTATATACTATAAGTACGTACGCCTATTTATATTTTTTTTGACCTTTTTAACCGTCTATGTCAGAAGAAAGGTAAGGTAAAGGTAGGTAGGTAGGTAGGTTTTCTACTTTATGTACAGCCACAGGAAAATCATAATAATATTCTGGGACAATCCAAACACGGTTAACCGATCCCAAACTTAGCCAGAGCCTGTACTATGGAAACCAGACAACCGATACTAATACTTATAAACTTTTTTTTTATAAATACTTACATATATAGATAAAACACTCAGACACTTGGCGGGAATCGAACCCACGACCCATTGGGTAGCGGCCAGGGTATCTAACCACTAGACCAACAGGCCCGTCAATATACCCGTAGACTATTTACATACCTAATTTATTTCATACTAGGTAAGTACTCCTGCTCTAAAAGTGCCTTGTTACCTTTTCCAAAAACGAAAATGAGCAAAGGCAGAAAGAAATCACCTACGTTTTTAGGGTTCCATACCTAAAAGGTAAAAGGAACCCTTATGGTGCGACTTTGTCTGTCTGCCTGTCTGTCACACCTCTGATACTATCGATTTAAAACGATTTGGAACACCTAGTTTTAGATCTTACTTACCCAACCTCATCGCAAATTAATTAAAATATTTTTTTCTTTTATTTTCTTTTCAATAGGGGTCGAAATTTATCGTAAAATTTTTAAAATGAAATATTTACTTTAAGCCTACAGTTGTGTGACATACACGCTCAAATTTACCGGTACAGAGTAACTGTGCAGGCAAACTTGTCAAGTATACTTGGCAGTGGCGTGGATATGGACTGACATATAGGCAAAAAGTATTTACCTACCCTGTGATTTCCGGAACAATACATCATAACAAAAATAATCTATGTGCAAAATAACATTTTGTTTTGAATTATTTCATCATTATAAATAAACAAAGGCTCGCGAAATATTTGAAATCAATCAGCTGAGCGCGCCGCGGCACCGAGAAAAAGTGCATTAAACTATTCCTAGGTACGCGCAAATTAAATTTCCCGCGCGCCAAGCCGCGAGACCCGCTAATTAAAATTTTAAGATTTTAAATTCAAAACTTTTTTTCCACACATTCACACATTGTCTTCTAACAACGTTACGCACACCTGTAGGCCGGTGACCATTCAAACAGTATAAATGTCACGCACACATGCAAAGATAATAGACAGTGCCTCTCGGATGTGCTCGGGTCTGCTCGGGTGCTCTCGGCAGCAATGACGACCTTGGAGGAAGGACTAAAGAAATGTCGACCAATAGCAGCCCAATCATAGCCCAATGCATCGAACGGGATGGATGAGTGAGAATGGGTGATCGATGAAGTCAGAGTAAATGAATGACGATGAATGAAAAATACTACAAATTATAAAATAGGTACCTAGTTTGTTCAAACTTCAAGATTTCATAATGACATCCATTTTTGTTGGTTTTTATTGAAGTGAAACTTCTGCGACTTCCAAAAATGTATCCATTCAACGCGTTAAACGTTAAGCGTTAAATTTGTTAAGGTTATGAAAGCGCTCATGTGACGCCGTCAGTGAGTGAGTGAGTGGGTGAGTGAGTGAGTGGGCGAGAGAGTGAGTGAGCGAGTGGGCGAGAGGGTGAGTGGGCGAGTGGGCGATTGGGCGAGTGGGCGAGTGGGCGAGAGGGTGAGTGGGCGAGTGGGCGACAGGGCGAGTGGGCGAGTGGGGGAGAGGGCGAGTGGGCGAGAGGGCGAGTGAGTGGGTGGCTGAGTGAGTCTTTGAGTGAGTGTGTGTCAGTGTGAGTGTGTGTGAGCGTGTGTGTGAGTGTGTGTGTGAAATGGAATGTGGTAACGTGTAATCAATGTTCTGGCCAAGTGTGTATAGAAAAATTAAAAATTCACGCGTTTTTGACACGTTCTTACGAAATTAAAAGGTAGATAAGATTAAAAGATAAATGGCCAAAGGTAAAGTCACGCGAAGATTTAATGATAAATAATCTAAAATATATAGATATATAGTATATTTACAATCGGTTAGCCAGCTGTAAACATAGAATCTAAATATAATTTAATTTTTTGATATTTTGAGGTGGCATATTTATGATCATCTTAGTGTATGTTTACAAGACAAGTAACTCGCAGTCATATTTGCGATTATCGTCCTAAAGTCCAAAAGGTGGTACACCGTTCGTGACCGCGAGAATACATCGCGCAGGCCACCCGCTTGAAGCGCGTGGTAAGCATGCGGTAAGCGGGACGTCAGCTACCGAGAAGTACGAAGGCGGCTAAGCCAGCTTACAGGGAGCTGTCTGCTAATTTGTGTTGTCAATGTAAAGTATGTCTACAGAGAACGCCCTGAAGCTCACATTTCAATGAACATTATTGTGCCGTGTGGGAGCGATGATGTAGTCGGCTACGACCTTAAAAATAGCACCCTCCAATCTCTTCCTGCTTGGTGACGTAGGAGGTGACAAAGAAAAAACCAGAAATGGGGCCGCAACCTCTTCTATTTGATAACCTATGTAGCCTAGATAGGGGAGGCCAATTATATTTTAATAGATATGTCATTATCGCACGAAATGTGACGTCACGAAATTCACCCAATGTATTCACCCATCAAACCATCTCGACCGGAAATAGATATAGTAAGTCCTTTAGGCTCAATTCACACCAAGATGGCAGCGGGTGGCAGCGCACTTTCAGTGTGAAAGAATTTTAAAAGACCGGAGGGCCTAGACAAGATGCAATCGCTTCATAGCGAATCTGTTTCTTCATTCGCTAACTGTGTCAATTCCCTATAATTTGTCACGTTATTTTTCCATGACATATGTCATTCTCATACATTTTTATACTTTCTATTAGCGATAACGATTGTAGAATGTTACATTGTCTATGGGGGCAGTATCGCTTGAAAAACGCGGCGCGCGGTTGGCCGCGCCGGCGGCTGCGCCGAGGAGCGGCGCGGCGTCGCGTATTTGCCATCTTGGTGTGTATTGAGCCTTAGTCTCGCGCCGATGATGATGACTGCTCAATTTTTTTTTTGGTTGCGCTATATTTTAGCGAGTCCTGTTTATGTAGGTAATATTAATTTTAACTAATTAATATCTCAAATAATCCCAATTATATTATTACAACCGCAACCCCTTTATAATTTACAAAAAAATTCAAAATGTAAGTACTTACAGTTTTACGATTTTTATAAAAATATTATTAATTACTATTAAGTGATACTAAGTATAATGAAATAATTACCTACATGTTTTTTAATGCAAACCCGATGACTAGAGTACCTCCTCTTTTTTGACATCGGTTAAAAATGAGATAGAAGCCCATCAGTCACCGCGCGTGCATGACCCCGGACGCTTTCCAAACTAGGACGGAAGGTAACGAGGACATACCTCGATCACGCTAAGGTGGCCAACTTTATGGAAAGGGACGGGACATTAATAAAATATTTAAAAAAAAAATTAACTGACATCAATAAAACTAAAAAGTATAAAATAATTTAAATATTATTGAAGTTGGTGTTAGCATACCTACAGTGTATATTTAGCACCAACTTCAATAATATTACCCAACGGGTGGAGATGGAAGGGTGCTACTAAACCTGACACCCCACAGGTTTACACGCTGACCTACCACCTAGTGGATTTGAAGGGTTACGTGGTACCCCTGGCCCCTGGGGTACTACTCCTGGGGGGACAAAAGAAACTTCGTTCTTACTAAGTAGTCTGTGCTCCGTGGTACCACTAGAGATTAATTATTTAGATTAAAATTGAACAAATGCTACTGTATTTATTAATAGTGGATTAGCATCGATATATAATAAGTAACCAGATAAGCAGTCACCAACTAAATTTCATTCAAAATATGGCAGTGATAGCTTAAATATTCCGTATGAACGTAAGAGCCCTAGTGACCTGTCCAGGACTGCGCAGAATGTAAACGGTTTTTATGTGTACATTATTTTTTTTTGTACAATGCTGTATCAATATTTACGCTACAAAAACAACGATGTATAGCGTTACAAACTTTTTCTACGATGTTCCTAACATAGCGTAGTACCGTTCAAGCCACGCCCACGCCTCGAACGAGGCAGGGATAGTGGCGGACAACGCGCGAAAGGGAGAAAGGGATAACCGGAGGCACGGGGGGCGACCGAACAAGTCTCAACGTAGGCCGACCAACTTATCTTTGCTGGTGGCACAACGAGAATTGAACTATAATCTTATGAGAACTACGTGTAGTTTGAATGTTTTGTTTAGACAGTAGCGGCAAACTTAATTTGGTCGGCCGGTAGCTTGGCGGTTGGCGGACTAGTAGATAGATAGATAGATAGATAATACTTTGTTCCACCATTATTAAAAACACAAAAATACAAGAGAAAAAAAACAGTAAAATAGAATGAAACAATGGGCGGCCTTATCACTAAAAGTGATCTCTACCAGGCAACCTTTGGATGGAGAGGAACTATGAACTGCAAGGCGGGGTTGTTTATACAAACCAATTATAAAAGAGAAAAAAAAACATAACTTTAAACAATAAAATAAGTAACAGCAAAATAATATATATATAAATATTAGTATAATACATAAATATTATATTTGATAGAATCAAATATAAATAACCAACAATAATAAATAAATAAATGCAGCTGGCTAATATCAATATAAAATTCATAGGGACAAATAAAATGCTTTCAAACGATCTTTTAAGATAGGCAGAGATAGTGCATGTCTAACAGTGACCGGTAAGGCATTCCACAGACGAACAGCTTCTACTGTGAATGACTTATTGTAAATCGAACTATTATGAGAAGGGAACATAAGAGTGAGATTTTCTGATGACCTCAAACAGTGGGAATCATTGCCGAGAAAAACAAAACGTTCCTTTAGGTAACGCGGAGAAAAAGAATTAAATAGTAGTAGCAGAGATATTTAAAGAAATATTTATTATTTTGTGTTTTAGTGATATCTTACTGATATCTATCATTTAATCTAATACTATTAACTACTACTAATGGGAAATATATGATCCGTATGAAATTTTGCTGTTGCGACGTGTATTAAGGCAGTTTTTAGACCCAAATGAGGCATTTCGACACGTCTTTACGCTAGCTGTTGTCGGCTCGTACTAATTTGAAATAGCGACACAACCGTCTCCATAGCTCTATTTTCGTGACCAGTTTTCGGGCCGTGACAGCTAATCTTGTTTAGATAGTATATTATTATCGATGTGGATTAGACTGTAAAGTCTACGTATTAAATGATTAGGTACGTTTTACGAAAGCTTTTTTTTGTCGTATAGTTAGTTGGCAACCGGGCCAGTAGTAGCCAAGCTGCCATTAACCCTCTAACTTGGCTTAATGACTGCTATTTAGATGACAACAACTGGGACCAACTTTTTACATACCCTCTATTGCTATAGACGCTCAGTTCAAATGCCACTAAACGGTCACCCATCTAAGGACTGACCTTGCGTGACGTTGCTTACCCCACTGATCGTTTACCGAACAGTGGTTACAACTGGCTATAAGCGCCTCTAAGCACTACTTTAATAATTATCGCATAGCGGGATTATAACTGCCAATACGGGACGGTCCCGCAGATTTCGAGATTTTTGGCCGCCTTACATCAAGCAAGCCTATTTGAAACTAAACAATTATAATAGTAATTTCCTCTTGACTGATAAGACTACATCGGCCAATCTTTTACAAGATCAGTCAACTACTGTATTGTGCAAACATATATACTTCTTACACATACATACGTACTTACATAGTAGGTGGATTTTATTTAAAAAAAAAACTTATTCCTCTATCACCTCAGATAGCAAACCCAAACCGCAAAACTAATTTTATTTGTCGAGGTTTTTGTAGGATTAGGTAACTACTATTAAACTGTAGGTACTTACTACTTAGAAAGATTATTTTCCTGTAAAATACTGGATGTGGTTCTGCATTCTTGCCATATTTACGGTGGTTGATATATACCTTTTATAGAACATAAATCAATCATTAAATGATAGACTTAAAATTATGAAATATTTTTTATGTTTGGTACGAAAAGAAATCCTGTGTCCAACCGTCACTATAAAATAACCCCGTCTGACACCGCTCTTCGCGCAAAGTAGGTAAACAAAAGTACGCGCGGAATTGCCAACCTTGGGACCTATTCTGAGCACTCGAGAGCTCTTATTCTGGCTGAACGTTAATCGCGAATCATTAATTATCTTTTAGTTATTAGCCACTGAATTATTAATCTATTTTTAATCAATTAACATAATCCTTAACTGTTAGGTCTATAAATATAGCAAAAATGCAAAACCACATCTGTATAGATAGACATGTATTACCCATAATTCTTTCCTACACATACCAATTTCGGAGATACCGGCCCTTATCCTTCAACGGTATTTTTTTTTTATTTTTTATAAAATATGCCAGTTTTCTACATGACACAAACCAAAATAAAAATCCCTTGCATACTTAGAGGAGATACCACTGGAGAGATCATAATGCGCTAACCCCTCTGCCAAATTATGTTCATATGTTCAGGTCATTCTTTATTTGTGTGCGTATCTTTTTAAATGTGTTGCGAGTTTATTATAGTGTGGGTACGCGTGAAATTGTATCTGTGTGTGTTTACTTCGCCTCCCGCACCCCGCAAAAGTGCCACGAAAAATTTGTTCGGGGAAGCGACACGATACTAGCTCCATTCTAATTACTCTGAGCTTGCATATGATACCCTATTTGATATAGTAGTCTCACTTTAAAATTTTGATGACCCATTTCGACCCCAATTCAAAAATAGATAAAAATATATTTTTTTAATTTGCAATGAGGTTGAGTAGGAAGTAAGATCTAAACCTTTGAAAGTCCATTTTTTATAAAATACACAGTTAAATAGATAAATAACATAGACATTTGGTAGGAATCGAACCCACGACCCATCGGGTAGCAGCCAGGGTGTCTAACCACTAGACCAACGGGCCCGTCAATGTCTTTAGGGTTGGCAACACGCAAGTGATTCTTCTGGTGTTCCTAGCGTCTATACTATAGACTAGTATATAGAGTCTATAGGCTGCGGTGACTGCTTACCATCAGGCGGGCGGCACGCTTGATTGCCATATTGGTAGTTTAAAAAAAGTATGCGGGCACTAAAATTTTAAATTCATATCGAAAGTATCCTACTAATTAAAATGATAAGTATGCGTGACGTTATATTATCTTTTCTAAAACTTTTCACATAAATAATCTGTTTACAGCACACTATAAAACTGTGTTTAACCAAAAAAGAAACGTTTTTATTGCTATACGATAGCTATACGCGATACAAAAAAAAAGAATTAACACCAATAAAAATATTATTGAAGCATTGCAAAGTAAAATATGATAAAATCAGAACACAATAAATATTAAAATACTATAAGTATTAAAAACAAAAAAACTTAACGTCTTAATTACCTAGTCAGTTTTCTAAATAAATAAAAAATTGAAATAGCTGTGGTGGCGGCTGAAGGACCTTTTTTTTGTTGTGGGGAATACTTTCAAAAGGTCCCCGAGACCCCGTAGTAGCTTAGGATTTTTACCCACTAAAACACCTGCGGATGTCGCATATCGGTACATGAGAGGGGGATCTAAGTTCTCCGGTGGGATCTGCACCAGGAGCGCCGGGGGACGCATTATAGCCCCCCTTTTTTTTAAAGATCCCCGGGAGCTGTGGGGCTCGACCGGGGTATGTGGGATCCTTACCCACTAAAACCCCCGCGGCTGTCGCATCGGCACATGAGAGGGGACCCAGGTCTCTCCGGTGGGATCTGCACCAGGGACCCCTCAGTGCCTTGCCTTTGAGCCCGCCGCCGGGGCGCCCCCCGGCGGCGGGCTCAAAGGCAAGGCACTGATCATTGTAGCCCCCGGGAACCAGTCACGGTGCTCACGGGGACGGGGGCCGCAACCCCGCCGCCGTCCTCCTCGGAGTCGCCGCCGTACTCAATGGACGTCCTAAGGGCCCACACCCCGAACATCCAGCGACTCCGAAGGGCGTTATAGCCCCCTAGCAACCTGTCACGGTGTTCACGGGGACGGTGGTCTTAAACGTCCGCCACAGTCCTCGAAGTTGCCGTCCACCGAACTCGATGTACGTCACACAGCTCAAACGACTAGAGACTATGAAGGTTGTCTGTTATCGGGGCCGGCATTGAGTCTGAGGACATGTTGATGGCTGCAGCTCGAGTCAACTCGTGCGCGGGTGCTGCTTGGAGGGACTGGTCCGACTACTATCCCTTTGGCCTTTTAGTTTGTTGAAATTTTTGTCGTAATTTATTGTTTTCTTCTTTTCTCCCTTGCTTTATGTTTCGAACGGCAAGACACAATATCGCTAATGTCGATTCATTTGTAACAAAACAATGTTTAAAAAAAAAGTGAAAAAATGACAAGCCCGCTGAGTTTCTTGCCGGATCTTCTCAGTTGAGGCCGCGTTGTGATCCGGTGGTAGCTTTTAAAAAAATGACCATTCAAAAGTGCTAGCGTTAAGCCTATTTGAAATAAAGATTTTTGAGTTTGAGTTTGAGTTTGACTACTATCCCTTTGGCCTTTTAGTTTGTTGTAAGTAAGTATTTTCGTATTTTTTTATTTTATTTGGTCTTTTGAACGGCAGGACACACTGTCGCTGGTGCTGATCTAATTGTAACAAGACAAACACTGTTTTAAAAAATGTGAAAAACTGATAAGCCCGCTGAGTTTCTTGCCGGATCTTCTCAGTTTAGGCCACGTTGTGGTCCGGTGGTAGCTTTTTTTTTAAAAATTACCGTTCAAAAGCGCTCTAACGTTAAGCCTATTTGAAATAAGTAAGTAAATGATTTTGAATTTGAATTGGCACGAATGTTTGTCCCGGGTGGGAATCGAACTAACAACCTATTGGGTAGTAGCCAGGGTGGACCACCAACAGGCCTGTATGCAAATAAAATGGTGTTTATTTAACTAAATAAACTAATAATGATTTCTGATATTTACGCGAATATTACACATTGAAATGAAACTAATTTTAAACAAATTTTTTAACTATTTTTATTTTTTTTCACAAATTAACCGCCATATTATCCGTAAAATTAGTTTCATTTCAATGAATAAATAAACTAAATTGTAACCAAGTCCTTTTTTAGTATTCATCAATTCCGCTCAGCACATAATCGTCACAAAATATTATACTCTCTATATTTGGTGTAATCGTACTGACCAAACTCAGTCGACTGTAATCTCTGGTTTTTATTGGTCCTCACGATACAAGCTGTGCTTAGTGTGAGGGTCACAGGCCATCATCATAATAAAGCTAATCGTATCTAAGTACCTATACTACAGTATGTAAAACTTGTATCTTATTTTTTGGTTTAATATTTCTGTGTAGGTACTTACTTGTGGTAAATAAAGGATTTATTTAAGTATTTCAAAAAAGACATGATTTTCATTTTTCTAAGGGGTTGTCCATTAATCACGTGAGGCTCGAAAAATCACCAGGAGGGGGGAGGGGTATACAACGAACGAAAAATAAATACACGTGATGTCTCATTAGACATCACGTGTATTTATTTTTCGTTGAATGCACGATTTCTAAACCAAACAGCGGCACGTGGCCTTGACTCACCGTTGCCGGCTTCCCCTTCAATATTAAATCAGTTAAGTACCTGTATTTAAAGATAATATTCCGAAAATTTCAATATAAACTATATTGAAATTTTGTCCAAAAAATACACGTGATTTTGGATGGGGGGGGGAGGGAGGGGGCTTTAGTTTAAAACCTCACCACATATCACCAAGAGAGGGAGAGGGGTTAAAAAGTTGCTAAAAAACATCACGTGATTAATGGACGACCCCTAATGTTCGTCTAATGGTAAGATACGGCTGCCTCGGTGTTGCACAGCACGATCGTCGTTATGAAGCCTTTTGAGTCCAGTAATTTCACCAGATACAGTGTCCTTCACACCGGAACACAGCAATGTTTACACACTGCTGCTTGGCAACAAACTATCCCGGACGGTATTATGCACTTATGCATTATTCTGATCTTTGATTATATATACGTCTACCTATATACTTAATCAAAGATTCTGATATGAAATAATTTTAATGTTAATAAGCTAGATGACTAAAAAATTTTATTTAGTCCGTCATTTGGATTAGGTATCAAAAAATATTGGACACGTATTTTTTCTTTTGTCGATTAAACAAAAAATGAAGAAGAGTGCTTTGAAATGTTGCGTGACGTCACTCCGGTATACAATTTTTACTGAGGTGTGACGTTAAAAGCCCCCACTCCCGAACTTTTTTATTGATTTGTTAAATAAAAAAATACGTGTCCAATATTTTTTGATAATCTAACTGACGGACTAATTAGATTTTTTTTTATCCAGTCATCATGCCTATTATTGATATTGGAGAGATCATGATGCGCTAACCCCTCTGCCAAATGTTGTTCATATGTTCAGGTCATTCTTTATTTGTGTGCGTATCTTTTTGAATGTGTTACGAGTTTATTATAGTGTGGGTATGCGTGAAATTGTATCTGTGTGTGTGTTTACTTCGCCTCCCGCACCCCGCAAAAGTTCCACGAAAAATTTGTTCGGGGAATCCACGCGATACTAGCTCCATTCTAATTACTCTGAGATATTATATGATACAGATTATAATTTTTAGCAGTAAGTATAGGAATTGGTTATTTTTTTGTTTGAATTTGAATTAAATACTTAGTAGCAAGATATTCACTATAACGCACACACTTTTTTTGGTTTCATTATTTTCTGTTTTAGGTTTTTTACAATTTTGTACATTTTATTAATTATAGATCTAAACAACAACGTCCGACCGATAGTTGCCATGAACGAAAAGATTACTTACCTAAAATTTTCTTTAATTAGTAAACTGTACGTACCTACATTCTTACATTATAGCAGATAGTAAGTAATAAGTATTGTTTATATTAGCAAAGAAGAAAATATTTTATTGTTAAAAGAATTTTTTTTTTTTTTTCACAATTTAAAGGATATCTCCTGTGATACCTGAGCCCCGGTCGTGTCGGTTTTAAGTCCCATCAAATCGTATAGTATGATAGTAAAGGAATAATGAGTGCACCTGTATCTACGCAAGCACTTGTGCACTATAATATCTTCCGCGTAGATTGATGTTTTCGGCCAGTATCGGCCAGGACATTTTTATGGATAAGTCTCGAGACATACTGAATTGATTTCATTACTACGGTTTTTTAAGGCTGTATTTCATCAGTGGTTCCTACATGAATGGTGAGAATCGAAGCATGTTACGTGGTCTCATGTTTTTCAAACTTTTTTTTTTATAAAAGCGTTAATATTTAACTATACTTCTATAATATTGACATAGAAACACTATAAGTAGTTCATATGTGTATTTTAATTTGGTCCCTCGACTGTTTTAATAACACAATTTTGCAACATTTTTTTATGTTGCATTTAAAACAAGGACACTCAAGCGGTGCGTTCTATTTCAAAAGTGGTTAAGTTTTTAGCCTATTAAGAAATTATAAGTATTTAAAGTTTTATTGTATACGTGAATAAGATTCATTAATATATTCGTAGTAATGACCTAGATGAAACTTTACGAAATACATTCGAACAGAATTGACCAACATTTTATTGAAGATTCAACAACCATAAAAAATATATGATACAACGTTACCAAAGAATAATAATCACCAAAAATTCATCGAATCTTTAAAAAAATAACGACTAAATTTTAAAGTGCAACATTAAAAAATTAAAAATTATTAAAAATGTAAATTATAAAAATAAACTGACCTGTTCACTATCACTGGCACTTAACTTTTTAAAACTATTTTTTAATGATTTATAAATCCACAGACACAAAATAAAATAAAATAATCGATTTAAAAACTCAAATTTTATTTCGCGATTTTTAAATTTGGAATTGGCGCGCTCGGACGCGCGACGGCCGCGCGCGCTACTCTGTTGCGAAACGTAATGTATTTAACCTTAACTCGTACACCATTCATCTGTCATCAGCGACCTCTCCTTCTAATAATTATTAAACACGAATTACAACTTAGTTATGGCACGCAAACGTTAATAATGCTCGAAGAAGACTACCTATCCGTCATTCGTACTTAGAGTTACTCGAGGCTTCGAGTTCGAGGTTCTAGTAACTATTGTTCTAATTTTGAAACAAATACACGAGAGCAAAGAGGACACAATTGAAAACTTATTTTAAAAAAAATAACCGGTCAAGTGCGAGTCGGACTCACGCACCGAGGGTTCCCTTCTTTGGACCCCTCCCTATTAAAGTTATTTTACTATTCGTCTAAAACCTCAGATGCCAAAAATACCGAACCGCAAAACTAAGTTTGCTTGTCGATTACTAAAAAAATGTGCTACTTAGAAAGATCATTTTACTTTTCCTGTAAAATATAGATGGACATGTACTACCCATAATTATTTCAGATTTTTACCTCCACAAACTTCGGAGGAGAACGGTATTTTTTTTGACATTTTTGATTTTGATTATCAGCCAAAACGGTGGTGGGTTACACCCTCCCTTCAATATGGTTGAGGGGAGTGATGGCTGGTGCTCGAGTCAACTCTTGGGGGGGCTGGTCCGACAACTATCCCTTTGGCCTTTTATTAACCGACTTCAAAAAATGAGGAAGTTCTCAATTCGACTGTATATATTTTTTTTATTTTTTTTTTAGTTAGTTGTATTTTCGTCGATTTTTTTTTATTTTTTTTTATTTGATCTTTTGAACGGCAGGACACACTGTCGCTGATGCTGAGCTAACTGTAACAAGACAAACACTGTTTAAAAAAAAAGGTGAAAAAATGACAAGCCCGCTGAGTTTCTTGCCGGATCTTCTCAGTTGAGGCCGCGTTGAGATCCGGTGGTGGCTTTAAAAAAAAATTGTCCGTTTAAAAGTGCTAGCGTTAAGCCTATTTAAAATAAATGATTTTCAATGACTAAGATGATATACCAGTAACATTATAAGGTACCTACTGTACTAATTTGTTGTGCTATTATCTTTTATAATTTACTTTTTCTTTTGTATAATTTGTATGTTATACTTATTAAGTTCCTACCTATTGTTATTTGTCACTACGGTTTATAATACAGTTTATATAATAAACTTCTTACCATACATGTATATGGGTACTTTACCCAATTAGTGAGCAAGCGTCATCGCAGAAGGGCACACTGAAAACCAGCGTCGTGTTGATATTAGACACGGCTAAAGCTGAGTGTGTCCTTTTGTGAGACACCACAAGTAGAAGTACGTAATTTTATGATGTATTCTGTAGTTTCTACTATAAATAGCATGCCATAGTTTGTGGATGGAAGCTATACCCCTTCTATACTACCAGGTATAGCTTTTGTCCATAAATTGTGGTATGTTATTTGATAATGTTATCGATGCTTGTACCTTTTGTTATGTTTTGTATTTTTGTATTATGTAATTTGTTTTAGGAAAGTGGTGTTTCATAATAAAGAATTATTTATTTATTTATTTATTTTGAAACTGCGTGACATAAACCAAAATAAAAATCTGTTTTGAGATGTGCAAATGAAGCCCTTTCATATGATACCCCATTCGATATAGTTACACTTTGACATTTCGACGACGGATTTCGACCCCTTAAAAAAACAGTTTTTTTTTATTTGTTATTGGGTTATTTTTTTATTTGTATTTGTTAGTTCTTCAGAGGCCAAATTTTTGATTTCTGTGGGTATATTTCTGTAACCAACTAACAAAACAGCATGTATTTTTTTTGACATATTAGCTTTATCTCTAACTGGGGAAATGATATTTTTGAAATAATTGCTGTCTAGGTATAAAATAAAAATATTTGATGTTTGTTCTTCTGATTAATATAGGGCGTCCGTTTGCCATTTTCCGGAACAAAATGTTCGATGTCACATTTCCCCTTTGATACATCAATATTAATTATAATTTAAACGAAAGGCTATGATTTGTACTCTTACAAAAAAATGTGTATTAGCTATAACTACGTTAGTGTGTTTATAAATAGGTAAATAAGAAGTGGCGTATAATACTGATAAATGTGGCGTAAGTTGCGCTTGACCGTACTTGGTCTGTAATAATATTGAGGGTCTGGCTGAATTAGCGGCTGATTGGCTTAGATCCCGGTGTTACGAAGCTAAACATCATGACAATCATGTGCGAATCGTCTTTATGCGATTGTTACTAGCTTTCGGTGTTGGAAAAAACATCGTGACGAAAACTGTATGTCTGAGAAAGCCTAACTAGCTTGACGTGTGAAGTCCGCCAACCCGCACTTGGCCAGTGTGGTGGACTATGGCCTTTATAAGACCCTACCAAGACCAAGATTAGAAATGTTTCGAAATAGTCCACAGTACTGTAGCATTCATATTTTATAATATAATATCAAACTAAATAAGAGATTTAAATACAGATAGTGCCTTTAAATCGAAGCTTAATTATTTTTATTGGGAAAATAATATTATAATTTAAAAGAATTTATGAACGATAAATGTATTTCATAGAGATAACATTCTGGCCAATTTTTTTTTCTTTTTGTAGGAGTATTACTGTTGGCCGCAGATGGCCATTACAGCTTCACCGGACAAGAGGGCGAGCTCTTAAAGCGCTCCAGCCAGAAGGGTTTGGGTAGCGACTAGCACAAGGGCACCTCAGGGAGGCACGGCCTCGGCTTGGGCTGCCGCTTAGAGAAAATGAGTTTACCACCGATTCACAACGCGCCCACGCTGAGAAGAACCGGCAAGAAACTCAACGAGGGGATGCATGTCGAGGTCGCATGCGTACGACCCTTCGGCCTCGCCGGCGAGACCGGTGTCTGTGTGTTGATGTGTTTACGACTCGTGACGTCGTTGTCGGTGTTGGTGTTGGTGTTGTGTCATGGTCCAGGAGGATGGACATCGGGTCGGGTGGGTCGAGTAGTAGTACGGTAGTTCGACGATCTGAGGGACCAGGACCAGGGTCGGGGATATAGTCGGCAGCGGCGCCGCAGCGGTTTGGGTGGACGCACGCTTTTTCAAAGTAATGTTCGGACATTTCTTTGAAAAATTTGCGGATAGGGACTAGACCGAAGTCGGAATGAAGGTCGACATTCCGCATGTACCACGGGGCACCGACGGCATTTCTGGTCCAGGGGATGGGACGCCCATAGAGGGTGATCGGACCTAAACGACGACTGGGATGGCCCGCAGTGTGGGATCTGATGGTACCCCGGGAGAAGAACACCGCGGCGCTCTTTTCCGGGTTCACATCGATGAGCCACTTACGGAACCATTCGCCTAGGGCATTGACAGCGACTTGAAGAGTGCGCGTCAGGTGAGCCTTATTTCTGTGTGAGAAATATAGTGCGGTCCGCGTATAGGGCTAGTTGCACCCTGTCCGAACGAGGGATGTCGTTCGTGAACAGGCTGAACAGGAGTGGAGAGAGCACAGAGCCTTGAGGGACTCCGGCCTGAATAGGGTGGGGACTCGATATCGAAAAGGACGGTTCCTGAGAAAATCTCGTATGATGAAAACGAGATGGTCTGGCACGCCCATGAGGTAGAGCTTGTGAAGCAAGCCATTGTGCCAGACCTTATCGAATGCCTTGGTGACATCGAAGAATAAGGCTCCGGTGTATATAGGTCTGGGCTGGTTGAGCCCGGAGAGGACATGCTCCGTGATGCGGTGCACTTGATGGACGCAAGAGTGTCCAGCTCGAAAGCCGAACTGCTCGTGTATGAGTATGCCCTTCGAGATGACAAATTCTTTGAGTCTTGCGAGAAGCAAGCGTTCGTAGAGTTTGCCCAGGGCGCTAAGGAGACTTATGGGGCGGTAGCTCGTGGGATCGTCACGTGGCTTACCGGGTTTGTGAATGCCGATGACGTCTGCTTCTTTCCACGCCGAAGGGAAATAGCGTGCGTCATGGCGGCATTGAAGATGGCTACCAAGAGATAGATCAAGTGGTAGGGAAGGATTTTTAGTACGCGGTTCGAGATGCCGTCAGGGCCGGGGGCTTTCTTAGGCTTAAGGCCTTTGATGAGGTCTTCTACCTCGGAATGGGTGACCGGGGTGAGCGTGTCAGATGGCGGGGTAGAAACCCTGCGCTCTACTTCCCTATCTACGTGATCGCGATGGGGTGGGTCGGAGGTTGTGACACTAGGAGAACATTGTCTCTCTAGAGAGTCTGCTAGGACCTCGGCTTTTTCCTCATCGTCAAAAGCTGGAGGGGCACCTGTAGGGCGGGTCAGGGGAGGCATGGTGGCTACCGTGTGGGACTTAAGAGCCCTCGCTAGCCGCCAGTAAGCTTGGTGAGAGGGAGTGATACCCTCGAGAAAACCGTCCCACCGGTCCCCCCGGAGTTCCGCGATGCGGAGCTTTACATCCCTCTGTAAAGCGAGCATACGGATCCGGTTGGCTTCGGTGGGGTAGGAGTCGTGAGCGCGGATAGCCGCGTTTTTGGCTCGGACCAATTCTTTGACGTCTGCCGGC
This sequence comes from Furcula furcula, assembly GCA_911728495.1. NCBI lineage: Eukaryota > Metazoa > Arthropoda > Insecta > Lepidoptera > Notodontidae > Furcula > Furcula furcula. Next base: position 5,089,357 of record OU452270.1, read on the forward strand.
AGTTTGAAGCGTTGGACATAAGGGTCCACCGCTTCAACCTGCCGGGAAGATTGGCCGATTGGAGGTTGTCAGTGAAAGCACTGACGGCTTGTTCGGTGTCCTGAGGGGACGAGAGGTGGACTGGGATACGAGAGAGCTATGGCGTGTCGGCATTGGCCAAGCAGGTGCTCAGCCGCTGCCAGTCCACCACGGTCTTCATGACCGGTTGCGGTGAGGGAGGTGGTCCGAGCTCCATGAGAACGGGACGGTGGTCGGAGTCTAGTTCATGGAGCACTTCTAAGGAGCGCAGCCGAAGCGTTACGTTCTTCAGAAGTGCCATGTCTAGGATATCAGGACGGTGGTCGATGTTGTTGGGAAAATGGGTGGGGCGCATTGGTGCAATGACGTCAAAGTCGAGAGTATCGACTAGAGCGTCGAGGCGCACGCCGTTATAATTGGTGGTGTGACAGTTCCACCTGACGTGTTTGCAATTAAAGTCGCCGCCAAGGATGACGGCGCTATCCATGTCAAGAAGTGCTTCGATGTCACTTCTGAGGAGTTGCTTGTCTGGTGGAAGGTACACCGAGACGAGAGTGACAGGGGGATGACCCGTGAGAGAGAGGCGGCAAGCCGAGGCCTCGATATTGATGATTATTGTATATAGAGTAAAGATGCGCGACTGTTACTAATTCGACGATTCGAATAATCTACAACTACTAATGTACGCATTCGACTTGAATATTAGTAATATACTAATTGAAATGAAACAAATTTTATGGATTATATCACGGTTTATTTTCATGAATGCTGTAAAGTATTCGAAACATCGGGTAATAAAAATCCAAAATAAACCGCGATATAATCCGTAAAATTAGTTTCATTTCAATATACTAATGTTCATAGCCGAATAACCACTACTAATTAGTAATTACTAACGGCGTTTGAACTAGATATAAAAATATTCACAGTAAATTACTATTTTAAAACCTTAATATTAAATGACACAATAATAATATAATAATATTTCTGTTTCTGATTCATCTGTAACAAAGTCTGATTCATATGGGTATAAAAATATTTATACCTCGATATCTTGAAAACTACTTTATAAAAACGAGTCCCTCATTCAAATATGTGTTATTTGGTATACCTATTTTCATATCAACATGTGTTACAGAGCTCAAAGTTAAATTAAATTTTGGCCATATGAATCAGTCGAAGAATGAAATTTCGAAGAACGATTTTTTTTTTTTGGCGCGGGTAAATTTTCCAAAGATCTCCGGGAGCTGTGGAGCTCGACCGGGGTATGTGGGATTCTTACCCACTAAAACCCCCGCGGCTGTCGCATCGGCACATGGGCCCCCAGGGCTCTCCGGTGGGATCTGCACCAGGGGTTCAGTGCCTTGCCTTTGAGCCCGCCGCCGGTTGGCGCATTGTAGCCCCCCGGGAACCTGACACGGTGCTCACGGGGGCTCGCAACCCCGTCGCCGTCCTCCTCGGAGTCGCCGCCGTACTCAATGGACGTCCTAAGGGCCCACACCCCGAACGTCCAGCGACTCCGAAGGTCGAAGAACTACCCACTTTAACCCTCCTCCTGGGGAATTCGGGCAAAAAGGAAAAGCCCTTAATTTAATGGCAATTAAAAATAAGACTATAATAAATAACACGTGAATGCGGTTTTATAATCACGTGTAGATACACGAAAGAAACAGCGATAATCGAAAATAACAAGCTTTGTTATGTTCTCATCACCAGTATCGGTCATGAGAACACACAGCGGTCAATCTTTGATTAATCTTTGATTGATGATAATTTTATATCTTTGATACGCCAATTCATCTCTCTCTAACAACCAGGCCTGGATCTTTAGGTGGTGTCAAACCGGGCACTCACCAAGGGCGGCAGTCTCAGGGTGCGCCAGAAACGTAATTTCATATGATTTAAAATTACTAAAAAAATTGCTTCACAAAGCGTAAATAATAGATAATTAGAGTACATTTTATTAAAAGGTTCTTAATGTCCCATTTACGAAGAATGCCAACCATTATGTGTGTGTTTTTAGAGAGGGGCGCCACTATCAAGTTCTGCTCCGGTTCGAAAAAAATTGTAGATCCGGGGTGGCTAACAACTGAAAGACACACTTGACACTAGACACCGAGGCAATTATAGGCCGTATCTTCTATGCCACCAAGATCGTGGTAAGTAAAAAAAACCGGTCATGTGCGAGTCGGACTCGGGCATCGTGGGTTCCATACCATTTGGATGTATTAAAGTTATTTTACTATTCGTCTAACAAGCTCATAGATAGCAAAAAAAAAAAACTAAGTTTGTTTGTCGAGGTTTTCTTAGGATTAATAAAAAACTGTACTACTTAAAAAGATAATTTTATTTTTCCTGTAAAATACAGATAGACATATATTTTCTATAAATAAAAAAAAAATATTTTATAAAATTATTTTAGATTATTTCCTCCACAAACTTCAAAGATAAGGGGAAACATTAAGATATTAGGTACGCTATTCTTTTTTTGTAATTTTTGATTATCAGCCAAAAATTACGAGACATAAACCAAAATAAAAATCTGTTTTGAGATGTGCAATTACCCCTTCTTATGATACCTACCCCACTCGATATAGTACTCTTACTTTGAAATTTTGATGACCTATTTCGACCCCCATTAAAAAAAATGTTTTTTTTCATTTGCGATGAGGTTGGGTAAGTAAGATCTAAAAGTATTCCAAGTTTCAAATCGATAGCGTCAGTGGTTCCTGAAATATGAATATCATCTGTCACACCCATGTGTGACAGACAGACAGACGAAGTCAGACCATAAGGGTTCCAATAATGTTGTCTTTTACTACTATCAAAACTTATTTATATCAAAACTTATTTTAAGCCACCAAAGAAGATTAGTCAGTGTTTACCACCTGTCAAGTGCCATATACCTCTACAAGATGCAGGAGTTTATAAACTCGATTGTGACTCTCCTACATCGGGCAAACAAAGCGTGCAATAAAAACTCGCGCTAAAGAACACATAGCTGATGTGAAACAACGCTGAACGAAGTCTGCAGTATGTGAACACGTTCAGGAACGCACCCACCATTATATTAGATTTGATAAACCTCAAATCCTCGCAAAAGAATACCGATTCCTACCTAGGATGATTCGTGAGGCTATTGCAATCAAAAAACATCCTAATTTCAATAGAGAAGATGGTTGGGTGTTACCACCGGCTTGGGATCTTGTGATAAATATAATTAAATCCAATACCAGTCATAACACTGCACGGCCTCAAGATACTGTAAGCTCTTACTGCGTTGATCGGACCAACAATAATAACTAAGAAGACCTGAGGGTACACCGGCATAATTGTGACATAAGGACGTTCCCGTTCAACATCTCAGTCCTCCCGTGACCATGGGTGCTGCAAAGCATTTGAAACGTCGGGATAGTAAAATCTAAAATAAGCCGCGATATAATCCGTAAAAGTAGTTTGATTTCAATACATAAGGGTTCCATTTTTACCTTTTAGGTAGGTACCTATGGAACCCTAAAAATATATGTTAGTGAAAGTACGTAAGTTCGAAACTCACCATCAAGGACCTAGTGCCACTGGTGAAGAAAAAAATATTCATAAGTCGTATAAAATTTAAGTAGGTTAAATAAATATCGTGATTCAATGTCGTTTCTCACGTTGTTGCCTCTGTGGCGCAGCGGGAAAACTTCGCAATGCTGAGGTCGGGGGCTCTAATCCCGCAGGAGTTAGAACAATACAGGCTGATCACCAGATTTTTGGCCCCTCCCCGACAACCGTATGTTACACTAGCTATCAGACACCGGTCTCGCCGGCGAGGCCGAAGGGTCGTACGTATGCGACCGCAACGACGTGCATCACCCCACTGAGTTTCTTGCCGGTTCTTCTCAGTGGGGGCGCGTTGTGAACCGGTGGTAAACTCAGCCCTCTCTTAAGCGACAGCCCAAGCCGAGGCCGTGCCTCCCTGAGGTGCCCTTGTGTTCGTCGCTACTTCTGCTGTAAAGGCTAGAGCGCTTCAAGCGCTCGCCTCCTATTGTCCGGTGAAGCTGCAATGGCCATCTGCGGCTAACAGCGTCTATCATTCCCAAAAAAAAAAATAAAAAAAATAAAAAATAAAAAACACATTTTTGGAATGCAAGAAGAGCCCGAGATGGGCATGTAAAAAGTCCTGCGGCTGGTCTCTCGTCGGTCCTGTCGGTCTTTCTTCCCATCACATTATACTCGTAGGAGTAAAGGTCTTCCTTTACTTAGCTTGCACTATCAAGAGACAGGTACAAAAAATTACCTTGCACTGTCCCACGTGCAAAAGTGTTTTTGTACCTGTATTGCCCTCCCACTTATGCATGGTGGGACACAAGTTTTTAACAAACATACATACACTTTAAAAACATTATCTTCCTTCGGGTGGCAGTCGAGTCAAAAATAAACTTCTTTTATTGTTAACGCCCAACGCATTATAATATTGACGCGTATGTCTATATGCATGTCAGTGGCAATAGCTTGCAAACGACTGGACAGATTTGAATGCGATTTACAACCGAATATAATGTGGTTTTATAACAACCGAAAGCTGGTTTTATCGGGACAAATCTTAGCTGAGTTTGACCAAAATCTCGTTATTATGTTGTTTACATGATCAGGAGCCGACAGTCGTCCACAGGTGAACAAATGCCTCCTCTCAGAAGGGAGGGGTTGTCATAATCCACGCTTGGCAAGCGTATTTGGGATCGCAGTATAGGTATTCCAATAGAAAGACGCTGCAGCCCGTCTTCTTGTTGTCACTTAGTCACCTCTTACTAGTGGCGGTCTGAGAGGGGGGACGTAGGGGTCATGCCCCCCACCAAATCTCAAATTGACAAACTTAACTTCTTGCTTTAAAACGTCTAAACAATTTTATCCAAAATAGGTTACGCACTTGAAACACTCAGACGCAAGGTGGGAATCGAACCCACGACCAGCCAGCCAGCCAGCCTACCACCACCAGCCAGCCAGTCTACCACCACCAGCCAGCCAGCCTACCACCACCAGCCAACCAGCCAGCCACCACCAGCCTACCACCAGCCAGGCAGCCAGCCTGGCTAGCGGCCAGGGCACTAGAATAACGGGCACGTCAACTATGACCGCCACCCCCCCAAAATCGTTAGCTGTGACCGCGCCTGCCTTTTACGACGCCCAACGGGAGAAGATGAGTGGGTGCTATTCTTACCCAGACACCCCACGAGCTATTAGTTCACATGTGTCAGAGGAATTTGAAATTTATTAATTTACTAGCTGACCCACGCAGCTCCGCCCGCGCTGTGTTTACGTTAGCTAAACTTTCAATAGTATACATATATATAGTAGTAGTATAGTATACATTCGCATAGAATACAAAACCACCTTTTTTAAAGTCGGTTAAAAACTTGGACCCACTTTGTACTTGCCCTCCGAAGCACGGAGACGTTTAGTTCAAATGGTGTTAAACGGCCACCCATCTATTTAATGACCTTACCTAACGTTGCTTAACCTGATCGATTTCCAAACATTGTTAACAACTGTCGATGAGTGATCCCTTACAAATATTTATTATAATTATAATGAAAAATTGTTAAAATCCGAGCAAGCGTATAAGCAAGTACACATTTTGACTTTAGTCCCCTCTCCCAAGGGAACCGTGCCGAATGTCGGGATAAAAAGTATCCTATGTCCTACCTCGGAGTATTAACTCAAATCATGCCAAGTTTCGTTTCAATCCATCAAGTAGTTTCGGCGTGATGCTCAGCCGAGATACAGACATACAGACAGACAGACAGACAAAATTGAAAACAAAATACATTTTTGGCTTTGGTATCGTTTATAGAATGCCCTCCAAACATAATTTTCAAAATATCTTCAATGTACAGAATTGGACCTGTTACAGTTTTATTATAAGTATAGATTCTCGTAATTTAAAGCATTACGGTCAAGTGCATTATGTTAGTTGCACAATTCTTTCCGGTGGCGGTTCGTAACGTGGCCGGGCAATGCGAGCCTGCCTTGGCCTTGGACATTCGAGTCAATCTATCTTCACACACAAAACAAATGCCAAAAATTTTTTTTTTTATACTACCAAGGTGGCAAGCAAGCGTGCGGCCCGCCTGATGGTAAGCAGTCGCCGCAGCCTAGACCCTAGCAACACCAGATAATTTACTAGCGCGTTACCGACTAAGACATTAGTTGTGTCCGGTAATTTTATCAGCTACAGTGCCCTTCACGCTGGAACACAGCAGCGGCAGAATATCTGACACTGCGGTGGTACCTACCTAGACGGTTCCCTGCACAAGGGGCCTACTTTCATTTTGTGCTACCACCTAGTAAAATAATAAGTTGTGTGGGGTCAAAATAATAAGTTGTATGGGGTCAAAATAATAATTTGTGTGGGGTCAAACAGGATGGTGTCTCAGCACGTTGCTGTGCCATATTAATAAAGTAACTATGCTGGTATTCTGGAAGTAATTCAAGAATGTGACGCCACGGAAAATACATTAAAAAAAACTAATTCTGTAAGTACCACCATAGCACGCGCGACACGTATGGCTCTTTTGCATGTCATATTATTAATTTATTTACTTTTTATTTATTTATTTATTTATACACATTTATAGCACCATTACAGTTATACCAAATCGATGCTTCAAAGACTACCATAAACTAATAACAACTAAGTAAACTACTTTCTACACATCTGATTGCATAATTAATAATTTCTGATTATAATGTTTTATGTACTTAAATAATTACGTATGTTAGTCTATGATGGTACCTATTTATTTATATGGTCTATAATTGCCTGCAACAAAAGCCTGTTTTTATAGGGTAACCTAATAAAAAAAATATAATCATCATATAAATAAATAAATATGTATGTGACTATGTTTGTATATACGGGATGTGGTTCTCCATTCTCGCCATATTTACGGAGGTTTATATATACCTTTTAAAGAACATAAATAAATCATTAAATGATAGACGTAAAATTATGAATTATTTTTTATGTTTGGTACGAAAATAAATCCCGTGTGCAACCGTCAATATAAAATACCCCGTCTGGCACCGCTCTTCGCGCAGTAGGTAAAGACAAGAGTACGCACGGAATTGCCAACCTTGGGACCTATTCTGAGCGCTCGAGAGCTCTTATTCTGGTTGAACGTTAATCATGAATCATTAATTATCTTTTAGTTATTTGCCACTGAATTATTAATCAAATAACATAATCCTTAACTGTTAGGTCTATAAATATGGCAAAAATGCAAAACCACAGTCAGTGTGTATTTATGCATATAAATATGTATGTATGTATGAATCTTCTTCTCAGTCGTTACACTCTTGTCAGAGTGGTCGTGGTTTTCATGAGAGTGGTGGTAGCACGCCTGACAATTCGGCGCCAATCCTCCCTCACTGCCGCCTTTCTGGCGCATTGATGCACTGTACCGCCAATGGACGCTTTTATTTGATCGGTCCATCGCATGGGTGATCTCCCGCGGGCTCTGATGCCTTCTATTTTTCCCTCTATGACAAGGCGCTCGATGGAAATGCCATCTCTTCGCGAAACATGTCCAAAGAATGACAGGATGCGAGACTGAACAATCGACGACAGACGCTGCTCGATGGCGAGTTCCTGTAGTATGGACTGATTCGTTCTGAATTCAGTCCATGACACTCCCAGCATTCTTCGCCAGCACCACATTTCGAGAGCGTTTATTTTCTTTTTATCTGTCTCTCTAAGTGTCCATGTCTCAGCAGCGTAGAGGAATATAGGGAATACCATGTATGAATATAGCGATTATATTATTAATTATTATTATAAACATGTTACATAAATTTATAACTATAAATACTTATAATATAAAACAAGAAAAGAAAAGATATATATATCTATACATACTAAATATTAAAGTAAGCTTTTTTGATCTCATGATTGAAGTTCCTAATGAAAATTAAGTGCAATAATGATTAATATATTAAGAGTTGTTATTTTTATGTTCATGTGTTATTATTTTCTTACAAATGTAAGTTTTAAGAAACCTGTAAACGTTAATTATCAAAATTTTTGATTTTCATAATAAAACTGATTGAAAATAACATGAACATCTCATTTATCTTTTTTTTTTATCCAATATAAGCCAGTGGTTGACCACAGTCCCACCTGATGGAAAGCGGTGACGCAGTCGAGGATGGTAAAGTACACTAGCTTATTAATAGCCTATTCACTCTATTCTTGAAGACATCTATATTATAATCGGGCGGGAAAACCGACGCAGGCAAACTATTCCAGTCCTTAGCTGTCCTTATTATAAACGAAGAAGCAAATCGCTTAGTCCGGCCTGAAGGCACGTTTACCACATATGGGTGCGTATGCGCTGTGCGTCTCGTCGTCCGATGATAGAAGGGTGATGGTGGGATCAATTCATGTAATTCCTGCGCACACTCTCCAAAATGCAGCCTGTAGAATACCGAGAGGCTGGCTACTCTGCGCCTGTGCTCTAGGCTTTGTAGATTGGCCTCCACTAACTTAGTGTCGCCAATTAGCCTTTTAGCACGCTTCTCCACCGAGTCCAAAGTTGCTAGATGGCATTTTGCAGCACCAGCCCATATATGACTACAGTACTCCACACACGACCTGACTTGCGCTTTATATAACATCAGAAGCTGTCCCGGTGTGAAGTACCGCCGGACCTTTGCAAGGACACCAAGCTTCCTTGCGGCTACTTTGGCTTTGGACTCAATGAACCGCCCAAAGTTTAGGTCTGAGGAAATATCAACTCCCAACTATGAAGGCGGTCGGTGTATTCTAAGGATACATTCTGGAAAGTATCTGCCTTTATCATCATTCATGTGGCCGGTTAATTCATCAGCAAGCTCTAAATCATAAACTACTAAGGGTAAACCAGGGCCTTCAATATTATATTATTACATATTACATACGACCTAGATCAATTAATATTAGTTTTTTTTAGTATATGCAAACAAAAAATTGAGCCAGACCAATTAGTCAAAAACACTTGACCTCGAAGAATCGCCCATAGAGCATTAACCCAAACTAACATTTTAAAATCTCAATAAAAATAATGAAGTTACGGTACTCAATAAAATTTATGACAAATAACTACTTACACTATTATTATGATTTCCATGTTTGTATAAAATACTAGCTGACCCGCGCAGCTCCGCTCGTGCTCTTTCACTTTGCTGAACATCATGTCATGATCAAATGCTTAGTTTACGATACTATAAACGACATGCAGACAAACAAACATTAATTGTTTAATATAAGTATATAAAAAATAAAGTTTTATTAACCGACTTCAAAAAAAGGAAGAGGTTCTCAATTCGTCTGTATATATATATTTTTTTCTATGTATGTTCGCGCATAACTCTGGCAATTATGAACCGATTTGCAAAAATCTTTCTTCCATCCATTCTTTAATCCTTTAGTTGGGTCCCATAAAAAAAATATTGCTTCCGAATAAGTAGTTCCTGAAAAAACAATAATGGTGACTGCGCAGGAAACTTGCAGGAAAGCCTATATAGATGACTTTTTGGTCGCTTTTTAAGGACAAAAATGGTCATAACTCTGGCAAATATTTACCAATTTCAATGATTCTTTTTTTATTCGAAAGAAGAAACCCCTGTAATGAATCTGTATGAAATTTATCACAACCGGATAAGAACTTCCTGGAAGACCATGAACGATGAGGAGGAATTTATCTGGTAAAACCATAAAACTGATGTTCGACATTACATTGCTCTGACAATTATGAACCGATTTCGATGATTCCTTTTTTTATTCGAGAGAGTAAACTACTATGATGATTCCATGCAAATTTCATTACGACCGAATATTTTTTTCCGAAGAAACATGAATTATGTAAAACTATGTAGACGATAATGTGATCATAACCTACCTAGATCATTTTACGGTCTTCGATGGTTCAATCTTTATATATGAAAATATCACTAAAAAGTTTAAAATAAAGTCTTTTTAAAAAAAAATTGAACCGACTTCAATATCACTGAAAAGTATAAAATAATTTAAATATTATTGAAGTTGGTGCCAAATATACACAGCCGGTAAGCTAACACCAACTTCAATAATATTTAGATTATTTTATACTTTTCAGTGATATTGAAGTCGGATCAATTTTTTTTTAGAAAGACTTTATTTCCAAAACTAAATTCCATTTAAGTACAATAATTTTTGAAGTGAAACTTCTTATACGACTTCCAAAAATGTTATCACATAACGCGTTAAGCGTTAAATGAAGGTCATAGGCGTTAAGTGATAGGTGTTAAACGATAGGCGTAAATTTGTTAAGGTCGTCGTCACTGAGTGAGTGGGTTTCAGTGGGTTTCAGTGGGTTTCAGTGGGTCAAACTCAAACTCAAAAATCTTTATTTCAAATAGGCTTAACGCTAGCACTTTTGAATGGTCATTTTTTAAAAGCTACCACCGGATCACAACGCGGCCTCAACTGAGAAGATTCGGCAAGAAACTCAGCGGGCTTGTCATTTTTTCACTTTTTTTTTAAACATTGTTTTGTTACAAATGAATCGACATTAGCGATATTGTATCTTGCCGTTCGAAACATAAAGCAAGGGAGAAAAGAAGAAAACAATAAATTACGACAAAAATTTCAACATGCTAAAAGGCCAAAGGGATAGTAGTCGGACCAGTCCCCAAGCAGCACCCGCGCACGAGTTGACTCGAGCAGCAGCCATCACTCCCCTCAACCATATCAGAGGGAAGGGGGTGACCCGCCACACGAAGCCGCCACAAGCAAAGACTTTTCGATGGCGAGCATGACCGAACCAAAATCACCCGTGGCTCACATTTAACTTCTGCTGTTAAGCAGTACCTCGTCAGGCAAGACACAAAACACTTTCACATAGTATTTATATTATCAACTAGCTGACCCGCGCCGCTCCGCCCGCGCTTTAATTACATTTTGCTCCCCTTTTCTCCCTACTTCCTTGATTTATCTCTCTCCATCTCTCTCTCTCTTATAATAAAAATCTAATTCTATGCTATTTCTCTCCCCTCCCGCTTCGGTCCCCGTCACACTTCCCCTCTTCCTCTTCCCGTTGTCCTCTCTGAACCCTCTCCCTCCTCTCTCTTCTCCCAACTTGCTCCCTCTCACTCCCCCCCCCTGCTCCACCTAACTCCTCCGATCACTCACTCCATCACCCTCCCCTCTCCCTCTCTTGCACTCTCCTCTCGTTCTATATATCCTCGTCAATCATGGTATCAGCGGCATAAAATATACTTTATAACCTATTCTCAGACCTACCCGCAAAATTTCATACATATCGGTTCACCAGACTCTCGTGCACGTAACTCAGAGGTTCTCAGATTTTGTTGTGCAAGGCGTTGCGAACGTTCGACACTCGACTCTCGTGCGCGTACCTGAGAGTTTCTCTGATTTTGTTCAGTAAGGCGTTGTGCACGTTCAGGTGAAGATTCTCCCATACGACGTATTCTTGCTGCCCGTGCTTGAGAACTATGTTTAGAAAGTTGAGACCTGGCTCTTAGGCATTTTCAAATGTTTAAGAAAATGCTAATAGCGTGTAATATTCTAGCTCTGAAAAGAACTGTTGTTTAGCCCTGAAAAGAACTGTTGGTTAGCCCTGAAAAGAACTGTTGGTTATCCCTGAAAAAATCTGTTGGTTAGCCCTGAAAAGAACTGTTGATTAGCTCTGAGAAGAACTGTTGTTTAGCTCTGAGAAGAACTTTTGCGTAGGTGTAGTTTTAAGAAAGAAATCTAAAAAAAATCGCACGAAAATTATTAGAATTCGCGCACGACCGCTGCCGCATAAGTGTCATCTATGCTCGCGTCTAAGCCGCGCGGGTACCTTACTCATAGATCTAAACTCCCCTCCCGCATGCGCACCCCCGCCTTGGTGACGCTCACTTCGCAACGGGCCGTGCAGCAGAAATCTTTTAATTTATATGCAGTAATATTTTAATTTCGCCATAACTTCAAAACCAAATGTCCAATTTTAATCATTTATAGACCAAATATTATCTACATAAATTGTACTTAATGATGAAATAATTTATTTTGATAAGGATTAATAGCATGAGTAAAATAAATGCGATTAAATGTAGTCCAAACAAAATTCACGATTTTAAATAAAAAAATGGTTGTTGGGCCTCACACGACATAGATACGCGCGTGTGCCGCGGATTTTTTTGTAGACATTTATAAGATCTACAATTAATTAGAACATTTTATGGTTCTATCTTTTATAGTTTAGGCAGCGTACGCAAAATAAGTAACTTTTCTGGTTGATTTTTTACACCTTGTGTCCGAAAAACCCCAAATATCTTACGGAACCCTATTTTTTCCAAAATAAAATTTAGCCTATGTTACTCGTGGATAATGTAGCTTTCGAATGGTGAAAGAATTTTTAAAAACGGTCCAGTAGTTTTTGAGCCTATTCATTACAACCAAACAAACAAAGCTTTCCTCTTTATAATATTAGTGTAGAAGTGTAGATAGTGTAGATTATGTGTCTTGTGAAACAGCCATCAGTAATCCACCAGATTAAGAGGTGTTACAAACTGTAAGCCTACAATTCTAAGCTTGCAAGAGTTGAGCAGTTCAAGCCCACGCAGCTTTATCCTCTAGGTAATCCGAGATTTTTAACCGACTTCAAAAAAGGAGGAGGTTCTCAATTCGTCTGTATATATATATTTTTTTTCTATGTATGTTCGCGCATAACTCTGGCAATTATGAACCGATTTGAAAAAATCTTTCTTCCATCCATTCTTTAATCCGTTAATTGGGTCCCATAAAAAAAATATTGTTTAGTAATAAGTAGTTCCTGAAAAAACAAGAATGGTGACTGCGCACTGAGAGCTGCAGGAAAGTTTATATAGATGACGTTATGGTGCTTTTTAAGGACAAAAATGGTCATAACTCTGGTAAATATTTACCAATTTCAATGATTCTTTTTTTATTCGAAAAAAGAAACCACTGTAATGAACCTGTATGAATTTTATCACAACGGGATAAGAACTTCCTGGAGGACCATGAATGATATGGAGGAATTTATCTGGTAAAAACCATAAAACTGATGTTCTCCTTTACATTTCTCTGATAAATATGAACCGATTTCGATGATTCTTTTTTTATTCGAGAGAGTAAATCTACTATGATGATTCCATGCAAATTTTATTACGATCGGATAAATTGTTTCTGAGTTTCTGAAGAAACATGAATTATGTAAAAGTATGTAGACGATAATGTGAAATCATAATGATGTCATAACCTACCTAGATCATTTTACCGTCTTCGATGGTTCAATCTTTATGTATGAAAATATCACTAAAAAGTATAAAATAAAATATTTTTAAAAAAAATTGAACCTACTTCAATAACACTAAAAAGTATAAAATAATTTAAATATTATTGAAGTTGGTGCCAAATATACACAGCAGGTACGCTAACGCCAACTTCTTTAATATTTAAATTATTTTATACTTTTTAGTGTTATTGAAGTCGGCTCAATTTTTTTTAAAAATATTTTTATAATTATCCTTTTTCGACAACCGGCTTCTTATCAAAGGTTTAAATTTATTCAGTGGAAGATCTCGGATATCCTGCGGCAGTTTGTTATAGAAGCGTATACTTTGGGTTTCAGTGGGTTTCAGTGGGTTTCAGTGGGTTTCAGTGGGTTTCAGTGGGTTTCAGTGGGTTTCAGTGGTTTTCAGTGGGTTTCAGTTGGTTTCAGTGGGTTTCAGTGGGTTTCAGTGGGTTTCAGTGGGTTTCAGTGGGTTTCAGTGGGTTTTCAGTGGTTTTTCAGTGGGTTTTCAGTGGTTTTTCAGTGGGTTTCAGTGGGTTCCAGTGGGTTCCAGTGGGTTCCAGTGGGTTCCAGTGGGTTCCAGTGGGTTCCAGTGGGTTCCAGTGGGTTCCAGTGGGTTCCAGTGGGTTCCAGTTCAGTTAGGTTCAGTTGAGTTCAGTTGAGTTCAGTTGAGTTCAGTTGAGTTCAGTTGAGTTCAGTTGAGTTCAGTTGAGTTCAGTTGAGTTCAGTTGAGTTCAGTTGAGTTCAGTTGAGTTCAGTTGAGTTCAGTTGAGTTCAGTTGAGTTCAGTTGAGTTCAGTTGAGTTCAGTTGAGTTCAGTTGAGTTCAGTTGAGTTCAGTTGAGTTCAGTTGAGTTCAGTTGAGTTCAGTTGAGTTCAGTTGAGTTCAGTTGAGTTCAGTTGAGTTCAGTTGAGTTCAGTTGAGTTCAGTTGAGTTCAGTTGAGTTCAGTTGAGTTCAGTTGAGTTCAGTTGAGTTCAGTTGAGTTCAGTTGAGTTCAGTTGAGTTCAGTTGAGTTCAGTTGAGTTCAGTTGAGTTCAGTTGAGTTCAGTTGAGTTGAGTTCCCACTCACTCACTAACCCACTCACCCACTCACTCACCCACTCACTCGCCCACTCACTCACTCACCCACTCACTCACTCACTGACGGCGTCACATGAGCGCTTTCATAAACTTAACAAATATAACGTTTAACGTTTAACTCCTATCATTTAACGCTTGACATCAAACGCATAACGTCTAACGCGTTAAATGATAACATTTTTGGAAGTCGCATAAGAAGTTTCACTTCAAAAAGCATTGTAAAAAAGGGGTCCCAAATGCGATCCTTGACGCACACCAGATGTTATCATTACATAATCGGACTGATACCCTCCTAGAACTACTGCTTGTCTCCTATTGGAACATACGACTTCACCCACCTGAATAAGTCTCCTTGAATACCCAACTTATAAAGTTTAGAAAGTAGGATGTTGTGAGTATGGAAGAACCCCATAATTACTTGCACTTAAATGACATAGAAGTATCCATAGAGTTAAGTATTAAGAATAGAGTACGCGTTTGTCTATGGTCCCATTACACAAAGCGTAGGCAGATTTTCCTCTACGGGGCAGGTGAATTGAACTATTTAAAGCTATATTACAAGAGTTATATTGATTTGTAAGTGATAAATAGTAATAGGTTTGATCTGTTACGAGCGCAAATGTCGATAAATACAGCTAACGGTATAGTACATATTGTCGTGTACCTGATATTTATGTATTTTGATGTTCTTACCTGTGCCTACGGTTCTTACTTGCATTTAAGCATTCTATAGTACTTGTACTGATTATTGTTCTGTGGAAGTATCACTTTACACTAACTAGTGTAAAATATTAATAATTATAGCGCTTTGTTAAGCATGTAATAATTATGAGAAGATTTATAATAATTTTCATAGCGTATAACCGTAATATGTGAAAATTATAACAAATGTCAAAACTTAACATAGTGTTTAAGTTTATAACGTACAGCTATGAAATAAATAATAATAAAATATGATCGGAAAAAATACATTACTTACATAGTTTTCATTATTTATGTAAACGAAATTTTATTTAAGCAATGGGAATGAGTTTAAAGCCATTGAAACTATATTATTAATAGTGTGAAGAGGAGTCCTCCCAGTTACATCGGAAATGTCGCAATCGATATACACCTCCCTGGTTCCAAAAGAATAGGAAGACCAAAGCTGAGATGGGCTGATTGTATTGCAAAAGATCTGCAGTTCTGCATTGTTTCGGAAAATGACACGTCGGATAGAGCAAAGTGGAAAGCAAAGACGGGAAAAGCAGATCTCACCATCAGATGGGATTAATAAGTGCTAAGGAGAGAGAGACAGAGAGAGAGAGAGAGCGTGTAATTTTTTTTTATACTCAACATACGCCAGTTTTTGACTGATGTGTCCCATCTGCCCACTCTCGTTTGACAACTAAGTGATGATCACTATAGCAAAGTGACTTTAGAGGGGATACCACAAAGTGACCATAAATAAAGTAAAAAAAAATATATAATAAATAAAGTAAGGAAAGTAAATAGGCATGATGACTAATTTTGAAAAAATATTCTATAATGTACTTACTTACGGTTCTACTATTGCCGAAAATAATCATATTTTTGTATCAAATTTCCAATTAATAGCAATATATTCAATTTTTAAAATTGAGTTTGAACTTCGTTCCAAAAAGAGGGCTGGTGCATGGCGCCATTTTGTGACGTCACTGGGGTGTTGATAAACAGCTGTCTGTCTCAGAGTGGTATCTCCTCTGTAATATCGTTGGTTAAAACTGATTCTACCAGGAGCGGACTAAGTTTTAATTCTGGAAGGGGGGCACAAGTAACGCTCCAAAAGGGGTTCTATTTTCGCCGTTGAAACAGTTTCTGCTTAATCATCATTTCTATTGAACAAGTCCCTCAATTGACAACACTAGTATTGCATATTGTTACACAGTTGTCTCAAATTGACGCAACTTAACACTTGGTCCGCATTAGTATTAGATTCAGCAACTGATTTATGGATAAGGAAGATCTTTTCTTACCGCCACGTGAATTTTAAAACGTGGCCGTTGTGCGGTTCGAGGTCGTGTTTATATTGACGACGTAATTTGTTCTGATCATCATTTTAAGTACGCACTTTTTCGTGGCAAAGACAATGAACTTGGTAATAGACAGGCTAAATCGAACAAAATTATCTCTATTGCACACACATAAACGTTGACATAGAAAAAGTAATAATTAACAGTCATGTACTAAGGCACTAACAGAGCAGTAAGTACCTAACAGCTCAGTGGGCGAGCGCTTGCCTTGGAAACAAGGTGCGCAGGTTCGAACCCCGACTCACTCATCTGATTTCTTTGATTTATCATGTGGGAATCCTCACGAGCTATTGTTACTAGCTTTCGGTGAAGGAAAACATCGTGAGGAAACCTGCATGTCTGAGAAAGCCTAACTAGCTTTCAAATGACGTGTGAAGTCCGCCAACCCGCAGTTGGCCAGCGTGGTGGACTATGGCCTAAGCACCCTCATCTTTTGGGGAGGTCCGTGCCCAACAGTGGGACATAAACAAGGGCTGGTATTATTTATTATTGGTACAAAGGTGAGCTACGCAATTAAATGATTCTTATACTTAACTCAGTTGTGAGTTGTCTTCCAGCAAATCTTTATAAAAGTGAAACTTTTAACAGTTATGGTAATTACCCGTGCACCAAATATGTAGCCCTGAGGAGGACGGTGGGACGGCGCGAGGCGGCACTGTTGTGACCCCCGACCCCGTGGGTATGGTATCCGGTTACCGGGGGGCTATAATGTGGCATTTTTTTTTCTTTTTTACATAGTTGTTACGTTGTACACTCAGAGTAATTAGAATGGAGCCATCCTAATTACTCTACTCTCTACTCTACTCTACTAGTAGTATCGCGTCGATTCGCCGAACAAATTTTTCGTGGCACTTTTGAGGGGTGCGGGAGGCGAAGTAAACACACACAGATACAATTTCACGCATAACCACACTATAATAAACTCGCAACACATTCAAAAAGATACGCTCATAAATAAAGAATGACCTGACCATATGAACAAAATTTGGCAGAGGGGTTAGCGCATCATGCTATCTCCAACGGTACATCTTGTTCCAAAGACGGACAGCTCGTACAGTAAATGAATCAGTTCCTTCCAACAAATTGGATGGAACTATTGGGAATAATGAGTCACAATAATATCATTGGAGTGGACAATACTAGTATTGTCAGTAGTTCCATGGAACTAAGATCAATGGAACTACCACCTACCTACCTAGTGGTTGCTTTCTGCCCCACTCCTTGGGGTAAGAGTGTCTGAACTAGGGGCGCTGGTGTGAAAACTCACAGGACTATCGGAACCCGTACTAGGCCCCCAGAAATCGTTCTAGACCCCAGGTCTCTTTAAAGGGGGATGGTAGTGACGGAATATTATGATCATTAGTGATATTGTGACCTCGATGTCTACCAGCGCAATCTGGGTCACTGTCCGTTTGTCTTAATCATTTAGTTTTTAATTTACCTTTTTTATGGTTTAATTATTTGTTTATATTTAGTTAATTGGCCATTCAGTGGGGCAATGATGCCAGCCTTCTGGGCACCTTGCCAAGCGAAGGTGACGCCGCACTTTTTAAACTAATAATAATAAGCCCGCAGGGCAGCTTGTGGCGAGCTGTTGGTGCGTAACGACACCACGGACCCGAGTGCTCCAGAGAGTCGGTCAGGGCCACCACCTCGGCGTGTCTTCGTCGGCCGAGTGGAAACCGAAAGGGGCCGGACTCTTAGCTCTGGCTTGCCGTCGACTAGAGAGGAGTTGTTAGATCGAGCTATATGCTCCAGTGGACCATATAATGGCCGTCCTATAAACGTACTTATCTATCAGGCCAAAGTATATACAAGTACCTACCTTCATTGTATGAAACAGTTACATGCAAGTCCCATGTCCCATAATATGGAGAGCCCATCTAGTGGGAGGCAAATCACCACTTACCAAAATATAATTAGTATACTAATAATTAGTAGGTAATTATGTATTATTGTGTGCAATAGCCCAGTGTTCAGTCCACCAAATCATCACACAAAAAATCTAGAAATCTTTCCACATACCTACTTACAATAGTCCCTACACCTGCCAGAGTCATCTGCTGTTTATATTGACGGGCCCGTTGGTCTAGCGGTCAGACACCCTGCCTGCTAACCGATAGGTCGTGGGTTCGATTCCCGCCAAGTGTCTGGGTGTTGTTTATCTATTTAAGTATGTATTTACAAAAAAAAAAAAAGTATATAAGTATTAGTATCAGTTGTCTCGTTTCCATAGTACAGGCTCTGCCTAGTTTGGGATCGGACAACCGTGTGTGGATTGTCCCAAGATATTATATTATTATAATTTTTTATATCTTGTTCCAGCAGTGGATTCTGACAGGTGTGTTTCATGTCATTAATTCCTTCCAACAGGCCTTTACGTGTTGGATTCCTTGACGCAAGCTTTTTAAAAGTCCGGGTGTAAAGGCCCGAGAAAATATAATATAACGAAAAATAATCATCATCATCACCTGTCGGAAGAAGTTCACTGCTGAACATAGGCCTCCCCCTTGGAACGCCACAATGAACGACAATTGGCTATTTGCATCCACCGGTAACCTGCGACGCGCACAATGTCGTCTGTCCACCTAGTGGGAGGCCTGCCTACGCTGCGTCTTCACGTTCGTGGTCGCCACTCGAGAACCTTTCTTCCCCAACGGTTATCGGTTCTTCGAGCGATGTGGCAATGGGCAGGCCCATTGCCATTTCAACTTGCAGATTTTAAGAGCTATTTCGAAAAATAATAAGTAATAAATAAATAACGTTTATTTTTCTCCCACAATACAGAATGTGGTTCTGCATTCTTGCCATATTTACGGAGGTTGATATATACCGTTTAAAGAACATACTTAAATCAATCATTAAATGATAGACGTAAAATTATGAATTATTTTTTATGTTTGGTACGAAAAGAAGGAGGAGATTCGCCGAAGAACCAAGGTCACCGACATAGCTCTTAAAATCTGCAAGTTGAAGTGGCAATGGGCAGGCCACATCGCTCGGCGAACCGATAACCGTTGGGGAAGAAAGGTTCTCGAGTGGCGACCACGAACCGGAAGACGCAGCGTTGGCAGGCCTCCCACTAGGTGGACAGACGACATTGTGCGCGTCGCAGGTAACCGGTGGATGCAAATAGCCAATTGTCGTTCATTGTGGCGTTCGAAGGGGGAGGCCTATGTTCAGCAGTGGACGTCTTCCGGCTGATGATGATGATGATGACGAAAAGAAATCCCGTGTGCAACCGTCACTATAAATAACCCCGTCTGGCACCGCTCTTCGCGCAAAGTAGATCAGGAGTACGCGCGGTTTGCCAACCTTGGGACCGATTCTGAGCCCTCGAGAGCTCTTATTCTGGTTGAACGTTAATCGTGAATCATTAATTATCTTTTAGTTATTAACCACTGAATTATTAAACTATTTTTAATCAATTAACATAATCCTTAATTGTTAGGTCTACAAATATGGCAAAAATGCAAAACCACACCCTGTATATTATAAAACCTTACGTCTTGATATTATTTCAAATGATGTTACAATCGTTTTTGGGAGACAGGAACTCAAACTAGGATACCCTGTGGCTTCTGGCCCTCTCAGAAATTGTGATACTTTTTAAAAACAACTAAAATAGAAAATGGTACGACTTATTACAAACAAAAACAACATATAACAACAATATAGAACAAACAATATAGAATAGTTCAAACGGCGGCCTTATCGCTAATAGCGATATAATATGTTTCTTCCAGACAACCTTAATTACATTCTTGTTAGAGAAAAGACGACGTACATATTGGCCGGTCATTGTCCAGAAACCACAGATTGCAATAACAGAAAAAAAAACTCACAATAAATCATTCAAAGTTATCGCTGACAGGCAAAAAAATGTGTATTTACAAAATAAAGACATAGTAAATAATTACTAGGTCAATAACTGCGTCCCACACCCCGGCAACTTGCAGGGCGGCTGGAGGGGCTGCGGCGACCGCTAGTGATGCAAAGCGGCGCAAATATGCAGCTCTAGATTCGAGCTATATATTTGCGCCCTTTGTGGCGGAGACCATGGGGCCTTGGTCTCATGAGGCGCACGGTTTGGTGAAAGAAATTTCATCCAAACTTATCGAAGTCTCAGGAGACCGCCGGGCTGGTAGCTTTTTCTGCCAACGTATAAGCTTGGCTATACAAAGGGGTAATGCCGCCAGTCTTTTAGGTACCTTTCCCTCCCAGTGCGGCGACTTTGAGGTGGTTTTTACGTAGTTTAAGTTTACATGTTTGTAAATAAACTGTAAATATTTAGTTTCAATAAAGATTATCTATTCATCTAACATTATCTCAACCTTTTTACATCACAGCCCTGCTGCCCTACCACCACCTCTATTAGAGGTGGTGGTACAGGGGCTGGACCACAGCTGAAATGTTCACGCCCTCCTTTTTACTTTGTACCCAACTTATGAAATTTTGCTTTTAGTGACTGGAAATATATGGTTGTTCTTTTGAAACCGTTCATTGTCTCAGGAACGGCGTGACCCGGTTGGGATTTGTTTTTGTGACGCGTGGGAATCTTCAAAAGATCCCCGGGAGCTGTGGGGCTCGACCGAGGTACGTGGGATTCTTACCAATATAACCCCAATTGGACCCAGGTCTCTCCGAGGGGGTCTGCACCAGGGGCTCCTCCCGCCGCCGGGGGCGCATTGTAGCCCCCCGGGAACCAGTCACAGTGCTCACGGGGACGGGGGTCGCAACCCCGCCGTCGTCCTCCTCGGAGTCGCCGCCGTAGTCAATGGACGTCCTTGGGCCCACACCCCGTATGTCCAGGGACTCCGAAGGGGGTTGGGAAGTCCTGATCCAACACTTTAGGTAGCAAAACGACCAAACCGCATAACTAAGTTTGTTTGTCAACATTTTATGAATATTTCTAAAAAACAAACTTCGGAGATAAGGGCGATTTTTTAACAGCCCTTTTTTTGTCCCACTTTTGGGCACGGGCCTCAAGAGGAAGGGGCTTAGGCCATAATCCACCACGCTGACCAAGTGCGGGTTGGCGGACTTCACACGTCATTCGAAAGCTAGTTAGGTTTTTTCAGACATGCAGGTTTCCTCACGATATTTTCGTTCACCGAAAGCTAGTAACAGTCGCACAAAGACGATTCGCACTTAATTAATTAAAGAAACTGGGGTTAGAACCTGCGCACCTTGTTTCCAAGGCAAGCGCTTGCCCACTGAGCTGTTAATCTGTGTAGAAGTCCCCTTTTGAAATTCTGACTCCGTATTACAACCCCTATTACAAACTAGAAGAATTTTTTGTTATACCTATATAAACGTATGTACTTATTTCAAATCGATAGCTAGCTTTATGTATTTCCTGATTTGCTGAAATCAGTGTGACGACGAAATAACCACCATGGATTCCGTTTTTACCGTTTAGGTAAGAAACCCTAAAAATATTATTGGTTATTGTCTAAAATATTTAATTAGGTTGACTGACGGTTGGTCATTAAGACTCATAAAAAATAAATAAATATTCAAAAACCATAAGTTCAATTAACTTATAGTCAATTAAAGTATCTGAAAAATTATAAGGCTGGATTGATTAATAAAGGTACCTATCTATGCATTTTAATTATAGAGGTAAAATCGTCATTTGTTTATGTTTTAGGTCAATGGGGGTCAATGGCCTCAAGTAATTGTACTAAACTATTATCAATTTATCACAAAGCTTGGCGGCAGAATCTGACACTGACTTCATTTTTGTTCTCGCGGGGAAACACTTCAATATGTCCCCAGCATAGTTACTGTAGGGTCAACCGGGGTATGGTGTGTACCTACAAAAGTAAAGCATAAGTATGCCTCACTTTTCATACCGGCGCTCGGCGTTCGCGCTAGTAGAAAAAAATATCATAGAGGTAGTCTATGGCACTCGTATCTAGTTTTTTGATCGATTGTTGAGACTAAAACAGTTTTTCCTGTAGATTTTACTAGTTTTTGATAGTTACCGCTAGGGGGCTGCTGGTGTGAAATGTATCTGTAAGAGGCACGACGATTATTTAAATCTTTAGCATAATAATATATAGAACTTATATTTTTAGTCACACAATAAAACATCATAAATCACAATAAATAGAGAGCAGAGAGAATAATAATAAATAAGTCACTTACAATCTTAATTCTTCAAACCATATCCTGGTGAGGGTAGTCCGTTGACTGTCCCGTGACCGCTGTATGAATGTCCTTGTCTTTTTTTTTTTTTTGTAGGAGTCGTACTTTTGGCCGCAGATGGCCATTACAGCTTCACCGGACAAGAGGGCGAGCGCTTAAGCGCTCCAGCCAGAAGGGTTTGGGTAGCGACTATAACAAGGGCACCTCAGGGAGGCACGGCCTCGGCTTGGGCTGCCGCTTAGAGAAAATGAGTTTACCACTAATTTTCTGTCCTTGTCTCAGCTTGAACCTCATTTATATAGACACCAGCCGGGGTGCTAACATATCAGAACTCGTAATAGACCCCCAGAAAAAAAAAACTCCTAGCGAAGGATCGAATAAGTACACAATACTCAGTGAATGAAACCGCTCACCAATTGAGTAGTCTGTGTCACTGCATTATTAACTGTGTCCTCGATACGAACAATCACTTTGTAAAAGTCAATTTTAACCAATAATTCTAAGAAATATTTAAGTACACTTAATTTAACCATGGACTTGGATTGTAACTTAATCTCCGATCACCATTTCCTTGACTGGTTTTCCTTAAGCGAACTGGAGCTGTGAGAATAATAATGTCCTGCTGGCCGATACGACCACAGCGGCCAATCTTTCACAAGATCAGTCAACTACGCGGGAGATATTACAGTGCACAAATGCTTGCGTAGACACAAGTGCACTCTCTCTTCCTTTACTCTCACAATCCGATGGGAGGGAAAACCGACACGACAGGAGAGACCCTGGTCCTTCTGACTCACGCAGACCACGGCACGTACTGCTCGATCCTCCTGACCCCATGACGGTCCTATTGGACCGGGATGCGCCGAACCCTCCCCGACAACCGTATGCTACACTAGCTATCAGACACCGGTCTCGCCGGCGAGGCCGAAGCGTCGTACGTATGCGACCTCAACGACGTGCATCACCCCACTGAGTTTCTTGCCGGTTCTTCTCAGTGGGGGCGCGTTGTGAACCGGTGGTAAACTCCGCCCTCTCTTAAGCGACAGCCCAAGGCGAGGCCATGCCTCCCTGAGGTGCCCTTGAGCTCGTCGCTACTTCTGCCGTAAAGGCTAGAGCGCTATAAGCGCTCGCCTCCTATTGTCCGGTGAAGCTGTAATGGCCATCTGCGGCCAACAGCATCTATTATTCCCAAAAAAAAAAAAAACTCTCTTCCTTTACTCTGACAATCCGATGGGACGGAAAACCGACACGACCGGGGAGAGATTAGGCGCAGGACCGACTTTTTACATGCTTATTCAACGCATGGATCATCTTACTTTACAGAATATCAGGTTTTTTATACTACCAAGGTGGCGAGCAAGCGTGCGGCCCGCCTGATGGTAAGCAGTCACCGCAGCTTATAGACGCTAGCAACACCAGAAGAATAACTAGCGCGCTGCCGACCCTTAAGACGTTAGATTTTAAGTCTTTGTGTCCGGTAATTTCACCAGCTAAAGTGCCCTTCACACCGGAACACAGCAATGCTTACACACTGCTGCTTGGCGGCAGAATATCTGACACTGCGGATTTAAGCCCGAGATCTCCGATTTGCAAAGCAGGCCGTTTCCCACTGTGGTACGGAGGCTACGAAAAATTCATTTGTAATAAGGAAACGACGTGATTCTAGGTGGTAAGTCCCTTCCCCGGGGCTGGTGACGACACGAGCATCTCGAGGCTGCTCCCCCTGGGATGTGTTCTAGCGAGCGTCTGGCGGTGGAGAGACTCTGACGAGGTCTGAACGAAATGCCAAGAGTCTCTCCAGGTTAAGGCCACTGGGGAGGTTCTAGTGGTTAAAAATCTCACCTCCGCCTTTATCCCTCCCATATTCCAACTCCGCCTTTTTGAAGTTTTCCACCTCGACGGCAGAAAAGGTACCTACTAGTACTACAGTATAATATTACAGCACCACGTCGGGGTCACCAGTTTAGCGATACGTCGGCGGCGGTGCTAAAGGGAGGATCTACCGACCGAGCGAGGTGTGATGCTCGCTCAGGGCCAAAGCCCCCGACACTTTTTTTTTTTTGGTAATGATAGACGCTGTTAGCCGCAGATGGCCATTGCAGCTTCACCGGACAATAGGAGGCGAGCGCTTGAAGCGCTCTAGCCTTTACGGCAGAAGTAGCGACGAGCACAAGGGCACCTCAGGGAGGCACGGCCTCGGCTTGGGCTGTCGCTTAAGAGAGGGCTGAGTTTACCACCGGTTCACAACGCGCCCCCACTGAGAAGAACTGGCAAGAAACTCAGTGGGGTGATGCACGTCGTTGCGGTCGCATACGTACGACCCTTCGGCCTCGCCGGCGAGACCGGTGTCTGATAGCTAGTGTAGCATACGGTTGTCGGGGAGGGGTCGGCGCATCCCGGTCCAATAGGACCGTCATGGGGTCAGGAGAGTCGAGCAGTACGTACCGTGGTCTGCGGCGCGAGTCAGAAGGACTAGGGGCGTAATCGGCGGCGGCGCGGATTAAACTGTTTGCGTGACGGGACGCGGATTCAAAGTAGCGTTTCGACGCTTCTTTGAGGAACTTACGAAGGGGATCTAATTTGAAATCGGAATGCAGGCCCCCGACACTATACTTATCTGGCATAGATACGGTTGTTGTCGGGAAGTCGTATACATATATTGTTCGCGAACATTGAAACTTCGCTTGCGAGATTCAGGATTCGGTGGTGGCGCCATCTATCTTGTTGGTTGTGATACTACTAGCTTTTCAATATCAACTAGTTTTCGTAATGATAATTATTCATCAGCAACTTCTACTTATTTTAAGACATTGGCACTCATCAACAACAGCAATCGTAAGATGTACACGGCTGAACAACGCCCTCTCCATTGAAGGGAGGGGTTTCCATAGGCGTCTTGGGATCTCAGTATAGGTAATCCATATGAAAGACGCCCCTGCCCGTCTTCTTGCTATCCCTTAGTCGTCTCTTACGGTCACCCAACGAGACTAGATGGCAGGGTGCTATTCTTACCCGGACCACAGTATATAATTTATAGACTGTCCCCGGACACCACACGTGACCACCAATTTGGTCACGGTCTTTCCAAAGCAATGTATCACCTAAAAGCTTAGTTTAAAATTAGAACCGCGTGCCTGCGCGTGTTTTGAATAACTAACTTTAACAATAAATCATTAGCATTGGTTGCATACCGAGCGTTTAGTAAGTCTATTTGTCAGGCAGATCGCGGCCCGAGGTGAAGACGCCATACCGTCCGCCGCGCCGCAACAAATCTGAACAAATCGGACTCTTATTCAGACCTCCTGAAGTCATAAACTGTCTTATTAATAAAAATCGCTTATTTTTCTCTTACTCCAAAGCTACATCGGAAGTAGTTAATTCTAGACTAGTCACGTAATAGCTACGTCTTAATAACGGTATTAATAAATACGAAGTAGGTTCGGACTAACAATACAATTCTTACACTGAGACTAAGGTGTATGTTATGGCAACCCACTGAAATTAAAAGTAAAAAAAATGAACAAAATGACTAAAAAGACACTGGCAGTTAGGTAAATTATGATATTTGACACTTTTATTTGACAATCACAACTTTCACTCTATATTTATCTTACATCATAATATTCTATATTTCTCTTACATCATAATATTCTGTATTTCTCTTGTTGAATTCAAGATAGTGGTTTTAGAATTTGTGTTTTTTTATTAGCAGAATATTATCTATAAATCAAGAAAGTATATAACAAGTAGGCCGGGGATCTAGCCTGTTACACACCGTCCCTAACAAGAAACTACAGTGCACCTCAAAAAACGCGTGTAAGAGCAGAAACCACGGTGGGCCTCAAGCACGAGCCGGCGCGTGTAATGCAAAACTTGCTGACAATGCAACCTATCCAAGAACAGAAGGGCTATTGTATGGACGCATCCAGCATGTGTACCGAAAACCAGCTGACGGCGCACAACTAGATCCATTGTATGGACCCATAGCGACGGAATCGGCTCTTCACTTAGCTTCTAACATCGAAGCGGTCACTACATATTTAAATTAGATATTAAAAATGTAATTTAAATTAATAAAAATTAGTTTTAAAATCTGTTCTAAGTTATTTCTGAATCATCCGGCTGTAGCCTACATAACTAGCCTAATAGTTTAGTTTATTGAGACAGTTTATTTACCTCTCCACGAGCCCAAGTCCTTTTTGCAGCTAAAACTTTCAAGTGAGGTGGTATAAAGCCTACTGCATCTCCAGCCAAATCATTCTACCATTTCAGTAATGTAATATGCAGTTGAGCGTGTAAATCTATATTTATATTTAAAGTCGTCTTCAAGGTCTTCAAAAGGGATATTGCGAGGTTTATACAATTAGGTTATGTTTAGTATATATAATTATCTCAATGGAAGTTAGAAATACAATACAAATCTATGCTTACTCAAACGTTAAACCATGGGGCTCCGCGGAGTAACTTTTACTCCGGGACTACATTTTGATTAGTTAACTCCGTCCTTACTACTAGTTTATTAATACCATAATTGCCTAATCTTTGCGTAAGTCTTGGAGTAAAGTTGTTCTGACGCTAATCATAGTTTATTAATAAGGCTGAAAGAGTGTTGATGACAATGAAAGACCATGGTAGTCGCTTTGTATGGACAAAAATGGCCATAACTCTGGCAAATATTTACCAATTTCAATGATTCTTTTTTTGTTCGAAAGAAGAAACCACTATAATGAATCTGTATGAATATTATCACAACCGGATAAGAACTTCCTGGAGGACCATGAACGATGTGGAGGAATTTATCTGGTAAAAACCATAAAACTGATGTTCTCCATTACATTACTCTGACAAATATGAACCGATTTCGATGATTCTTTTTTTATTCGAGAGAGTAAACTACTATCATGATTCCGTGCAAATTTCATTACGACTGGATAATTTTTTTTGGAGACACATGAATTATGTAAAACTATGTAGACGATAATATGAGCTAACCTACCTAGATCATTTTACCGTCTTCGATGGTTCCATCTTTATGTATGAAAATATCACTAAAAAGTTTAAAATAATATCTTTTTAAAAAAACCTACTAATCGTACGCGGGTGCTGTTGCTATTGGTCCGACTAGCACTTGTCCGGTGAAGCTGTCACGGCCATCTGCGGCCAACAGTACTACTCCTACAAAAAAAAACCGACTACCTTTGGCCTTTTAGTTTGTTGTAATTTTTTATTCTTTTCTCTCTTGTTTTATCTTAGGAACGGCATGACACACTATCGCTGATGTTGATCCAGTTGTAACAAGACAATGTTTAAAAAAAAGTGAAAAAATGACAAGCCCGCTGAGTTTCTTGTCGGATCTTCTCAGTTGAGGTCACGTTGTGGTCAAGCGGTAGCTTTAAATAAAAACTTAAAAAAAAAATTGAACCGACTTCAATATCACTGAAAAGTATAAAATAATTTAAATATTATTGAAGTTGGTGTTAGCTTACCGGCTGTGTATATTTGGCACCAACTTCAATAATATTTAAATTATTTTATACTTTTCAGTGATATTGAAGTCGGTTCAATTTTTTTTTAAAAGATTTTATTTTAAACTTTTTAGTGATATTTTCATACATAAAGATTGAACCATCGAAGACGGTAAAATGTTCTAGGTAGGTTAGCTCACATTATCGTCTACATAGTTTTACATAATTCATGTTTCTTCAAAAAGAAATTATCCGGTCGTAATGAAATTTGCACGGAATCATGATAGTAGTTTACTCTTTCGAATAAAAAAAGAATCATCGAAATCGGTTCATATTTGTCAGAGTAATGTAATGGAAAACATCAGTTTTATGGTTTTTACCAGATAAATTCCTCCACATCGTTCATGGTCCTCCAGGAAGTTCTTATCCGGTTGTGATAATATTCATACAGATTCATTACAGTGGTTTCTTCTTTCGAACAAAAAAATAATCATTGAAATAGGTAAATATTTGCCAGAGTTATGGCCATTTTTGTCCTTAAAAAGCGACTAAAACGTCATCTAAATAGGCATTCTTCCAGGTGTCCTGCGCAGTCATATATTCTAGTTTTTTCAGGAACTACTTACTCGTATGCAATAATTTTTTTATGTGACCCAATCAACGGATTAAAGATTGCATGGAAGAAAGATTTTTTCAAATCGGTTCATAATTGCCAAAGTTATGCGCGAACATACATAAAATATATATATATATATAGACGAATTGAAAACCTCCTCCTTTATTGAAGTCGGTTAAAAATACTATTCAAAAGTGCTCGCATTTGAAATAAATATTTATGACTTTATTCAAAGAAATATAGTTGAATTTCCTTTTTTACCTTATAACGGTATTTTAAGACGTGTCATCAATTGTGTGTCATCAATTTAAAAATACTTACGTTCACTAACTGAAAGTGAAAAACTAGGCAGAGCCTGTACCTGTACTATGGAAACCAGACAATTGCTCTGTGTTTTTTTTGCAAATACATAGGTACTTATATAGATAAAGAACACACAGATACTTGGGACCTATTGGGGTAGCGACCGGCATCTAACCACCAGACCAATTTATTACACTGCGATCGACCCCCAAGACTCCCGTCAAGCGAGGGGATTATGGCAACTCCTCCCTTTGAAGGGGGAGACCTTTGTTCAGCTGTGGACGTCTTTCGACTGCTGACGATGATGATTAGTATTATTATTATCTTTTTGTAATTCATTGCCTCTGTATTAGCCCCTTTAAGTTTGGAACGTGGCGTGCCACAAGGATCCATTCTTGGTCCTCTTCTGTTTATACTGTTTAGTGCTGATGTAGTTCGATGTATCCATAGTTGCAAGTATCATCTATATGCAGATGATATACAGTTGTATACATCCTTTAACCCCAAAGATACTAATGTAGCGGTAGAAAGTATTAAGAAAGATCTCAATAGACTGGCTGACTGGGCTGACCTAAACTCATTGGTATTAAATCCGTCTAAATCAAAATTTATGATAATTGGAAGCAAGCAACAAGTTAAAAAAATTAAAGAGTTAAACCCAGTTATTAAAATAAGAGACGATGTGATTGACATGGTGGATTCAGCTTGCAGTTTGGGGCTCGTAATCGATTCTGAACTACGATTTGAAAAGCATGTAAATAATGTCATGAGAAATTGTTTTTACAGACTTAAGATTTTGTATGCAATTCGGGACTATATTAGTGTTGATGTAAGGAAGCAGCTGGTAGAAAGCCTAGTCTTGTCGAAGCTTAATTACAGTGACACCGTATATGGCCCTTGTTTACTGTCGCGAACAGCACAATTAATACAGCGTATACAGAATTCTTGTGCCCGTTATTGCTTTTATATTCCCCGAAGAAATCATGTCACTCCGTATCTAAATAATTATAATATGTTAAAAATGGCAGCACGGAGAAGACTACATCTGTCCTGTTTGCTGTTTGGAGTAATCATCACAGGTAGACCCAAGTACTTGTATAACAATTTGAAATGGAGACATAATAGACACGCAGAATTCTCTATACGGTCTTGTACCCAACCTCTGAAGAGCCAAATGCACAAGACAGCTGCATTTAGGGGTTGTTTCAAGTACGCCGCTACTCATTGCTGGAATAATCTCCCGCCACCAATGAGAGACTTAAAAACGATTGCATCATTTAGACATCACCTCAAAAGGTATCTGTTACAAGAACAAAAAAATGACCCTAGATATTAAATGTAAAATAATAAGTATTTTTATTTTAATTTATAATTTATTTTTGTTATTGTTATAATTGTGAGTATTTTTCTTTTATTTTCTTACTTAGACCATATTGACTGTAATAATAATGTTATAACTGTATATTGTTACAAGGATTTATAATGTTCAGTGTTGTAACATGTAAAGTTGCATCAAAGCGAGGCGGATTGTAACTCTTTCATAAGACTATTCTATTAAATTGATGGTGGTAATAACTTGGGCCCGGTGACAACCGGCACGCACTTCGACCCAATTGGGTCGGAGTGCGTTCCGGTTATGATCGATCCTATGCGTTATGCGTAGGCGTTATGATCGATCTTAAGACCATTAGTCCGTGGTTGCAAATAAGTTATTATTATTACATGGCCGTTTTTATTATTATTTTTTTTACTTTTTTGTTTTTATTTTTTTACTTTTTATTATTTTGTTTATTAATTATTATTAGTTTTATGGTGTATTTTAAGTTTTATTTAAAGTACTTAGTTTGTAGTAATAGTTGTGTCCATAACTGCCGGATGAGTTTCTTTTTTTTTATCCGTAGCACACATTTATTTTTATATAGACTGCGCGTGAAGTAAGGTGTTATTTATTTGTTTATTCATTAGGTTAGGATCTAAGTGGCATTGGAATGTCACGGAGGTTGACACTGAAAAACAGCGTTGCGCCGGGGCTGGTCTTCCGGCGCAGCATAATGCTGAGGGTCAACCTCATTTGGCGGAAATGCGGCGCACTGTCGCTACTTTTATTATTAGTTATATAGCTTGTTTTATTTTTTTATGATTGAAATGTTTAGTTTTATTGTTTACTGTCTCTGTATGTGCGTTGTTTTCCGACTAAATAAATGTAGTTCTTCTTCTTCTTCTTCTTCTTCTATTACGATTAATAGTGCACAAGAAATGCATTACAAAATAATTTATAAACCGGATTTAACACAATATGAATGATGTAAAAAATCATTGACACTACTTAGTGCCCTTCGCGTTATTGCTAAGGTCAAGCCAATATATCATTGGGTCAAGCGCTATCTTATTTTTCAATTCACATATTTGTCACAAAATTTAATAAGTATGTCGCCTCCGGGTCATTAGTATGGGTCGTCAATTGACTACGAAACACAAAGGATCGTGTTGATTCTTAAATGTAGGGTAGATGTCATTTCACAAATTGTAATGGAGAGGGAAACTAACTAACGTTGGGCTTTATAAGAAGTGTTCCGAGCGCGGAGAGGTCAGTCTGTTTGTGGCGGTCTGTCTGGGAAGGTCTGTCTGAGGTGGTCTGTTTGAGTCAGTCTATTGTGGTATTTCTGAATGAGAGGGACTATTTCCTGATGTAGCTTGAAGGTCGGAGTAGGAAGCTGGTCGGTCAGGGTTGGCTGTGAGGGGATATGGTGGAGGCCAATCGTTAGGTAGGTAGGGCTTCGATGCCCTACTCTAATCATGATCTGGTGGTATCCTTGGTGACGCAAGGGTCATTCAAGTAAGGTTTTGTAAGAGTTGCTTCTGGGCGCTAGCGAGTGTGTTGTGTATTGAAGAGATGAGTGACTGGGTGAGGTTGCTGCTGCCATTCAAGTTTGTTCGTGTTCGTTCTGTACCTTAGCCGTGATCCTACATCAGAAGTGGGATAGTGTGCTCAAGCCCTGTCAGCTTTTGCCATCTGACAAGTTTTGGGTTTGTTTCCCCTTTAGTGTTTTATCATTCAGCATTGGAGTGCAGTGCTGGTTGGGTGTTGCTGTTGAGCCTGGCGCTGCCAACGAAGTTGTGGTGTAGACTTGGTATTTATGGTTGAGCGGTCACTGGTGAAGTGATGATTGATCACTATTCATTAGTGAGGAAGGTGTAGCATTGAGTCCAGTCGTAGAGGGTAAGATTGTTCGAAAGGGTATCCAGTGACTGTTCATGAGGTCGAACATCAGTGTGTGTGTGGAAGGTCATGTCATCATACGAGATGATGGCATGACAAGATAGCAGGTTGTCGGGTCCACGTTGTCATATGAGATGACAACTGGTCAAAGGGAAGCCTTAACCCGTAATTGTTTGCATGAGGTCAAACATCACAGTGTGTGTGTGTATGTGGAGGGTCATGTCATCATAAGAGATGATGGCATGACGAGATGTCAGGTTGTTTGTCCGGTCCACGTTGTCATATGAGATGACAGCTGGTCGAAGGGACGCCTTACGTAGTGATTGTTTGCATGAGGTCAAACATCACAGTATGTGTGTGTGTGTGTGTGTGTGTACGGTGATGGTCATGTCATCATAGGAGATGATGACATGACGAGATAGCAGGTTGTCTGGTCCACGTTGTCATATGAGATGACAAATGGTCGAAGAGACGCCTTAGCCAGTGATTGTTTGCATGAGGTCAAACATGAGTGTGTGTATGTGGAGGGTCATGTCATCATAGGAGATGATGACATGACGAGATGCCAGATTGTCCGGTCATATGAGATGACAACTGGTCGAAAGGACGCCTTGGCCAGTGATTGTTTGCATGAGGTCAAACATCACAGTATGTGTGTGTGTATGTGGATGGACGGTATGGCAGGTTTTCTGGTCCACGTTGTCATGAGATGACTACAGGTCGAAGGGTCTCCTTAGCCAGTAATTGGTAGCACGACTTCAAACATCAGTGTGTGTGTGTGTGTATGTGGAGGGTCATGTCATCATAGGAGATGGTGACATGACTTGAGATATCTGGTTCTCCAGTCCATACTGTCATATGAGATGACTGCTGGCCGATGGGGCGTCTTAGCCAGTGTGGGAGTATGTTGTGTGTGTGTATGTGTGGTCCTTATGTGAGGTTCACTGGACAATACTGTTACAGTGGTCTCCTTGAGGGACCAGCTGGGCAAGATTGTTACAGTAGTGTGTGTCTGCGTGTATGGGTGTGTTGTGGTCCTTATGTGAGGTTCGCTGGACAAGACGGTTACAGTGGCCTCCTTGAGGGACCAGCTGGGCAAGATTGTTACAGTAGTGTGTGACTGTTTGTGTGTGTTGTGTTCTTTATGTGAGGTTAGCTGGGCAAGATTGTTTCAGTGGTGCATGAACATAGTCACAGGAATGACTATGGTAGTCTGCGCACTGGGTCACGAGGGTGGCTGTGTTCATCTACGAGTTTATGGTTACTCATGTTTTTGTTGGTGCGAAGATATGAGCGATAACTGATTCTATCCAAGATTGAGTTACAGCTGGAGGGATCAGTGTGATCTAGTCCAGCAATGTGGTTTATGGCTGAAGGGATCGACATGATCCGGTCCAGCAGTGTATGTGTGTGTGTGGTTATGGGGATCATGATGATCCATTTGGTGATCTGGTTCAACATTTCGTGACTTGCTTACTTCTGTTGATGGTGATCGGGGTTGGCGCCATGCTGTGGTTATTTGAGAAGGGTTTCCTGATTATTGTAGCTCTCGGAGCCCGGGGACTTTTCTGCTAAGTGGTCTTGGTGACGTCTGGTTGTTGGAGTGTTTTAACAGGTTGGTTGGCGTGAGATTGAATTCGATCTAAATGCTGTCGGCGCTCTGGTTGGTTCCTGGTTTTGGTTTGGTTTTGACCATTGTCCTAGATTGTCAGGAGTGGCCGAGCTATGTGGAGCTGTGTGGGTATATTCCTCAGAGATCCCCACACGAGGACGTGTGTCTTGCAGGATGGCCGTGTCGCCTCCGGGTCATTAGTATGGGTCGTCAATTGACTACGAAACACAAAGGATCGTGTTGATTCTTAAATGTAGGGTAGATGTCATTTCACAAATTGTAATGGAGAGGGAAACTAACTAACGTTGGGCTTTATAAGAAGTGTTCCGAGCGCGGAGAGGTCAGTCTGTTTGTGGCGGTCTGTCTGGGAAGGTCTGTCTGAGGTGGTCTGTTTGAGTCAGTCTATTGTGGTATTTCTGAATGAGAGGGACTATTTCCTGATGTAGCTTGAAGGTCGGAGTAGGAAGCTGGTCGGTCAGGGTTGGCTGTGAGGGGATATGGTGGAGGCCAATCGTTAGGTAGGTAGGGCTTCGATGCCCTACTCTAATCATGATCTGGTGGTATCCTTGGTGACGCAAGGGTCATTCAAGTAAGGTTTTGTAAGAGTTGCTTCTGGGCGCTAGCGAGTGTGTTGTGTATTGAAGAGATGAGTGACTGGGTGAGGTTGCTGCTGCCATTCAAGTTTGTTCGTGTTCGTTCTGTACCTTAGCCGTGATCCTACAAGTATTTCTTAATAAATCCTTCTCAAATTTAAGGCTACGGGAATGTGGGTGCTCTAATGATAAGTGTATTCTTACAAAGTTTTTTAGTAATATGCCTAGTAGCCCTCCAATAATGACATAAGAGCAATGAGTACCTATATAATCACTACGTTTTACATAAGACGTCTTAGGGTCGCCACAAACGGGCCACTAGCCACATCCACAATCGCCGCCACTTGAAGCTAGAAGCGGTTACAAAAGAAGCTGACGCGCGCGACAGCCACTTGTGGTCCATGTTGGACACTTGCGGTTGGTGGCCGCTACTTTTTTTAACGCGTGCTTGCAGTATTATTTAAAGTGAAATGAAGGGAGAGAGGGGTGGGGAGTCGTGCGAGTGGCTTGTGTCGGCGATTTGTGGCCGAGCCGACCACTAGAGGCGAGCAGTAGCGATTTGTGGCGTGTGGCGACCACCGACCTCTACAGTGTGCGGCGAGTCCATGCAAAATGTATGAAAACAACAGGAAATAGGTCGGTGGCTGCGTTTTGTGGTTGTGGCCGGTGGCCAGTGTACGGCGACCCTTAGATATGTCTGAGTGTAAAACAATACTGATTGGCCCTGCGGGAGTCCGCGGGATTTAAAAAAAGGGCCACTTTCTGTGATTTTTTAACCGGCTTCAAAAAGAAGGTTCTCTATTCGACGCGTATGTATGTAATATTGATAAAAATGCGTAATATTAATATATGTTAGTCTATGTGGGCTTCTAAACAAATTTACCAAATTTTATGAGTGTATGTATGTATGTATGTAGGTTTGTCCACGGATTTCTCAGAAACTACAAGTCCGATTTCGAAAATTCTTTTTGCAAGAGTTAGAGTATTTTTCAACTTAGGGTAGAGTACAAGTTTCATCAAAATCGGTCCAGTAGTTTAAGAGATATAAACTTTTTAAGTTTTCAGTAAGTTACTGTAACGTAGCCGTTCGAGTTGCGTGATAGTGCTGGTACCTATCATGGTAAAATAAGTCACTAAAAAGTGTTAAATAAACTATTTTAAAAAAAATAAAAACCGACTTCAAAGTAAATTATCTATAAACTATTTTTTAAATAAAAAATAAAAACCGACTTCAAAGTAAATTATCTAAAAAGCATAAAATAACGAAAATATATTGAAGTCGGTGCTAGCACATCATGTTAACTAACACTAGCACCAGCTGACACCGACTTCAATATATTTTCGTTATTTTATGCTTTTTAGATAATTTACTTTGAAGTCGGTTTTTATTTTTTATTTAAAAAATAGTTTATTTAACACTTTTTAGTGACTTATTTTACCAAAATAGGTATCAGCACTATCACGCAACTCGAACGTCTACGTTACAATAACTTACTGAAAACATAACAAGTTTATATCTCTTAAACTACTGGACCGATTTTGATGAAACTTGTACTCTACACTAAGTTGAAAAATACTACTGCAAAAAGAATTTTCAAAATCGGACTTGTAGTTTCTGAGAAATCCGTGGACAAACCTACATACATACATACATACATACATACCTACATACATATATACATACATACATACATACATACACTCATAAAATTTGGTAAATTTGTTTAGAAGCCCTCATAGACTAACATACATTAATATTACGCATTTTTATCAATATTACATACATACGCGTCGAATAGAGAACCTTCTTTTTGAAGCCGGTTAATGAAGCCGGTTAAAAAAGCATAAAATAACGAAAATATATTGAAGTCGGTGTAAGCTGGTGATAGTGTTAGTTAACGTGATTAGCTAGCACCGACTTCAATATATTTTCGTTATTTTATGCTTTTTAGATAATTTACTTTGAAGTCGGTTTTTATTTTTTTAACCGGCTTCAAAAAGAAGGTTCTCTATTCGACGCGTATGTATGTAATATTGATAAAAATGCGTAATATTAATATATGTTAGTCTATGTGGGCTTCTAAACAAATTTACCAAATTTTATGAGTGTATGTATGTATGTATGTATGTAGGTATGTATGTATGTATGTATGTATGTATGCATGTAGGTTTGTCCACGGATTTCTCAGAAACTACAAGTCCGATTTTGAAAATTCTTTTTGCAATAGTTAGAGTATTTTTCAACTTAGGGTAGAGTACAAGTTTCATCAAAATCGGTCCAGTAGTTTAAGAGATATAAACTTTTTATGTTTTCAGTAAGTTACTGTAACGTAGACGTTCGAGTTGCGTGATAGTGCTGATACCTATTTTGGTAAAATAAGTCACTAAAAAGTGTTAAATAAACTATTTTTAAAAAAATAAAAACCGACTTCAAAGTAAATTATCTAAAAAGCATAAAATAACGAAAATATATTGAAGTCGGTGTCAGCTGGTGCTAGTGTTAGTTAACATGATGTGCTAGCACCGACTTCAATATATTTTCGTTATTTTTTAAAATAGTTTTTATTCGTATGGCAGCATTAACACTAAATATGAGTCTGCTAATTAGTGCTAATAAATTAATTGAGTATGATTCACCTAAAATGTGTGATCATTTTACGAAAATTACAGGAATTGCGAAGAATCTGCTGAGAATTCAAAATACAAATTCCTTTTAGATGAAATGCTTATTGTGCCCTTTTTAGGCCCGCTGGCCTCTTGCTTGCCACGGGCTTGGTAATTTCACTAGCTACTTCTAAAGTGCCCTTCACACAGGAACACAGCAATATTTACACACTACCTACCTGGCCTCCCCCTTGGAACGACTGAACGACAATTGCTTGCTTGGTAGTGTAAATACATTCAGATTAAAAAAAAAAAATGTTCATGAGGAACAGAATTCGAGCATCTAGTATTAATTCTTATTAGTGTGTATCAGAATTTTTAAAAATAATTAAACTGAATAAAATATGCTAAGGTCATGCCAGAAAATGATGATCAGGAAATAAATACCAATAAAATGTGATACTGACTTTCTTCTTATTTCTTGTATATCTATCAGTCTTATTTAACTACTTATTTATTATTCCGAGTATATAATAATAATAATAATAGGTACTGTTTGGTGTTGTCTTATAAATCTGTTTACTTTTTACAAGGTACTGTTGACTATTTTTTATTTGTATTTAATTCTTTGACCAGTAGGTAAGCCATCTACTGGTCAAAAAATGCTGTCATCGCTGATTTTCAGCTGAAGCCACCATATATCATAGATAAGAATAGTATATACGCATATATAGTATGCGGCATTTAGCTGAGCTGTTGCCTTTTAGAGACACATTATACACATCGAGACTGCTACTATTGCTAAGTGACTCTTAGATCTAGTTATTCATACTGTTTGTCACTTTAAATTTAATTATTATGTTTGTATCTACTTAGTGGGCCCTTGTGTGTGTTACTTGTGTGTCTAATAAATGTGTTTCCTTCTTCTTCTTCAATTGGCTATTCGCATCCACCGGTTACCTGCGACAATGTCGTCTGTCCACCTAGTGGGAGGCCTACCTACGCTGTTCGTGGTCGCCACTCGAGAAACTTATTCCCCATCGGTTATCGGTTCGTATGTGTTGCCTGCCCATTGTCACTTCAACTCGACTCCCGTCGCTGGGTGCAATAGAGCTCCCCGAGAACCTGTCATAGTACTCACGGGGACGGGGGTCGCAACCCCGCCGTCGTCAGAGTCGTCGACGTAATCGATGGATGACTAGGGCCTACACCCACACCCCAACCGTCCAGTGACTCCAAAGGTAAACAGGGGCGTAGCTTGCCTTAGATGGGCCCCGTATCAAAATTAGTTGGGGGTCCCAAATGAAGATACAATCTAAGAAATTAACTGCCGAACCTACAAACGAATGAACATTAATCAATTTTTTGAAATTGGATTATTTCGATACTCGAAGCCCATTAATATATATATATAGCGCAGATAGTGAGTAGACATATCAATTATCTCGTGTTCAATAACCGAAATTAATAATAAACGGCTCCCACAGTCGAAATAAATAGACCTAATTAGAATTAAAGTTAATTGGGGTTTGTGAGAGCGGCAGTAAGTGATCTTGGTTGTGGCTAACATCTTACGATTATTTGCTTACACACATTCGGGGCATCTGTGGACCGGGGTCCCGTATCATTGATACGGCCGTAGCTACACGCCTGTGTATACATACCTCTGTAAGATTTCCCAATTTTATGAACGCATCTGAAATACCTATCCAGTACCGATTTACATCTTTGGTACCAAATCTGTCAATTTCTATCTGTCAATGTCATTGTCATTAACAACTGTTAATTCCGTCCGCCCGCCGGGATGATATCATTTCGCCATAAAATGTGAATTAATTAAAAATTACACACAATACGGCATGTAATCATGGCAGACCGCCTCAGGCAGCTCGCTCAGAGGTTGAAAGACAAAGTGCATTTAACTCAAATCAACGCCAGCAGTCGTGAAAAAGTTGATCAATTGGTTACCAAGTATGTGCCCGCTGCAAGGGTCAGTGAGATCGCGGAACGCCTCAAATATGAGACAGTCTCAAAGAAAGTCAGGGAATTGGTGTCTAAATATGAGAAATTTACCGGCGTCGAGGAGATTATGGCGTTACAAAACACTGTCATTGACGCTCAGGTTAGTTGCTGATTTTTTACCAACAACTACAATCACCCCTGGGGGCTGTCGGCCTATGAGCCTCTGACAACCAATGCTATTGGCACCAAGAAACTTATAGATAATGTTTGATATTTTAAATTCTTTCTCTTTCAAGTAGAGTCATTCATGGTAGAGTATACTCTGTCAATTGTAGTTGTAGGTTGATCATTGACATTTGACACAGATAATTATATATTATTCCCCCATAGAGTGTATGGTTAAGAATAACACCCCGCCATCTCCTCCCATTGTGTGTCCGTAAAAGGCAACTAAGGCAAAACAAGAAGACCAGCAGCAGCGTCTTTATTGTATTACCGAACTCCTATACTGGGATCTCCAAGCCACCTGCCAGGCATGGGGAGTCCAGGCTTTTCATGATTGTGTGCTGAAGTAGTTGCTATAATATTTAGTAATTCCTTGACCATACATAGGACATGCATGGAATACGCCCCACACTGGAGGGTGCACTTAACATGCCAATCAAACCTGTACCCTATCTGCTCATAGTTTTTGCATTTTTGAATTGTATATTACAAAACACAAAAAAATTGTGATTAAAACAATATATTTTCTCAGGAAAGGTTCATGATGGCTCAGGATCGTAGGCGGGAGCTCGGCAAGCAGCTGGCTAACATCGAGGCCAGACTGAAGGAACTCCATGCTGAGATGCAGAACACTATGAAAGGCGACGAAAAGTACTTACATCTATGTACTGAGGAACATAAGGTGCTTAACATAAGATTGTATAATCTTGCGGAAGGACAACTTTGTATAGTATTCCTTACTGAATAGGCTGATGGCCTGGTTTTCAAATGGAAGTAAATGTTAAAAGCCATGCCTGACCTCTCCCTCATCATCATCATCATCATCACCAGCCGGAAGACATCCACTGCTGAACATAGGCCTCCCCCTTGAAGACCACAATGAACGACAATTGGCTATTTGCATTCACCTTACCTGCGACGCGCACAATGTCGTCTGTCCACCTAGTAGGAGGCCTATCTATGCTGCGCCAATTGAACTTGCATATTTTTCGAGCTATGTCGGCAACCTTGGTTCTTTGGTGAATCTCCTCATTCCTGATTCTGTCACGCAAAGAAACTCCGAGCGTAGATCTCTCCATAGCTTGTTGCGTGACTCTGAGCCACCTCTCCCTATTCGCCTTCCAACCCATCCGTTTGTGAGAGTGTCTGCAAGTTCAATTTATTAATTTTAAATAGGCTTTATGCTAGTACTTTACCCAAATGAGAAGATCGCAAGAAACTCGTGGGCTTTTTTTTTTTCGTACACTGTTTTTACTTGTTACAATTGCATAAGCATCAACGACAGCGTGTCCTGCCGTTTGAAAGATAAAAGTAGAAAAAAAAGTACCTACTAGGAAAATACAACAAACTAAAAGGCCAAAGAATAGTAGTCGGACCAGTCCCCCCAAACAGCACCCGCGCACGAGTATGGCTGCTCGCAGCAGCCGTCACTCCCCTCCACCCTCCACCATAGAGGGAAGGGGGTGACCCGCCACACGAAGCCGCCACAAGCATCAGCTTTTCAATCAAATCTTTTATAGCTTGCTAAGTGTACATTTAGATCTTAATAATAATACATTATACTTATGACTTAGCACCTTTTACAGGTGTAGCAATTATTATGGTCTAGTTTCCCCTACTAATTTCATTAATTTTTAAGTATTTTATTAAAAATTTCATTTTATTAAATTTAAGTTCATTGTGCTAAATTCTCCTGTCTAGTATTTCTACTATTTCTAAATTTCAATGGCGAGCATGACCAATCCAAAATCCCGGTGGCCCTACATTTAAAAAGCACTTGCCCTTTGCTCAGATAGCTCATCTTGTGAAAGATTGGCCGCTGTGGTCGTATCGGCCAGGAGGACATTATTATTATTTACTCCTACATTATGATCTGTGCACAGCCTGCACACAAAAATGGCATTTTTTCAGTTAATATTATAATAATAATAATATCTTGGGACAATCCACACACGGTCATCCGATCCCAAACTAGGCAGAGCCTGTACTATGGAAACCAGACAACTGATACTAATACTTATATACATTTTTTTTTGTAAATACTTACTTAAATAGATAAATAACACCCAGACACTTGGTGGGAATCGAACCCACGACCCATCGGTTAGCGGACAGGGTCACTAACCAC
Organism: Furcula furcula; assembly: GCA_911728495.1. Classification (NCBI taxonomy): domain Eukaryota; kingdom Metazoa; phylum Arthropoda; class Insecta; order Lepidoptera; family Notodontidae; genus Furcula; species Furcula furcula. The sequence continues at coordinate 5,130,706 of OU452270.1, forward strand.
TACACCAACGGGCCCCGTCATCATCATTCATGATGATGACGTCATTATCATTTAAATGTTTGCAAGACTTAACAGCACAAGATGCAAATTGGTTCCTTTCTAAATCTTCAGTTTGCCCTTGCTAATAGCATCCTTGCTTTAACAGCTCATAATACAAGAACGAGCCCTACGGACCCTTTTTGGTGATGCCGAAAGGGAGGAACGGGAACTCTTTGCTACCATGTCGGCTGCTGTCAAGTTGGGTCATGAGAGAGAAAGGGCCCATGCTGAGAGGAACAAATATTGGTACATCGTCGCGTCTATATTTGGTAAGTTCGGCTATTTTAATAAACTATTTAAAAAAAAAAAAAACAGACTTCAAAGTAAATTATCTAAAAAGCATAGTTGGTTTTTATTTTTTTTAAATAGTTTATTTTACACTTTTTAGTGACTTTTATTTTAGCAAAATAGGTATCAGCACTATCACGCAACTCGAACGTCTACGTTATAGTAACTTACTGAAAACATAAAAAGTTTATATCTCTTAAACTACTGGACCGATTTTGATGAAACTTGTACTCTACCCTAAGTTGAAAAATATTCTAATTATTTCAGAAATAATTTTTGAAAAAGGTCTTGTAGTTTCTGAGAAATCCGCGGACAAACCTACATACATACATACACTCATAAAATTTGGTCAATTTGTTTAGAAGCCACATATACTAACATATATTAATATTACGTATTTTTATTAATATTAAATACATAAGCGTCGAATAGAGAACCTTCTTTTTGAAGCCGTTTAAAAATAGACTAATGCTTACGCGAATACTACGCACTGAAAATATACATTATACTTTTAATAACTTTTTGCATAGATTGGAATAACAATGATACATAACACTACTTAAACGCTTTTTTGTGAATACATACTTATATAGTTAAACTAGTTGACCGACGCAGCTCCGCCTGTGCAGTCTATAGCACACAAGAAGAATATACCTACCCTTCTGTGAAAGAATTTTTATAGTCATAATGATTTCTGATATTTACACGAACACGACATTGAAATGAAACTAATTTTACGGATTATATCGCGGTTTATTTTTTATTTTAATTAGATCTTCTAATTATTATTGTTAGTCCGATTAACGCAGAAAGAGCTTACGCTTAGAATTTTTAAAGTCATTCTACAATACGAAACGCTAGAGAATATAAAAAAAATACCGGTCAAGTGCGAGTCGGACTCGCGCACCGAGGGTTCCATACCATCCATGGACGTATTAAAGTTATTTTACAATTAATCTAACACCTCAGATAGCAAAAGTATTAAGATTTGATAATTTTATTATAACTTTACATGTTCGAACTTTTTATAGAGCCAATCATCATTTCGCCAATCATTTACTTTTAATTATAATAAATATCTTGGGACAATCCACACACGGTCATCCGATCCCAAACTAGGCAGAGCCTGTACTGTGTATGGAAACCAGACAACTGATACTAATACTTATATACTTTTTTTTTGTAAATACATACTTAAATAGATAAACTACACCCAGACTCTTGGCGGGAATCGAACCCACGACCCATCGGTTAGCAGGCAGGGTGTCTGACCACTAGACCAACGGGCCCGTCATAGCGTAAGATGTATTTATATTTAAAAGGTCTTGTCAGTACATTCTGTCATTATGAAAAATAAAGAGACGTGTCTATCCTAACTTGTTATTACTAATTAAAATATATAGAATCTGCGCATCTGCTGAATTTTGTTAGATTCCCAAAAAAAATAACCAAACCGGAAAAATAAGTCTGTTTGACGAGGTTTTTTAGGATTACTAAAAAGCAGAGCTTTAGAAAGATTGCTTTATTTTTCCTGTAAAATATAGACAGACATGTATTACCCATAATTATTTCAGATTTTTCCCTCCACAAACTTCGGAGATAAGGGGGGGGAACGGTATTTTTTTTGACATTTTTGATTATCAGTCAAAAACTGCGTGACATAAATCAAAATAAAAATCTGTTTTGACATGTGCAAATGAAGCCCTTTCATATGATACCCCACTCAATATAGTAGTCTCACTTTCAAATTTTGATGACCCATTTCGACCCCCATTATAAAAAAAAGTAAAAGAAAAAATATTTTTTTTCCATTTGCAGTGGGGTTGGGTAATTAAGATCTAAAACTATTCCAAGTTTCAAATTGATAGCATCAGTGGTTCCTGAAATATATAGGTTTGTGACAGACAGACAGACGAAGTCAGACCATAAGGGTTCCTTTTTTACCTTTTAGGTATGGAACCCTAAAAATATGGGAAAGACATATTTGCTGATGTGACTTAGCGAAGAGGCATGCCATTCCCATACAATAGTAGCGTTTCATATTGTAGCAAGACAAATTGGCTAAAGGAAGGGGCTGTAGTATCAGAGATTATCCGGAATATCCAAACTCACAAACGTTACCTCTTTATAATATTTGTATAGAAGTATAGATAAAACCCAGACATAAGACAAACAGACATGTTTATGCGTACAAATTTTTGTCTTGAGTGGGAGTCAAACTCAAGCTATTTTGTTGCGGCCAGGGTGTCTAACCACTACACTAAGGGTGGGCCTCCACAAAATTGGAGCGGAGCGGAGAAGAGCAATAAAAAGTGGCGAGTGTTACCATTAAAGCGAAGTTGAGCTCCGTTATCTCCAGCTCGAAGCCGCGTGTTCATTTGTTTTGTTTGAAAGTCCGCTTCGCCCCGCTCAACTCCGCTCCGCTCAGCTTTTTTAACACTGTTTCCACTGAAGTGGAGCGAAGAATTCGAGCACTGTGACTGGCCAATTCACGGATCGCTCCGCCCAGCTCCGCTCAGGCGCGGTCAAAGCCAACGATATTGAGGGGGGTCATAGTTGACGGGCCCGTTGATCTAGTGCCCTGGCCGCTAGCCAATAGGTCGTGGGTTCGATTCCCACCTTGCGTCTGAGTGTTTGTGTGTTCTGAGTGTTTTAAAGCAAGAAGTTAAGTTTGACAATTTGACGCGAATGAGTTTGAGATTTTGTGGGTCATGACCCCTACGACCCCCCTCTCGGACAGCTACTGGCTCCGCTTCAGTACAAACGCACCCTAATGGACCTGTTGTGAAAGTTAAGGTAAAAATATGTTTTCGTCCATCCAGGGACGGTCCTGGGTATAGCGGGGTCTACTATAAACAACAGGCTCAAAATGGCGGAGTTCCGGGACATGATGGAACAGCAAATGGCTAGGAGTGCCAGTGTCTTATACACCATCGCTGGTGGGGGAAGTGCCAGCAGGGCGGATATCACTGAGGCTATGAAGACCGAGTTCGCTTATCAGGTGAGTTTTGAGCCAATAATAATAATGCCCTCCTGGCCGATACGACCACAGCGGGCAATCTTTCAAAAGATCAGCCATCTACGCGGGAGATATTATAGTGCACAAGTGCTTGCGTAGACACAAGTGCACTCTCTCTTCCTTTATATGTTAAAGTGCTTTGTGTCTTGCCTGACGAGGCACTGCTTAACAGCAGAAGGTAAATGTTAAACGTGAGCCACTGTGATTTTGGATCGGTCATGCTCGCCATCGAAAAGTCTTTGCTTGTGGCGGCTTCGTGTGGCGGGTCACCCCCTTCCCTCTAATATGGTTGAGGGGAGTGATGGCTGCTGCTCGAGTCAACTCGTGCGCGGGTGCTGCTTGGGGGGACTGGTCCGACTACTATCTCTTTGGCATTTTAGTTTGTTGTATTTTCGTCGTATTTTTTATTTTTATTTGATATTTTGAACGGCAGGACACACTGTCGCTGGTGCTGATTTAATTGTAAAAAGACAAACATTGTTTAAAAAAAAAAATGTGAAAAAATGACAAGCCCGCTGAGTTTCTTGCCGGATCTTCTCAGTTGAGGCCGCGTTGTGATCCGGTGGTAGCTTTTAAAAAATTGACCGTTCAAAAGTGCTAGCGTTAAGCCTATTTGAAATAAAAATTTTGAATCTTTGAATATTTACTTTCGCAATCCGATGGGACGGAAGGCCGACACGACCGCGGATAGATCAGGCGAAGGACCGACTTTTTACATGCCCATCCGACGCATGGATCATCTTACTTTACAGACAACCAGGTGATCGGCCTGCATTGTCCTAGCCAGTAAGGATTAACTACCTACACAAAGTTATTGCGCCACGGAGGCTACAGAGGACTGGCTACTAGGACTTCGAGCTTCGCACGGGTATTCTGCATAAATAAACCTTCCTCTTGAATCATCCTCTTATATTACGCTGAAACTGTATTAAAATCCATTACGTAGTTTAATAGATCTTACTGTCGAACCTACAAACGTTAATTAAAGTTAATGATGATTAAGGGGTCGTCCATTAATCACGTGATGTCTTTTAGCAACTTTTTAACCCCTCCCCACCCCTCCTGGTGATATGTGGTGATGTGGTGGTTTTAATTACTCCCCCCCCCCCTCCTACCTAAAATCACGTGTATTTTTTTTACAAACTATATTGAAATTTTCGGAATATTATCTTTATAAACAGGTAACCAATTAAATGTGGAAGGGGAAGTCGTTGCCAGCGTCGGTGAGTCAAGGTCACGTGCCGCTGTTTGGTTTAGAAATCGTGCATTCAACGAAAAATAAATACATGTGATGTCTCATTATACCCCCTCCTGGTGATATTTCGTGATTTTTTGGGAACCCCTCCCCTCCCTTTTGAGCCTCACGTGATTAATGGACGACCCCTAACCCATCTTTTGAAATCGGATTATTTCGACACTCGAAGCCAATTGATACTTAATACGCTGTTAGTGAGTAGAAATAACAATGATCTCGTATTCAATAATCGAAATTAATCATAAATGGCTCCGACAGTCGAAATAAATAGATTTGAAAAAGTTACTTAATTAGAATTAAAGTTAATTGTGGTTTGTGAGTGCGGCAGTAAGTATACAGCGGCAGCAACTTTGTAAAAGATAAAGAAGGTAAACATCTTTCATCTAACTGCGTTTTTATCATTTATTTATATTGTCAACAGGAACAATTGGCACAAAACTTAAGCGAAATGCAGGAAAATATTAACAATCTAGTCAACAAACAGAGTTCATTAATTGGTAAGATGCAATTATTTGTATTTTACTGTAAAGGTCTAACTGCCTGTGTGATCTGCACCCCTCAAGGCCTTGCCTTTGAGCCCGCCGCTGGGGGGCGCATTGTAATCCCCCGGGAACCAGTCACGGTGCCCACGGGGACGGGGGTCGCAACCCCGCCGCCGTCCTCCTCGGAGTCCAGCTACTCCGAAGACAGTCGGATGCCTAAGGGTAGCTTAACAACAGGTCGCCCACTAAACCAATTGACAAAAAGTATAGATTTCAAAAAACTTAAAGAATATACGTAAATATCATTCACACGATATGGAAATTCAAATATTATTTAATGCCTCATATCAGCTGACGTAATACTTTGATAAATAATATCTCAGTGTCATCTAAAAATGATAAATACATTATATTATCTTGGATGAGTGTCACAAAATGAAGAAAGAAAGTCATTTCATCATCATTATTTACTGACAAATAAAATTAAATACTGCTTGACCGCGATCATGATTGGGCACAGATTGGATCAGTAAGGAACATAACAATATCTTGGGACAATCCACACACGGTCATCTGATCCCAAACTAGGCAGAGCCTGTACTATGAAAACCAGACAACTGATACGAATACTTATATACATTTTTTTTTTGTAAATATATACTTAGGGGTCGTCCATTAATCACGTGATGTTTTTTAGCAACTTTTTAACCCCTCCCCCCTCCTGGTGATATGTGATGAGGTTTTAAACTACCCCCCCTATCCAAAATCACGTGTATTTTTTTTAATAACTATATTGAAATTTTCGGAATATTATCTTTAAATACAGGTAACTGATTAAATTTTGAAGGGGAAGTCGTTGCTGGCAACGGTGAGTCAAGGCCACGTGCCGCTGTATGGTGTAGAAATCGTGGTCTCAACGAAAAATAAATACACGTGATGTCTCATTATACCCCTCCCCCCTCCTGGTGATATTTCGTGATTTTTTTCGGAACCCCTCCCCCACCCCTTTCGAGCCTCACGTGATTAATGGACGGCCCCTTAAATAGATAAATCACACCCAGACACTTGGTGGGAATCGAACCCACGACCTATCGGTTAGCGGACAGTGTGTCTAACCACTAGACCAACGGGCCCGTCAAATATGTTGCTCCCTGCATTTGAATCTTGCTACTATTTAAAATAACATATTTAATCTCTCACTATAGACCATCTTCACCATCAAGAACATAGAATGGACGTCCAATTTAGGGATCTAAAGAGGGTCATAGCTGCAGCCTCCCAACACAGTGCCAAATCAGACGAAGAACTACAGAAGGCTCTCTCCATAGTCCACCAAGACTTGGATGCAGCGAACGAAGTGGAGAAAACTGAAGTACGCCAGAACAAAGTGTTATTGGAACCCAATCAGATATTAACAGGAATCGGTGTTATAGTTTGCATTGCTATTATTTTCGGTAATATAGTCGGCAGGGTTAGTTGATTTATGAGTTCCGTGATAGAAACCGGTCTGGTCGCTGCTTATTCAATAGGAGCGGGGGGGGGGGGGGGGAGGGAACCCCCTCCCCCTCCTATTGAATAATCAACCGATTATCACTAAAATAAAGGTCATGCAGTGGCGTGCACAGAAAGTAGGTAAAAATATCTGCGAGTTATCTGTACTGTCTGAGCTATTTGTTAGTGTGTCACCACAAATATCCTTAAATGAACTAACATTACAGATGAATCCATTTACATTTAAAACATCACGTTTATACCATGTCAGTACAAAATATTTTAAAATTAAGATTATTTAGAGAAATCGTAGGGTAGGCAAAGTCTTTTTGTGTGTATGGACCCTCTGAATAATCTTATTACAGTTTTTAAATACAAATTATTATGTCTATAAAATTTGCTAACTTAAGGATATTTAAAACTAGCAATTTCCTGCGGCTTGGCCCGCTAATTTTTTTACAGAGTTTACCTACCCCAAACACTCCAATGTTGTTTTTGAAAATTCGCGAAACACGTATTGATTTATTTTATTTAGAGAATCTTTTCAGTAAATTTCAAGTCAATCGAACCTACCAGTAAAAAATTTCATACAAAAGAAAACACCCCATTTACTCTTTAGGAGTCGAATTTTCAAAAATCATTTCTTAGTGGATACTTACGTCATAAGAAGAACCTACTGTCCAAATTTCAGCTTTCTAGGTCCCGCGGTTTGGCCTGTGCGTTGATGAATCAGTCAGTCAGTCAGGACAAGTAATTTTATATGTATAGATGGTATACTAATATACATACTTATAATATGTTAAACAAGCGAATATGTGTTTTGCCTACCCTCTGTGTCACGGTGTTACAGTGAATGACATTACCTTAAGGACGATAATCGCTTACACGAGCCGTGTCCAAAATACGTGTGACCGGGGTAAGTTCTCGTAACGTCGTTCAAATGATTTTGATTGAACACTGTTAAATCTTTCGTAACCGCAGTAGAAGATGCGTTGAAGTTTTTCTTAGTTAATCAGGTTTAAGTAAGGAAAATCAACTTTGAGTCATAAACACTGTATGTTCCTTTAGTAGTTGGATGTATAGTTTGAATCGTAAATAGAAGGGTTCAATTTTCTTACTGCCGAACCTACAATCGTCAATTAAAGTTAATGATGATTAATCCATTTTTTGAAATAGAATTATTTCGATACTCAAACTCAAAAATCTTTATTTCAAATAGGCTTATTAACGCTAGCACTTTCGAATCGTCATTTTTTAAAAGCTACCACCGGATCACAACGCGGCCTCAACTGAGAAGATCCGGCAAGAAACTCGGCGGGCTTGTCATTTTTCACTTTTTTTTAAACATTGTTTTGTTACAAATGAATCGACATTAGCGATAGTGTGTCCTGCCGTTCGAAACATAAAGAATGGGAGAAAAGAAGAAAACAATAAATTACAACAAACTAAAATGCCAAAGGGATAGTAGTCGGACCAGTCCCCCCAAGCAGCACCCGCGCACGAGTTGACTCGAGCAGCAGCCATCACTCGATGTCCATTACTACTTAATACGCAGATAGTGAGTAGGGATATCAAATATCTCGTGTTCAATAATCGGAGTAAATCATAAATGGCTCCCGAAAGTCGAAATAAATACATTTAGATTTTAAAAGGTGACTTAATTTGAATTAAAGTTAATTGGCGTTTGTGAGTGCGGCATTAATACATTTTACTTGTTTTTGATAGGTACCGATAGACATAAAATGTGAAAGTTTGATCGTTTTCGTTAACTACTAAACTCTTATTACATTGATTTAATAAGATTTAATACTAATACCGTGACGGACTCAGACGCCCTCCAAACTATAGTCGAAATATTAATTCGCTGGAGTAAACTGACGTTTACTGTTACCAGTTTCTGATGAAAATAAAAATAGTGAAGAGACAAAATGATTCTATTGATCACTCAGTCAGTACTCGTGAGCAAAAGAAACTTACGTGCACTCAGTCACACCAGAAGTAGAAGCCAAATGATAAATATGATGACGGCGTGTCGCAGCATGTGTATATCCAAGGTCAACTCCCTCCCACCGACTTGGTGTGTGTGTGTGATGTTTTTAAGATAGAATTATAGCCCAAACAGCCTTGTTGTTCATCAATTTCACTAGATAAAGTAATCATCTATTTACAGCTAAATATAATTTCTATTTAAAATTATTGTTAGTATTAGTTATGTTCCCATTAACTTTGAGCAAATGATTGAATCACTATAGAATGGGAACATCACTACTACTATTAATATGGCAATATTATTTAACAAAGTGACATTGGCAAATGTCAGTCTACTCCAGTGAATTCATAGACTATAGAGTAGCGACCGCGTCTGAAAGACAGGATGATACTATTATTTCATATAACTATTTATTTATTTAATATTGGATATAATAATATTAATATACGGAGTGGTAAAAGGCCGCTGACCGATTTGTAAGGGATTGCTGGTATATTTTGAGGAAAATATTTATGGCTTATTCAAAAAAAAAGTAACCAGTAGGTTCACCAAATAATTCTCTCAGGGACCGGACAGGGGCTTTTTAACTCTGTATATTATTGGGTTGGACTATCGCTTCGTGGTTCAAGAAAAGCTAAGTATTTTCAACGGTAAAATATGGCACCGAGGCTTTTGAGCCTAGTAAAAGATGACCTTTTTTTATATTTTTAATGATACTACATATTTATTTCATTGCATCTACAAAACAAGAAGCTTCACGCATGTACAGTCAGGTTGATAATGGACAACCTCGGCATTACCCCGCTGATACCTTAAATTGGTTACTGGGCAGCGACTTGAGCCTAACTCCACGACTGTCTTTAAGTTTGCATCGCACTGTAACATAATTTTGTTGTAACTATTGATGGTGTATATATAAAGTTACCGGTATTTAACGTATCTAGTAATAACGAAATAACAATACCAAAATAGCTTTTATAGCTTAACTACAAACTGGAAAATACCCAATTTAGATTTCATATTGAAATGTGCTTATGATTAAGCCTTAAAACATAACTAAGAATTATTTCTTCTTGCCTCCACTTTCTTCTCCACTAATTTATTTTTTATTGTTTCTTTTTTAATTAATCTAAGTGATACCTTTTTTAAAAAAAAAACTGATGTCTTGAGTCACCAACGATACGATCTCAAAGACTTTGACGTGTAATCCTAAATCAGTCTCAAATCTGAGAATAGAATAAGTAAAAGTAAAATAAAATATTTTTCAAACTCAAAGTCTATTCTCAGATCTGAGATTGGTATTGGTATTGAATATGCATAATAATTGTAAATTAATTATTTACTGAGTCATTATTTTTTTGTACACCTGTATAATTATAATTAGGTACTCTCTGTAACTTATTTTAAAAAGTTAAGTTTGCTGCTGATCTTGATCGGTTGATATTTTAAGAACAATTTGTTGTCTTATTTGAAGTTTCATTCTATCTGTGACAGGATCACTACCTAACAATTCCACTTGTACATTTATCAGTGTTTTATTTAATTAAAATAAATAATAAACTATATTGTGGTTGTTGTATTGCTTTGTTTTATTTTAGTCTACTTTACTACATTTTGTTCTACATTGAATACAACAATAATCATAGATAAGAGTATATGATAATAATAATAAAAATAGGACTTGGATTTAGTATTGGCATAAGTCGTTCAAGTTATTGTAGTTAAGGAAAGAAAGTATTTCTCTCGATGCTATCTAATGTTATGCATTAGAACTTAGAACAACGACTATATTAGCAATAAGTGTCGCCGCACACGGGCCACTAGCCACATCCACAATCGCCGCCACTTGAAGCTAGAAGCGGCTACAAAAGAAGCTGATGCGCGCGACAGCCACTTGTGGTCAATGTTGGACACTTGCGGTCGGTGGCCGCTACTTATTTTAACGCGTGCCCGCAGTGAAATGAAGGGAGAGAGGGGTGGGGAGTCGCGCGGCTTGTGTCGGCGTTTTGTGGCCGAACCGACCACTAGAGGCGATTTGTGGCCTGTGGCGACCACCAGCGTCTACAATGTGCGGTGAGTCCATGCAAAATGTATTAAAACAACAGGAAATAGGTCGGTGGCTGCGTTTTGTGGTTGTGGCTGGTGGCATATATGGCATATACATAATGTTCTTATATACGGACATATAAGTTCTTACACGTGTGGCTTATCCGCGAGTAGTGTAATGAGAGGAAACTTAACGGAATCGTAAGAGGTTTCAGTGCCGTTGCGCACATACATATTTACATGCATTGCTGATGAGTCTATTTAGGACAGTGAGTCCATCGGAGTATGTATAGGCATTTAATAAAAATATTTTTTTTAAGTCTGGTATCATTACAATCCTCAATTTCCATTAGCTCATATTTAAAAAACAAAACGTTGTGCTAAAACCCAAAATGTCAAATGTCAGTCATTTTATTTGACAATATTGACATTGTCAAATTGACAACCATCTTTTCTCTTGCGTTGTTGCGTGCGGCGTCGTTTCGTTTACGATTTTTCCTTTCCTGTGATTACCTTAATAAAAACAACAAATTCATATCCCAGATAGAAGACCAATCCTTTTTACAGTAAAAACTCATAAAAAGCAGCAAAATGCAAGAAGGTAAGCTTATGTTTACCATGGTTTTCGAACCGTCATAAATATGCGACGCAAATATGAAATTTCTTTTCTTAATCATTATTTTTTAGATTTAGAGGTCACGGGCATATCCAGGAGTGGCCGTGTGCGGAAGAAGAGCTCTAAATTGATGGATTTTGAGTCTCCCGACGACATAGAGACCAGATTTAGGCGGCAAACACCCGTGAAAACTTACAGCACGTTCAGGCATGAGGAACCGCCAGATTTCTCAATCCAGGAGGCGTCCACGCCGCGGCCTATGGAAGAGGCGGGAACAGCGTCAGGCAGCGAATCTGATTACTATGAAAACACTGCGGAAAATGCTGACAGGTGTGTTGTAAACTTCACAATGAAAAGTATTATTTTAAGATTGGTCCATTAGTTTATTTTAATCGGGAATTAACGCGATTTAGCTTATATTTTGGCTTGACGTTTAGGCCGGCCGTCGGCCGTGGTAACAAACAGACTGCTTGTGCCCTTTTTTTTTCTTTTATTACGTGGGGGGACAATGTTCCAAAGATCGTTCCGAAGTATGTGGGATTCTTACCCACTAAGCCCCCCGCGTCGCATCGGCACATGAGAGGGTGGACCCCAAGGCTCTCCGGTGGTATCTGCACCAGGGGCCCCTCAGTGCCTTGCCTTTGAGCGCGCCGCTGGGGGGCGCATTGTACCCTTGAATGATGTACGTGTTTTGATATCCGTGAGTCAATCACCAAGGTTCAGTTGAAAACCAGCGTCAGGCTCCATTGTCTGACATATGCTGAACTTGAACCTGTTGCTGCAGTTATTGAACTCATGATATTTAATCACACTGTATACTGTCTTTTTGTTGTTCTTTTCGGTTTATTTTAATTGTTTGATTCTGTAATACTGCAGCAATAAACGCTTTTTCTTTCTTTCTTTCTTTCTTTTTCTTTACCCCGGGAACCTGACATGGTACTCACGGGGACGGGGGTCGCAACCCCGCCGCCGTCCTCCTCGGAGTCACCGCCGTACTCAATGGAAGACTGCTCGTGACCTGGTGCAACCCGGCCAAAACTAAAAGTATGTGGTCGGTTGGTGTATCTGTTAGAAACCACCGACGGCTTGGCAGTTAGCTATATGAGGGTATTGAGTTCTATTTCCACCTACAAAAGAACCCTCCCTTAGCCAAATATAGCACAGCTGTGGCAAAGCAGAAATCACATTTGGTATGTTCAAAATTAATTTATGAGTAGGTTGGTTCTTTGTGCAAGAAGAAGAAGAAGGAGAAGATCCAGGTAGGCACCACTGCATTGTCATTTTGCCGCCAAGCAGCAGTGTGCTATGTTTACAACATTGCTGTGTTCTGGTGTGAAGGGCACTGTAGCGGGTGAAATTACTGGACACAAGAGACTTATAACTAATGTCTCAGGTGACAAAAGGTAGTGCAATGCAGCTATAGGCAGGGGTGTCACCATTATTGCAAATTGGTCTTTAACTGGCAAAATCATTGAGAGTTCGCTTTTTTTTTTTTTAATTATAAATCTATGGCCATGTCATTTATATTTTAATTTTTTTGTGGGTCGTTTTATCATTTTATCTTTATTTTTCTTTTTTGTTGGGTGGTATGGGTTTTTCTTTTTATTATTTTTTTTGTAGTTAGTATTCTTTTTTGTTTGTCTCGTGACGTCACCAAGGAGGTCTCAACGTCACCAAGGAGGTCTCAACAGAAGACCAGCGCTGGTTGTTCGCGACCAGCAATATGCTGAGTTGGGACCTTTTTGTGGCGCATCAATTATGTTGTAGTGTGTTAATGTGTTAACTGTCACTGTGTTTATGTGTTTTTGTATGCGTCACAAATAAACGTTTTTATTCTTATTCATTAGGTGAGCGTCTTGCTAGACTCGCTACTAGCCTAAATAAAAAAATGTATGGGATTTGATTGGGCACATACAGCATGCCAAGCTGGTATTAGCCATTATGAGGGTACATTTTAACTGATATGATAACAGACTAATAAAATCGTTTCAGCATGGAAACGGACAGTTCGGCATCAGACGAGGGTTCACCAAGGACCCCGGCAAACTCTCTATACATGATGGAGAAGAGTAGCAAGAAGAAATTGATCATCAAAGATGGCAGGGTCATCGGCAGAGCCAAAGCTCAGAGGAAGGATAAAGGTGAATGGATAATAATATTATGTGTGACTGACAACTTCTCCGAGGAGCGTATCAAGCAAGTGTTTATTCCTTCAGATACTCATCATCATCAGCAGCCCAAAGACGTCAACTGCTGAACAAAGGCCTCTCCCTTGAAGGGAGTGGTTGCCATAATCCCCACGCTTGGCAGGCGTCTTGGGGATCGCAGTATAGGTGGTAGGTAATCCAACTGAAAGACGCTGCTGCCAGTCTTATTGTTTTCCCTTAGTCGCCTCTTACGGACACCCGACGCGAGGAGATGGGGGGGGGGGGCTGCTATTCTTACCTGGACGCCCTAGGGGATACTAATTAAGATTAATTGATTGCTTCAAGATAAGAGGCTAAATATAGCAAGCTTAATGTATCGAAAGTTGAAAGGACAACGGTCAGACCAGTCCTCTGGAGCAGCATCTGTATGTATGATTAACTCAGCCAGCAGTCATCACTCCAACCATATTACGTATTGAAGGGTACTTTTTTTATTTTTGACGCGGGGGAAATCTTCCAAAGATCCCCGGGAGCTGTGGGGCTCGACCGGGGTATGTGGGATTCTTACCCACTAAAACCCCCTCGGCTGTCGCATCGGTACATGGCTGCCTTGCCTCTGAGCCCGCCGCCGCCGGGGGGCGCATTGTAGCCCCCCGGGAACCTGACACGGTACTCACGGGGACGGGGGTCGCAACCCCGCCGCCGTCCTCCTCGGAGTCGCCGCTGTACTCAATGGACGTTCTAAGGGCCCACACCCCGAACGTCCAGCGACTCCGAAGGGTATTGAAGGGCGCTTAGCCCAACTAGTCCACCATCACATTTAGTTTTAGTTTTGTTGTTTGGAATAACAAACAATATACTTAGGAGGTATGGGAGCAAGATACATAATTCTCTATGGAATGAGTCTTTTTTCACATTGGACAAGACCTTCGTCGTCTTCACCGACGGAAGACGTCCACTGCTGAACATAGCCTCCCCCTTAGAACGCCACAATGAACGACAGTTGACTATTTGCATTCACGGGTTGCCTGTGACGCGTACAATGTCGTCTGTCCACCTAGTGGGAGGGCTGCCTACGCGTAGTCTTCCGGTTCGTGGTCGCCACTCGAGAACCTTTTTTCCCCATTATCGGTTCTTTGAGCGATGTGACCTGCCCATTGCCACTTCAACTTGCAGATTTTGAGAGCTATGTCAGTGACCTTAGTTTTTCGGCGAATCTCCACATTTCCCACATTTAAGGAAACTCCACCTCCACTTACAACCTTCCACGAAACTTGTGGTGCCGTCTGAATAGGTTCAGAACTGGCCATGGGCGATGTAAGTACATGCTACATAAATGGGGCTGGAAAGACTCAGCAATTTGTGAGTGCGGTGAGGAAGCCCAAACCATGGAGCACATAGTCCGTCGCTGCTCGTTATACTCATACTCGGGGCCTCCTGACGATCTAATCCATCTTACTCCTGATACAGTCACCTGGTTAAAAACCTTGGATATTGACATTTAATTTGACATAATATTCTTCAATTTGTATTATTTTTCTATTTTTATTACATATGTACCTATATTTCATTAAATGCCATACGATTAAATAAATAAAGGAAACTCCGAGCATAGTTTTCTCCATACCTCATTGTGATGACCTTCAGATGATAAATTTTGTTCTTTGCAGGTAAAACGCGCATCACAGCGTACATGATGTGGGCAAAGGAAGCTCGCAATGAACTACTACGCAAGCACCCTGACATGGACTTCTCAGCTATATCCAAGCGCCTCGGAGAGATGTGGTCCAATGTAAGTTACTGCTTATCAATTTCGATTAACTAGTAGATGCCATGGATTGTCCAAGCAGGTACCACCGCAGTGGCAGATATTCTGCCGCCAAGCAGCAGTGTGTTTTTCATATCTGTGTTCCGGTGTAAAGGGCACTGTAGCTGGTGAAATTACTGGACACAAGAGGCTTAACATCTAACGTCATTATCACCACGTCCACTGCTGAACAAAGCCTGGTGTCTATGTTAGTATATGTCTGGTGTTAGTAGTATATTCATTATTATTACTTTTGCATTTTATTATTCCTTTTTTTTTTGTGGTTCTTGTTTTATTTTCGTTAAACATAATATCGTTATCTTATTAACAGTTTTTATATATTATAAAATACTTTAATTAATGTTAGGTATTAGAATGTTGATCTAGTATAACTGGCTTTGCAGTAGGTTCCACAGGACAGGCCTAGCCTAGTGTGGAACCACGGCTAATCTAAATAAAGTAAATATTGTAATTAATTAATTAATAATAATAAATGTAAATCTATATTTAACAGGAAAATAAATAAATAATCCCCAACCTTGGCAGACGTCTTGGGGATCACACTATCATCATCATTAGCAGCCGATTGATGTCCACAGCTGAACAAAGGCCTCCTTAGAAAGGAAGGGTTGCCATAATCCCCACGCTTGGCAGGCTTATAGGGATCGCAGTATAGGTGGTAGGTAATCCAATAGCAAGACGCTGCTGCCCGTCTTCTTGTTTTCCCGTAGTCGCCTCTTACGAACACCCAACGTGTTTAGTTTGGTGGGTGCTATTCTTACCCAGACACCTCACTGTGCCTTAAGATGCTTACAGCCATCGGCACGTGACTTGGCAAGATTCGTTAGATGCGCAGAAGTCATTTTATAGGTCTCTTTGGTTATCAAGCGGGACGCCGGGACCATGGTAACATCGTTCCGGGCGCGCTATTGGTTAGCCGGTCGAGCCTTGCTCCCCGCAACTCGTCTACGTCCCGTTCGCTCCCGAGTATTCTATTCTATTCTATTGGTGGCTGTAAATTGGGCCCGGTTACCACCGGAACGCACTTCGACCCAGTTGGATCCATTGTGCATGCCCTAGCCCTTACTCTGTTTCTGGCGTGTCGAAGAGTTCCCTCAGGTACGCAACGATTGCGCCAGCTTGGAGCTGTGCATAATCACCTGGTGTAGGATAAGCTACTCCCAGATGACTCAACCTACGTCTCGCAAGAGCGTCGCAGCCACACAAAATGTGTCGCATTGACTCTTTTTCACCTTTGCAAAATCTGCAAGTATCAGTAATACTTAGCCTCATTCTGTGAAGGTGCTCATTGGTGCCAAAATGAAAAAAGCTAAACGCTCCCGAGTAAACTTACGTGCACTAAAATAGTTCAGTTTGTTTTTGTTAAGTATTTGTTACAAGTTTTTGAAAATGTTTTTTTATCACTCTAAGTAGATTCCGACTTTTCATCCTGCAACATGCCGGCCGCCAAGCATTAAATCAGTAATTACTTTATCACAATATTTTATTTTAAAATACATTTCATAAGTAAGTTAAACTTTATGAATTCCATTTATTACATCTCATTATATTTCAATCATTTCTCTGTTTTCTTTATTTTTATGATATGACTAAAAATGTGGCAATAAAATTGCAATATATTATATTGACCATGTTTTGTTGCAACTAAGTGCACTTGCGCGAACTTTCCCCCACTACGCCAAAATCTTGCCAACTTACGTGCCGAGGATTAGAAAATTCTTAAAAGACCAGAAGAAGAATCAGGCGGGCCGTACGCTTGCTTGCCACCTTGGTAGTATAAAAAAAAAAAAAAAAAAAAAATCAATTGCTATTTCCACCAGGTGAACTACAATGAGCGCTATCTATGGAAACGCAAAGCCAAACGGTTCGCGATGCAAAAAGAACAAAGCAATCAAGCGGTGAACAAGATCATATCGAACCCGGCTCCCAGGAACCCGGGCCCAGGCCGCCCGCCAGCCAACCGCGGTGTCGGAAGACCGCCGCTAACGCCGTCTACTCCCCCGCAACAAAGTCTATTGGTAAGTTCGACTGGCCTGTTGGTTAAGTGGTTAGACACCCTGGCTGCTACCCGATACGTCGTGGGTTCGTAGGGAACTTATGTAGTATTTGTATTGTAGAGCAAAGCTCCGGGCCGTTCACCGGGCAACCGTTCCCAGAAGCTGCAAGTATCACCGGCAGCTGCCCCTCAAGTGGCCGTGAGTATTTTTACCATAATTTACTTGCATGACTGTTTGTTTCCTGAATAAAATAAAATAATTTACATGCATACACTAGTGCAGAGATGGCGAATGGCACGGTATTTTGGGCACGCCATAGGTCACACAAAGTTCATTATGTACTATGGAAAAACTATTTTCAAAAAAATAAAAACCGACTTCAAAGTAAATTATCTAAAAAGCATAAAATAACGAAAATTTATTGAAGTCGGTGCTAGCACATCATGTTAACTAAGACTAGCACGAGGTGACACCGACTTCAATATATTTTCGTTATTTTATGCTTTTTAGATAATTTACTATGAAGTCGGTTTTTATTTTTTTGAAAATAGTTTATTTAACACTTTTTAGTGACTTTTATTTTAGCAAAAAAAAAAGGTATCAGCACTATCACGAAACTCGAATGTCTACGTTACAGTAACTTACTGAAAACATAAAAAGTTTATATCTCTTAAACTACTGGACCGATTTTGATGAAATTTGTACTCTACCCTAAGTTGAAAAATACTCTAACTATTGCAAAAAGAATTTTCGAAATCGGACTTGTAGTCTCTGAGAAATCCGTGGACAAACCTACATACATACATACACTCATAAAATTTAGTAAATTTGTTTAGAAGCCTACATAGACTAACATATATTACGCATTTTTATTAATATTACATACATACGCGTCGAATAGAGAACCTTCTTTTTGAAGCCGGTTAATAAAATATTTTTAAGAAGCTCTTGTCAAAACAAGAAAATATATTCTTGAAAAAATAAAATTATTTGCCTCTCGGTATTCTACAGGATGCATTTTGGAGAGTGTGCGCAGGAATTGCATGACTTGATTCCACCATCCCCTTTCCATCATCGGATGACGAGACGCACGGCACATACTCACCCTTATGTGGTAAAAGTGCCTTCAGTCCGGACCAAGCGGTTTGCTTCTTCATTTATAATAAGGACAGCTAAGGACTGGAACAGTTTGCCTGCGTCGGTTTTCCCGCATAGGCTTCTAATAAGCTAGTGTGCTTTACCATCCTCGATTGCGACGCCGCTTTCCATCAGGTGGGACTGCAGTCAAGCGCTACCTTATAAGTAGTAAAAAAAGAATATTTGACGGCACGCTTATGGCCTTATTGAAGATTTCATTATAACAAGTATAAATTTAAAAAAAAATAAAAAATCCCCGACATACAGGCAGACAGACTTAGTATGACACATACACATTTGTGTCTTATTCTTTTTGTATCTGTTTGTTTGTGCGCAATAAAGAATTGTCTATCTATCTATCTACACACATACTTAGCTTCCTAAGTCCAGCGGTTTGGCCTGTGCGATGATGAATCAGTCAGTAAGGATAAATAATTGTATATGTATAGATAGATAATAATATGTCTCCATAGCCGGTGTCAAGCAATTCCATGAGTGGCACCAACTCCGGCATGTACCGCGTGACTGGTTGCGGGGCAGTGGAGGTGGCGGCCCACCTTCGACTCCTGGGCGAGAGCCTCGCCATCATCGGGGAACGACTCAAGGAGCACGAGGTATGTGCCAAGTGAACAGGGAAGTCGTGGGCGTTTTTTTCGACTGTTTTTGCTTCATCGCCATCGATATAATATATAAAGTAGATAAACATTCACGAACAAAATGACATCTAAAATGTGGTCGCGGAGGTTGCAAACTTATCTGTGCTGGTGGCGGAAACGTGAACTAACGATTTTATAATGATAATGACTTGTAGTTTGACAGTTTCATATAGACAGTAGCGACACTCCTATCGGCAAAAATAAATTTGTCAGGATGTGGCTTGTAAAGAAATAGCGACACAAGGGCGCTATTTCTCGCTACCACTTTTTGAACCGTGACACCAAATCTAGTTTATATATTATATCGATGTTCATCGCAAAATAAAACCAAAACCTGGTAGCAAAACGTCCCTTTCTCATAATGTCCCTTACGCAAAATGCCCCTCGAATTGCAATTCGGTTATAGGTTAGGTTAGAACAGTGACCATCCTTCGGAGTCGCTGGACGCTCGAGGTGTGGGCCCTTTGAGCGTCCATTGAGTACGGCGGCGACTCCGAGGAGGACGGCGGCGGGGTTGCGACCCCCGTCCCCGTGAGCACCGTGTCAGGTTCCCGGGGGGCTACAATGCGCCCCCCGGCGGCGGGCTCAAAGGCAAGGCACTGAGGGGCCCCTGGTGCAGATCCCACCGGAGAGCCCTGGGGTCCCCCCTCTCATGTGCCGATGCGACAGCCGCGGGGGTTTTAGTGGCTAAAAATCCCATATACCCCGGTCGAGCCCCACAGCTCCCAGGAATCTTAAGAAGATTTCCCCCGCGTCAAAAAAAAAAAATGAACAGTGACCATTAAAGTAAATAATAAAAGTCTGACTTAATGATGATTCAAAATATCAAAAATACGAATTGATTTTGATTGATAACCAACAATAGAGGGGATCTTTAATGGTTACCTATGGTTACCTACTGTTCTAAACTTTTTTTTGATTTTTGACGCGGGGGAAATCTTGCAAAGTTCCTGGGAGCTGTGAGGCTCGACCGGGGTATGTGGGATTCTTGCCCACAAAAACCCCCGCGGCTGTCGCATCGGTACACGGTACTCACAGGGACGGGGGTCGCAACCCCACCGCCGTACTCAATGGACGTTCAAAGGGCCCACACCCCGAAGGTCCAGCGACTCCGAAGGTACTGTTCTATGTTCTACTAACCTTTTTTTTTTTTTTTTGACGCGGGGGAAATCTTCGAAAGATCCCCGGGAGCTGTGGGGCTCGACCGGGGTATGTGGGATTCTTACCCACTAAAACCCCCGCGGCTGTCGCATCGGCACATGAGAGGGGAGACCCCAGGGCTCTCCGGTGGGATCTGCACCAGGGGCCCCTCAGTGCCTTGCCTTTGAGCCCGCCGCCGGGGGGCGCATTGTAGCCCCCCGGGAACCAGTCACGGTGCTCACGGGGACGGGGGTCGCAACCCCGCCGCCGTCCTCGGAGTCGCCACTGTACTAGATGGACATCCTAGGGTCCAAACCCCGAAGGTCTAGCGACTCCGAAGGACATCAATTCCGAGCCAAGAATCGAATAGATTTTGAAAAAGAAAAACACCTGTATAACACCATCAGCAAAAACCTGGACCTCTGACCTCGGGTGGGATCTATCTATCTAGTAAATTAAGAAGCCAGCCACTTCGTAAATTACATACAGCTTTTATCTTTTCAGGGTCAGATAGCTGTCTCCGGATCAGTGTCAGTACTCTTGGATACGTTATTGTGTTCTCTAGCGCCGTTACTAAGTGTAGCTAGAGCTATCCCTGCTATCGCGCCACCATCGCGTCTACTGCAAGACACACTGCACAATATTGCCTACATCATGCCCGGATTGTAATATAATATGTCCTTACATAGGAACACAGCGGCCAATCTTTCACAAGATCAGCCATCTACGCGGGAGATAGTATAGTGCACAAATACTTGCGTAGATACAAGTGCACTCTCTCTTCCTTTACTCTCACAATCCGATGGGACGGAAGACGCCAGCATGACCAACTTGTTACATGCCCATCCGACGCATGGATCATCTTATTTTACTGACAATCAGGTCATCGGTCTGTATCGTCGTAGCCAGTAAGGAACGATTACACAAAGTGGTTCCTCCCTAAAGGATTCGAACCCGCGACCATAATAAGCAATTTCCCGCTGTGACGCGGAGTCTGCATTAGAATTACTTTCTTTAGTCATAGATGTGTTTGTGGAAATAAAACTTTCTTTATGCTAATTAGGTGTTTTAATATTATAATATTTCTGGTATAATCCATACACGGCTCAGAGTAATTAGAATGGAGCTGGTATCGCGTCGATTCCCCGAACAAATTTTTCGTGGCAGTTTTGCGGGGTGCGGGAGGCGAAGTAAACACACGCAGATACAATTTCACGCATACCCACACTATAATAAACTCGCAACACATTCAAAAAGATACGCACACAAATAATGACCTGAACATATGAACAAAATTTGGCAGAGGGGTTAGCGCATCATGATCTCTCCAGTAGTATCTCCTCTAAGATACACGGTCATCTGATCCCAAACTAGGCAGAGCCTGTACTATGGTAACCAGACAAGGTGCGAATTGAATCCACGGCCTATAGCCAATAGGTTTTTTTTTTTTTATTTATATAAAAAGATACACCAGCGGCACAACACGATACAGTTACAATAGGAAAATACAAGAAAAAGGTCTTAGTCTAGGTGCAATGCCATTACAGGCGTATACAACACTCAAAGAAAGGAAGTCGTCATTTAAGTTTTTTTTTTACATATAGGTATAGAATTTAAATAAATCAATTAGAAACCAGTAAATTATAATAATCGTAGAATACAGTAATAGAATTATATTGCATTATGTAGTTTTAATAGAAAAGAAAAATCATTAAATCATAATAAAAAGGTTAAAAAAAATAAAATAATAATAACATTTATCATGCACCTACCTACGCCGCCATCAGACTCACAAGAGTATCACGGAATTTATTTATTTTTGTTTCGTGAAAGATGTCGATGTCGCCCTTAGCACATATATCATTATACGACATCATAAGTCGGTTCAGGGGAGCGTGTTTACCCAAGTTTGTTTTAGAAGGTTTAGGATAAAAAGTTTGGACTATAAGGTGTCTAGGTATGGTATGTGGAACTTTTAAACCTATACGAGAAAGAGACTCACCAGAGACCAAGGTACCATGGATGATTTTGTGCAATGTTGTTATGTCATTTAACTCGCGCCTCATTTTTAGAGATTGCATTTTAAAGTGGTTAATTCGTGTAGTATAATCAGCGCGATATGGACAAGTAGGGTCTTTATAAGCAAGAAAACGGGTAAGGTTTTTCTTTACGCGCTCAATTCGATCACTATGAGTAGCGTAATGTGGATTCCAGATAGGTGACACATATTCGAGAATACAGCGGATTAGAGAGTTGTATAAGACATATATAGCTGCCGGGTCTCTAAAATCTTTACACATGCGCTTAACAAATCCAAGCATTCTCCATGACCTTTCTATGATTTTGTCTATATGTTCCACAAAGCTCAGCTTGCCATCGATTAGGACACCAAGATCTCGGACTGTATTTGATTCAGTCAAAAGTCTATCTGCAATTGAGTAATTTGAAGGAGTGATATTTTTCTTTCTTGTAAACTTTATATGTAGGCATTTTGACACATTAAGTTCCATTTTATTATTTAGACACCAACTATTAACAGAGTTCAAATCGGACTGGAGAAGGAGGACATCGTTACAAGATTTTATAACTTTATACAGCTTTAAATCGTCTGCAAACATAGAATAATTACTGAAATTTTTAACATTTGCAATATCATTTATAAATGCTAAAAATAGGATGGGACCAAGATGCGAACCTTGGGGTACGCCTGAAGAAGGAGTAAAGGAAAAGGACGTGAATCCGGCAACAGTAACCTTTTGCGACCTGTCACTGAGATATGACTCGATCCAATTCAGCAATTTTCCGTGAATTCCGTAGCATTTTAGTTTAGACAGTAATATTTTGTGGTTCACTTTATCAAATGCTTTGCTGAAATCTAGATATATACCGTCAACTTGTGCACCACTATCCACATTAGAAGCAATATCGGTCACATAATCAAGCAAGTTGCTAAGAGTTGACTTCCCTTTACAAAAACCATGCTGGTAATTAGAAATTATCTTATTCAGATGAGCCGTTATAACTGGGCAAATAATTTTTTCTAAGATTTTAGGTATAATACTTAAAATTGATTAGGTTAGCGTGTTAACTACTCACGCTAGCCACTTCAATGAGCCGTGGCCAATGGACCCGTCTCCTATGTCCAATGTACGTACACCATCAATATAATATTTGGTATAGTGGCACACAGAAATAGCGCCCTTGTGTCGCTATTTCTCTTCAAGCCACAGACTGACAAAATTATTTTTGCCGATAGGAGTATTAGGAGTGTCGCTACTGTCTAAATGAAACTGTCAAAGTATACGTAATTATCATAATAAAACCGTTAGTTCGCGTTTCCGCCACCAGCACAGATAAGTGTGTCAGTCAGGATGACCTGACCACAGCACGGATTCACGTGAAACTTTACCACGATTTAGTACCTATTTTGTACTATTTAGTACCTATGTTTAAATATTTTGTACCTCAGTAATAACAAAGTTATTTAATAAATAAAGTGGGAAGCCATTCTGACGTCAGAATGGCTTCCCACTTTTTACTTTGGGTACTTACGGTCCATATATTGCTGAAATATTTGCATAATAATTTAGTACCTTTTTTGTACCTACGATAAATATATAAATACTTTATGGATTCCATTTAAAATTACTTTTATTTCATTATAAACAATTATATATGGAGCATCATTCATCTGACATTTGTCTGACATATTATAATGTAACATGTAGTCCCCTATACTGTAAAACAGAGGAAGTATTCAGTATTTTCTTTATGGTATTCCGACCCCGCTCAGCGTTTCATAATTCTCCATCACGGCAGACATTCAAGCAGTAACAATCATGTGCTAAATTCGACGCTATTTAGAAATGAAATTTTATAGATCACATTTGAAACATCATCAAATTGAACAACGTAACTTGGTAACGGCGGGCAAATAATATTAGTAATTGTTTTTGAGTTACAAATGCACAATTTCTTAACTTTTTTCTGTTACGATTACATTATAATAATATAATATTCTGGGACAATTCACACACGGTCATCAGATCCCAAACTAGGCAGACCCTGTACTATGGAAATCAGACAACTAATGCTAATTCTTATATACTTTTTTGTAAATACATACTTAAATAGATAAATAATATCCATAAAATTGGTGGGAATCGAACCCACGACCTGTCGGGTAGCGGGCAGGGTGTCTAACCGCTATACCAACTTCATACAAATTTATTGTAATAATGACAAAATGATAGTAAATGTGATCTATTAAATTGACCCTACTTTAGGTAAGTTTTGCACTTCCGAGTTGCTAGAACATTTAAGTGTGTGTCCTAGACGTCCATACGGCGGCAAGTCTTTCTTGTAGTCATAAGCACTAGCTTGGCTGCAATCCCACCTGATCGAAAACTTATTAAAAGGATATTTACTTCCTTGAAGACACCCACATTACATTATTATCAGGAGAAGGTTAGGAAAAAAAATTAAGAAAGTTGCGCAGAAAATTAGTAAATTAGGCGGTCGGAGCTGCACAGGACAGCTAGTTTTATATAAATAAAAGTACATACATAAAAAAGTTATAAAAATATATAAATTAAAAATTATTCAATATAGAATAACATTTTATACTGAATATATTATATAATACTAGCAATAATATAGTATATAATCTTATAAGATCTGTAAAGGGCACGTTCTCATATTCTTGCAAATTTCAGGAAATAAATTTAAAAAATATTACTAGGAAAAAAAAACAACAAAAACATTTATTTAATAACAACCTGAACTAGTACTTATAATTACAGTTTATGAGAAATACGGGGACAAACCTACATACATACGTATACTCATGAAATTGGGTAAATTTGTTTAGATGCCCATATAGAATAACATATTATGTAAATATTACGTATTTTTATTAATATTACATACATACGTGTCGAATACAGAACTGCTCATTTTGAAGTCGTTTGAAAGGGAATCCTTAAGGATGTGCATGGTATGACTTCGTCCATCTGTCTGCCACACCTATATATTTTAGGAACTACTGGTGCTATCGATTTGTAAATTCGATCTTACTTACCCAACCAAGCAAATAAAAAACAAAAATATTTTCAATGGAGGTTGAAAGGGGTCGTCAAAATTTCAAAGTGAGCCTACTATATCGACTTATATGATAGGGCTTTATTTACACATTTCAGAACAAATTTAGTTAGGTATATCTATCTATATTTTAAAGGAAATATAAATTGATGTTTCTAAGTTCATCTACCGGCATTCATATAAAACTGCAGCCAAAGTTTAAGTTCCCAGAGAAACAGGTGGCAGAGGTTTTTATCGTCAATGTTAGAACTAACAAATGGGTTTTACTCCTCTGCCTAGATGCAGGAAAGGGGACTACATGGTTTGTGAAATATAATATGTCAGATGAATGATGCTCCATATATAATTGTTTTTAATGAAATAAAAGTAATTTTTAAATGGAATACATAAAGCATTTATATATTTATCGTAGGTACAAAAAAAGGTACTAAATTATTATGCAAAGATTTCAGCAATATATGGACCGTAAGTACCCAAAGTAAAAAGTGGGAAGCCATCCTGACGTCAGAATGGCTTCCCACTTTATTTATTAAATAACTTTGTTATTACTGAGGTACAAAATATTTAAACATAGGTACAAAATAGTACAAAATAGGTACTAAATCTTGGCAAAGTTTCACGTGAATCCGTGCTGTGGTCCGGTCATCCTGACGGACACCAGATAAGTCTGCAACCCCCGCGACCACATTTTAGATTTCTCTAGTTTATAATATTATATCGATGACGTACACCAAAGGGCTAGTTAGCAAACATTAGGAAATATATAAAATAAAAGAACAACTATTTTGCAATGTTTATTGAATTAATTGTACAATACAATTATATTTACATACCTATAGCCATTTTTAAATAGTAAAACATTTCAATTTCCAGTCATAAATTTCAGCAAATATTTATACGGGGTGTAAGCTCAGAGTAATTAGAATGGAGCTAGTATCGCGTCGATTCCTCGAACAAATTTCTCGTGGCACTTTTGCGGGGTGCAGGAGGCGAAGTAAACACACACAGATACAATTTCACGCATACTCTTGCAAATGTCTAATGCAAACTCTTCATGTTTCTATGAACCCACACTATAATAAACTCGCAACACATTCAAAAAGATACGCACACAAATAAAGAATGACCTGAACATATGAACAAAAATTTGGCAGAGGGTTTTGCGCATCATGCTCTCTCCAGTGGTATCTCCTCTAAGGGTGTAAGGGACATCGTACCGAAAACCGGTACCAGGGATCCAGTACATGATTCTGAACACTCTAGTGTTGAAATTTTTCATCGGCTTTTTCATGAATTTAAAAAGAAAATGCCGTTTTTTTTTAAATAAAATTAGGTTAACGTCATTATTGGTGTAACAATAAAGCCTAATTTCAATTTAAAAACAATAAATTACTTATTTGTGCAAAATTAGAAAGTCCACTGCTGAACAAAGGTCTCTCCCTTAGAAGGGAGGGGTTGCCATGATCTCCACGCTTGGCAGGCGGCTTGATTGAGCGTAGCAATGTAATTTGAAAAATAATTATTATTCCGCACGTATTCATTACATGCTCGAAAATTAACAAGTTAGTCATTTGTCATTTTCCATATAAATGGTTTCTGTAATGTTGTAACGGACAATATGAGAAATCTTATATAAAAGTTTTCGGTACGTAGTCCCTTACACCCTGTATATGTATTCTGTTATGATTATTAAAAAAAAAAATGTGCGTGCGTGGAGTCCCTCCGCGCGGAAGAAGTGAAACTTCATTCTCGCTCTGTCTCTTTCTATTCCACCTCCCCGCGCAACGAAGTCAACAGAGTCGGCGGTCACTTACTCACTCACGCACTATCCACTCACTATCCACTCACTATCCACTCACTATCCACTCACTATCCACCTCACTATCCACTCACTATCCACTCACTATCCACTCAATATCCACTCACTATCCACTCACCCACTCACTCAGTGACGGCGTCACATGAGCGCTTTCATAACCTTAACAAATTTACGCCTATCGCCCATCATTTAACACCTATCACTTAACGCGTTAAGCCGTAACGCGTTAAGGTGCTTCATTTAACGCTTGACGCGTTATGTGATAACATTTTTGGAAGTCGCATAAGAAGTTTCACTTCAAAAACAGACAAGCTAATTTATATTTCGTAACTAAACAAATGTACCTTGAATGTCAGACTTTAATAATCAATATGAAATGTTTATCAACACCAATGTTGTTTCATAACAATGTTTATAAACGTTACCAAACAAAAATGGCTCTAGGTTTACAGATCAATTTTTACACTCCACACATTTGATTATTGAGATATTCATACTTGATTAAAGGCGACAAGCGCCAACAGTTGGCTGATATTTATTGACAGACGTCAAAATATCTATTACATTTCAAAGCGCGCGACGCTTATCATAGACAAGAAAATTCGAGAGCAACATTCGATTATAAAAGTATTGGTATAATAATGTCCGATAAACGAAAGTATACATCAAGGGTGTATACTTTCGTTATATAGGTTATATAGGTTTCATTGTATAGGTTATTTATGCAAGAAACCGTCCAGGTAGGTACCACAGCAGTGTCGGATATTCTGCCGCCAAGCAGCAGTGTGTAAACATTGCTGTGTTCCGGCGTGAAGGGCACTGTAGCTGGTGATATTACCGGACACAAAGACTTAATAACTAATGTCTCAGGCGAACGGCTTGCCTGTCTCGTCACTAAGCCTCGATTTTGACATCCTTGATATATATTAACGCTTATGTATTTAGCTACAATTTACTAAAATCCACCATCAATCAAACCATAATACAGTTTCTTTAAAGCAATCTTCCCCTGCAGTTAGGCGCTCCACAGTAGCAATAAAGAACCTTCCCGGGAACCGAACCCACGTCGTAATTGTAGTTCCATGTGAGCTCAGTGCCCGCCTTCACGTGGGATAGGGCGAAGAACGCGACCCACGGGAACCTGGGGTCGTGTGTGTCCACGAAGACATTTTGCACGAACACGTTTGGGGAACAAGAATGCTGAAAAATAATAATAAAGGACTTGTTGCAAAATGGGCTAGGTCTATGTACACCACCTCAAAAAATCCAGAAAAATACATAGAATTCGGGAAAAATATAAATATTTCGTTTAAATGATTATTAGTGTTGTCATTTTAATTATAGTTAACATTTATTTTATATCTACATTCAACATGGCGTGTCACCGATGCATGCCGAATTAAACTGTCAGCCAGCCAGCTGTCAATAGCTACAGCTGCTGGCACAGTTGGTTGTGTGCGTGTATAGTATGTAGTGAATCATTGCTCATTTGGTAAAGTTCAATGTAAATGCGATATTGACATATGATAAACGCAGTATAATAGTAATATTACTATGCAGAAAAAGTTTTGGTGAGTTATTTCATTTCATGTTCCTACTCATAAATGCAGTAACCTGTAAAAATACGGCATGTATGTTATGTTGTAAAATCTACCATTACATTGAATCATCTAACATATGTGCCGTAAGTACAGGAAACTACAGATAAATGCAGTAAGCAACACTCATACTGCATTGATGTGTAGTTAAGTATCGAGTGAAAACTAAGTTAAGCCATAACAAGAACAGTTTTTTAAATATTTTATACACAAAATATTAACTAAAAAGCAAAAACCCAATATCAAGGTCATCTTCTTAATTTGCTCTTTGCGCGCATATATATATTTTTACTAATCTTTGAGTAACAATTTACAGGCAACAAAAAGAAAAATTTCAAGATTGACCGCGTTTTTCTCGAAATCGTTCCCATGTTCTTTACTGCGTTTATAAATTGCGCGGCAGTATTGTTTGTGACCGCAATAGTACCCATATAATAATAAACAGTAGTATGTAATAGTGTGTGTGTGTGTGTGTGTGTGTGTGTGTATGTGGTATGTATGTAGTATGTATGTATGTAGTATGTATGTAATAGTAGACATTATACTTACATTGAGGTATCTGCCGATGTTGCCTTGAACTTTGGCGTCCATGATGTAGCACGCCTCGTCTTTGCCGAATAACGTACGCACCGAACTGTGATATCAACAAATCTATACATCGTGTTACAAAATACCCCGGTAAAAAATATATAAAAAATATTATTATTTTCACTTATGTGCAAACTTTATTTCAGTAAAATTAAAAAGTAAACTACGTAGAATATACCTGCATTTCTACCTAATTCGCGGAACGACAAAAATTTTAAACGACCTAACATAACGAAACAGCCTAAAGGAACGATTTTAAACTGACAACATATTTTTTTTCCACCTTAACATTTTTTGAAGCCAGTACTTGAGTATAATGACATCCTTGTATTGAGGCAGCAAACATTTATGAATGAAAAATAGAAAAACTATTAAAGTACACAATTATTAGGTAAAATAGGTACGTAGGTCTTTCTGTTAAATAATCTGGTTCCCTGACATGACAGCTAACTAGGGTTGACAACATTTTTGGCTTTGATAATTAATTATATTTTTTACGGACTATTTTGTAACAACCTGTATACTTGCTTATACAGGGTGTAAGGGACCACGTACCGAAAACGTTTATATAAGATTTCAAATAATGTCCGTTACAACATTACAGAAACCATTTATATGGAAAATTACAAATGACTAACTTGTTAATTTTCAAGCATGTAATGAATACGTGCGGAATAATATTTATTTTTTAAATTACATTGCTAATTTTACACATATAGTAATTTATTGTTTTTAATTTGAAATTAGGCTTTATTATTATACCAATAATGTTGTTATACTAATTTTATTTAAAATAAGTGGTTTTCTTTTTGGAAATTCATGAAAAAGCCGATGAAAAATTTCAACACTAGAATGTTCAGAATCATGTACTGGATCCCTGGTATCGGTTTTCGGTACGATGTCCCTTACACCCCGTATATAAAAATGAATAACTGTTGGTTTGTCCCGCTAAAACTCAGAAACTACTTGACCGTTTTGAATAATTTTTGTTTGGTTAGCTGAGTCGCCCCCCGGCGGCGGGCTCAAAGGCAAGGCACTGAGGGGCCCCTGGTGAAGATCCCACCGGAGATTCCGTTCCGTAGGTGGTAGGTTCCTTGTGCAAGGAACCGTCCAGGTAGGTACCACAGCAGTGTCATATTCTGCCGCCAAGCAGCAGTGTGTAAACATTGCTGTGTTCCGGCGTGAAGGGCACTGTAGCTGGTGATATTACCGGACACAAAGACTTAATATCTAATGTCTGGTCGTGTCAGCAACGCGCTAGTGATTCTTCTGGTGTTGCTAGCGTCTATAGGCTGCGGTGACTGCTTATCATCAGGCGGGCCGCACGCTTGCTTGCCACCTTGGTAGTATAAAAAATAAAAAAAGATCCCAGGGTTGCTCATGTGCCGATGCGACAGTCGCGGGGGTTTTAGTGGGTAAGAATCCCACATACCCAGGTCGAGCCCCACAGCTCTCGGGGACCTTTTGAAAGTTTCCCTCGCGAAAAAAAGGAAATAAGCTGTAAGAGATAACTTACCTATATTTGGAGATAAACTCGTTCGCTCCCATGCCAGCTTGAGCCGTGAATCTGGATGGCTCTCTCACTGGTAAAAAAAAAAACAGTGCATATTAAAAATAGATATCAATAAACATACATACATAAAATCACGCCTTTCTCCCGTAGGGGTAGGCAGAGCCCAAGGGCCGCTTTTCGCCTCCGTGAGAAACGAGACGTGATGGGTGGCGAACCACATCGCCGCCATTTTGGTTAATTAAATTATTTATATGATTGACCATTGCGTTCTCACGAATAACGAGGGAAAGGGAAGGATAGGTGTTGTGAAAAGGAAGATGGGCAAGTTAGAGTGGGCAATAGGAAAAGTAGGATATTACCGGCCAGGAGGGCAAGGGATGGGACAGTAATAGCTAGGGAAGCCTGGGTCGCATACCCGTATACTATACCACAACTACCGGACAGGTAAGTTGGGATGAGTATCCCATGACTAAAATCAATAAAGGTTTATAAAAAGATGATAGTTCTCCTTCGATATAATATTTAAACTAGATTAGCTGTTACGGTCCGAAAAGTGGTAGACAGAAATAGCGCCCTTGTGTCGCTATTTCTTTGCAAACCACAGGCTGACAGAATTATTTTCGCCGATAGCAGTGTCGCTACTGTCTATATGAAACTGTCAAACTACACGTCATTATCATAATAAAACCGTTAGTTCACGTTACCGCCACCAGCACAGATAAGTCCGCGACCCCCCACGACCTCATTTTTGATGTCACTTTGTTAGTGAATGTTTATCTAGTTTATAATATAAACTATATTATATCGATGATAGTCAAGCAAGGAATGGTCCATCCCAGAGCTGGTAATAACTGCTGTCTACTATCGAGGTTACGAACGGTGTTTCAACTTTAGGACGATAATCGCTTACGTGAGCCATGCCAAAATATATGCGGGAGGGGTAAGTCACGATTTTTATTGAAAACTGGTACACCGTTCACGATCGCGATAGCACATCTGCTTTTTTAAAATAGTGTACAGGACATTCGCAGCCAACTGTTCTTCATTTCTTTTTGACATTTTTGATTATCAGCCAACAACGTGACATAAACCAAAATAAAAATCTGTTTTGAGATGTGCAAATGATGTAGTATCTCTCTTTGTGTCGCAAACAATTTCAATTTTGATGACCCATTTTGACACCCATTATATTTTTTTTTCCATTTGCGATGAGGTAGGGTAAGTAAGATCTAAAACTAATCCAAGTTTCAAATCGATAGCGTCAGTGGTTCCTGAAATATATAGGTGTTACAGACAGACGAAGTCTCACCATAGGGTTCCTTTTTTACAATTGAGTCACGAAACCCTAAAAAATACGTTTCTAATTGCCGCACTCACAAATGTCAATTAACTTTAATTCTAATTAAGTCGCTTTTTAAAATCGATTTATTTCGACTGTCGGTCCCGTTTATGATTATTTTTGATTATTGAATCCGAGTTAATTGATATATCTACTCAATATCTGTGTATTAAGTATCAATTGGCTTCGAGTGTCAAAATAATCCGATTTCAAGAAATGGATTAATGATCAGTAACTATAATTGACGTGTTCGACAGTAATAGTTTTTGATAATCTAACTAAAGGACTAATTAGATTCACATACATCAAAATGCGACATTAATATTCAGACCATAAGGTTGCTTTTTGTCTGACAATACCTTCTTCGTCATCGCTGATGGTGATGCAGTCGTCTTCTTCCTTCGTCTCTTTCTCTTTTCCTTTCTCTTCTTCCTCCTTTTTCGCTTTGTCGCGTTTCCTTAACGCTTTGCTGTTACATAAATATAATAATAGGTTATTATTTACTGACAACCCCTTCTTTCTAAGGGGAGGCCTTTGTTTAGCAGTGGACATCTTCTGGCTGATAATAAAGTCCGTCCAGGGCCTATACCATCACCTCTAATAGCAATATTATATTCACCTTACTTTCTCGATAAAAAGTGACAGAGCTGTAAACTACGTATATTGACGTCTCTACCTCATGTCGAGTAAGATGATAATAACACTGCTAATAGAGGTGATGGTACAGGTCCAGGTAGGTACCACCGCAGTGTCAGATATTCTGCCGCCAAGCAGCAGTGTGTAAGCATTGCTGTGTTCCGGTGTGAAGGGCACTGTAGCTGGTGATATTACCGGACAGAGGCTTACTATAATAGATCCAACCGTTTATTTTCTTTTTGACAGCACCAATAGAACGTAACTGCGTCATGTTACGCAAAAGTTCACTTAAAGTGAACTTTTAAAAGTGAACTTCACTAAAAAAAAGGAAAAAAAGTATGTTCTTATACGTTAAATTAACTCACTTGAACTCCATAACGCCGAGTCCTATCCCGTACCCCGGCTGGAAGTCTCCGTCCTCCTTGTCACTCTTGGAGCCTTTGTCCTCCTCCTCCGAAGACTGTATCTCTTCGTCTTCGTCGTCAGATTCGTTCTGATTATTCGACTCTTTCTGTGGGAATGAAATTAAATAGACACTACCACCAACCGGAAGACGTCCACTGTTACATAGGCCTCCCCCTTCGAACGCCACAATGAATGACAATTGGCTATTTGCATCCACCGGTTACCTGCGACGCCAATGTCGTCTGTCCACTTAGCGGCCCTACCCACCTTGGTACGCCACTTGCCGAGGTCATGTGACCGCATACTTCAGTTGATCCCCCCACAGGGTCCTGGGGACACCCCCCCCTGTCCTCCTTAAGCGGGAGACCTTTGTTAAGCAGTGAACATCTTCCGGTTGATGATAATAAAGAACTAGGTGGTAGGGTCACTAGGTGGTAGGGTCACTAGGTGGTAGGGTCACTAGGTGGTAGGGTCCCTAGGTGGTAGGGTCCCTAGGTGGTAGGGTCCCTAGGTGGTAGGGTCACTAGGTGGTAGGATCACTAGGTGGTAGGGTCCCTAGGTGGTAGGGTCCCTAGGTGGTAGGGTCCCTAGGTGGTAGGGTCCCTAGGTGGTAGGGTCCCTAGGTGGTAGGGTCCCTAGGTGGTAGGGTCCCTAGGTGGTAGGGTCACTAGATGGTAGGATCACTAGGTGGTAGGGTCACTAGGTGGTAGGGTTACTAGGTGGTAGGACCACTAGGTGGTAGGGTCACTAGTTGGTAGGGTCACTAGGTGGTAGGGTCACTAGGTGGTAGGATCACTAGGTGGTAGGATCACTAGGTGGTAGGGTCACTAGGTGGTAGGATCACTAGGTGGTAGGGTCACTAGGTGGTAGGATCACTAGGTGGTAGGGTCACTAGGTGGTAGGATCACTAGGTGGTAGGGTCACTAGGTGGTAGGATCACTAGGTGGTAGGGTCCCTAGGTGGTAGGATCACTAGGTGGTAGGATCACTAGGTGGTAGGGTCCCTAGGTGGTAGGGTCACTAGGTGGTAGGATCACTAGGTGGTAGGGTCCCTAGGTGGTAGGGTCCCTAGGTGGTAGGGCCCCTAGGTGGTAGGGTCCCTAGGTGGTAGGGTCACTAGGTGGTAGGGTCACTAGATGGTAGGATCACTAGGTGGTAGGGTCACTAGGTGGTAGGGTTACTAGGTGGTAGGACCACTAGGTGGTAGGGTCACTAGTTGGTAGGGTCACTAGGTGGTAGGGTCACTAGGTGGTAGGATCACTAGGTGGTAGGATCACTAGGTGGTAGGATCACTAGGTGGTAGGATCACTAGGTGGTAGGATCACTAGGTGGTAGGATCACTAGGTGGTAGGGTCACTAGGTGGTAGGATCACTAGGTGGTAGGGTCCCTAGGTGGTAGGGTCACTAGGTGGTAGGATCACTAGGTGGTAGGGTCCCTAGGTGGTAGGGTCCCTAGGTGGTAGGGTCCCTAGGTGGTAGGGTCCCTAGGTGGTAGGGTCACTAGGTGGTAGGGTCACTAGATGGTAGGATCACTAGGTGGTAGGGTCACTAGGTGGTAGGGTTACTAGGTGGTAGGACCACTAGGTGGTAGGGTCACTAGTTGGTAGGGTCACTAGGTGGTAGGGTCACTAGGTGGTAGGATCACTAGGTGGTAGGGTCACTAGGTGGTAGGGTTACTAGATGGTAGGACCACTAGGTGGTAGGGTCACTAGTTGGTAGGGTCACTAGGTGGTAGGGTCACTAGGTGGTAGGATCACTAGGTGGTAGGGTCACTAGGTGGTAGGATCACTAGGTGGTAGGATCACTAGGTGGTAGGATCACTAGGTGGTAGGGTCACTAGGTGGTAGGATCACTAGGTGGTAGGATCACTAGGTGGTAGGATCACTAGGTGGTAGGATCACTAGGTGGTAGGATCACTAGGTGGTAGGGTCACTAGGTGGTAGGGTCACTAGGTGGTAGGGTCACTAGGTGGTAGGGTCACTAGGTGCACGGAACCGTCAAGGTAGCCTGCCGCCAAGCAGCAGTGTGTAAACATTGCTGTGTTCCGGCGTGAAGAGCACTGTAGCTGGTGATATTACCGGACACATAGACTTACTGCCGCACTCACAAACGCCAATTAACTTTAATTCAAATTAAGTCACTTTACAAAATCTATGTTGTTCGATTAATGAACACGAGATAATTCATATCCCTACTCACTATCTGTGTATTAAGTATAATATCTAATGTCTTGTCGTGTCGGCAACCCGCTGATGATTCTTCTGATGTTGCTAGCGTGTATAGGCTGCGGTGACTGCTTACCATCAGGCGGGCCGCATGCTTGCTTGCCACCTTGGTAGTATAATATCTTTCTTCGTCTATCGAACGAGCAACACGTACCAATAGTGCAAAAATAATATTAATCTACCCGAAATAAAAAAAAATGTCTAAGTGTATACAATGTAATAAAAATATAACGAAGAAAAACCCGGGACTTGAATGTAACAAATGTGGTTTGTTGGTTCATGCAAATACATCATGCACCAACCTATCCAATAAGCAACTGAACCTGATACGATCTGCTGAAAATTTGGAGTGGACCTGTAACAAGTGTTCCCCAAAGTCCTCTAGAAAAAGCTCTTTCATTGTACCTGATGACGACCTGGACGATGAAGATGAGGTGAGTGGATCACATTATACAAGTCAGACTATTGATATAAAGAAATTATGTAAAGATATAACAACTGAGATGGACAAAGTACTGAAAAGAGAAATTAAGGAAACAAACAAGGCAATACAGTTTTGTAGTGATAAAGTGGATGAATGTCTTGAATCAATGGAAGCTTTTAAAGAGAAAATTAAGGAGTTGGAGGTAAAAAACAAGGATCTTACAAATAAAAATAAATATCTGGAGCTCAAGTTGGAGGCCTTAGAACAACGTTTTAATGAACGTGAGCAGCAGGAAATAGCAAAGCAAGTAGAAGTCCAGGGTATTTCTTTTACTGAAAATGAAAATATAGTGGAAATTTGTAAGAATGTTGCTACGCATTTGCAAACGAATAGCAATTGCATAGAAAATGCTATTCGTATAACCACTAAACCAGGGAAGCAAGGTATCATACAAATCAAATTGAAATCTGTGGAAGAAGCAAACAATTGGGTATCTGCCTCCCGAAAAAATAATATTACGAGTGGTAAAGTCACATCAGACACAGTCAACAAAAATGAAAATAACAAAATATATATCAGGAAAGCTTTAACTCATTACTATAAGAATCTGCTGTGGAAGGTGAAGCAGGAACTGAAGGAGTCATTTAAATATATATGGTGTAAAGATGGCAAAATTTTGGTGCGTAAAGATGACAAGTCAAAAGTGTATATCATACGTAGTGAGTGTGATATTAGTAAAGTAGGCTCTTTTTCGTAAACCATTTATAAAGATTTATTCTCTGTTTATTTTTGTTAGTAGTATTGCTTATTATGGATATTCACTTACAAGATAATGTACATGAAATTTTAAATTGTCCTACATTCTCTTACTACTGCACAAATATACCTAAGCACAAATCTAACCTTCACATTCTGCACTTAAACATTCGTTCACTTACAAAAAACTTTTGTAAATTGGAACTGTTAATTAATAGTGCCCCTAATGTCATCGATGTGATAATATTAACAGAAGTTAGTATATCTGACTATGTGAGTTCATTATTTCACCTCAGTGGGTATAATATGCACACAAATTTACGAAAGGAGCGTAAAGGCGGAGGTATTGTTATCTATACTTTAAAGAAATACACCTTTTCGACATATAACACAATAACAAACACATTCGAGTCACTAATAGGAAAGCTTACAATAAATAAAAAATATTCGTTACATTTGTGTGCACTTTATAGACCACCCGTCACTAGTAAATTGATTTTTATTGATGAACTTGAAAGGCTTATTAGTAAATATCCAAATGTTGACTTGTGTTTAATAGGAGATATGAATATTAATCTGAAAATAAATAATTTCATCCAACAAAAATACATTGATATGTTAACGGAACACGGACTTGTATGTGGATTACGCGATTATACGAGAATAGAACAAAGAAAGGACTTAATTACTAAAAGCTGTATTGACCACATGTTTTTTAGATTCCGAATACACGATGTTTATTGTGCAGCGCTCGGCACAGTTCTGGCGGACCATCGTACCACGGTAGCATCGATAGTTCAGCTAAATGATATACAGAGTGATTCCAAATATGTTACCAAATGTAATCAAAAATTACTTAAACAGGAGATTGAGAAAATAAACTGGAATTTAGTGGACGATCTGCAATGTCCAAACGAAATATACAACTATATAAAAAACAGCTTTCAGTTATGTTATAATAAATCAAAAATTAAGGTTAAAATAGAAGAACATAATAAAAATAGTACACCGTGGATAAATCGTAAAGTTATTAATACATGCAATAAA
Organism: Furcula furcula; assembly: GCA_911728495.1. Classification (NCBI taxonomy): domain Eukaryota; kingdom Metazoa; phylum Arthropoda; class Insecta; order Lepidoptera; family Notodontidae; genus Furcula; species Furcula furcula. The sequence goes on from OU452270.1 coordinate 5,168,286, forward strand.
AAAGATGAACTATTTATAAAATGGAAAAAAGATTTTACAAATAAGATACTCAAATTGGAATATAATAAATTGCGCAATCAGTGTAACAAATTAGTAGAAAAAAGCAGAAATTCATATTATAAGAAAGAAATAAATAAAAACCAAGGAAATATGAAACTACTCTGGAAAATATTAAATAACATGACTGGGCGCGTATTATCGTCTGTAGATGAAGTAATACTCAAAGCGTTTAATAAAAATAAATTAAATAACAAAATTATTGCCAATAACTTTGCGAAGGAGTTTCACAACTCTGTCCATAAGATAATACCATTGTGTAATTCAAATCTGTTGGATCCCAAATCATATTTAAAACAAAGTAATTTATCAATGTTTTTAAAAAAATCTACACCAAAAGTAATTACAAAAATTATTAATTCTTTAAATCATAACAAATCTCCTGGCGCGGACCAAATACGTCCTATAGATATAAAGTTAATCTCACAAAATATTTCTATTGCTATAGCCAAATTAATAAACAGAAGTATACAAACTGGAAAATATCCAGATGAACTTAAAAAAGGCATTGTTAGACCAATATATAAGAAAGGACCTAAGGACGATTGTAACAATTATAGACCAATTACAATTTTGCCCATTATAGACAAAATAGTGGAAAAATATGTAAGTAATGAAATAAATAACTTCCTACAAAAAAATAATATATTATCAGAAAACCAATACGGATTTCAACCTAACAAAAGTACCACGCAATTGCTCTCAAATTTCACGGACTATGTTAATAACTGCCTTAACGATAAAAAGCAAGTTCTTGTAGTATTTATTGATTATAGCAAAGCCTTCGATACCTTAAAACATGACATATTACTCAAAAAGCTAGACAATTGTGGTATTAGAGGTCCGCTTTTGACGTGGTGTGAAGATTATCTAAAAGATAGATCTTATCAAGTTAAGGTTGGCAATGAATTTAGCGATAATTTTTCAGGTACGCACGGAACGGCTCAAGGTTCTGTTCTTGGCCCTCTACACTACCTAACTTACGTGAATGATATGAATAATATATTTAAATACTGCAAAGTATATCAATATGCAGATGACACATGTTTAATTTCTGCTGACAAAGACGTAAAAGTAGCTCTCAATAAATTACAACAGGATTTCACAACATTAATTCAATGGTCTCACGATGCAGGGCTTGTATTAAACGCACAAAAAACAAAACTAATACGAATAAGATCTGCCAATCACTCTAGTATAAGTACCACTGATAATATAGAACTAATTGCACACACACATCAGTGCCTACACAATAAAAATCCGCAATGTAATTGTGAATGTATAGAATTAGTTACTGAGCAAACTTATTTAGGACTTACCATAGATCACCGTTTTAATTGGGGCTGTCATATAGATAAAATATGTAATAAATTGCGTGCCATACTTGCCAAATTTAAAATTTTAAAATATAAAGTTCCATTTCATACATTAAAGATATTATATACATCACTTGCAGAAAGTATAATGGCGTACGGTATTAGTAGTTATGGACGAACGTTTAAAACATACATAGATAGAATATATAATTTGCAATTAAGACTCCTAAAAACTATTGTATCTAGCAAAGTAAAGAAAAAATATAAAAATAACTATGATGAACTATTTAAAGAATGTAACATTTTACCAATACAAAAACGAATTGATTACTCACTTATTACAGAAAATTATTTTAAACATACTAACTATATAAAGCATCCTATAACTACACGTCAAATTAGTAATAAACAGCTAGTAACCATTAGTGCCAAGAATAAATATGGAGAACGAACCACAGATTATATAGTACCTAGATTAATCAATAAAATTCCCATAACTCTAAAAAACAAACTTAATAATAAAAATATAAAAATTGAATTAAAAAAATATATAATTGATTGTCTATTTACAAATAATAATTAATGTCACATTATGAAACCACCTGTATATCGTTGGGCTGGTTACTGTCACTGGTACACACACACTTCTACCCGGTCGTATAATACTCATCGAGCCAACTTGTGTCGCCCGGTAACAGGTTTTTGTACCATCTACCGACCTAGCATAATATTGATTGTAACGATGCATAATTTAGATAATGTACTTATATTTTCCTTTTATAACAACCATTGTACGTTTTTATTCCTTTTATTTTTAGTTAAGTACGAAGATTGTTTCACTCACGTCAACGACAAACCCTAACGGGTTTATATGGCGTGATTGGTTTTTGTTTATAAATATTTTGCATGATTAAATAAATAAAAAAAAAAAAATAAAAAAATAAACGTACCTTATCAAGTTTCTTGTCGGCAGTCGGTATGTCCTCCTCGTAGCCTTCCTTCAACTGTTCCACTACCTCAATGTAGTCCAGCTCCGCTAAATATTCGTCGCCCTCGTTCAAGCCATCCTGAATAACAAAACAATAATACTAGTAGGTTTTGGATCGCAAACCAGAACGTAGTTACTAACTTTGGATTTTTGCCCGACTGTCCCAGAAGGCGGGCTATTTTTTTCGAGAGTATACATCTTATTGCAGTGGCGTGCACCGAAAGTAGGCAAAAATATCAGCGAGTTATCTGTACTTTAAGCTATTTGTTAGTGTGCTACCACAAATATTTTTAAATGAACTAACATTAGTATCCATTTATATTTAAAAACATTACGTTAATACCATGTCAGTATAAAATATTTTTAAATTAACATTATTTTGAGAAATCGTAGGGTAGCCAAAGTCTTTTTGTGTGTATGGACCCTCTGAATAATAATAATAATATCCTGGGACAATTCACACACGGTCATGATCCCAAACTAGGCAGAGCCTGTACTATGGAAACCAGACAACTGATACTAATACTTATATACTTTTTTTTTGTAAATACATACTTATATAGATAAAACACCCAGACACTTGGTGGGAATCGAACCCACGACCTGTTGGTTAGCAGACAGGGTCACTAACCACTAGACCAACGGGCCCGTCAATCTTATTACAGTTTTTATTCGAAAATAAATATGTCTATAGAATCTGCTAACTTATAGATATATAAAATGGTATAGTATATATTACTACTTCGACCTTTGCCCTACTTACCCGGAAGGAGGGCTATGTTTTTCGACAGTATGTATGTATACTGATTAACTTTTTTTGTAATACGCAAATTTTGTATAAATAAAGGTTGTTGCGAAATAAAAACATGTATGTTCAGAATAGCAGTGTCCGTAAGAGGTGACTAAGGGAAAACAAGAAGACGGGCAGCAGCGTCTTTCTATTGGATTACCTACCACCTATACTGCGATCCACAAGACGCCTGCCAAGCGTGAGGATTATGCCAACCCCCTCTTTCTTAGGGGGAGGCCTTTGTTTAGTAGTGGACATTTTTCGGCTGCTGACTTCTTTTTTGGTTATAAATATAACTTCACTTGAAAATATCCATAAGTGCAATGATCATGGTCAACCGGGGGCGTTCACCGCTTGCCGCCGTCTAGGGCCCAATCCATTTATCTTTTTTTTTGACGCGTTGGAAATCTTCAAAAGAACCCCGGGAGCTGTGTGGCTCGACCGGGGTATGTGGGATTCTTACCCACTAAAACCCCCGCGGCTGTCGCATCGGCACCCAGTTCTCTCCGATGGGATCTGCACCAGGGGCCCCTCAGTGCCCCCAGTCACGGTGCTCACGGGGACGGGGGTCACAACCCCACCGTCCTCCTCCAACGAATCCGAAGGAATCCATATATTTTATTTAACTTACCAAATTGGCTGTAGCATCCGTGAGAAGGTTGCCAGCGTAGACACATAGAAACGAGCCTTTAGGTACATCGTTAAGCGCGCGAATACCCCAACCACGATTCAATGTCTTGAATACCTAAGAAAAAGTACTGTACTGTATACTGACAATATACAGTCTATATTGTATAATAATAATAATAAATAATGATACCAGCCCTTGTTAATGTCCCACTGCTGGGCACGGGCCTCCCATCGATATACTATACCAACAAGATTAGCTGTCACGAACAAAATGACATCGAAAATGTGGTCGCGGTTACATATACCTACACAACTATACACGTACACGCAAAACAATAATATGTTCATATAAAAAGATGACTTACATACTATAAAATAAGGTTCAATAATAATTGCAGACAATTGAGCGACAGCCGTCTCCGTAGCTCTTATTTTCGTGACCACTTTTCGGGTCGTGACAGCAAATCTTGTTGGTATAGTATATCGATGGGGCCTCCCTTCAAGATGAAGGGGCTTAGGCGATAGTCAAGCCAAGTGCGGGTTGGCGGACTTCACACGTCATTCGAAAGCTAGTTAGGCTTTCTCAGATATGCAGGTTTCCTCACGATGTTTAATTCACCGAAAGCTTGTAACAATCGCACAAAGACGATTCGCACATGATTAATTAAAGAAATCGGAGGTGCGAGCCGGGGTTCGAACCTGCGCAGCTTGTTTCCAAGGCAAGCGCTCGCCCACGGAGCTGTTACAGCTTCTATTGTATAGCTATATTGTATGTTATTTTCTAATATTTTTTTTCTATGAATAGTTTGTATGTATTTATTTACATTTAATATGATAATATAGCTTGGAGTTGGTGCTGGCAGTGATATAGGGGCGGGTGGAGACCACTTCCCATACGTTTTTATATGGTTCTCTTGTCACTGACGTTGTAATGGAATAATTACTTAATGTTCTTAAGATAGCAAAAATCTTGTACATTGATATTTTGTAAGATTTGTGTTAAAGTACCTAGCAATATAAAATTGGTACCTGATATTTTGGAAGAGGGTACTTTTGAGAAAGAACATTACATTATTACATACAATATTCTGTACTAAAATTATAAATATTCATTCTAAATTAATACACGGCTATGTATCCCTATACAACGTGTTACAAAATACCCCGTAAAAAATTTAATTAATTATCAAAGCCAAAAATGTTGTCAACCCTAGTAAGGTAAGGTCTTTTAACATTTTTGTCGTTCCGCGAATTAGGTAGAAATGTAAGTACATATTGCGTAGTTTACTTTTTTTAATTTTACTAAAATAGGGTTTGCAAATCGGTGAAAATAATAATATTTTTTTTTATATAATGATTTCTGATATTTACGCGAATATTACACATTGAAATTAAAACTAATTTTACGGATTATATCACGGTTTATTTTTTATATAATCCGTAAAATCAGTTTCATTTGAATATTTTTTTTATTGATTTTTTACGGGGTATTTTGTAACACGTTGTATATAATTATACGTATAGTATACACTTTTGGTGACTTTCAAACACACGCAACTGCTACGTACCTGTAACTTCAGTTGCAAAGGATGTTGCGCGACGCGATTCAGACATGTCTCTCTGCATTTGCATCTGCAAAAAAAAACTTATACTGGTGACGATACAAGCAAGATGCCTGCCTGATGGTAAGCGACACGCCTACCTAAAGTGTTAAAAAGCCCCTGTCAGTTTTTTAAGAATTATACAGGGTGTAAAAAAACACGTGTCCGATCCGTGAGGGTCTTATTCAGTGTATCAATACAAACACATGTATATAACTCATTTGTTGAATATCTCATATTTTTTTTTCCTACTTTGTTCCAGAAAAACGAATCTGATCTTGAATTTTTGGTACAAATTAGAAAAAAAAAATTGGGAAAATTAACAAATGAGTTATATACATGTGTTTGTATTGATACACTGAATAATACCCTCGCGGATCGGACACGTGTTTTTTTACATTCTGTATATTATGCATTGCTAGAACAAATCAGGAAAAATATCAACTTCATTTGTATATGTACTTAATCGACTTCAATAGACTTCTAGGAGACGTCCATTGCTGAAGATACCATCACGGGTCAAATTCAAAATAATTTATTTCAAATAGGCTTAACGCCATTTTGAACGGTGATTTTTTTTTAAACAGCTACCATCGGATCACAATGCGGCCTCAGCTTTGAAGATCCGGCAAGAAACTCAGTCATTTTTTCACTTTTTTTTTTAAACAGTGTTTATCTTGTTACAATTAGATCAGCATCAGTGATAGTGTGTCTTGCCGTTCAAAAGAACAAATAAGAGAAAAAAAAATACGAAGGAAGTACAACAAACCCCTGGTGTGGGCCCTTAGAACGTCCATTGGGTACGGCGGCGACTCCGAGGAGGACGGCGGCGGGGTTGCGACCCCCGTCCCCGGGAGCACCGTGACCGGTTCCCGGGGGGCTACAATCCGCCCCCCGGCGGCGGGCTCAAAGGCAAGGCACTGAGGGGCCCCTGGTACAGATCCCACTGGAGAGACCTGGGTCATGTGCCGATGCGACAGCCGCGGGGGTTTTAATGGGTAACAATCCCACATACCCCGGTCGAGCCCCACAGCTCCCGGGGATCTTTGGAAGATATCCCCGCGTGAAAAAAATAAAATAAAAAAAAAGGTTAGCAATCAAGTAGACAAGGCGACATACCTGGAGTTACATTCGTATATGCCGGAAGGTAACGGCTCGGGCAGTCTTTTATATACATAGCCAACGTTAGTACCCTTAAGTCCAATCGTCCTAGCGCCTTCTAGTGTCATTTTCCAGCAAGCACATTTTGATTTATCCTAGAAAAATAACAATATAGGTATTATTTTTGATATCAATGTGCCTATTTGTCCACCTTCGGAGATTTAATGGACGTCCATGGGCCCATGGACGTCCATTGAGTACTTGAGTACGGCGGCGACTCCGAGGAGGACGGCGGCGGGGTTGCGACCCCCGTCCCCGTGAGCACCGTGACTGGGTCCCGGGGGTACAAAGCGACGGGCTCAAAGGCAAGGCACCTGGTGCAAATTCAGTGGCTCCTCAGTGCCGTGCCTTTGAGCCCGCCCCCGGGAACCAGTCACGGTGTTCACGGGGACGGAAGTCGCAACCCCACCACCGTTCTCCACGGAGTCGCCGCCTATCCACAACACTAGCCTCCTTCACCCCAAATACAAGAAAGAGTCATATTTCTGCACTATCTATGACCTAGGTTACCCTAGTCTCCTCACCTCGCCCCTTTGAACGTCCATTGAGTACGGCGGCGACTCTGAGGAGGACGGCGGCGGGGTTGCGACCCCCGTCCCCGTGAGCACCGTGTCAGGTTCCCGGGGGGCTACAATGCGCCCCCCGGCGACGGGCTCAAAGGCAAGGCACTGAGGGGCCCCTGGTGCAGATCCCACCGGAGAGCCCTGGGGTCCCAAATGTATCTTTCTTTTGTGTGCAATAAAGAGTATTTGTATTGTATTGTATTGTCCCCCCTCTCATGTGCCGATGCGACAGCCGCGGGGGTTTTAGTGGGTAAGAATCCCACATACCCCGGTCGAGCCCCACAGCTCCCGGGGATCTTTGAAAGATTTCCCACGCGTCAAAAAAAAAAGTCTTCTCACCTCGCAGTCATCAGTGCAGTCACACCCGCAGAGGAAGTCAGGGTCCAGGTTCAGGGGTACCCCAGCAGTGGGCGTCCGCTCCGTGTTGTAGGAACAGAACTCTGGTAGGGACTCGTCGTAGTAATTGACGCACGGTACTGGCACGTTTTCTTTACCGTGCGATAGGTCCTGCGACATGCAAAATCATCATCATCATCATCATCATCACCAGCCGGAAGACGTCCACTGTTGAACATAGGCCTCCCCCTTGGAACGCCACAATGAACGACAATTGGCTATTTGCATCCACCGGTTACCTGCGACGCGCACAATGTCGTCTGTCCACCTAGTGGAGTCTTCCGGTTCGTGGTCGCCACTCGAGAACCTTTCTTCCCCAGCGGTTATCGGTTCGCCGAGCGATGTGGCCTGCCCACTGCCACTTCAACTTGCAGATTTTAAGAGCTATGTCGATGACCTTGGTTCTTTGGCGAATCTCCTCATTCCGGATTCTGTCGCGCAAAGAAACACATGCAAAATAGTAGTCTATAATTCCTGATAGAGTCAGTGTCGGTGTTGAATATAGGTGTCGAGCATCAGTCTTCGGTGTGTCCAGCGTCGCAGTCGGTGTCGATTAACGTCAGTACCCAGTGTCAGTGTCAAAGTCAAAAATATTTATTTCAAATAGGCTTAACGCTAGCACTGTTGAACGGTCAATTTTTTAAAAGCTACCACCGGATCACAACGCGGCCTCAACTGAGAAGATCCGGCAAGAAACTCAGCGGGCTTGTCATATTTTCACTTTTTTTAAAACATTTTTTGTCTTATTACATTTGGATCGACATTAGCGATAGTGTGTATTGCCATTCGAAACATAAAGCAAGGGAGAAAAGAAGAAAACAATAAAATATGACAAAATAACAACAAACTAGGTGGCCAAAGGGATAGTAGTCGGAGCAGTCCCCCGCCGCGCACGAGTTGCCTGCTCGCAGTAGCCATCACTCCCCTCCACCATAATGGAGGGAAGGGGGTGAGGGGAGTCAAGTGTCAATGTCAAGTGTCAGCGTCGACTTTCAGTGTGAAAGTAAGAAGTTTCAGTGTCAGGTGTCAGTTCTAGAGGGTCAGTCTCGAGCGTTAGTGTAAAGTGCCAGTGTAGTGTCAGCGTAGTGTCACTGTCGAGGGTAGAACGTCTGAGTCAAGTATCAATGTCGGGTGGCAGTGTCGAGTGTCAGTGGAGTGTCTATGTCGAGTGTCAGTCAGTGTATACAAGTAAGATATGCACCTTCTTCCCGACGAGGCACTTGTTGAGCACGAACTCCGCGAGGCAGTGCGTCGCGGGGTGGAAGTCGAACAGGTCGACGGGCAGCTCGCTGCGAGTGACGCGCAAGTAGCGATGGAGCTCCCTCATGCCTCGCACGCGCCTCCCACAGGGCGCGCGGTACATCACCTCCTTATTGCCCTTGAACCGCACGATTTGCCTGTCGACAGCCCTAGCTGTTACTATGCGTTTGCATTTTTTTATGCTACCAAGGTGGCAAACAAGCATGCGGCCCGCCTGATGGTAAGCAGTCACCGCAGCCTATAGACGCTAGCAACAACAGACGAATCACTAGCGCGTTGCCGACCCTAAAAACATTAGATACTAAGGCTTTGTGTCCGGTAATTTCACTAGCTACAGTGCCCTTCACACCGGAACACACACACTGCTGCTTGGCGGCACAATATCTGACGCTGCATTGCTACCACCTAGTGAAGTCATATAAAAGTGGCATTATTACGACAAGGGAGTGTTGGTAGGTCATTCGTACGTGGAATTATTACTACAAGGGCGTGTTAGTACGTGTCATATGAACGTGACATTATTCCTACAAGGGAGTGTTGGTAAGTCATATGAACGTGACATTATTCCTACAAGGGAGTGTTGGTAAGTCATATTAACGTGACATTATTACTACAAGGGAGTGTTGGTGAGTCATATGAACGTGACATTATTCCTACAAGGGATTGTTGGGAAGTCATATGAACGTGACATTATTACTACAAGGGAGTGTTGGTGAGTCATATAAACCTAGAATTATTACTAACTGTTTTGGACTACTTCCGCTTACTGCTGCCTTCTTTTTTTTATTTGGGAAAGATAGTCGCTGTTGGCCGCAGATGGCCATTACAGCTTCACCGGACAATAGGAGGCGAGTGCTTAAGCACTCTAGCCTTAACGGCAGAAGTAGCGACGAGCTCAAGGGCACCTCAGGGGGGCACGGCCTCGGCTTGGGCTGTCGCTTAAGAGAGGGCTGAGTTTACCACCGGTTCACAACGCGCCCCCACTGAGAAGAACCGGCAAGAAACTCAGTGGGGTGATGCACGTCGTTGCGGTCGCATACGTACGACCCTTCGGCCTCGCCGGCGAGACCGGTGTCTGATAGCTTTACTGCTGCCTTCCTCGCTAGTAATCACTGGTACAATTTTACCCCGCAGCAGTAGATATGTTAAATGTAAAAAAGTACCGATTTATAACAATTTATCGCAACAATATTGATTCCGACATACCAAATAAAAAAATGGTTATTGAAATTCTCGTGTATTTTGTCTAGTGCGGAATAGGGATCAAACAAACAAACAGAAATATTGAAAGACCTTGACCCATTTTTCTTAACACTCTGAAGTAAAAAAAAAATTAAGAAAATATGTTATCATTGATATTTTTAAAGACTTGATATTTTATCGATATATCAAGTTCTTCATATCGATATTTTTTTTCAACAAGTCTACCTCGCATGCCTCTCAATGGTTATCGGGTTACGGGTACTTACCTCTCCCATCCGCTCAGCAATGGTTTAGCCAACGGGTTGTACGTGCGCAGCTCTTTTAGGGAGAGAACGTCGCTTCTCTTACATTTAGGACTGCATATATGCGAAGTCATTTTGTATGGTCTGACCGCGTTCTTCGGAGTGTAATACTGGAAGAAAAAAATACTATCAGAGTCAAAATATCTTTCTTATGTATAGGCCCCACGGAGGCACTTACACAATTTTTTTTTTTTTTACAAACTACCACCGGATCGTAACGCGGCCGCTACTGAGAAGATCCGGCAAGAAACTCAGCGGGCGAGATTTTTTTGGCATATTTTCTAAAACATTTATTTAGACAGTATTACAAATTCGCCAAGTCGCCTTAAATTCTAAGCTTGCTTGAGTTATAGTTACCCATCTAGTGAACCATACTATAGACACAGCGATGGCAACGGATAAGGGAAGGATCCTCCGACCGAGTGAAGTGCGATACTCGGTCAGGCCGAAGCCTCCCAACAGTTGATGTTGATGTATTTCGAAACTTCGCTTGCACGATTCAGAAATCGACTGTGGCGCCATCTATCTTATTGTATGTTATACTACTAGCTTCATCGTATCGCTATACCACATGAAGCACCATCTTGCTATGACGAGTCGCCACAATACAATCTAAAAACAATACCTTCTTGATCGAGTCCAGGTCCCCTCTCATATGCTGTGGGACAGCCGCGAGGGTTTAAGTGGGTAAGAATCCCTCACCCCCCACAGGGACCTTTTGAAGGTTTCCCAGAGCGAAAAAATGACAGTTGAGTAAAAACATCGATATAATATACTATAAACTAGATAAACATTCACTGACAAAATGACATCGCGGACTTATCTGTGCTGGTGGCGGAAACGTGAACTAACGGTTTTATTATAATAATAACGTGTAGTTTGACAGTTTCATATAGACAGTAGCGACACTCCTATCGGCAAAAAATAATTTTGACAGCCTGTGGCTTGAAAGGAAATAGTGACACAACAGCCTCGGGGGCGCTATTTCTGTGTGGCACTATTCGGGCCTTAATATCTCATCGACGAGTAAAAACTTCACTTACCACGACTCTGCTGGTAACGGTGTCAAGGTTGGACTGCTGCGAGGATGGGTGTGCGGGTACTGGCGGCGGCGGGATGGCCGTGGACTTCTTAGCCACGGCGCGTTGCCGACGCAGCTCCTATATTTCATTTTAATTTTTATCTACACTCATATCGTAATATTCAAATTATGAATTGAGAACTAGTAGGTACTCTAATGATACACTTTAATCACATGCCTCTTTAAAAAAAAAAGTTTTTTACGATACAGATCTCCTGAACAAAACGATGCCGTAAAATAACTTTTTTTTTAACAATATATTTTTTAGTAGGCCGCGATGTCATCTAGTAGGCCACGATCTAATCCAGTAGGCCACGATACATTCGCCTTTGGTGATAACGCGGAACGCAGTTAATGCTTATTGTTGCATATTTACAGTTAATAAAGCTTACAAACAGCTAACATAGTTGCCAGTTCATTTCAGTTCATCATTAACAGTTAAACAGTTAATACGGTTAAAATAAGTTAGGGTTAAAAAGAAAGCAATTTTAACAGTTAAAGCTTAAAAAGATAACTTACTTCTTAACAGGGTAGCCTTATTAGATTGAAGTGTTATAAGACAAAATATATTCACAACTAGCTGACCCACGCAGCTCCGCCTGCGCTATTTTTACGTTAACTAAACTTTGAATAACAGACATTCGCATCGACTACATAACCTCATTTTTTATAGTCGGTTAAATACTGGGACCCACTTTTTACTTGCTCTACGAAGCACGGACCCGTTTAGTTCAAATGGCGTTAAGCGGTCACCCATATCTTTATGACCTTACCTAACGTTGCTTAACCAGATCGATTACAAAACTTTGATAACAACTCTCTATGAGTGTTCCCTTACTAATATTTATTATATTATAATGAAAAATTGATAAAATCGGACCAAGCGTATAACCAAGTACCCGTTTTGACTTTAATCCCCTCTCCCAAAAGAACCGTGCTAGATTACGGGATAAAAAGTATCCTATGTCCTACCTCGTAGTAAGATCTCAAATCATGCCAAGTTTCATTTGAATCCATTCAGTAGTTTCGGCGTGATGCTCAGCCGTGATACAGACAGACAGACAGACAGACAAAAATTAAAAAAATTACATTTTCGGCCTCAGTATCGGTTATAGAATGCCCTCCAAAAATAATTTTCAAAATATCTACAATGTACAGAATTGGACCTGTTACAGTTTTATTATAAGTATAGATTTATTTTTTGGAATTTATAACTTGTTACAGGTACCTTCAAACGATTCAACACATAAACGATGTTTTATATACAGTGACGTGGCAATACATAGAATGTACGCTCGCGGTCACGAACGGTATATCACCTTTATAACTACCAAAATACGTGAGGTGTCAGCGCACGTAACGTCTTTCAAATGACTTTGATTCAAATTTGGTACACCGTTCGTGACCGCGATAGTACTTAGATACACCATATAGTTATTAATATGTGATAGCACTAACCTCATTCTGTTCTTGCTGTACATTTATGTCTTGTGGTTTGGTCACGGTTTCCGGCTCATCTGACCTTGTGTACTCAACGTAAGGCATATTGCTCTGTAACAAATATGTAACCACAGGTTATCCTAGTAGTTAGTTACTCTACGCATGTGTGTGTCTGTGTGTGTGTGTGTGTAGTCCGTACCCTGGCCTGTCCCTTGGTCCGCGGCAGCTGCCTCTGGCGGCGAGCGGCCTGCAGCTCTAGGTAGAGTGGTGCGAGGCGGGTGGACCCCCGGTAGATCCACTCGCGCCTGCCATCTGGCACGAACAGCACTTGCGCCAGCGATGCGTCCACCTTGAGCACGTGGGAAGACCACCATTTGCCTGAGGATACAATAACGACCATTAAAAACTAAGGCGGTATACCCCTTTCTTTTCTCGTACGGGAAACGGGTAGGTCCCGGTACTGGTACAGTAAAACCCTCTTCACTGTCGATCCCGGCTACTGTCATCTAAACAGCAGTCGTTAAGCTGAGTCAGAGGGCTAAGGGCAGCTTGAAAACTCTTGACGCCAAAAAAAAAAAACATAAACATGTAACATACTATGCGTTTCAACTAAGAATGTGGCCGCCATGTTGCCATTTCAAATATACAATTACTAAAAATTATGTTTTAACAAAAATAGATAGCAAAATAAGACATTACAATAAATAATCCAAACCGGGGCGAATTTTTCATTTTGTGTTTACTCTGCTGCCGGTACAAAAATCGTAAAAAATGAGTGAAGTTCCGCAGTCGCGATCATCATGGCGACCACATTCTTAGTTGAAACGCATAGTACATAAATACATTCCTTTCTTGTGCGAAAGAGAAAGAAAGTGTCCATCTCTCTAGAGATTCTTCTTCTAAGCATCCAGGCAACCTTTGGATGGAGAGGAAAATAAAGAAGTCACAAAGATCGATATATTCAGTCCACTTACCGTTCCACTCAGTCTGAAGCTGTTGCCCCTCGTGCAGCCTCACCATGGGCCTCTCAGGGTACGCCAGCAGGTACTCGTGGACGAACTGCCGCGAGAACGGGTGCACCTCTTCCCACACGAGTGGGGAGCTCTCGCAGACGACGCGCGTGTGCACATGTTTTACGTACTGAGCGTAGCCGTCGTCGAAGAATACTAGATATCTGATTTTGAGGAAAAAAAAACCGGTCAAGTGCGAGTCGGAATCGCGTGCCGTGGATTCCATAATATCTTTGGACGGAGTGATCTTACTATTCGTCTAACACAGCAGTACTCAACCTTTTTTATCCCTGGGCCGCATAGTCGCTTCAGCTTTAGTCTGCGGGCCGCAATAATCTAGCCTAAATTGTATGTTTAATTATAACTAAGTACCCTAAGTATATTAAATTACAATAAATCGCATATATGGAACATAGCATTTATTTAAAAATTAAGGGAATTTTCACTCATTGAAGACATTTCTTTACTTAAACTCTGTGTGCGCGCTATTTTAGGAGAGAAAACGAATTAAATGAACATTTATTCATTCGAACATTATTCGAACGACATTTTTAGCATTACTTTTGTACACATATCAATAAAACACTACTGTTAATTATAAAAATACTGTACTAGTCTTCGGGCCGCATATAAAAGGCTAGCGGGCCGCAGGTTAAGTATGGCTGGCTAACACCTCAGATAGAAAAAAATAATAAACCGCAGAAGTAAGTTTTTTGTCGAGGTTTTTTTAGGATTACTAAAAAACTGTACTAATTAGAAACATCATTTTATTTTTCTTGTTAAATATGGATAGACATGTATTATCTATAATTATTTCAGATTTTTCCCTTCACAAAGTTCAGAGATAAAAAATAATAATAAAAATACCGTCCTCCCTGGACGGTATTTTTATTGATTTTTTTTATTATAAGCCAAAAACTACTTGACATCAACCAAAATAAAAATCTGTTTTGAAATGTGCAAATAAAGCCCTTTCATACGGTATCCCAATAGTGGTTCCACTTTGAAATTTTGAAGTTCGACCTTCAATAAAAAGAACATAAGATATTTTTTTTTTTCATTTGCGATGAGCTAAGTAATATCTAAAAGTATTCCAAGTTCCACATCGATAGCGTCATCAGTTCCTGAAATATATAGGTGTAACAGACGAAGTCTCACCATAAGGGTTCCTTTTTTACCTTTTAGGTATGGAACTTTAATAACATAGCTAATACTTTTGATGATTACTGTACTACGTGGTACATTCCTTGTGCAAGGAACCGTCCAGGTAGGTACCACCGCAGTGTCAGATATTCTGCCGCCAAGCAGCAGTGTGTAAACATTGTTGTGTTCCGTCGTGAAGGGCACTGTAGCTGGTGAAATTACCGGACACAAAGACTTAATATCTAATGTCTTTAGGGTCGGCAACGCGCTAGTGATTCTTCTGGTGTTGCTAGCGTCTATAGGCTGCGGTGACTGTATACCATCAGGCGAGCCGCACGCTTGCTTGCCAACTTGGTGGTATTTTAGCGATACGTCGGCGGCGGTGCTAGCTAAAGGGAGGATCCTCCGACCGAGCGAGGTGTGATGCTCGGTCAGTGCCGAAGCCCCCGACAGTTGTTGTCGGGATGTTGTATATATTCTCCGAGTTGGAGAAACTTCGCTAGCACGATTCAGAAATCTGTGGCGCCATCTGTCTTGTTGTATGTGGTACTTCGCTTCATCGCAACGCTAGCACATGTGGCGTCATCTTGTGTCGAGTCGCCACAGTATAAAACATAGATGATACTAATATCATAGATGATACTAATATACTGAGATAGATGCGCAACTCAAGTTTTCATTTTTATAGTTGAAGGTCTGTTTGCTAGATGGCGTTACTTAGCGAGTTATACGTTTAGCTCGCTAGATGGCGCTGTATTGGTAATAAATAAATATTTATATTAAACGGTACATAGTCACGGTTTTCAAAATTCCTAAGAAAATACTAATTAATATTCTAGAAAAAAATAATTTAAATGTGAAAAAAAAACCTAATCGTTTGCAAATGTACTCTGGATATAAACGCAACCACTGTTAAATTTTACTTGCAAGTTATAATTACACACTAGCTCCTTCTATCGGCGTTTAGATAAAACTATGTTTTCGGACACCATAACACAGATGGCAGTAGCTTCTATTTACATTTTAATAACCACCAATGTATGGGAGTTGCACCCCCCTGGTATAAAAACTACTTACCTGTAACTATTGACTGGATTAGGTATTTCAGCGACCACTCCGGAGTAGTAAGACTCCCGTTTGATATTGTTCGTGTCTTTGAACAATGCTACTATTCTTGTACCTATAACAAGTATAAATTATTATAAAAAATGTAGCGTTGAAATTTTGGATTTTGGCCTTTCAGACCACACATCCCAAATTTTAGGAGTACCAACAAAGAAGATTTGTAAACTGCAATGTTGGAAAATGAGAGTAAGGGACTACTGTGATGAGAACTTGACTAAATTCAAACACTATTTACAAAGTTTATCGTTTACAGAGGTGTACGAAGTAACCAATCCAAATACAACATATAATATTTTTTTTGACATTTTTTCGCTCTTATTTAATCTATGCTTCCCCTTCAAGACATTAACTATAAAAACTAACAAAAAAATTAAATGGGCATCTCGAGGTATTAAGAATTGTAGCAAAAAACACAGACAACTACTGTGGAAATATAGATGTAAACCCACCCAAGAAAATAAAAATGCATTTAAAAAATATTCAAAGCTCTATAAAAAAATTACTAAGCAAACTCAAAAAGCACAAAATAACTATTTTATAAAAACTTCTGAAAATAAATCTAGGGCAACTTGGCAAATCATTAACCAAGCTAAACCAAAATCACTGACAAATCAAATAATGACTATAAACACTGACACTCAGACCCTGACTGACCCTATTGACATAGCAAATGCTTTTAATGACTATTTTATAAATGACATTGAAAATAATACAAAATCAACTAAACAGGTACGTAATAAAATAAATAATAATAATGCTCATTCGATGTTCATGTCACCAGTTACTGACACTGATATAATATCAGCTATAAAATCGCTAAACAATACCACCACTGGGTATGACGATATCTCTACGAAAGTAGTCAAATTCGTCAATGAAATAATAGCTCCAATCCTAACACATATAGCGAATTTATGCATCATTGAAGGAGTATTTCCAGATAGGTTAAAACCAGTGGTAATAAAGCCACTGCACAAAAAAGACGAAGAAACAAAATTAAGTAATTATAGACCTATAGCGAAAATACCAATCTTTTCTAAAGTTATTGAGAAAATAATCTACAAATCAATATATCAATATCTTAACAAGTATAATTTAATTTGCAATGAACAAAAAGGATTCAGAAAAAATATTACAATTAATATGGCATTATATGAATTACTTAATACTATAATGACTTCTGTTGATATGAAAACACCTATATGTGCCATTTTCACTGATATGACGAAAGCCTTCGATTATGTAGATCATAAAATTCTTATTAATAAGCTACACAGTTATGGCATTAGGGGAAATATACTGAGTTTGCTAAAATCGTATCTAGATAAAAGACCACAATATACAGAAATATCCAGAATATGCCCAGAGACCAAAATGGAAATGACATATTTATCAACACCAAGGTATATTAAATACGGTGTGCCTCAAGGCAGTGTATTAGGACCTCTTCTGTTCTTAATCTATATCAATGATTTCCCAAATTCAGTAAGTCATTCCATGATATTGTTTGCTGACGACAGTACAGCCATAGTAGAATGTCGTAATCAACATGAATACCAAACTAACATTAATGATACCATTGTTGACATAGTTAATTATCTGAATAATAATAATTTAATCATTAACTTAAATAAAACAAAGATTATGCATTTTCACCAAAGAATAGCACCATACCACCTTGACATTAAATTTAATGACCATAAAATAGAACAAGAAAATGTTGCTAAATTCCTTGGGCTCTGGTTAGATAGTAAGTTAACTTGGAAAACCCATATAGAAATATTATGTAAAAAATTACACAAATCCGCCTATGCACTATTCATGCTGTCGAAAAAGGTTAATATCCAAACTCTACTAACTGCGTATCATGGATTGGTGGTATCATTGTTAAGATATGGTCTCATTTTTTGGGGGCATTCAACAGACAGAGAGGTAGTATTTAAAGCTCAGAAAAGATGTATAAGATCTATGTGTGGTTTGAGGACAAGAGACAGTTGTGTTCCTACATTTAAATCATTAAAAATATTAACAATGCCAGCACTTTACATATTAGAGGTTGCAATTTTTGTTAAAACAAATCCAAACTTATTTCAAAAGTATACATCAATGCGCGGTGCGCCAACTCGCACCCAATACAACAACATACTATGTTCTCATAAATGTAAGACTGCTCTAGTAAAGAAAAGTATCCTTGGTATAGCACCACAAATTTATAATAAAGTCCCAAGTAGTTTAAAAGACTTAAATATCAATAATTTTAAAAATAAACTATCACAGTTATTAATTGACAAATGTTATTATAATATTGACGACTTTTTAAATGATAAATTAATATAGTTATAAGACAGTTAAATATTTATGTATATGAATAATTATTATAAGAATAAAATTGTAACTGCTTTAGAATGAAATGCCAATTGTAATAGAATATTTTCGTATGCTGTGTAACGGCAGTACATAGAGTACTTAAAATTATATTTAACACCTTAATGTATGTAACCACCTATGTACACGAAATAAATAAATTGATTGATTGATTGATTATAAAAAAATATATATATATTCAGACGAATTGAGAATGTCCTCCTTTTTTGAAAGTCTGTTAAAAAGCACAAAAAGCCCCACTGTGAACTAACAAAATGGACTTAAATTACATTATACATACATAAAACGTATACACATGTATATACATATATTTCTTGCGTATACAATACCAGTGGCGTGCACAGAGGGTAGGCAAAAAAATGTATTTGGCTTGTTTCACCTATTTTAAGTATGTTATTATAGCATTTCAAATATCCATATGCAAGCAAATACTATAGACATATTAATTTGCATTTGAAAACATTATTAAGTTTATTCAGCGGCTCCATACTGACAAACATACTTAGCCTACCCTAGGATTTCTCTAAACAGTCTTAATTTTAAAAAATCTTAGTTTGGACATGTTTTAACGCAATTTTTTTTTAATGTAAATGGATATGTTGGTAATATTGGTTAATTTAAGGATATTTGTGCTGGAACACGAACAAATAGCATAAAGCATGTTGTCAAATATTAAGAAAAAGAAATTTGAATATTTTGGAATAAACAAAACTTGTCAAAATCTCCATTGTGAATAGCGAAAATAAAATGAACAATATATAATATTTTAACTTATTCTTTTTATTTTTGCCCTATAACCAACAGGTTATGGGCCCAGGATTGCTATAAATTAATAATTTGCTTATATTTTTAGGTTTCGCGCTCAACAAAGAAAATCTGTTAAGCGACGATCCACGGGGGCACCATTTCGTTGGAGATTGGATTTTTCGAGAAATCTTCGTGTGCCATGGCGTCGGCGGACGAGAGCACCTGTCGGCTCCCGGTACAACGGCTACGCGGGATCCGGGATTATAATTCATGGAAATTTGCACTCAAAATGATATTAATCCACGAAGATTTGTACAGCCATGTTGAAAAGGAAGGTAAGCCGGGAGATAAGGGCGACATGAAGGCGCTTGCAAAAATTTGCCTGGCGGTCCATCCATCGGTATATACTCACGTTCGAAATGCTAAAACGGCGTATGAGGCATGGAATAACCTAAGCGCTGCTTTCGAGGACAAAGGGTTGTGCCGACGATTGAGCCTTCTTAGGAGCTTGTTTGCAATAAAGCTGAGTGATGAATGTATGAATATGGACGTATATTTATCAAAAATCACAGAAATCGCACAACAACTCAGCGACATAGGCGCTGGTCTTGATGATGACTTTGTTGCGGTTCTCATGTTAAATGGATTGCCATCAGAATTTGATCCCTTAATCATGACACTGGAGAACAACAATACCAGTCTGTCAAGTGAGTTGGTGAGAAGCAAATTGCTACAAGAAAGTCAACGGCGAAATGAAAAATCAGAGACAGTCACAGCACTGGTGGCTACGAAAAAAGTATTCAAATGCTTTAGATGCAAAAAAGCTGGTCACATGATGAGAAACTGCCCAGAGATGAAGAAAAAGTCACAGAGACCGCAGGTCAAGAAAGAAGAGGCCATCCTGACGGCGCTTTCAGTTGAGATGGACAGTGACTCCTGGTTCATTGACTCTGCGGCTAGTAATCATATGTCGAACAATAGGAATGCTTTTATTGATTTTGTTCAAATCAAGCCAATAACGGTGAGCGTGGCAAACGGTGAGAGACTGTCAGCAGTAGGACAAGGTAACATACGGTTGGAGTTACAAGGCTGTGTAAAGACTGTAAGTGGGGTTTATTTTGTACCAAACCTTAAAGCGAATTTACTTTCGGTTAGTGCAATGACTAGGAAAGGCTTTAAAGTTAAGTTTGATGCAAAATGTTGTAAAGTATTCAATGGCAATGTAGTGATAGCTACCGGGAGCATTGTAAATAATGTGTACCAACTTAACACAGTAAATTCTTTTACATGTAATGCTTTGTCATCGTCTGATAGTGTCGTGCTTCCCTTGCCCGTATCCTCAAAGGGAGAGACGTCACAGGAGACAACAGAAATTCCAAGTACATCCAAGGTAGGACCGAAGGAGTCAGCTTTGAATGTCACGGCTGGAGGAAATGTTTCACAAGAAACATGGCATCGGAGGCTTGCTCATCTTAACTCCAGGAGCATGTATGTTTTGAAACAAGGTATGGTCACAGGTATTAATTATGATAATTCTGATTTTAAGACGTGTGTACCTTGCGCTGAAGGAAAGCTGTCTAGGCTTCCATTTCCCAAAAAGTCCCAAAGTAGGTCCAATGAAGTCTTAGGATTGATACACAGTGATTTGTGCGGGCCTATGTCAAAGAGTTCTTTAGGAGGAAGGAAATATTATATTACGTTTATTGACGACTGTACACGAAAGACTTTTGTTTATTTTCTAAGAGCGAAAAGTGAAGTATTTGAAAAATTTAAAATATTTAAGTCTCTAGTAGAAAATCAAACAGGGAAAAAGATAAAAATTCTTCGTAGTGACAATGGTCGTGAAAATGTAAATAATCAGTTTCAGGCCTTCCTGAGCCAGCACGGCATTATTCACCATACTACAATCGCACATTCACCTTCTCAGAATGGAACCAGCGAGAGGGCGAACAGGACGATAATGGAGAAGGCAAGATGCATGCTGCAGGACGCTGGTCTGAACAAGCAGTTTTGGGCGGAGGCAGTCCAAACTGCTGTTTACATAAAGAATAGAACTCCAACGAAGGCTGTCATGGGAAGTACTCCAGAGGAGAAATGGAGTGGGAAAAAGGTAGATATAAGTCATTTAAGAATATTTGGTTGTGTGGCATATGCACTTCAATTTCAAAGAAAGAAATTGGATGCTAAAAGTAAGCCCTACATATTTGTAGGCTACTGTGAAGAGAGCAAGGGCTATAGGCTTATAGACCCAAAGCAGCCCACAACATGCATAAAGGCGAGAGATGTGGTTTTCTTTGAAAACAAATTCATTTCAGATAGTTCATTGAGTTGTAATAATATGTCATATGATGATAATCAATGTTTATTTGAGATGGTCCCAAGTACTGTCACAAATAACAGTACTGACACTGTGTCTCAACAATCTGTGTCCACGTCAGTGCCATTAGATAATGGGGAGCTTGCAGCTGCTCAGCCTGATGCAGAAAATAAATCTGATGACATATTAAATCAGTCATTGATACCACCAATTGCAAATCAGAGTGATAAACGGAGCAGAAGGCAAGAAATATATTTATCTAATGACACTGTACAGAGCTCAACCTCTTTTAGTTCAGATGATCGCTCGGATGTAACTTATGTTCCAGGAGAGTCCACCCTGCAAGCGGATGACTCAAGTGCTCCTGAGTTCACAAGTGCGAATGAAGATAGCGAGTCCGGCTTCATGTTGTTTGTATCTTGCTGTGAAGGAGATGAACCATTGACGGTGCAGCAGGCATTGAATGGTACAGATAGTAAACACTGGCGTAAAGCTATGCAAGATGAGTATGATTCATTTATTAAAAACAAATGCTGGACCCTGACTGATTTAAATCAAGGTAAAAAGGCTGTTAAATGCAAGTGGATTTTCAAAAAGAAGAGAGGTCTTAGTGGAGAATTGTTGAAGTATAAAGCTCGTCTGGTCGCAAAAGGTTTCACTCAGAAATTCGGGATTGATTATCAAGAAACTTTTGCACCTGTGGTTCGATATTCTACGTTAAGGATGCTGTTCGCTATTTCTGCTGAATATAATTTAGAAATTGATCAGTTAGATGTGAAAACAGCGTTTTTGAATGGTAATCTTCGTGAAGAAGTATTTATGGAACAACCAGAAGGTTTTATCATAAAGGGACAGGAGAATAAGGTCTACAAACTGAATAAATCTGTCTATGGACTAAAACAGGCAGCAAAATGCTGGTATGACAAAGTGAACGAGGTTCTCACAGGAAAAATGCATTTTGAAAAGTCGTCTGTAGAGCCATGTGTTTATTTCAGGCGTCAGCGTGATAGGCTGGCTATATTGGCAATTTATGTCGATGATATACTTTTATTCACGTCTTCGGTTCATGAAAAGAAGGAAATTAAGGACCAGTTACGAAAAGAATTCGATATTAAAGACTTAGGTCTCGTAAATGAATTTCTTGGTATGAGAATCAGTAAAGAAGATGGGAAAGTAACTATTAATCAGCGTGATTACATAAATAGTGTTCTAAGTAGATTCAAGATGGAGAACTGTAAGCCAGTATGTACACCAATGGAAGTAGGTCTGAAACTTACAAGATCCGCAAAGAAATCAGAAAACTGTGAGTACAGAAATCTGATTGGCTGCCTCATGCACATAGCTGTTTGTACGCGGCCTGACATTGCGCACGCTGTGAGTTTCTTGAGCCAGTTTAATGAATATTATTCTGAAGAGCACTGGATCGCTGCTAAGCGCGTGCTCAGGTATTTAAAAGGCACCATTAATTTAGGTTTAATTTATGAAAAATCCGGTCTTGATGTTCATGGATATGTAGATGCTGATTGGGCAAGCTGTGAAGTAGACAGGAGATCGTATACGGGGTACATATTTAAAATTGGTAGCTCTGTTGTCTCCTGGGAGAGTCGAAAACAGAGAACAGTCGCTGTCTCTAGCACGGAAGCAGAGTACATGGGGCTTTCCGACGCTTGCAAAGAAGCATTGTTTATACGTAGTTTTCTTAAGGAATGTTTGCATTTAGATTATGTAACTACGTTGTTCAATGACAATCAGTCAGCACAAAAACTCTCTTTGAACTCATCGTTTCATGCACGAACCAAACATATTGATGTTAGGCATCATTTTATCAGAGAAATTATTAATAAGAATTTGATAAAAGTAGTGTACCTTTCTACTGATAAGATGCTTGCCGACATGTTGACTAAACCATTATCAAAAGTGAAATTTGATATGTTTTTGCCACAGTTAGGTGTGGGATGTATAAAATAAAACGAATGTCTGTTAGAACTATTTAGTATAATAGTTTGCCAATATTGTTTAGAAATTGACGTTATGCTGTGGTATCTGCTTGTTTATTACAAACATGTATGCTATGTATGTTACTCATAATTAGCTTAAGGGCAGGTATCTCATAATTATTGTAGTTTAGTTTAAGGGCAGGTGTTGTCAAATATTAAGAAAAAGAAATTTGAATATTTTGGAATAAACAAAACTTGTCAAAATCTCCATTGTGAATAGCGAAAATAAAATGAACAATATATAATATTTTAACTTATTCTTTTTATTTTTGCCCTATAACCAACAAAGCATAAACACCTCGCAGATATTTTTGCCTGCTATCAGTTCACGCCACTGTACAATACATATTATTATTATGTAATTTATGATTTGACTGTATTTACTTAAATGAACTGACGTGTAAAATAACTTTACTAATAAATGATTATGATTATGATTATTTTTGTTCTACCCCTTTGTTATTTTATAGATAATATAAGTCTTTTAAATTTATTTACTTTTGTTGTTAAAGAGGAAATATAGAGCTTAGATAATTATAAATGAGTGAAGTGCGGTTGTCAAGGATGAGGAGGACTGTTCCATCTAAAAGTATAAAATAAATGACTAGTTTAAAAAACTAAGAATACACGCTTTTATAAAGAACCTACACTGCACTAAAAAGCAATAAATAAATTATCGAAATCGTTATTTCTTTCTTTCTACCCCGTGCTTGTAATTTATGGATTATATTTATGTGTAAAGGCGTGGGGCGCCTTTTCTCTGTAAATGATTACAAATGATTGTCATGTGAATACAAATACTTAGCGTTCTTGAAATTTGACAGAAATATTAAGCAGTTATTCAGTAAAGGCGCCCCACGCTTTTACACATAAATATAATCCATAAATTACAAGCACGGAGTAGAAAGAAAGAAAGAACGATTTCGATAATTTATTTATTGCTTTTTAGTGCAGTATAGGTTCTTTATAAAAGTGTGTATTTTTAGTTTTTTAAACTAGTCATTTATTTTATACTTTTTAGTCTTAGAAATATTCGCCCAAACTACGGATAAAATTAGCCCAAGTATTGATTTCTTCGTAGCTTGAATCGTAGGCAGGTTGTGGCAAAACATATTTTTACTAAACTAAATATTACGCGATTGAGTTTAAGAAAGCACTACGTATTTACGTATTTACTCTTTAAACAGTCGAAAGTACGCTAAAAGTCAATAGCTTCACAAGGGTTCCGTTACCAACCTTCCGAGTCCATCAATAGGTCCACGTTATTAGGCAAAGTAAATATAACTGCTTTATACAAATCAAATGATTCCAAGCTCGATGTGTTTACTAGTAGCCAATCTAGGGTTCCGTCACCCACCTTCTCCATTTCCATCATCAGGTCCTCATTAATAGTCAAAGTGAAAAGAACTCTTTAAAACGAATCAAATGAACCCAAACTCGATTAGTTTACTAGTAGCCATCTAAGGGTTCTCTTATCCACCTTCGAGCCCCAGCATCAGATCAGCTCGATGATACCATATTATTGTATTGTCACCGGTTTTTGATACATGTGCAAAGTTTCAAATGTTTTGGACGTGTAGAAGTGGGTCAAAATTGCATCGCAAGATTCCATTACCATCATACATACATAGTTACATACATACATACATACAGGTCAAGCTAATAAAAGCGTGTTAAAAAGAGGCAGATATATAACCAAAATAAATAAAAAAAAGCTATGCCAGGATACCCACGCTTGGCAGACGTCTTGGAGAGCGAAGTATACGCGGAGATGCAAGAATGAAACAAAAGACGCTGCTGCCCGTCTTCTTGTTTTCCCTTAGTCGCCTCTTACGGACACCCTACGGGACTAGATGGGAGGGTGCTACTCTTACCCCACCAGAATACCGGCAGCTTACCTATGGTCATTCTGACGTCAGCAGGCTCAGGGTAAGCGAGGCAGCGAGCCGAGAGGATCTTGCACGCGTTCTTCACTTTGTGGTCAAATTTCACACGGCACATAGAGAATTGGGACGCCGTCTATAAATAAATACATAATGGTATCAGTTAGTATAGTATAGTAAGTATTGAAAGGGTTAAACCAGGTAAGGGGAAAAAAAAAAAAGAAAAAAGGTAGGCTTTTTCTCATTGAGTACGGCGGCGAGGAGGACGGCGGCGGGGTTGCGACCCCCGTCCCCGTGAGTACCGTGTCAGGTTCCCGGGGGGCTACAATGCGCCCCCCGGCGGCGGGCTCAAAGGCAAGGCACTGAGGGGCCCCTGGTGCAGATCCCGCCGGAGAGCCCTGGGGTCCCCCCTCTCATGTGCCGATGCGACAGCCGCGGGGGTTTTAGTGGGTAAGGATCCCACATACCCCCGGTCGAGCCTCACAGCTTCCGGGGCTCTATTGAAGATATTCCTCGCGTCAAAAAATAAAATAAAAAGGTAAGTCTCCCCCAGTCAAAACTTTATTATGTATAGGCCTAACGGAGGCACTTACACAAAAATCATTTTTACAAGTTACCACCGGATCGTAACGTGGCCGCTACTGAGATAATCTGGCAAGAAACTCAGCGGGCTTGTCCTTTTTAACCGGCTTCAAAAAGAAGGTTCTCTATTCGACGCGTATGTATTTAATATTAATAAAAATGCGTAATATTAATATATGTTAGTCTATGTGGGCTTCTAAACAAATTTACCAAATTTTATGAGTGTATGTATGTATGTAGGTTTGTCCGCGGATGTCTCAGAAACTAAAGGTCCGATATCAAAAATTATTTTTGCAATAGTTAGAGTACTTTTTAACTTAGGGTAGAGTACAAGTTTCATCAAAATCGGTCCAGTAGTTTAAGAGATATAAACTTGTTATGTTTTCAGTAAGTTACTGTAACGTAGACGTTCAAGTTGCGTGATAGTGCTGATACCTATTTTGCTAAAATAAAAGTCACTAAAAAGTGTGATTAACTATTAAAAAAAAAACCGACTTCAAAGTAAATTATCTAAAAAGCATAAAATAAGGAAAATATATTGAAGTCGGTGCTAGCTCGTAGCTCGTGCTAGTCTTATGATGTGCTACGCTATGATGTGTAACGCGGCCGCTACTGAGAAGATCCGGCAAGAAACTCAGCGGGCTTGTCCTTTTATCTCATATTTTTTTAAACAATCATGTTTACATGATTTACAAATTATACATAAGTAGCCTTAAAATTCTAAGCTTGCATGAGTTGAGCAGTTCAAGCCCACAACAGTGCCTTATAGGAAGGAACTTGTCGTAGTGCTGTGAACTAACTTACGTTGGTTTTGGGCTGACACTCCAAGATCTTGCCTCGGAGCCAGGGTCCGAAGGCGTTCCTCATCGCGAAGACCGCCATGCCGACCTTCAGCGGCGACCGGTATAGTTCACCAGCGGGCGGCAGGTCCGCAGGGGCCAGTTCCGCTGAGAGCTTCACTACTGATACATCTTTCTGTTAACAGATATATAATAATAATAATATATCGTTTATTTCTTCTCACAAAATGATTCTATAATTCATAAATATGAACATAGATAGATAGATAGATAGAGAACTCTTTATTGCACACCAAGAAGAACATATTTATGAATTATACAGTAAGCACATTATAGTCTAATATTTGTGAGAAGCTGGTGTCTGAGGTAGGCGTAAACCTGTATTACAGATCACCAGGTCCCCACCCAACGAACATAAGGCATTACAAATAATTTTATATGAAACATTTTTATTTTTTTGTTCATAGTTCACAGGTTTATGTGTGTTTTATATGCATATATTCAAAATGTGTGTGTGTGTGTGTGTGTGTACCTACTGCAATGTAGGTACACGGATCTCGTGTTTTGTAAACCCCAATGCAACAAAGGCATGTTTAAGTATGTCGCCTATGTCTGTCTGTGTCATCGTAGCTCCCAAATGACCTTGAATTTTGAAAAAATAATCAACCGTCCATTCATTGATTGTTGATTATTATTTCAAAATTCAAGGTCATTCTGTTTCGTCGATAGAACAAGGAATATTTTGCTCATTCGAAAATTGTTGCTACCCCATATGAACACTTATTTTTTTTATTTACCTATGCGGTATCGTAAGTACTTTGTTTCATCCATTTGCTACTTTTTATACAGAAATATAATCATTTTTGTAAAAATATGGACTTATCTTTGAAATATGGCAAAATATAGAAAATAAAAATTGCATTTTCTCGTTCCAAATGTCTCAGTGTGTCAGTATCTGTGTTGTTTTCTACACGAAAGATCCGCGTAGAGAACAATATACTGTACTGATGAATAACTATTGAAATTAAAAATATGTATTTACATATAAATCCGGTCTCTACTTATAACTGTCTATAGTCTGTGAGCGTTATGTTAAGGCACATGAAATATAATGTTAATAAGACGGAATTAATGGTTTTCAAGTCGGGTAGGGGTCCGGAAAACGAACCATATGTTAAATTGGACGGCGAAGTAGTACGGGTTGTAGAAAGATTTAGATATCTGGGTCACATTCTTGTTTCTGATCTGAGGGATGGTCAAGGTATAGAGCGTGAAAGGCGGGCGCTCTCGGTTAGGTGCAATATGCTCGCGCGCAGATTTGGTAGGTGCAACGATGATGTCAAGGTAACCTTATTTAAAGCTTACTGTGTGTTTTTACACCTGAACTTTGGGTTAACTTTACGCGTAACTCATACAATGCTATGAGAGTCGAGTACAATGACGCCTTTCGCATTCTCATGCGTCTGCCGCGTTATTGTAGTGCATCAGGCATGTTCGTCGAGGGTGCCCGACTTTTACGCTGTTATCAGGGCGCGTATAGCCTCTTTTTGGGAGCGAATTTCCCGCTCTGATAATAGTATATTACAGGCAGTGAGTGTTGGCCTTGACAATGCAATATACAAATATTGGTTGACAGTACATATGCATGGGAACCGAACGTAACGTGCGTGACGTAGATCTTATTAGATCTGTAGATTGTGTTGACGTTTTACGTCCAACTGTATTATTTTTTTTTTACTGTAATTTTTATTATGTATACATTTTTGAAATGTCTTTTTTGGCTGCAATAAAGAATATTATTATTATTATAACGTTACTTATTTTGTTAATGTAGCCGTAAGTTCCCCGAATAAAATAAATACAGTAGTCAGAGTTGTTCAAGCCTTAGTCCTCTGTCTTGGCTTAACGACTAGTGTCTAGATATAAACAACCGGGATCGACTTTTAGCGTGCCCTCCGAAGTAGGGAAGCATTATTTTAACACATTATTTTTATATACGCTAAAAAAACATTACTTACGTCATCATCTGTTTTGCTGTCACCGACCGGTGAGGGCGTTACCGCCTCCTAAAATTTAATATACTATATGACATAATATAACATAAACGAGCTTGTGACCACGGCTGGTGCAACCCGGCCGAAACGTCAAGCCAAAATGTAAGGTAAATGGAATTCTCGATTAAAATAAATTTTGATAATGGAACGCGAAAGTCTAAAAGTATAATAATACCAGCCCTTATTTATGTCCCACTGTTGGGCACGGGCCTCCCCTCAAGATAACCAGGATAAGGATAAGGGGGGGGGGGGGGGGGTCATAGGCTATGGGCAAGTGCGGGTTGGCGGACTTCACACGTCATTCGAAAGCTAGTTAGGCTTTCTCAGACATGCAGGGTTCCTCACGATGTTTTCCTTCACCGAAAGCTAGTAACAATTGCACAAAGACGATTCGCACATTGTCCATTAATCACGTGATGTTTTTTAGAACTTTTTAACCCCTCCTCCCCTCCTGGTGATATGTGGTGAGGTTTTAAACAACACCCCAGTACAAACTATATTGAAATTTTCGGAATATTATCTTTAAATACAGGTAACTGATTAAATGTTGAAGGGAAGTCGTTGCTGGCAACGGTGAGGCAAGGCCACGTGCCGCTGTTTGGTTTAGAAATCGTGCATTCAACGAAAAAGAAATACACGTGATGTCTCATTATACCCCTCCCTCCTCCTGGTGATATTTCGTGATTTTTTCGGAACCCCTCCCCCCCTTTCGAGCCTAACGTGATTAATGGACGACCCCACAGTACATTTATCATAATTCATCTTCTGCCAAACTACATAGTAGTTTGTCGGCAGTCGTTCTCGTTATACAACGCTAACATACTGGTTATTTTACTTAATAATGGAAATAGCAATACTATTAAAAGAAAGTACTAAAAGGACCATGCCCATTTGTGCCCCAGAAATGCCCAGATAAAGTATATTACAAGATTGCTCTAATAAATAAAAACTTGAATTATGTTGTTAATTTTAAATCATATGAAGCACTGGATAAAATACTGACTGACTTGTGGGACTGGTGTGAAGTCCGCCAACCCGCACTTGGCCAGCGTGGTGGACCATAGTCCACCACGCTGGCCAAGTGCGGGTTAGGCCATAGCCTAAGCCCCTTCATCTTGAACGGAGGCCCGTGCCCAGCAGTGGGACATAAACAAGGGCTGGTATTATTTTATATAAAAGAACACTGATCTGACTTAGCTTATGTGATGATCATGAAGTTCCTAGTGAAAAACTAATAGCAATGCTGTCTGTAAACGATAAAATGTATAAAAATCCAGTAGGAAGTTATCATGTTTAATGTCCAATATCTTTTGAACCGGTGCTTTATATGACATTAAATCTAGTTATCATATAAATACTGTTAAATAGTTATCATATGACATAGAGCTGCAATTTGGGCATTGCATGGCATTTCTGACTTTCAGCTCCATACTAATATGGGCATGGTCATTTATACAACATAAAAACAACACAATTATTAACAAATTATAGCCTGACTATGGGCACAAAGATAGGTAGTGTTTTTTTAGTGTAGCTTTTAAATGCCTTTTAGATTCAATGCCTATCATAAAGCCCTCTGGTAGCTCATTTATTAATATAAATACAATAAATCTTCTCATACGCTTTATTGCCAAATTGTTCCGACGATTACTTACCAAATTGTTCCGCTGTGAAGTGTCGCCATCTAGCGGCGCGTAGCCGAGCGGTATGGCGGGCCTCTTGGCCACACTCTCCTCGTTGCCAGACAAACGTCTCTTGCTATGACGTGATTCCTATATAAATAATGTATTTTCACACCCGTATAACAGTAATTAATTCTATTGAGGGTTAATTTAAATAACTTGCGGGGAAAACTATTAATAGATCCCCGGAAACTGTGAGGGGTTAACTGGGGAATGAGTGGGGTTCTTAACCATTAAAACCGTTGTGGCTGTTACATCGGCACATGAAAGGCGGGAATTGGGCATTCGCGGTGGGAACTGCACCAGGTGACCCTCAGTGCCTCGCCTTGGAACCCGCCCCTGGGGGATGTATTATAGCCACCCGGGAACCCAACAAGGCTAAGAATACATACGTGAATACTACCTACCTGGGCGGCC
Source organism: Furcula furcula (assembly GCA_911728495.1). Taxonomy (NCBI): domain Eukaryota; kingdom Metazoa; phylum Arthropoda; class Insecta; order Lepidoptera; family Notodontidae; genus Furcula; species Furcula furcula. The sequence continues at coordinate 5,199,216 of OU452270.1, forward strand.
TCGAAACCTAACACCTAGTACTTACTAGACAATTTCTGCGATAGATATCATGTAATATAAAAAAAAATTATTTGCAATTTTTGTTATTATATTATGTTCTATAGTGTTGAGCAGGACATACAAGAGGCGCTTCAAATGTCGCATACAAAAGTATCCAATGGCCCAACGCCAACGCTTCAAATGAATTTGTACCGTTACAAAAACGTGCGGGCGAGACAGACTCACGAGTCACGTTGTTAGTGACGTTTGTGTTATGTTACGTCTCGCTCTTACGATGTGTTATAGGTACGCCGTTTGTACCAGGAACGCCTACGCAGGAACGAGACAATTTATTTACCTACTGTATGTATTACGTATATAGTCTGTATCTTTATTATTATTATTTTTGTAACTATTAACTTTTTTTAATAAACATTTAAGCTGAGAAAAATGTATTAATCGTATTACTTTTCAGTTTGAATTACTCAAGTAAGTATAGCAAACCATAATACATTCACATTAATACCTTTGTCCTTACTGACTCAAATTGTAGTACCTAGTTCAATAGTACTTTCAATTGAGTAATTGTGACATTGTCGCGCGCGACTCATTTGAGGCGAGACATTGTCCCGCCTCACATCTAGAAAAGATTCGTTCATACAAATACATTCAAAATGTTTTGTCCTACTCATGACTAATGTTCTACAATTTCTCTAAAGTAACTTCGACACTTCGTTCTTTTCATCAGATATGATGCATGTCAGGGCAACCTGTAATTAAGTCTACAATGTTCAATGTATCCGTCCGACTCTGTATTGTACTTAAAATAAATAAAAATAAAATATAACTCACATCGTTCTGTGTGGGCGGGGGGGCACTGGCCTCGTTCTCCGGATACCGGTACTGGGTGAGATACTAAATATTATTTTACACAAAATATTATCTAAATTAAGAATTACAAGCACAAGAAACCCGACGGCAACGAAAATTGACTCTCAATGTCTGTACACATGAAATTAAATATCATACACACACAAGAATGTTGTCATTTATTTACGCGATTATTTACTACACATTGTAGTCATTTATTTACTACACATTGTTATAATAAATAATATTCTCCTCCCTCGACCTCGGCGAGCGGTGATCACCCGTGAACGTAATTATTATAATTTTTTTTTTTTCTTTTTTTTTTTTTTTTAATGATAGGCGCTGTTGGCCGCAGATGGCCATTACAGCTTCACCGGACAATCGATCACCCGTAATCATGATCATTGCGCTTGTTGTGGATATTTTCATGTGAAGTTGTTTTGATGTTTTTGTACCAAGACTGAATCGTTTAACTGGCTCAGTTTAATTTACTAGTATCTATCTTTTTTTACTCGATCCTTGATACAAAAAGACGCTTATATGATTATTAATAACTAGCTGACCCACGCAGCTCCGCCCGCGCTGTGTTTACGTAAACTAAACTTTCAATAATATAAGTACATTCGCATAGAATACAAAACCTCCTTTTTTAATGTCGGTTAAAAACTTAGACCCACGTTGTACTTGCCCTCCGAAACACGGACACATTTAGTTCAAATGGCGTTAAACGGTCACCCATCTATTTAATGACCTTACCTAACGTTGCTTAACCTGATCGATTTCCAAACATTGTTAACAACTGTCTATGAGTGTTTTCTTACAAATATTTATTATAATTATAATGACAAATTGTTAAAATCGGAGCAAGCGTATAACCAAGTACACATTTTGACTTTAGTCCCCGCTCCCAAGGGAACCGTACCGAATGTCGGGATAAAAAGTATCCTATGTCCTACCTCGGAGTATTAACTCAAATCATGCCAAGTTTCGTTTCAATCCATCCAGTAGTTTCGGCGTGATGCTCAGCCGAGATACAGACAGACAGACAGACGGACAGACAGACAGACAAAAATAAAAAAAAAATACATTTTTGGCTTTAGTATCGGTTATAGAATGTCCTCCAAACATCATTTTCAAAATATCTTCAATGTACAGAATTGGACCTGTTACAATTTTATTATAAGTATAGATATTATTAAAAAAAATGTCAACAAAGAGAGGCGACGCGATGACATGCGTCATGCTCGCGTTCTGCGCCACCATACTCATCATTCATCGCTATTAGCAGCCGATAGACGTCCCCTACTGAAGAAAGGCCTCCCTCTTAGAAGGGGGGGTTGCCATAATCCCCACGCTTGGCAGGCGGCTTGGGAATCGCAGTATAGGTGGAAGATAACTCCAAAAGAAAGACGCTGCTGCCCGTCTTCCTGTTCTCGCTTAGTCGCCTCTTACGACACCCAACGAGAGGAGATGGGGGGAGCAAGGACATATGCTGAGAGCCCTTTCAACGTCATGTTTGATATTATTTTTTGTAATATTAATTTTTTTTTTCTATTTTCTTTAAACCCAAAAAAAAACCTATCTTTATTTTCCAACAGTCTATAAGTATATCAAAAGGAAAGATTTGTCGTGCAGCAATTGGTTTGTTTAGTCATAAACGCAGATGTCTCCAGACAACGTAGACAGGCGCTGCAACAAACATCTGTAAAGATGCTGTGGCCAATGATGATGATGATGATGATAAGTATATATATATATTTGCGCATTTTGCGATGGAGACCATGGGGCCTTGGTCTCATGAGACGCACGGTTTGGTGAAAGAAATTTCATCCAAACTTATCGAAGTCTCAGACCGCCGGGCTGGTAGCTCTTTCTGCCAACGTATAAGCTTGGCTATACAAATGGGTAATGCCGCCAGTCTTTTAGGTACCCTTCCCTCTCAGTGCGGCGACACCTTTAAGGAAGTTTATTACCTAGTTTAAGTGTACATGTTTGTAAATATTTAGTTTCAGTAAATTCCTGCGTCTATAAGTACCTATGCAAAATTTACGCATCACAAAAAAAGTTAATCTGTATACATATAACTTACTAAGCAGTCGGGTAAAAAGGAAGGGTGTATTACATATACTTACATTGTACATAGGTGTGTCGTAAATGTCTATGCTGGGTAGTTCCTGCCTCTTCTGTTCAAAGGTCGCATACAGCTCGTTGCGAAGCTTATCCGTAGCTATCTGACACTCGTTCAACATTTCATCTATTTCCTTACTCTCACCTGTTATAAGCCAATGAGATTAACTTTTTTTTTATTTATTTATTTAAAGTACAATACACATTCATCATCATCATCATCATCAGCCGGAAGACGTCCACTGCTGAACATAGGCCTCCCCCTTGGAACGCCACAATGAACGACAATTGGCTATTTGCATCCACCGGTTACCTGCGACGCGCACAATGTCGTCTGTCCACCTAGTGGAGTCTTCCGGTTCGTGGTCGCCACTCGAGAACCTTTCTTCCCCAACGGTTATCGGTGTAATGTGTATTGCTAGCACATCATGTTAACTAAGACTAGCACGAGCTGACACCGACTTCAATATATTTTCGTTATTTTATGCTTTTTAGATAATTTACTTTGAAGTCGGTTTTTATTTTTTGAAAAATAGTTTATTTAACACTTTTTAGTGACTTTTATTTTAGCAACGTAGGTATCAGCACTATCACGCAACTCAAACGTCTACGTTACAGTAACTTAGTAAAAACATAAAAAGCGTATATCTCTTAAACTACTGAACCGATTTTGATGAAACTTATACTCTACCCTAAGTTGAAAAATACTCTAACTACTGTAAAATGAATTTTCGAAATCGGACTTGTAGTTTCTGAGAAATCCGCGGACAAACCTAAATACATACATACATACATACACTCATAAAATTTGGTAAATTTGTTTAGAAGCCCACATAGACTAACATATATTAATATTACGCATTTTTATTAATAACTAGCTGACCCACGCAGCTCCGCCTGCGCTATTTTTACGATAACTAAACTTTCAATAATATACTTACATTCGCATAAAATACAAAACCTCCTTTTTTAAAGTCGGTTAAAAACTGGGACCCACTTTTTACTTGCTCTCCGAAGCACGGACCCGTTTAGTTTAAATGGCGTTAAGCGGTCACCCATCTCTTTAATGACCTTACCTAACGTTGCTTAACCCGATCGATTACAAAACCTTGATAACAAATCTCTATGAGTGTTCCCTTACTAATATTTATTATATTATAAAGAAAAATTGATAAAATCGGGCCAAGCGTATAACCAAGTACCCGTTTTGACTTTAAGCCCCTCTCCCAAAAGAACCGTGCTAGATTACGGGATAAAAAGTATCCTATGTCCTACCTCGTAGTAAGATCTCAAATCATGCCAAGTTTCATTTGAATCCATTCAGTAGTTTCGGCGTGATGCTCAGCCGTGATACAGACAGACAGACAGACAGACAGACAGACAAAAATTAAAAAATTTACATTTTCGGCCTCAGTATCGGTTATAGAATGTCCTTCAAATATAATTTTCAAAATATCTTCAATGTACAGAATTGGACCTGTTACAGTTTTATTATAAGTATAGATACATACATACGCGTCGAATAGAGAACCTTCTTATTGAAGCCGGTTAAAAAAAAACTAAGTAACTTAACAAATAGCTTAGACCTAAAATATAATGTAAAAATATGTACCTACAACTAAACATAATAACTATTACCTAACAGAAAAGTAACTGTATCCGAGCTACCGAACATTAAACCATACATATACGAGTATATATAAGTATATATTTGCTTCTTCATTCGTTTATAATAAGGAAAGCTTGGGACTGGAACGCAACGAACTATGGAGAGAGCTATGCTCGGAGTATCTTCCCGCGACAGAATCCGAAATGTGGAGATTCGCTGAAGAAGACCATAGACACCGACCATAGTCACCGACATAGCTCTCAGTCAGGCTCGGATACAGCCCCATGTGTGGTCGATGTAGTAGTCTCCCATTTCGGATGAAGTAGATGGAGTAGTATGACTTGACGGGCCCGTTGGTCTAGTGGTCAGACACCCTGCCTGCTAACCGATGGGTCGTGGGTTCGATTCCCGCCAAGTGTCTGGGTGTTGTTTATCTATTTAAGTATGTATTTACAAAAAAAAAAGCATAAAAGTATTAGTATCAGTTGTCTGGTTTCCATAGTACAGGCTCTGCCTAGTTTGGGATCAGATGACCGTGTGTGGATTGTCCCAAGATATTATTATTATTATTATTTCGCCTCCCATTAGAAAAAACTGAGGAACTGAGGTTCAGTAAAAAAAAACTAAAACTATATCAAGTTTAAAATCAATAGCGTCTGTGGTTCCTGAAATATATAGGTGTGACAGACAGACCAAGTCTCACCATAAGGATTCCTTTTTTAGGTATGGAACCCTAAAAATCTCCGTTTAAAAAACAATTAGGGCTTCAAGGAAGTTGGAACCCATATCTATTTTACTAGTCTTTACTGAAAATTAATGAATTTATGGCGCTCATAGCCAGCTGTAATCACTGTTGTAAACGATCGGATGGTTAAGCAACGTCAGGCAAGGTCAGTCTTTGGATGGGTGACCGTTTAGTGGCATTTAAATTCAGCGTACCCGTGCTTCGGAGTGCACGTAAACCGCAGGTCCCGGCTATTGGCATCTAGACAGCAGTCCTAAAGTCAAGTCAGGGCTAAGGGAAGCTTGACCAACTCTTGACACCAGGTTGGCCAACAACGAAACGATAAAAAAGAACAAGAAACAGCTAAGTGGGCGAGCACTTGCCTTAAAAACAAGGTGCGCAGGTTCGAACCTCTGATTTCTTTGATTGCAAATCTTTGAGCGATTGTTACTAGAAGTCGGTGAAGGAAAACATTGTGAGAAATCCTGCATGTCTGAGAAAGCCTAACTAGCTCCGCCAATTCCGCCAACCCACACCTGGCCAGCGTGGTGGACTTTGGCCTAAGCCCCTTCCTATTGAGGGGAGGCCCGTGCGTAACAGTGGGACAAATAAAAAAAAACGCATTCAAATCCGTTCACTGGTTGGACCGCTACGAAGCCACAGACAGACAGACAGACAGACAGACAGACAGACAGACAGACAGACAGACAGACAGACATACATACAGACAGACAGACAGACAGACTTCCGGACATACGCGTCAAACTTATAACTCCCCTCGTTTTTGGTCGGGGGTTAAAAACAAAGGTTGGTAAACAACTTACTCTCCAATTTCTTCAACTCAATATCCAATATATCTTGAGAGTCTTTCATTCTATCATCCAGCTTGTATTTCCGCCACGTCTCATTAATCAGATCCGCCAAATTCTCCTCCAATAATCTGCAAACAATGTATTATTTATTCAATATAAGCCAATGGCAGCCGCATGGGGTATCTGAGTAAGAATACCCCCCCCCCCCCATCTCCTCCCGTAGGGTGTCCGTAAGAGGCGACTAAGGGAAAACAAGAAGACGGGCAGCAGCGACTTTCTTTTGGATTTATCTTCCACCTATACTGCGTTCCCCAAGCCGCCAGACAACTTAGAGGAGATACCACTGGAGAGATCATGATGCGCTAACCCCTCTGCTAAATTTTGTTCATATGTTCAGGTCATTCTTTGTTTGTGTGCGTATCTTTTTGAATGTGTTGCGAGTTTATTATAGTGTGGGTATGCGTGAAATTGTATCTGTGTGTGTTTACTTCGCCTCCCGCACCCCGCAAAAGTGCCACGAAAAATTTGTTCGGGGAATCGACGCGATACTAGCTCCATTCTAATTACTCTGAGCCTGCCAAGCGTGGGGCAATTATTCTCTTTTAAATTGGTGTCTTCACCTCTCTGTCAATGTTCTTCGGTGAATAATGAGTTCGAACAAACTGCACATCATATACTTTTGGAGTGTGATCTCTGGCGCAATGAACGCAATGTTATGTTGTATATTACACGGACCTTGTGGCGACTACGGAAAATTTCCGTGCTTTCAAGCGTTTCTGCCATACCTATTATTAGAAACAAGTTTAATAGTAGAAATCTAAATCCCTTCAAATTTAGTAACTTCCGTGGTGCCTGCCTAACATGTGGACTAATTCTAGGTGTTGCACCTGTAAGAATCTTTCGTTCTGAGGATATAACGACTTGTGTGATTTTTACTTGTCTCCCGCCATCGATATACTATTTAAACAAGATTAGCTGTCACGGCCCGAAAAGTGGTCACGAAAATAGAGAGGCTGTCGCTTATTTCAAATTAGTACGAGCCGACAACAGGATGTATCGAAATTCCTTATTGCGCGTTTATAAACTGTCCAAATAATATAATACTTATCGTAATACTAAAATTGCAGATGGGGAAATTTTTTTTCGTTTCGTTTTCTTATTACTACTAGTTTAAATAATAAATATAAGTAAGATATCATTATAATACGAAATAAAAATTATTTATTTGATATTTTCTCCGCTAGAGACTGACAAAATTAATGTTGCCGATAGGCGTGTCGCCACTGTCTATACGAAACTGTTAAACTACATGTCATTACCATAATAAAAAAGTTAGTTCTCATTTTTGCCACCAGCACGGATAAGTTTGTAAGTCAGTACACACACAATGGAAACACACCTGTTTTGAACCTTATTTTATAGTGGTTAAGATTTTCTTTTAAATGAGTACAGTCAAAACAACTACTTTTTTTCGTATAATTTTGGCGGTTTTATTCATTTTTCTTTGTCTCCGATGTAAAGGTTTTATGTGCCAACATTACTGCATACAGAATTAGACTTTATTACTACATGTGAAGGCTGCTATTAGTCCGACGTTCCGAATTATTTAAAACTATTTTCTACAATTTCTAGCTACGTGTATAGTTGTGTAAATAAATGTAACCGCGACCACATTTTCGATGTCATTTTGTTCGTGACAGCTAATCTAGTTTAAATAGTATATCGATGTCTCCCGCTTTGCAAAGGAGGGAAGTGGAATTTATATTTTTCTAACTCCTCCTATATACTTTTCTAATTAATTTTTTTGCGGGTTCCAAGACAATTTAGCGTTTCCCCAGGGACTCGCCGAGGGTCAAACCTCGGTGTCTTCAGTGGTGACCACTGTAGATCCTGGCTTACAGGAGTCACAGTGGTGGGAATGAGTGGTGGGATTAGTCCCATAAATAAATTGCGCGGGGCAACCCCTCCCTTCTAAGAAGGAGGCCTTTATTCAACAGTTAAAGTCTTTCGGCTGCGGATGATAAGCCAATGCCTAATCCTGGCCAATGCAGGCCGATCACCTGATTGTCTGTAAAGTAAGATAGTTCATGCGTCGGATGGGCATGTAACAAGTCTGTCTCCTGACCTCTCCCCGGTCGTGTCGGTCTTCCGTCACATCGGATTGTGAGAGTAAAGGAAGAGAGAGTGCACGCGTGTCTATACAAGAACTTGTGCACTATAATATGTCCCGCGTAGATGGCTGATCTTGCGAAAGATCATCGATATAATAACGGGTGTAAGGGACATCGTACCGATTTTTTTTATATGATGTCAATTAATGTCCGTTACAACATTACAGAAACCATTTATATGGAAAATGACAAATGACTGACTTATTAATTTTCGAGCATGTAATGAATATATGCGGAATAATATTTATTTCTCAAATAAAGTTGCTAATTTTCAAAAATAATAATAATTAATTGCCTATTAATTAATGGCCTATGTACTGTATATATTATTATAGTTTACAACATATGTGTTTTTATGTGTATTTGTGTTAATGTTATCTATTCATGTCGAGTGCGCGCACCCTCTGCTCTTTGTAACTTCTTTATTTTCCTCTCCATCCAAAGGTTGCCTGGAAGAGATCGCTTTTAGCGATAAGGCCGCCCATTGTTGCATTTCTTATTAATTTGTGTCTTATTCTTTTTGTATCTGTTTGTTTGTGCGCAATAAAGATTTGTCTATCTATCTATCTATCTGTTTTAGTGCATAAAGAATAAATAAATAAATAATTAAATAAAATTTCCACTAATAAGTAATTTATTGTTTTTAAATTAAAATTATGCTTTATTATTATACCAATAATGATATTATACTAATTTTATTTAAAAAAAGTGTTTTTTTTTTGGAAATTCATAAAAAAGCCGATGAAAAATTATAGAGTATTCAGAATCATGTACTGGATCCCTAGTATCGGTTTTCGGTACGATGTCCCTTACACCCCGTATATAAACTAGATAAACATTCACGAACAAAATGACATCTAAAATGTGGTCGCAGAGGTTGCAAACTTATCTGTGCTGGTGGCGGAAACGTGAACTAACGATTTTATAATGATAATGACTTGTAGTTTGACAGTTTCATATAGACAGTAGCGACACTCCTATCGGCAATAATAAATTTGTCAGGCTGTGGCTTGTAAGGAAATAGCGACACAAGGGCGCTATTTCTCGCTACCACTTTCTGGACCGTGACACCAAATCTAGTTTAAATATTATATCGATGCGAATGACTGTTTATTATGACTTACTTGGCTCCTTTCTCGCCGATCGTATCCGATGGGGGCGAAGGATCCTTATAGGACTCATCTTCCGATTCTGAATCCGATATCTCGACTAAGTCCTGAGATAACTTGTCCACTCCCAACTCCAGCAGTGGGCATAGATCTTTTATACCTTTTATTAGATCCTGTGAAAAAAATAAATTGCATAGGTAGTCCGGGCCTAAATTACAAATCTAACTGACGCACACAAACTTCAGTAATAGTTAATTCTAACCATGTTCAATGTTGAACGAAGGCCTCTCCCTTAGAACAGAGGGGTTGCCATAATCCCCACGCTTGGCAGGCGGCTCGGGGATATAGGTGGTAGGTAATCCAATAGAAAGTCGCTGCTGCCCGTCTTCTTGTTTTCCCTTAGTCGCCTCTTACGGACACCCGGATACTCGGATACCACACGGGGCGAGTTACATACATATAATTATATTGATACACGGAATAATAACCGATCAGGGTGTTTATTACATACCGTATATGGTCATGTATCTATTTTCTTTTGGACAAATGAGAATAGAAATAGAAGAATGAACAATTTAAAAGAAAAAAAATACAATGTCAAAGTAAATGATCTAAAAACCATTAAATAACAATTCAAATAATATTCAAAATTCAAATTCAAAAATATTCACTTCAAATAGGCTAAATAAATTGAGATCCGGTGGTAGCTTTTAAAAAAAATTACCGTTTAATTTTTTTAAAAGCTACCACCGGATCACAACGCGGCCTCAACTTAGAGGACCCGGCAAGAAACTCAGTAGGCTTGTCATTATTTCACTTTTTTTTAAGTTTTTGTCTTTGTAACAAGACAAAAACTGACTTGAGACTTTGATCAGCATCAGCGACAGTGTGTCCTGCCGTACGAAAGATAAAAAAATATAAAGAAAAAAATAAAAATTACGAGGAAAATACAACAAACTAAAAGGCCAAAGGGATAGTCGGACCAGTCCCCCCAAGCAGCACCCGCGCACGAGTTGACTCGAGCAGCAGCCATCATTCCCCCCCCCCCCCCCCACCGGTAAGGAGGTGACCCGCCGTAATATTACACACATACGCGTCGAATACAAAACCTCCTTTTTTTAAAGTCGGTTAAATAGTAATTCTTTAGTACCTGTTTCCTCTCAATAACGACCATGGCGCAGGCTTCGCAGACCATAGCGTGTCTCTTGCGACCAGTTTCATAGAAGGCTATGGTCGCGGCGTCCGCTACTAACGATGCCGTCAAGCCGCTCTGACATTCGTGGTTGACGCATTTGCTGCCATCGCGGGGTTTTTCGGGTTCTTCTACTTTATTAGTTGCTTTAACCTCGTTTGAAGATGGTTCTGGGGAACATTTTTCAGTGAAACATACTATACTAGTGTTTTTTTATCCGACTCGATCGAAGGACCATTGAAGAGCTATCGAAGGACCATGCGTTCATGCCTGATATTTAATTTGGTTTGTACAACAACTTAGCCGCAGGCGGGACAGTTGTCTGATGGAAAACGACACGGCTACCCATAAACTAAGATACATACATACATAACTTTGACGGGCCTGTTGGTCTAGTGGTTAGACAGCCTCGTCACTACGTATTAGGTCGTGGATTCGATTGCCACAAAATTTCTGGGTATTATTTATTTATATAAGTATATATTTACAAAAAAAATATAGAAGTATTATTATCAGTTGTCTGGTTACCATAGTACAGGCTCTAATTTGAGATCAGATGACCGTGTGTGGATTGTCCCAGAATATTATTATTATTATACTAGTAATTTTTTATCCGGCTCGATAGCTCTTCAATGGTCCTTCCATTGAAGAGCTATCGAAGGACCACGCCTGATATTTACTTTTGTTTCTACAGCAACATAGCGGCAGGCAAGCCAATTGTCTGATGGAAAACGACACGGCTACCCATAAACTGTGTACATCTCTTAAAATATAATAGAAAATCTTACCATCTGGCGGACTTGTTTCTTCCTCGTCTGAATCCAGACTGAATATTTCCAAAGACAATTTTGGTTTAGAACGAACCTCTTTATCCGGCTTGTCAGTCACCTGTAAATAGAAGATTCAACTATATTTTATGGTTTAAAATATTCTAAAAAGTAAAAGTAAGCAGTAACAGTTTAGTGGGTAAGCGCTTGCTTTGGAAACAAGGTGCGCAGGTTCGAACCCCGGCTCGCAACTCTTAATTTCTTTAATTAATCATCTGTGAATCGTCTTTGTGCGATTGTTATTAGCTTTTGGTCAAGGAAAACATCGTGAGGAAATCTGCATGTCTAAGAAAGCCTAACTAGCTTTCGAATGACGTGCGAAGTCCGCCAACTCGCACTTGGCCAGCGTGGTGGACTATGATCTAAGCCCCTTCATCTTGAGGGAAGGCCTGTGCCCAACGGTGGGACAAAAAATAGCCATTAGAATATTATTAATGAGTTTTACAATTAACAAACCCCAGAATAAAAAAGGCGTGTTTTAAAATTACATCATGGATTTAAAACCTTACCGTGGTAGTCTCTGGTATAATAAGTGTAGACTCTGCTGCCGTGCTCCTAGTCTTTATCGAGACTTCACTTGTATTGAGTCTTGCCTGGAAAAGAACCTAACATCATAATCTAATTTTGAACAGAAACAAGATTCAGAAGTGCTAATTGTGTAGCCTGATGATTTTGGTAAAAAAAAAACACCGTTGTGCTATACCATCTCAGCATCAGGGCCCTACCACCTAGTGAATATATCCCACCAATCACCATTAACCCAGTTTATCAGAAGTGGTTAAATTAACCCAGTTTATCAGAAGTGGTTAAATTAACCCAGTTTATCAGAAGTGGTTAAATTAAGCCACTTCTGATTAACTTGAAATTATCCAAATTGGTACTTACTGGTTTGATAGGGGGCGGTCTGGGCACCCCACTGATCACGATTTCCCCCTCCTTGGTGTGTATCTCCGACGTATTTCCGGCGGATGTGCACATCACGTCGATCTCGCTGGGTAAGTTGATGCTCGTCACGCCATCTACATCCGGCTTGTGTTCGATTTCTTTCTTAACTTCTTGGACATCTGTCGAATAGTGCAATCATCATTAGCCGGAGTGTCCACTGCTGAACAAAGACCTCCCCTTGGAACGCCACAATGAACGACAATTGGCTATTGGCATCCACCGGTTACCTGCGACGCGCACAATGTCGTCTGTCCACCTAGTGGGAGGCCTGCCTACGCGGAGTCTTCCGGTTAGTGGTCGCCACGCGAGAAATTTTCTTCCCCAACGGTGATCGGTTCTTCGAGCGATGTGTCCTGCCCATTGCAACTTCAACTTGCAGATTCTGAGAGCTATGTCTGTGACTTTAGTTCTTCGACGAATTACCTCCGAGAGAGGAAAGAACGCCAAGCGTAGCTCTCTCCATAACTCGTTGTGTGACTCTGAGCTTCTCTAAAAGGACAGCAGTTACGGACCACGTCTCAGTACCATATGTCATCACATTGAATAGTGTACGACAGTGTAACAGTTTTAGGACATAACGAATCTTTTCTTTAACTTAACATATGGTAAAACAGTAGGCTGACGCTTAAACGGTCAACCCAGCCGGTTTGACACTTTTCCTATGACGACTTTTTATTGGTGAGGGAACCTTCACAAGGCACCCAGTCTGTGTAGGGGCGGAAGCCGGATTCTGTGGGTTTTTAGTAAAAACCCACAGAATCTCTGGAGAGAGCTGGTCTCCGGGGGTACTTAGTGGGTAAAAAGTTTTTACCCACTAAGTACCTTTTACCCACTAATTAACTTTTTACCCACTAAGTACCTTTTACCCACTAATTAACTTTTTACCCACTAAGTACCTTTTACCCACTAATTAACTTTTTACCCACTAAGTACCCCCGGAGACGCTCCGTTCAGAGTTCACCAGATTCACGCCCTCGGTAAAAAGACCAGCTATCTAGAAAACTAAACTTACCGTCCTCGGAAGAGCTTTCCTCCAAGTCCACGATGCTGAATACTGGCTGTGCAACCTGTGAGACTTCAAGTTTCTTAGTCTTGCTTGGAGACTGCTTACTTTGGTCTGATGTTGGTGCTAAAAGAATATTCTATTGTTACAAGAGGCATGATGACTAAAAAATATGAAAAAATACTCTATAATGTACTTACGGGTCTACTATTGCCGAAAATAATCGTATTTTTGTATTAAATTTACAATTAATAGCAATATTTTCAATTTTTAAAATAGAGTTCGAATTTCGTTCCAAAACGATGGCCGGTGCATGGCGCCATATTGTGACGTCACTGCGGTGTAAATAAACATCTGTCTAGGTATAGAAGTGAATCATTGTATGAAAGAAAAAGTTGAGATGACAGTTTGACAGTTGTTTATTTACACAGGATTGACGTCATTCACTCTGATCAGCGTTTATTACAAAATGGCGATTAGCTGTATTTGAGTAATTTATTTGCTTAAATATCACGAAAATCTCTCTATTATTATGAAAATGTGATGCATTTTTGGAATCAGTGCAATCTGTTCTAACATTTAAAACCACAGATTTATTGGTATTGTGTTGCAGTCATCATGCCTATTAGCACTCAGTTTTAAATGGGAGTTGTCAGACTTCATATTAAGTCTGACAACTCCCATTTAAAACTGAGTGCTAATAGGCATGATGACTGTTTAAAAAGTTCTTTAATTAATACAATTTTCCGATTCCATCGATTGATACGACCATTTCAAAGCCGAGGAGAATGGACTTTACCTTACAGGACATAAGGTCGATAAGCTTATGTGTATCTATATTTCTTGCGCTTGTAGACAGTACTTACCTGTGAGGTGTCCGGGTAAGAATTAGGATAGCAGCATAGGTGGTAGGCAATCTAATAGAAGGACGCTGCTTCCCGTCTTCTTGTTTTCCCTTAGCCGCCTTTTACACACACCCAACGGGAGGAGATGGGGGGTGCTATTCTTACCCGGATACCCCACGGGGGACATTCAAGAATATGCGAGAGATATTAGCATAAGCATACTAAATGTATAAGTCGAGACAGTAATATTAGAAATTTATTGAAGTGAAACTTCTTATGCGACTTCCAAAAATGTTATCACATAACGCGTTGAGCGTTAAATGAAGGTGATAGGCGTTAAGTGATAGGTGTTAAACGATAGGAGATAGGCGTAAATTTGTTAAGGTTATGAAAGCGCTCATGTGACGCCGTCACTGAGTGAGTGGGTGAATGGGTTTCAGTGTGTTTCAGTAGGTTTCAGTGGGTTTCAGTGGGTTTCAGTGGGTTTCAGTGGGAGTGAGTGAGGGACCGACCGACCGACCGACCGATCGACTGAGCGAGAATGAAGTTTCACTTCTTCCGCGCGGAGGGACCCCACGCGCGCAATTTTTTTTTTTTGCGATGGATTGATATTCTTTTTCAATAATCGTACTTTACATCGATACAGTATTTAAACTAGATTAGGTGTTACGGTCCGAAAAGTGGCACACAGTAATAGCGCGCTTGTGTCGCTATTTCTTTTCACATATTTTTGCCGATAGGAGTGTCGCTACTGTCTATATAAAACTGTCAAAATACACGTCATTATCATAATAAAACCGTTGGTTCACGTTTCCGCCACCAGCACAGATAAGGCCGCGACCACATTTTAGATGTCATTTTCAGTGAATGTTTATCTAGTTTATATATACTGATGGTATTTTTATACACATTTGATATGATACTTTTAGACTTTTGCGTTCCATTGCCATTACAAACACCAGGTGTCTACAAAATTAATTGCAGCTGTGGTAGCTCCTATATAGGCCAAACGAAGCGGACTATCGCAGAAAGGGTTAAGTAGCATATCACCGCTGTGAAGAACCGTCAGATTAGCAAGTCAGCGATTGCCGAGCATATACTTCAGTCGGATACAAATCACTGGATTGAGTTTCATCGCCCACAAGTCCTTTCCACCGATCGACACTTTTATTCTAGAGTTGTTCGTGAAGCGATTGAAATTAAAAAATATAAAAATTTCAACCGGGAAGATGGCTTTAAGTTATCAGCTACATGGGAACCAGTGATTAAAATGACAAAACCTCGCTATTTGCCGGCGGTTAAATATACAGATACTGTGAGTGTAGTGTGTAATGGGCTTAACGTTACAAGTGAAAGAACGGGGGTAGACGAAGATATTTCTGCCTCGCGCACGGAGCCGTCTCGCTGAACCAGTCTGCTTGTGGAAACGTCAAGCCAAAATATAAGGTAAATCGCGTTAATTCCCGATAAAAATAAAGTTTAACATTTGATATGAGTCTCTAACTGAGCCACTGATAGCCAGTTCTCACGGTCTCGTTAATGATCAGTTGGTTAACCTTCGTCAGGTAAGGTCAGACCATAGATGGGTGACCGTTTAGTGCCATTTGAACTGAGCGTCTCCATGCTTCGGAGGGCACGTGTAAAGTCTATCCCGGTTGTTGTCATCTATTGTTTGTCCATTTTATTATTGGTTTTTTGACAGCTCGACGTTTGACGTATATAGGAACGTGAACATAGTAAGTGAACGAAATAATCGATATCGAAAAATGTACATTCGATTAAATATTTTTCACACCACCTGCTCGATAATGTTAATGTTCCATTATGTGTCATATAAACTTGACATAAAGTAGGTCATTATATCCCTATAGTCTAGCCGGGTAATAATGTTGTACTAAACTCCCTTGGGTAATAATGTGATTTGTTTTTTTTTGTCCTTTAGTTCTCCCTAATTGGGAAGGCAAAAGGTTCTAGCTCATACAGCCTTGTCATAAGTAATCTCGTAATAAATCAATTTGTAGCTAGGCCTAAGCCAATTCATCATTAAATTGCTGTCATTTTCCATTCATGTTTTCAGACTGAAGCCAATTCTTCATTAAAATGTAATTTGAGTTACGAACGTCAAATATTTTTTTACCACGGAGACTCTTTACAGTAGGTATTTATACCACTCTCTCTAAGCAGAGACTTGCACGAAAAAATACCCGAGCCGGGTAAAGGAGCCGAATTGGAGCCGAACCTTGTTCTAGGTTCTAGAAAAGAAAAAAAATAGATAAAAAGAAGGCGCTAACGCGCGCTGTTGATATTATTTTAATTCTAGCAGTTTTGTATTTTACTGTCTCGCCTCGCAGTAGGTGTGGGCGCGAACGCTGGAAATCGGTGTGTTGATATTATTTCATTTCTAGCAGTAAGTATTTAACAATAATAATAAATACACTTCATTGTACCATTGAGATTTTACACCAAAAATTATGATGTAAAAAGGTGGCCCTAACGCTAAAAAGCAATGTCTTCCAGATAACCTACTAAGCAATCTCTTTCGTGTATTTGTATTTCATTACCTCGCAGTAGGTGTGAAAAGTAGTATATTCTCCTCGGGTATAAAGGTGTCTTTGTCTTGGGCGAGCTTGAATCTCTCGCTGTACTCAGGATTCTAGTATTAACTCTATACTCCCTCGCTACGCTCGGGAGTTACTAGAATCCTTCGTTATGCTCGCGATTCAATTTCACGCCCGTGACATAAGACACTGCTTTATCCCCTTGGTGCATAAACTACTATTTTTGATTCTGACGACTCATGTTAATGTTTCAAGATTAAAAATTTGTTGTTTTTCTTTGTTATAATATGCATGAGGCCCTCAAAATAAAATGAATGAAAGTTAATGTAAATAAGACGAAGTAATGAAAAGTAATGAATAAGTAATAAATAATAATATGTAATAAATAATAATAACAATAATAAGTAATGAAAACATATTACACCTTATTTACATATTAGCATTTATTTCTATCGATTATTTGTAATCTGTGGCACAATCGTAGTTATCGTTATGTGTGGCAACTCACTAAAGTGCGGTACGCGTCCATGAAGTACAATATTATTTCTGTGAATTTGTCAATGATTTGTAACTTTAACAATACGAATCTTCATGGGCGTCAGCTGTCAAAAAACCAATAATAAAATGGACAGAGTATAGACGACTTATTTTTTTTTCTAAATTTCTCAAATGTTTGTTTGATTAGCACTATAAATATGTTCACTCCATGTACCTTAATTCAATCATTAGTAGAAACTTTGTTGGCTAGACGTTTTAATTGTATGTTCCATATTATGAACTATTTATGCTGTTTGTTTCTCTTATCTAAATAAATAAATAGACACTCGTTAAGCCAAGTCAGAGGGCTAGGGCAGCTCGAACCACTCTGACACATTGTCAGCCATTCAGCAGACGACAAAACAAAAAACCGGTTAAATGTGAGTCGGACTCGCGCACCGAGGGTTCCATAGCATCATTGGACGTATTAAAGTAATTTTACCATTCGTGTAACACCTCAGATAGCAAAAGAAACCGCAAAACTAAGTTTGTGTGTCAAGGTATTTTTAAGATTACTAAACATCTGTACTACTTAGAAAAAAACATTTTATTTTTCCTGTAAAATATAGATAGACATGTTATCCATAATAATTATGCACGACATGAATTATTTAATTTAATTGTATTTTTTCAAAATTATTACGGAAATGATTTAGACTGACGAATTTTTATTTATTTTAACTTTATAATATTATTAATTTTTCTTTTTTCATTTTAATTTGATATTGTTTAATCTATAATTAATTATTAACTTAATCAATTAAATTTCGTGATATTCACATGCCTTGCTAGGCGAAATAGATCTAAGCACTTTTTATATATATTTTTACCCATTGTACTCTATTTCCTGTGAATAAATTATTATGATTATGATAATTATTTCAGATTTTTCCCTTTATGTACTTGAGTGATGAGAGTATTTTTATTTACATTTTTGATTATCAGCAAAAAAACTAACTAACATAAACCAAAATAAAAATCTGTTTTGAGATGTGGAAATGAAGCCCTTTCATATGATACCCCACTCAATATAGTAAAGTCACTTTGAAATTTAGATGACCCATTGCGAACCCATTAAAAATAATTGCGATGAGGTTGTATAAGTAAAATCTAAAACTATTCCAAGTATCAAATCGATAGAAGAAGAAGAAGAAGAAGAAGAAGAAGAAGAAGAAGAAGAAGAAGAAAAGCATTTATTTGCCCAACACTTAACACATATAAAAATAACAAAATAATAATGGATCTTCAATATTGTGTGTGGACAAAAACGATAGCGTCAGTGGTTCCTGAAATATATATATGTGACAGACAGACAGAAGAAGTTTTTTTTTTTTTATACCACCAAGATGGCAAACAAGCATGCGGCCCGCCTGATGGTAAGCGGTCACCGCAGCCTATGGACGCTAGCAACACCAGTAGGATCACTAACGCGTTGCCGACCCCGTAAAAATTTGTTAACTCCCTTTTTAAAAAACCCCATGCTGTAATTATTTGGGAAAACCTCGGCAGGCAATTCATCCTGCGGGGAAGAAAACTTCTTTGAAACCGCAAAGTGCGGGATGACATTGTTTTTAAGATGTGAGGATGAACTCTTGCGCGGGTGCTGCTTGGGGGGACTGGTCCGACTACTATCCCTTTGGCATTTTAGTTTGTTGAAATTTTTGTCGTAATTTATTGTTTTCTTCTTTTCTCCCTTGCTTTATATTTCGAACGGCAAGACACAATATCGCTAATGTCGATTCATTTGTAACAAAACAATGTTTAAAAAAAAGTGAAAAAATGACAAGCCCGCTGAGTTTCTTGCCGGATCTTCTCAGTTGAGGCAGTGTTGTGATCCGGTGGTTGCTTTTAAAAAATGACCATTCAAAAGTGCTAGCGTTAAGCCTATTTGAAATAAAGATTTTTGAGTTTGAGTTTGAGAACTCCCTGCCGATGGCGAGAGGTGCGATGGTAAAAAGTGGGTATAGAACACGAAAAAGATATATTTTATATTTTTGTCAAAACTCTTACCCTCTACTTTCATAACCCTCACTGGATCCTTTTTATCGGTATCTGTGGTTTCTACGTCAGCTTCATTATCGGACGTGTCCGACAATTTCACTGTCTCAATGTCGGCTTGATCGTTGAAAACGCCCTCTTTCTGTTTAAAAACAATACATAAGTTAATATCATTCAGGTAGCTGTAACAGCTCAGTGGGCGAGCGCTTGCCTTGGAAACAAGGTGCGCAGGTTCGATCCCCGGCTCGCACCTCTGATTTCTTTAAATAATCATGTGCGAATCGTCTTTGTGCGATTGTTACTAGCTTTCGGTGAAGGAAAACATCGTGAGGAAACCTGCATGTCTGAGAAAGCCTAACTAGCTTTCGAATGACGTGTGAAGTCCGCCAACCCGCACTTGGCCAGCGTGGTGGACTATGGCCTAAGCCCCTTTATCTTGAAGGGAGGCCCGTGCCCAGCAGTGGGACATTAACAAGGGCTGGTATTATTATTATAAGTAATTTAATGATAAAATAAGCAAAACGTCCACTTGTGTCTATGCAAGCACTATAATATCTCCTGCGTAGATCGCTGATCTTAATAATAATAATAAATACACTTTATTGTACACCAAAAGTTACATGTCAATTGAACAATACGTTGATGATATCAATGTAGAAAGGAATCTTGTGAAAAATTGAAAAGTTTTGGACTTATCATTCAAGAGGATATTATTAGCATCTTATTAGTCTCCCCCTTAGAAGGGGGGGGGGGGTGCCATAATCCCCACGCTTGGCAGGCGGCTTGGGGATCGCAGTATAGGTGGAAGATAAATCCAAAAGGAAGACGCTGCTGCCCCTCTTCCCGATCTCACTTAGTCGCCTCCTACGACACCCAACAAGAGCCTCTAGTAGCAGTAGTCCGGTTGTTAGTCCGGTTGACCGCACTAGTGCAACTTTTCAGTAGCAGTAGTTCGGTTGAAATATAGCGCCGGACTACTGATACTCTTTAGTAGCTGTAGTCCGGTTGTTAGTCCGGTTGATTGGACTAGTGCAACTTTTCAGTAGCAGTAGTTCGGTTGAAATATAGCGCCGGACTACTGATACTCTTTAGTAGCAGTAGTCCGGTTGTTAGTCCGGTTGATTGGACTAGTGCAACTTTTCAGTAGCAGTAGTTCGGTTGAAATATAGCGCCGGACTACTGATACTCTTTAGTAGCAGTAGTCCGGTTGTTAGTCCGGTTGACCGGACTAGTGCAACTTTTCAGTAGCAGTAGTTCGGTTGAAATATAGCGCCGGACTACTGATACTCTTTAGTAGCAGTAGTCCGGTTGTTAGTCCGGTTGATTGGACTAGTGCAACTTTTCAGTAGCAGTAGTTCGGTTGAAATATAGCGCCGGACTACTGATACTCTTTAGTAGCAGTAGTCCGGTTGTTAGTCCGGTTGACCGGACTAGTGCAACTTTTCAGTAGCAGTAGTTCGGTTGAAATATAGCGCCGGACTACTGATACTCTTTAGTAGCAGTAGTCCGGTTGTTAGTCCGGTTGACCGGACTAGTGCAACTTTTCAGTAGCAGTAGTTCGGTTGAAATATAGCGCCGGACTACTGATACTCTTTAGTAGCAACAGTTCGGTTTGTAATATTAAGAATAAAATTGTGCTTCAAAAAAATGCTTCCCCGGTTTATAGTAGACGTACCGGGGAATGCTTCCCCGGTACGTCTACTATAAACTTGTTAGCACTAAACCATATTCATATGCTCACACAAGACAAGGCACAAGATTATGCAACTCCTGTGTGTTCATTTTAAAATAACAATAAAGTAACAAAGTGTATTGTACAATTTTATTCTTAATATTACAAACCGAACTGTTGCTACTAAAGAGTATCAATAGTCCGGTGCTATATTTCAACCGAACTACTGCTAATGAAAAGTTGCACTAGTCCAATCAACCGGACTAACAACCGGACTACTGCTACTAAAGAGTATCAGTAGTCCGGCGCTATATTTCAACCGAACTACTGCTACTGAAAAGTTGCACTAGTCCGGTCAACCGGACTAACAACCGGACTACTGCTACTAGAGGAACAAGAGATGGGGGGATGCAATTCTAATTCAGCACACCACGGGCAGGGGTGGGATATTATTATACAGGGCTAAAATGGGTTCTTTCCTGTA
Source organism: Furcula furcula (assembly GCA_911728495.1). NCBI lineage: Eukaryota > Metazoa > Arthropoda > Insecta > Lepidoptera > Notodontidae > Furcula > Furcula furcula. The sequence continues at coordinate 5,220,678 of OU452270.1, forward strand.
GTTTCCCATATGGCACAGCTATCCAGAATTTGATCCCTATTACTGACACTAACAGATGGTGGTATTAACACAGGCTGATGTTTTTGTTTTCAAAATCAACGGGTTCGATTCCTGGCTAGGAATATTATTTTTTTAATCAAATCGGAACCATAAATCCTTTGGGTATTTTTCGCGATTCCATAAAGTCGGATTAGGCCATCCACACCCAATTGGAAAATTCATCCTGTATATCCCATGTCACTTGCAAAAGAGGCAATTCTAACGACATCATCATCATCATCAGCCTACAGTCGTCCACTGCTGGACATAGGCCTCTCCAATACCACGCCACTGACCACGATCCTCGGCTTTCCTCATCCAATTACTGCCCGCCACTTTACGTATGTCGTCACTCCATCTAGCTTGCGGACGTTCCACACTGCGTTTGCCGACTCGCGGTCTCCACTCAAGAACTCGTTTGCTCCAACGATTATCGGGTCTACGGCAGATATGGCCAGCCCACTGCCACTTCAGCTTGCTAATCCGGTGGCCTGTGTCGATAACTTTGGTTCTCTGTCTGATCACCTCGTTCCGAATTCGATCTTCAAGCATAGACCTTTCCATATCTCGCTAACGACATACAATAATCCAAAATCTATCAATCCACATGCCATGCAGTAGCGGACTAACGGGGGGGCGGAGGGGGCGGTCCGCCCCGGGCCTCGGGTCCAAGGGGGCCTCCAATCTCCATAAGTTATTTTAAGTCATCGAAGTTTTTAATACCTACTAAGTATTAGAGAGTGCATCATACCTAGATTCAATGCGTAGCATCATAGTAGTCTGTGCCTAGATTATTTAAGAGTTCATTTCAGGCGCACAAACTCTGTTATTCTATGACAATGCGATATTTAAATCAAAAGATTGATTTGTGACAACAGAGTTTGTGCGTCGGAATTCTTAAAGCTAGTTTAAAATAATGTAGCCAATTTGTACCCTCAGTTAAATATCAAAGACGGCCATGATGTTATGTGCTGTAAGTATTGGGAAGTTTGGAGTTGGGGGCCCCATGATGCACGTAACCAAAATTAGACAATGTACCTGTGGTACCATAGTGGTCTATGCAACATGGAATTTACACAAAATGTAGAATGATGATAACCCAATAAATTGGTGGTTTGTTGAAGAAGAAGAATTAGAATATACAACAGTGACAAATTAAATGAATGTAGAGTACAGCCATGTTTTATTTTAAAAAAGCAGATGTCTGCTGGATACAAGAATGTTATAAGTTTATATAGAGTAGCACATCGCTGGCTGGACATGATCGTTGGATATGAATCACTATGCCAAGTACACAAGTACATCTGAAAGAAATTATTTACTTCAAATAGTTAGCGCTAACACTAGCTACCATCAGATCACAACGCGGCATCAACTAAGAAGATCCGGCTCGAAACTCGGCGGGCTTGACTTTTTTCTTTTATTACACAGCCTGTTTCTTCTTATTTTAATCATACCATCAGCCACGGCGTGTTTTGCCGTTCGAAGGATGATACACAAAACGAGACATTCGTGCCCTGGGAGCAGGAATGTGCGCTTCCTCCAGCACGCTCATGGTACTCTCAATGATGGACGCAGATTCTACCTCGAACGCATCGTCACCTAACAAGAGGTCGCATTTAGTTGGGACTTCAAAATAGTATTGTTCTTAGGATGGGACGCACAGAGCACCCGACCTGTGTCGACCGCGACCCACGAGGCCTCGTTACTTCGTCTCACTACTGGCCCCCTTCTGGGACATTAGCGTCCCACCGAAAGACCGAGAGGAATCAATGTGGAGACATCGATAGATCGGTTTGATTGGTTGACATTGATTGTGGTGTGAAATTGTGGATGTAGATGCTGTTGCTGGCAGAAAATCGTGTCCAATCCAGCTGACCAGTATACGCCGTTCTAAGTCCCACGCAAAATATACTTGGAGCGCATGTTGGGTACAAGCTCACCACAATGATGGCAAGTCGTTGTCACCGCTAGCCTCATCTCCCTCAGATAATCACTGAAACGCCCAGATTATCTAAGTGAGTGTACAAATTATTCACCCACTTTTCTGTTGCTGCTAGGCTTCGAAGACTGGCAGGACAACACGATAACTCTTTGCTCGTGTAGGCTCATCAGAAGGCCATGAGCATAATTGTCCAAGTGCGTGTCGTCACTCCTCCTACTGGAGTTAATTGAACGCGGGTATGCTTGTACCCCGCTGGCAGTGGACGCGAATTTGAACACCGCAATGTTTACAATCTGCTGTGTTTCTGTATCAGGTCTTGGCGGCAGAATATCTGATACTGCTGTGGTGTGTGTGTGCGTGTGTGTGTGTGTACCTGGGTGGCTCCTTACATACGGAACCTATCATATTTTTCCTATCGAAGAGAAAACCTTTAAAGGGCACCCTGCCCCCTTATGTAGGATTATTACCGAGTAAAAACTTTCGGGTGGCTACGAGAGAATCTGGGCACTTCCTCAGAGTCTCACTAGCGCCGGACACTCGCTAGAACATGTCCCGTAGGTACCACCACCACCTATTAAAATCACATACATAGTAATAATAATATCCTGACCCAATCCACACACGTGCACACACACATCCATTTTCTGTGGGATGTTCAGGGCTGGAAAGCGCACCAGGACTGTTTAGAGTATGAGGATATAGGACATTCCGGTATCCTTATACGGACGCGGACGGCCATCTTGCGCTGCAGGCTCAACATCTTTTTAGACGGAATGATGTATGTCGAGGTTGCATACTATCACCACAGCTATTTACCATTTTCTTGTTAATTTGTTTGGTGTACAATAAAGTATATTTTATTCTATTCTATTTAATCTAATTGGTGAATATATAATGAGTACAGTTTTTAAAGACTGGGACTGGGTATTGGAGAGAATTATTGAAATCCGCTTTGTAGATGACGCCGCAATTACAGTATCTTCGGAATCTGGCCGAACTTCTTCAAAAAATTGAGGGCATCAGCAGGAGTAAGACAAAATTGACAGGCCCGTTGGTCTAGTGGTTAGAAACCTTGTCCGCTAACCGATGAGTCGTGGGTTCGATTCCCACCAAGTGTCTGGGTGTTATTTATCTATTTAAGTATGTATTTACAAAAAAGATATATATATAAGTACTAGCGACCCGCCCCGGCTTCGCACGGGTGTAATTGAGAAAAAAAAGAAGTGAATAATTTAAAGTTACTGCCTTTGATTATAGAATTTCTTGTTAAATAATGTTTGTAGCTGACTTTTCGTAACGCAATATGAACAAATTATGTATAGAAGTGACGCGTGAAAGGGCTACGTATAGCTGCTTGTCCATGGGCAAAGTACTCAACGCTTAGGTTTAAGCCTGCAACGTTGAATCTCTGAGCTTGCGATTTGTTAATTGTATTTATAATTTTATTATAAACTGCAAACGTGTACCGGTGCACAATTCCTTTAAAAGTCAGTCGGGGAATTCTTACCCACTAAAACCCCCGCGGCTATCACGTCGGCACATTAGAAGGCGGACCTGGGCTATCTGTCGGGATCTGCACCAGCTGATAACACACAGTGCCTTGACTTTGAACCCGCCGCAGGAAAGGCACATTATAGCTCCCTGAGAACCTGTCATGGTGCTCACGGTTACAGGGGCACGGGGAAGCCTTTAATGGGATTTACAGGACCCTGTTGGTGGTCAACCGGGTATGTAGGATTCTTATACACTAAACCCCCAACGGCAGTGCAATCAGCACATAAGAACCCCTTCTTGGGCTATCCGGTGGGATCTGCATCATGATACAGTGGCTTGCCTTTGACCTCGCCACCTGGGAACTTGTCACCGTGCTCACGGTTACAGGGGGGAAGCCTTCAATAGGTCCCCGGGACCCTGTTGGCGGTCAACTGGGTTATGTAGGAGGAGTAGGAACTGTATGTATGTATATAGTATGTGTCCCCCACGGCTGTCCACACAAAAGAGTATGCACCGTGTATCCCTCAGTGCAAGGCAAGGGCCTTTGAAGCCGCTGCCGGGAGCGCATTATAGCCCTCCGGGAATCTGTCACCGTTGTCACAGTTAAGGGAGTAGCGGGGGAAACATCCAATATGTCCCCGGGATCCCGTGGGGAAGTCAAACTGGGTATTTGGGATTCTTACCGACTAAAACTCTCGTGGCTGTCACATCGGCACATGAGAGGGAAACCTGGGTTCTCGGGTGGGATCTGCACAAGGTGTCCCTGAGTGCCTGGCCTCTGAGTCCGCAAGCATATTATATCCCAGATTTACCTTATATTATATGGAATGATACAATGTGACCAGATTCAGTATTTTAATACTTTTTACTCTTTTTTAACGTCGTTTTTGAAGATCATTATCGGTATTTTGCTGGAAGTCAGTATTTTTTATTGGGGAAAAAAATATGCTAACATTGTAAGCAGTTATCCTCGCGAAAATTGTTCAGGGACTTGGCCAAACATATTCTATATTACATTTATGAGCGTGGATCAATAAATTAGAGACAAAACATTACGGGCTGCTGTGTTGTATTGTTATTTAAGTACACAATGCTTAACAGTCTGGACTTTAAGTTTTTAGTTGTATGAGGGGATGTGGGAGGGGATAGTTAGATCCGTATATAGTGTGTATGAACACAAACCTTGGGAACACTAAAATAACATATTCTTGTTATATGTCTGCTCAGTCCCTAATGCGTGATATTTTACCTTATGTATTAAAGTTATCCGTGTACAGTACCTAATTTACGTACTAAGCAAATCTGAGTGTGAGTGTGAGAATATTTGTACCGCCATCGGTTGAGTAATAATACTGCTTTTTAACCCTGTTAAGGGATAAATTAAAAAAAAGGATCCCCTCAATGGCTTGCCTTTGAGCCCGCCACCGGGGGGCACAATAAAAAAAAACCTGTCACCATGCTCAAAGTTTCGGGGACCACGGGTAGACCTCCAATAGGCTTCCAGGATCCTGCGGGCGGTCGACCGCGGTGTGTAGGATTCTTACCCTCTAAACGGCTGTCCGCAAAAAACATGGGGCTGCACCGTGTACCCCTCAGTGCAAGGCAAGGGCCTTTGAAGCCGCTGCCAGGGGCGCATTATAGCCCCCCGGGAATCTGTCACCGTTGTCACAGTTAAAGGGGTGGTGGGGGGTACGTTTAATATGTCCCCGGGATCCCGTGGGGAAGTCAAACTGGGTATTTGGGATTCTTACCCACTAAAACTCTCGTGGCTGTCACATCGGCACATGAGAGGGGATTCTCCGGTGGGTTGTGGGTTTGGGCGGTTAGGTTTAGTCAATGTAAGCTATGTAAGTTTATTTACTTAGATAAAACTTAAAACCTTCAATGAAAAAATATCTAACCGATGGTGAAAATCGCTGCGTGGTTTAGGAGGTGCTATCGGATATAGACAGACTCGGATAGCGGCTTTGTTTCACACTATGTAAAGATACTTTGACGTCGTTGGTCCCCAACACCAGCCAACCTATAGAAAAAACCCTGACTGACAGACAGACAATAATTCCAATAAAGTTTTGGCTTTTTATATCATACGTACAATAGGTGCATGCATATTGTATTCCTACCCAAACAGACATTTTGAAAATATATTATCATTATTTTATTTTTATTTTGTTATATTTGGGAAACAAACAAATGATATCACTTATTACTAAATATAAGATCCAATAGTACATAAAAATCTATTCAGTTTCCACTAATAACTAAATCATAACATTAGAGAGAAACTAACCACGTATATGCAGGATTTTAAATTTAAAAAAAGTATTAAAAATATATTAGAGATAAAATGTGCTGGAGTTAATATGAGTTAAATATTTAAAACATCGAATCTTAATATAAATAAAAAAATCAAAAACAAAGTTTAAAAATACTAAATGAAAACCCGTACACGGGTAGCGAACCCGGACAATACGTGTTTAGAGGACGCTTCCGTAACCACTTGGCCAAGGACGTTTTGTTTAAAGTTTCGAAATATCTTATCATATTTGTACCGCCATCGGTTGAGTAATAATACTCCTTTTTTTACCCTGTTAAGGGATAAATTTAAAAAAAACATGAAATACAAATTCAATTAATTTTCTTATCGAATGTCTGTGCAAAATTTCAAGTCAATAGGACCAAGGAATCGCGTTCTCCCATACAAACTTTGCCCCCCTGTTTGACCCCCTTACAGGTTGAATTTCGAAAAAACCCGTCTTAGTGAGCACCTACGTCTTAAAAGGAACCCCCATGCAAAGTTTGAGACTCCTAGCACTTGTAGTTTCTGAGATTTCGTGATGAGTGGGTTTTTGTCTACTCTTTTATATAATAAGATTAGTATCAGTTGTCTGGTTTCCATAGTACAGGCTCTGCCTAGTTTGGGATCAGATGACCGTGTGTGGATTGTCCTAAGATATTATTATTATTATTGATATTCATCGACCGTAGCGGGACCATAGAACGATCCATCGAGTTGCGTGACCTAAATTTGAGACCGTGTGTAATTAGAAGAAGCCAGCTGTAAAAAAACTCGAGAAGATATGGAAGAACAGAAGTACCTACGAACCGTGCCATAAAGATCAATTTAATGCGTACTCTGGTCTTCTCGTATCTTTCTATATGCTATATGAAACCTGGACATTAAAGTCTCGCATTCTTCGAAGAATAGATGCATTCGAAATTTGGTGTTGGCGCAAAATGCTAGGCATATCGTGGACCGAGCGTCGCATTAATGCTTCTATTCTCGAAGAGCTAAATATAAAGAAGCGGCTTTTCACTGTCAGCGTTAAACGCGGCCTCAACTTCACTTGATTGGGTAGGAGAAAATCGGACAGCGTAGACAGGCTTATCGTGACAAAGGCGGCAGGAGTAGCAGAGGACGCATGCTGATGCGATGGGCAGACACTATCACAGTTGTTACGAGAATGACGATACAGGAAAGCATACAGAGAGCTCAAGATCGAACAGCATAGAGAAGAGTAGTGACAAAAGTCTGCATAAGACACGTCCCTCAGTCATGAGGTCACAACTAAGAGAAAGAATATCACTATAATTTACGAAAATATTGTCTGTTGACATTTAACGTTTCCACTCTGTACAGCCTATATCACTACCACAGCTATGAAGAATCTGACGACATATCACAAGTCAAATGCATTGAGCCGTTTAGGCTGTAGTCCGTGCCAAAGAAATAGACATACATACCCAATCACGAAAAACATAGCCCTCCTTCTGCGCCAGTCAGGCAAAAATACGTCACTTTCTGACCGGGGGCCTCATTACCTTTTACCGCCCCGGGCCCCCGACAGGCTTAGTCCGCCACTGATGCCATGTCAAAGTAATAGAGATACAAACACTCGAAAACAATTACCCTCCATTTGACGCGGTCGGGTAAGACGTTCTTACCTCTGCAAGAGCTTCCGGAGATTCCTCGATTTCTATGTCCATTGTGTCTTTAATTTGATCATTGTCTGTGGTCGCCTCTACAGGTTCCTGTAAATTGGTCCGACATTTACTAAACAACGAAAGACATTCAGGCCGTTTGCCCAGCGTAATCTACACGTCTGACTAAAGGTAGCATTCGGTTCTTAGGGACTGCGACCCACTAAATAATAATAATAATAATAAAATAAATTTAAAGTAAAAAACTTTTTAAAAAACAAGCTTTTATTTAAATGCGCTAAAAAGAATAAAATAAACTTTTCCTTTAAAACTTTTAATATCTATTTATAACGTCATTACACAATTTATATGATATAAAAGCTTGTCGCGAGATTATAGTACCTACTCGTACTTACATAGTTTGCAAATTTTAAAACAAAGTCAATAAAATCTAATTATTAATTTTCTTGTTTATATTCTTATAGGTAAATCTCGCGACAAGCTTTTATATCATATAAATTGTGTAATGACGTTATAAATAGATATTAAAAGTTTTAAAGGAAAAGTTTATTTTATTCTTTTTAGCGCATTTAAATAAAAGCTTGTTTTTTAAAAAGTTTTTTACTTTAAATTTATTTTTAACTTTTTAGTTTTTGCTGGATAGGTTTCTCAAATCAAATCAAATCATCTTTATCTTTATCTTCACAATAGGTATGCATGAACTAACATGGGTGTTTTTATTATTTTGATTATGTCCTCTATGGTCTACCTTATTAGGTATGCAAAAGTTGGTTTATATAAATCTACAATTTACTATACTAATAAATAATTAACTAAGTATTGGAAATTATTGAATAATTGCAATAATAGTATTGACGACGACCAAACTCGTTAGGTTTACTAGTGGCTGTTCCAGGGTTTCGTCCCGTCACCCACCCACTTACCAAGTCTATTATCAATTCCGCTTATATAGGCAAAGTGAATAGAAGCTCCTTAAAGTAAATCAAATGTGCCCAAACTCGATGGGTTTACTAGTAGCCATTCCATGGCTCTATTACTCTTACGAACCGTCTCGAGCGCAGGTATGATGACTTCCAGCCTCCCGAACAAGCCAGGTTCCGAAAAGGCTTTAGTATCGTAGACCACATTAATACGCTCCGCCAGATTATACAGAAGACCGAGGAGTATAATCGGCCATTATGTCTAGCGTTTGTGGACTACGAGGAAGCCTTCGATACAATCGAGACCTGGACAGTATTGCAGTCCCTCCAGCGGTGCCGCATTGACTATAGGTACATCGAAGTGTTGAAGTTTGTACGTGTGTTCGTACAGCAACGCCACCATGTCGATCCGACTACAGGACGAGAGTACGAAACCAATCCCATTGCTGCGAGGTGTGAGACAGGGAGACGACATTTCTCCGAAACTGTTCACAAACGCATTGGAGGACGTTTTCAAGCTCTTGGACTGGTACGGATTCGGCATCAACATCAATGGCGAATGCATCACTCATCTTCGTTTTGCCGATGATGTAGTCACTATGGCAAAGTCGCTGGAGGACCTCGTCCTCAGTACGATGCTCGGCGACCTCAGTAGCGTTTCCCAACAGGTGGCTCTTAAAATGAACATGGACAAGACGAAGATCATGTCTAATGTCCATGTTACACCCGTACCGGTAGTTGTTGGCGGGCCTGTTGGTCTAATGGTTAGACACCCTACCTGCTGACCAATAGGTCGTGGGTTCGATTCCCACCAAGTGTCAGGGTGTTTTATCTATATAAGTATGTATTTACAAAAAAAAAGTATATATGTATTAGTATCAGTTGTCTGGTTTCCATAGTACAGGCTCTGCCTAGTTTGGGATCAGATGACCGTGTGTGGATTGTCCCAGAATTGAACCTACACTCGAAGTTGTTAACCACTACGACAAACTATCCAGTTAGGTCGGCCCAACTTCGACAAAGAGGTCGCCCGAATAATCCAACTCGGATGGGCAGCGTTCGAGAAACTACGCGATATCTTCTCGTCCGAAATACCGCAGTGCCTGAAGACGAAGGTTTTTAACCAGTGTGTATTTCCAGTGATGACATATGGTACTGAGACGTGGTCTCTAACGGCTGGCCTTTTAGAAAATTTCAGAGTCACACATCGAGCCATGGAGAGAGCTATGTTCGGCGTTTCTTTGCACGACAGAATCCGAAATGTGGAGATTCGCCGAAGAACTAAGGCTACCGACATAGCTCTCAGAATCTGCAAGTTAAAGTGGCAATGGGCAGGCCACATCGCTCGAAGAACCGATAACCGTTGGGGAAGAAAGGGTCTCGAGTGGCGACCACGAACCGGAAGACGCAGCGTAGGCAGGCCTCCCACTAGGTGGACAGATGACATTGTGCGCGTCGCAGGTAACCGGTGGATGCAAATAGCCAATTGTCTACTAGTAACCATTCCAGGGTCCCGTCACCTATCTTCCAATTCCATCATCAGGTCCTCATTATTAGGCAAAGTGAACAGAACTCTTTAAGACGAATCAAATGAGCCTAAACACGATGTGTTTACTGATAACGATTCCAGGGTTCCGTCACCTACCTTCCAATTCCATCATCACGATCATCATAATGAGGACATTATTAAGAAAAATGAACAGAACTCTTTAAAACGAATCAAATGAGGCAAAACTCTATGTGTTTACCAGTAACCATTCCAGGGTTCCATCACCGACCTTCCAATTCCATGATCAGGTCCTCATTGTTACAAAAAGTGAATAGAACTCTTTAAGACGAATTAAATGAGCTTAAACTCGATGTTTTTACAAGTAACCATTCCAGGGTTCCGTCACCTAACTTCCAATTCCATCATCAGGCCCTCATTATTAGGCAAAGTGAATAGAACTCTTTATGATGAATCAAATGAGTCTAAACTCGATTTGATTACTAGTAACCATTCCAGGGTCCCGTCACCTACCTTCCAATTCCATCATCAGGTCCTCATTATTAGGATATGTGAATAGAACTCTTTAAGACGAATAAAATGAGCCTAAACTCGATGTGTTTACTATTAACCATTCCAGGGTTCCGTCACCTACCTTACAATTCCATCATCAGGTCCTCATTATTAGGTAAAGTGAATACAACTCTCTAAGACGAATCAAATGAGCCTAAACTCGATGAGTTTGCTAGTAGCCATCCAAGGGTTCCCTTATCCACCTTCAAGCTCCATCATCAGATCATCTCGATGATACTATATTATTGTATTGTCACCGGTCCTTGACACATGTGCAAAATTTCAAACGAATTGAACGTGTAGAAGTGGGTGAAAATTGAGTTGCAAGATTCCACCCGAACAAATTACATACATACATACATAGATACATACATACAAACATACATACATACATTGCAAGTTAAATAAAAGCTTTTAAAAAGGGTCAAAATATCTTTATTATGTATAGGCCCCACGGAGTCACTTACACAAAAAACATTTTTACAAACTACCTACTAATAATAATACCGTCCTTTGTGCCGTGTTTTGTCCCACTGTTGGGCTCGGGCCTCCCCTCAAGATGAAGGGGCCTAGGCTGGCCAAGTGCGGGTTGGCGGACTTCACACGTCATTCGAAAGCTTGTTAGGCTTTCTCAGACATGCAGGTTTCCTCACGATGTTTTCCTTCACCGAAAGCTAGTAACAATCGCACAAAGGCGATTCGCACATGACTAATGAAAAAAATCTGAGGTGCGAGCTAGCGTTCGAACGTGCGCACCTTGTTTTCAAGGCAAGCGCTTGCCTACTGAGCCGTTACTTTGTATTGATTAATATGGAGTACCGACAAAGTCGCGCAACCCGGTCGTTCCTGAGGCATTGCCGTGACGTCACGCATAAAGAGCGTCAAAATGGCTGCGCTTTTAGGACTACTACCAAAAGAGATGTTCCAAAATGTATGAAGCCTGGGCTAGGACTTTGTACACTATACTCTAAAATAGGGAAACACACATAAAACAGTTTTTAACTATCCATTTACTTTAATTTTGCTTTATTTGCTTGTAAAACTTAAAATTTTTTACTTAGAATTGCAACACATAACAAAAAACTGGTATGGCGGAAAAGTGTAGTGACACTACACTTTAAACCCGCCATCAAAAAAGGTGGCGGGTTTAAAATATGGCTAGAAGCCAAGAAATTGCGGTTTTAATATTTTTAATGGTGGACTGTATAAGGTGTATTAAACTAGTAAGTATTGAACGCTACTCGACGCTGTAAAACGCAGGTGTAAGTCAAGGAAAAAGGTAGGATTCAGCTAGCACCACTCACCTGATGATTAGCTGGTACCAGGCACAATGTGTCGACACAAAAGTTCACAAAACTTCACAATTATAGGCAATAGAAGCACTCTCGCGGCGGCGGCGGTGTGCTGTAGGTCTCGTGGTTAAACGGTAACTAAGCGGATATAGGCCACTCAAGGAAGAACGGGATTGGTTGATTTGGAAATACGTCATTTACGTCACAAGAGAGCGTTCAGAAATGCATGATTAATTTAAATACCAAACAACCTCCCGGCTTTGAGGTAACCTCAAAAACAAAATAAAAATAAACCCAAAAAGGGGGAAAACATATATAAGAACATCACCATTAAATTAGGTGTATGCGTGCGGTAATATAATCTAATAATGCGGAATATAAACTAAGTCATAAGGACAAAAACTAGAGCGAAGGATAGTGCTTATATCAATAATAATTGTAACTTAAACTAGCGATAACATAAAGAAAACTACTGCGTTGGTAGCGGACAAAGTCGCACTACAGGACGCTGCAGAATGCCACTTTTGGTTTTCACTTCAGCAACTCGAATTACACCGTCTTTGCCGGGAAACAATTTAGTGATAACCCCAAGCGGCCAACGTAATGTCGGACAGTTCTCTACAATGATGAGAACTACTGTACCTACAGTTACAGGATTTGCAGGTGTGTTCCACTTTTCTCGCGACTGCAGATTATGTAAATATTCCGTGCGGAATCTCTTCCAAAACGATTGGACTAATGAGTCCATTAACGAAAAGCGCGTTTGAAGAGTCATGCGATCATTTTCTAACGTATGAGCGGGTAAACATTCCAGCGGAGCGGTATGTATAAAATGGGCAGGTGTCAAAGCGGACATCATAGGAAAAGTAGCTTTTGGTTTTAACCTAAAACATGCGTTACATTTATGTATGCGGGAACGAACAATACGGCGGGCGGATAAAATCCAAAAACGTTGTCTCAGTATTGAAAGTAGTAGTTGCGGACCAGCGTGAAAGTTTTTCTTATGATAAAAGTCAATTATCAAATTAATTATGTGACCATTTTTCGGCAACAATATGGGATGTTTATGTAATTTTTCTAATGATGCGTTATCTAACCGACCTCCGACATATAGAATGCCGTCATTCATGTATGGCGTTAATTTGCGAAGAGCTGAGGAACAACCTTTTCCTTTATCTATAAGTTTAATATCATCAGCGAATGAAGCGTGTTGAACGGCCTTAATTATAACAAGTTCAGCAGCGTCTAAATTTTGCGCGGTTATTACATTATTGCGGGGCAATTTTCTTAGAAATCTTAACACATACACTACAGTGCGAAGTAACTTATTCCACGAGGATACTCTATAACTTAATGTCAGAAGTAAATGCTCAGTTTGCGCGGCGGCGGCGTCGCAAGCGACGTGAGATAATGTTTTTTCTTCAGGTAAACATGAGCTTTGCGGTGAAAATTGCTGAATTGGCCATTCACTAATAGGAAAAGACATCCAAGATGGGCCTTGGAACCAGAGATTATTCTCTATTAAGCGTGAGGGAAGCAGCCCGCGAGATACACAATCCGCGGGGTTTTCTACTCCTGCGACGTGATAAAAATGATCACTTGGCAATAAAGATTGACATTGCGAAATTCTATTGGCGACGAAAGTATTAAATCTGTGTGGGGAAGAGTGAACCCAGCACAGAGCGACTTCAGAGTCAGAAAATGCGTAAATATTATTTATTGGGTGTCTTATTGACAATGTATTGACCACTGAACGCACTAACTTAGCGAGCAGTGTTAAGGCGCAAAGTTCAAGTCTCGCTAAAGTCACGGTATTTACCGGAGAAACGCGGGATTTTGAACAAACTAACGTGACTATAGGGGGAGAACCTTCATTAGCTACGTGAAGGTATATAACGCAGCCAAAACCTTTTTTGCTAGCATCAGCGAAAGCGATTAGCGAAACGACAGAAGAGTCCTTAATACCCATATGACGCGGGAATTGAAGACCCGAGATTAGCGGTAACTCTGAAATATATTGTTGCCACAACTTGACAACAAAAGAAGGCGGAGACTCGTCCCAATAAATTTTGAGGAGCCATAATTGTTTAATTAATAATTTAGCGAATAGCGTTATGGGACCGACAAGACCCAATACATCATAAAGTTGTGCGGTAGCGGATAGCATAGAACGCTTTGTACAAATAGCGGGCGGTTGAGATACAGTAAAAGTAAAATTATCAGTAGCGGGATGCCAGCGAAGGCCTAAAATCTTATGAGTGTCATTATCGTTAAAAGAAATATATTCTTGTTGACGATGACTTGCGGGTATGTGTTCCAATAATTCGTGGGAATTACTCGTCCATTTAACTAGATCAAAACCACCGGCTTTGAAAAGTTGGATTAATTGTGTTGCTGTCGCTACAGCTTCATCTAGCGTTGAAGCTGTGGAAGCAAGGTCATCCATGTATATATCGAGCTGTCTTTCAATAAGACTAGCTGCGAGAGGATAGTTAGCTCCTTCATCTTTTGCTAACTCACGCATGACGCGAAGAGAGAGAAAAGGTGAGGAACGAAGACCAAAAGTAACACGAGTAAATTCATACGTTTGCAAGGGTTCGTCATCAGAAAAGCGAAATAAAATTCGTTGGAACTTGCGGTGCGAATCTTGTACATGTATGCAAAAATACATTTTACGAACATCAGCGAAAAAAGCAATAGAATATATTCGTACATTGAGTAAAATATTGAAAATATCAGTTTGTAAGTTTTCACCGGTATGCAAAATATCATTAAGTGATAAACCGTTATCCGACTTACAACTGCCGTCTATTACTACACGGAGCGGTGTGGATGATTTATCCTCCCGAATAACCGGGTGGTGAGGTAAGTAAAAACAAGGCACATCAAACCTTATCATTTCTTGCGGAACAAGTGTTAAGAACCCTTTATCTAAATATTCCCTAATGACGTCATTGTAACGCGCGCGAAGTTCAGGATTTCTACTAAATCTTCTTTCAAGAAGAGAAAATCTTTTTTCAGCGATTTGAAGCGAATTACCTAATTTTTCTGGTGGATCCTTAAATGGCAAAGCGACAACGTAACTGCCATCAGGATTGCGAGCGGTATTAGAGGTGAAAATATTTTCACACTCATTATCTTGCGGACTTATATACTTGGTAGAAGGCAATTCTTCCATTATCCAAAATTTTTGAAGCATGTCATTAAGCGGTTCTTGATTAATTAAATGAAAAGAATGCGATTTATGAGTAGGGGACTCCACATAAGCGTCGCCCATTATTACATAACCTAGCGTTGTTTCTAGCGCCATAGGCGCGTGCGGCGTAATTATTTTATTTGACAGTAATATTTTACAATAGGTATTTACCCCCAAAAGTAAGGAAATTTCCCCAGGTACAAAGAACTGGTCATCAGATAAACGTATCGAAGATATATAATTAATCTTATTTAAATCAATCTTAACGTCCGGTAATTTCCCGGTAATGTGAGGCACTACTAACGGTTCGACTTCATATACGAATTCATTATCGAAGCGAGATGTGAATTTAACGTGAGTAACGCCTAATATTTTTTGCGATGAACCACCAATGCCATGAACTTCGGTAAAGCGGTTTTTTCCCGATATGGGTAAAGATAAACGTTTGCAACAATCAAGCGAAATATAGTCACTTTGTGACCCTGGATCTATTAAACATCTTACATAATATTCACGTCCATAATTATTTATTACTTTTATTTTTGCGGTCGCTAATAAAGCAGCGGTTTGAGTGTGATTAATATCATTGTTAAGGTTTGTAATACTGAACGACAAGATCGTAGTAGACTCCAAGCCCTGAGTGCATACACTATCACCCGAGTTGGACTGCGGATTAATTTCGATCTTATTCGTAGAAGGATTAGAGGTTAAATTACAGTGAGCATTACGAATACCCGAGACGGCCGGCTGGGAAACCGGTTTTTGATTTAGCGCTTGCGCTTCATATTTAATTGTAAAATGTAATAAGGAATGGTGGCGTTGATTGCAATGTAAACATGTACGTTGCGAATTACAAAAACTGGACTTATGTTTATTACTTAAACAATTCGTACAAAAACCATTTTGTTTTATGTAGTTATACCTTTCCTTAGGCGTTAATTTAGAAAAGCGCGGACAATTAAACAAGTGTGTGTGTGTCTTATCTTGACACATAACGCACGGTTGATTGTTGTCAGTATTAATAAAAGTTCTAGTAGGACCACTGTTAGGTCTAGGTATATTATGTTTTTTATTATTATTAGAAAGTTTGTTTGCGGTAGGTTCAAATTGTTTTTGTATATTATTAAGTATCTTACTTTGCTCTTGGACGAAACTGATAAGACTCTGATATGTAGGTATATCAGTTTGACGTTGCGACAATTCAAAGGCTTTAACAGTATCTGCATCTAATCTCTGCAATGCTAATTGCAAGCACATAAAGTCTGTTAAGTCATTTAATTTTAACTGTTTTAGCGCTTTAATTGAGGAATCAAAATTATTAATAAATGATTCTAGATTTGCGGCGGAGCTAGAAGTAAGCGGTTTAAATCTTAACATATGATTAAAATAAGAGACAGCGAGTGAACGAGTATCGTTATATTTTTGTATAAGATTATTCCAAATTATGGGATAGTTTTCTGGCGTAGCGGACAGCCCAGCGCAAATTGCTTTGGCTTTATCAGTAAGTTTACCAACTAAATAATATACGCGTTCAGTATCCGTTAAATTCGGATTATCATGAATAATACTTTTAAATTGTTGATGAAACATAGGCCAATGACGAATATCGCCATCAAACGATTGTAATTCAATAGGCGGCAACTTATTGTGGTAAGAAGAAGGCTTGGATTCAGTCTTTATCGGAATATTAGAGTCTTTCTGTAACTTAGAAAGAACCCCCTTTATATGACAGTATAACTCTTCAAATGCGATCCAGGTTTGATAATCAACGGAACTGGTGGGGTTGGCTTGTAAGTAGACATTATTATAATCATCAACAACCTTTTCGAAATCAGTACGTAACGTATCTACATTACTAGCGTTTAACAAGAATGTATCACGCTGTTGTTCATCAGCGATAGCCGATCGCGACAATTCGTAAATTTTTTGCAAACGCGAGAACATTGCTTCTCGTTTTGCTCGAAGAATGACAACCTTTGGGTCCTCCCGGCATGGCGACCGTTCTTCACCCCTAGATTTACTCATTATTCAGCGGATTAATTTAATAAAAGCAGGCGATAATAAATAAAGTATGCGTTTGTTGGTTTTAATAGCTTAAAAACCAATTGCTATTAAATTAAAGCGGTACCTAAGTATTTATAAACGATTAAGTACAACTAAGCGAATGAGTTACCCTAACTACCGAGATATGCACCTATGAAATTATTTAATTAGCTTTAATAACCTATAACCAATTAAATAATTAGCGAGCGTAAAATATAATATTATTAATAACTTAGCGTATTGTGAAGTGAAAATGAGCGCGTTAAGTAGGTAGGTGGCACGTATTAGCTGCGACGCGAGCCAAGCGGGGCACAGAATACTACCTGCATACAGCGTATGATTGTAAAGAAAATAATTTTAAGTACGTAATTACGATTATCAATCTATAAGCACTGTCCTTCAACACAAATAAATGCCTGCGAATTAGATTGCAGAAATCTAGAAGCGATTGAATATACTTATGACTTATGTATATTATCAAAGCGGGCGGGAATAATTTATAATTAAATAGGCTTTTAATTGTTATTTCACAGACAGATAGATAATTATAGCGATTAGATAATCGAATAATGAAACCATTGGATGGGACCAAAAAAGGTATCAAATCCGGTGAGATGGACCAAAAAAGGTGGCGGGTTTAAAATATGGCTAGAAGCCAAGAAATTGCGGTTTTAATATTTTTAATGGTGGACTGTATAAGGTGTATTAAACTAGTAGGTATTGAACGCTACTCGACGCTGTAAAACGCAGGTGTAAGTCAAGGAAAAAGGTAGGATTCAGCTAGCACCACTCACCTGATGATTAGCTGGTACCAGGCACAATGTGTCGACACAAAAGTTCACAAAACTTCACAATTATAGGCAATAGAAGCACTCTCGCGGTGGCGGCGGTGTGCTGTAGGTCTCGTGGTTAAACGGTAACTAAGCGGATATAGGCCACTCAAGGAAGAACGGGATTGGTTGATTTGGAAATACGTCATTTACGTCACAAGAGAGCGTTCAGAAATGCATGATTAATTTAAATACCAAACAACTTCATGATGATTAATTTAAATACCAAACAACAACAAAAAATACACATGACAGTGGTCATGTGTATTTTTTATTATCAATGGCGTTAAAAGTATTTTTACTACAGTACTCTTTGTATTTTTGTTTCTGTTTTCTCATACATCATTTTAATAATTAAAATATCAATGATAATCAATTCACTACACACAATACACGCACACAATCAACTGTGTCAAGTGTGACAGCAGCAGTAGCTATTGACAGCTGGCTGGCTGACAGTTTAATTCGGAATTAGTGAAACGCCATCTTAGGACGCCATGTTGAATACAGATTTAAAATAAATGATAATTACATCGATATACTATACCAACTAGATTAGCTGTCACGACCCGAAAAGTGGTCACGAAAATAGAGCTACGGAGACGGCTGTCGCTCTATTTCAAATTAGTACGAGCCGACAACAGGATGTATCGAAATTCCTTATTGCGCGTTTATAAACTGTCCAAATAATATAATACTTATCGTAATACTAAAATTGCAGATGGAGATTTTTTTTTTCGTTTCGTGTTCTTATTACTACTAGTTTAAATAATAAATATAAGTAAGATATCATTATAATACGAAATAAAAATTATTTATTTGATATTTTCTCCGCTAGTAGTTCGCAACTGCCATGCCGAGACTGACAAAATTAATGTTGCTGATAGGATGTCGCCACTGTCTATACGAAACTGTTAAACTACACGTCATTACCATAATAAAAAAGTTAGTTCTCATTTTTGCCACCAGCACGGATAAGTTTGTAAGTCAGTACACACACAATGGAAACACACCTGTTTTGAACCTTATTTTATAGTGGTTAAGATTTTCTTTTAAATGAGTACATTTTTGTTTAAGTCAAAACAACTACTTTTTTTCGTATAGCTTTGGCGATTTTATTGATTTTTCTTTGTCTCCGATGTAAAGGTTTTATGTGCCAACATTACTGCATACAGAATTAGACTTTATTACTACATGTGAAGGCTTCTATTAGTCCGACGTTCCTAATTATTTAAAACTATTTTCTACAATTTCTAGCTACGTGTATAATTGTGTAAGTATATGTAACCGCGACCACATTTTCGATGTCATTTTGTTCGTGACAGCTAATCTAGTTGGTATAGTATATCGATGGATAATTATAATTAAAATTACAACAATGATAGTAATTTAAACGAAATATTTATATTTTTCCTGAATTCCATGGATTTTTCTAGATTTTTTGAGGTGGTGTACATATTCCTAGCCCATTTTGCAACAACTCCTTTAATAGAATTAGTAAAAACACACCTTTTTATGATGTTAAGCTAATTCAGCAGTAACAGTAAGCTCAGTGGGCGACCGCTTGCTTTAGAAACAAGGAGCGCAGGTTCTTTCAATCATAGGTGCAAGCCGGGGGCACCTCTGATTTCTTTAATTAATCATGTGCGAATCGTCTTTGTGCGATTGTTACTAGCTTTCGGTGAATGAAAACATTTTGAGGAAACCTGCATGTCTGAGAAAGCCTAACTAGCTTTCGAATGACGTTTGAAGTCCGCCACCCGCACTTGGCCAGCGTGGTATAGCCTGAGCCCCTTCATCTTGAAGGGAGGCCCGTGCCCAGCAGTGGGACATAAACAAGGGCTGGTATTATTAAGCTCATATAATATTATTATGATGTTTTTTCGGTGTCATAGAAAAAAATAACAGAAGAAGGATATCCTCGTATTTTTCATAGTCTAATAACTGCTGATCCAAACTGCTATTAATACCCCACGGGCTATGACACAAACTATACTAGTGTTTTTTATCCGACTCGAAGGACCATTGAAGAGCCATCGAAGGACCACGCGTTCCCACTTAATTTTATTTGTATATGATTTAATCATGTATAATAGATATAAATAAAGTATATAAAATCTTACCTCAACACGTTCAGTGACAGGATCTCCATCTTTCATCTCACTCTCTACATTGCTGATCTCAAATGGAAACTCTGCGGTCTCACACTCCACTGCAGGCGACTCAATCTCAATCTCCTCCGCTTCTATGTTCACTTCCGTCTCCGATTGCTGGGGGTTCGAATCCTCAGACTGTTCAGCTGTTGTCATTTGATTGCTACTTTCTGTAAAGTCATTTTGGGCTCGAAATAATACCTGGGGACTGGAGATTGTTCGAAAACCCATTACCACCCATTTTAGTGTGTGAAAATCCATTATACCACGCATTTTATACCACAACCTGATGATGATGATAACTTTCATTTATCAAATTGTTGATTCAACTGGTTGATATAAGCGAACTGGAAATTCTTAGATAGTTTTTACCCTAACAAATCATTCAGTGGGTGACAATGGGTTTTAACCCCCTTGACCAATTAGTGCATTTTCTTTTTTTTTTTTTTTTTACTTTATTGGGACAAAAAACAATTACATGTTAAAACTTACAAACAAATTGCACTTACATAAATATTAAACATGTAATCCATAGCAATGTCCACAGATTATTATAAAAAGATTACAAGGAAAATCATTTCATCAGCATTACAACTTTGGTTGATTACCCACCTCTAGGGGTACAACCTTGGATCTTAAACTATGCAGAGCCTATGGTTATAGAAGTATTAGTGTATTATAAATAGTGCGCAAGTGCTTGCGTAGACTCTCTCTTTATTTACTAGTGGTCCCTTTCTTTATTAGGGCAGCATATCTATTAAAAATTTAAGGTCAAATGGAGGCAGCCCAACTGAACTAGATGGAGAAGTTAAGCACAATTGACTTAATAATAATTAGTCTCGGTTGCCGAGCAGCAGTGCCATGCAGCTGTATATGGGGACGCGAGTCGCTTACCATCAGACGAACATCCTGTTTGTTGCAAAAAAGAAGTATTAAAATAAAACTAACTTTACGAATTAAATCGCGTTTTTTTTTTATTTTACTAACCTGACGTTTCAAACACTACATACTTCATGGTCACGGGCGGTCTGAGGTGATAGTCACTGTAGTCAAATACGTCATAGTTATTTCAGGGTACACAGGGTCCGAAAGAGTACCAAGGTACGTTCCCGGGGCCCGTCAACACAACGGGATGAAGACACCGTGGGGTTTAAGTCGGTGAGAGTACGACATAACTCACACCGCTTAGGGAACCCCGGGTCCAGGGGCGTAGCTACCGCCGTATTAATTATACGGGGCCCCGTTTACTCTTCATTTGGGCCCCCCCACAATTTTTTTATACAGGGTGTAAGAGACTACGTACCAAAAACTCTTTTATAAGATTTCTCATATTGTCCGTTAGAGCATTACAGAAACCATTTATATGAAAAACTAGCAATTCCTGCGGCTACGCCCGCTATATTTTTTTCCACCCCATTTAACCTCTTTAGGAGTGGAAGTTTTAAAAACTCTTTCTTCATGGATGCTTACATCATAAGAAGAACCTACTGTCCAAATTTCAGCTTTCTAGGTCCAGCGGTTTGGCATGTCCGTTGATGAATCAGTCAGTCAGTCAGGACAAGTAATTTTATATGTATAGATGACAAATGACTAACTTGTTAATTTTTGAGTATATAATGAATACGTGCGGAATAATATTTATTTTTCAAATTACATTGCTAATTTCAATCAAGCCGCCTGCCATACGCGGAGATTATGGCAAACCCTCCCTTCTAAGGGACCTTTGTTCAGAAGTGGACTTTACGGCTGCTGATTATTGTTAATTTTGCACAAATATTTTAATTTATTGTTTTTAAATTGAAATTAGGCTTTATTATTATACCGATAATGATGTTATCCTAATTTTATTTAAAAAAGCGGCATTTTTTTGGAAATTCATGCAAAATCAGATGAAAAATTTCAACACTAGAATGTTCAGAATCATGTACTGGATCCCAGGTATCGGTTTTCGGTACGATGTCCCTTACACCCCGTCTAAGGCAAGCTCCGCCACTGCCAGGGTACCAGGGTAGGGATAAAATCCCTAAAGATCGTTTCATTTCAATGTATTACACATTGAAATGAAACTTCGCGTGAATATCAGAAATCATTAAAAATAAACGTATTTACCATCCATTTCGAAATCATCATCATCATCGGCATCATCATCTTCGTCCTGGTCGTCGTCATCCTCCATCACCCTGGAGCTCTCCGCCAGAAGGCCCAAGCTGTCTGTCACATCGGGCACCTCATCCGAGGTGTCTGGAGTCATCTCATTGGAGATTGGTGCTGATGAAGTTGTTGGAATCACAATTTCGTCTTCGGGTTTCGTGATAGCTGTAAAATGATTATCATCGTCAACCAAAGCCTCCCCCTTAGAAGGGAGGGGTTGCCATAATCCCCACGCTTGGCAGACGTCTCTTGGGATCGAGTAGTGGGAGGTAGTAGGTAATCTAATAGAAATACGCTGCTGCCTGTCTTCCCTTAGTCGCCTCTTACGTAGAACAGGACAAGATGGGAGGGTGCTGTTCTTACCCGGACACCTCACAGATCCAAAATTATTAAATACTTATCAAATAATTAAACTTTTTTTTATCCAAGGCGGCTAACAAGCATGCGGCCCGCCTGATGGTAAGCAGTCACCGCAGCCTACAGACGCTAGTAACACCAGAAGAATCCCTAGCACGTTGCCGACTATTAAGACATTAGATATTAAGTCTCGTGTCCAATACTTTCACCAGCTACAGTGCCCTTCACACCGGAATACAGCAAAGTTTACACAATGTTGTATGGCAGAAACTGACACTGCGGTTGTAGTGACCTGGGCATAGCCTCCGCGGCGCAGTGGCCAACGGCTTGCTGTGCAAACCGGAGGTGTCGCG
Source organism: Furcula furcula (assembly GCA_911728495.1). NCBI lineage: Eukaryota > Metazoa > Arthropoda > Insecta > Lepidoptera > Notodontidae > Furcula > Furcula furcula. Next base: position 5,243,452 of record OU452270.1, read on the forward strand.
GGTTCATCACGCGGGAAACAATAAATTTGTACAGTTGTGCCTTACTTGCTAAGACAATGCAGACCTGGGCATCTACCACCACCTCTATTAGCAATTTTATCATCTTACTCTACATGAGATAGAGACGTCAATATACGTAGTTTAGAGCTGTCACTTGCTATGGAGAAGGTAAGGTGAAAATTATATTGCTATTAGAGGTGATGGTGTAGGTCGTGATGCACAAGAGAGTGCATTTGTGTCTACGCCGGCACATGTGAACTATAATATCTCCCGCATAGATGGCAGATCTTGTGAAAGATTGGCCGCTGTGGTCTTATCAGCCAGGAGGACATTATTATTACTTACCAGAGCGACTGAGAGGCTGTCATGACCCTTGAGTGCTAGCAACCCTAAACTATTATGCAATAGTATCCACTTACCAGAAACAGTATTTGCTGGAACTTCTATCTCTTTAGTATTCTCCAGTTGTTCATTTACTAACTCTTGCGTTTTAGAGTCATCTGCAGTCTCCATTTTAATATCTTTTGAACTGTCACTGGTTGAAGAACAAACTACTTCCACTCCAGCATCTAAAGATAATGATTTAACTTGTGTAAAAAATTATACAGCACAAGGTGGCAAACCCGAATGCGACCCGCCTGATGGCAAGCAGTCACCGCAGCCTATAGACGCTAGCAACACCAGAAGAATCACTAGCATCTTGCTGTCCCTAAAGACATTAGATATTAAGTCTCGTCTGTCCACCAATTTCACCGGCTACAGTGCCTTATAGCCTATTCACTTTTGAGCCCTCCTATTTTAGCAGACAGGACGTCTTCCTGTTTGATGCAAATAATTCTAGAATCTGTATGAGAATTAAGTAATACCTTGTTTTTGTCCCAATGTTGAGCATGGGTCTCTCATCATGATGAGGGGGCTTAAGCCATAGTCCACCACGCTGGCTAAGTGTGGGTTGGTGGACTTCACACGTCATTCAAAAGCTAATATAATTAGACTTTCTCAGACATGCAGGTTTCCTCACAATGTTTTCCTTCACCGACAGCTAGTAACGATGCACACATGATTAAGTAAAGAAATCAGAGGTGCACGCCCGGGTTTGAAACTGCACACCTTGTTTCCAAGGCAAGTGCTCGTCCACTGAGCTGTTACTGCTGTGAATGAGAATTAGTTACAATGATTAAAAAACAAGTTACCTTTGGCAGATATATCTTCCATTTCTTTCCCATCTAACACAGTGCTGTTAGTGCACTGCTCATTCGTAGGATCAATTTCAGATTGATCCAAATTGATTGATATGTCTGTGTCATCAATGTCAATCAGTTCTTGCGTTGGTATTTCTAACATAACGTCTGGTGTATGCAGACGGTGGTCTGTTCTGACGAGATTGCTGCAGTTCTCCATAGATATATCATTACTTGATGTTAAGTCATCATTAGATACAGTTTTTATATATTTATCTGGTACTTCAACACCTTTTTTAATACCTTCTGACTTTGAAGTATCAACAACTACATTGGGTTCATTAATGTCATCTAATATAGGCTTATTTATCTCAGTTTCATTAACTTTTTCACTTGCTGTATCTACTTTATCATCATATTTAGTGCCATTATCATTCTTTTCAATATTACACTGAATATTGTCTTGATCATCAGTAGGCTCATCAAGTACTTTAGTGGATATAATATCTAGTATAGATTTATTTAGGTCAGTTTCATTTATTTTTTTACTGATTGTAAGTGTTTTATCATCAGCTACAGAGACATTATCAGTTTTTGCAATATTACATTGTATATTCCCTTGATCATCAGCAGGGACAGCCAGCAATTTAGTGGGTATATTATTTTCATCTAGTATAGGTTTATTTAAGTCAGTTTCGTTTATTTTATTACTGATTGTAACTGTTTTGTCATCAGTTTTCGAGACATTATCAGTTTTTTCAATATTATTTTGAATACTCTCTTGATCATCAGTAGGCTCAGCAAGAACTTTAGTGGGTAAAATATTTTCATCTAACATAGGTTTATTTAAGTCACTTACATTTATTTTTTCACTAATTGCAACTGTTTTGTCATCAGTTTTAGAGACATTATCAGTTTTTTCAATATCACTTTGAATACTCTCTTGAACATCAGTAGGCTCAGCAAGAACTTTAGTGGGTATAATATTTTCATCTAATATAGACTTATTTAAGTCAGTTTCATTTAATTTTTCACCAATTGTAGCTGTTTTGATATCAGTTTTAGTGACACTATCAGTTTTTTCCACACTGCATTGAAAGTTCTCTACATTATCAGTAGGTTTAGCAACTTCTACTGTATTAATACTAGTCTTATCTTCTTTATCATGTTCAGTAGAAAAAGACTCATTTAAATCATCTTCAGTAATTTTTTCCTTTATTATATCCATTTTATCATAACTCTCTGTAACATCATCTACTTTTTCTGTACTGTCTATAATACTTTTAATGTTCTCATCTGCACTAGCAGATATATTAAGCATTGTTGTATCTGCTATAGATTTTGAAGATTTATTTAAAATACCTTCTTCATCATATTGCGAGTCTATATCCATACTGGACTCATCCATGAGTCTTTCAACATCTCTTTCTTTGTCACATTCCATTGTGGCATCTTTTACTACTTCATGATCATCATTAACTAGAAAATTATCATTACCCTCATCATTGTCCCATTTCAATTCCATTTCATCATCACAATCATTGTATTCGATTTTTATATCAGATTCTTCACTTACATTATCAATTTCCTGTTCTATAGGATCTGTTATAATTTCAGTACCAGTTTTAGATATTCTTTGTTCATTTAAACTAATATTCTCAGATATTTCATCATTTTTTTTACTATCATCATCTATAGGAACCATATTGTCATTTAATAATTCATCAGTGACTGTTTGATGATCATCAGCATCTTTAAGAAGTTCTTCATCAATTATATGCTCATCTGACTCCTCAAACGACTCAACTGATTCTATAATTTGATTTTTATCAGTATTACTACTTAAATTATCAGTGGTTATCACAAAACTTTTTGATTGCTCCTCAAAATCTATAGTCTTATCTATTTCTTTAGAATTATCCTTTATATTACTTTCAGACACAACTGCATGATCTCCAGCCTTTATAGAATTGTCTTCAGCTTTTGTTGTTTTTCCATCATCCTCGTGTATCTTTTCTATTGGAGCGAACGCTTCTTCGATGGCTTCGTGTTCTTTGGAAAGATCTGATATTTCAGATTTACCGGCAAAATTGGCCTGTACGTTAAAAGTGTTTTCAGGTAGACTTAAATCTGAATTGTTGTCTGCTGCAGGAATAATCCTATCACTTACATCTTGAGTTGAAGAGTCGGCTTCTTCTACGGCACTCATGATTTATCCAGGAACCTTAGATGAATCCAGGAACATAGGACTTATAAAATGTTCTATCAGTCAAATGTAAAGAAACTGCTAACAACAATATACACTTACAAATAAACACACACTGCACAGGAATTGCTATTGATTGAATAATTAAGGTGATCTCTTGAGTAATTTAAAATACACGCTACAAAAACAAAGCGTCCGCCAGAGACGGCATTTTATTTTATTGACTTATGTCACTTTGCTGTCTGTCAATGTAATTTTGATATCATGACGTATAATTCGATGTTGCTATTTATGAAATTGGTTTAGTATTGGAACCACTCGCTGCGGAGCGGAGGGGTTTAGTACACAGGCATAAGGATGTTAAAAAATAACCGATTTTTATTTTAATCAATTATTATTTTCTAATAATCGATTTTTTATTGCCGATTTTTATAATAATATTAATCGATGTTTAGTAAATCGATTATATAAATTACGTGTTTAAATCGATTTTTAGAAACAGCTCGTATCTATGCGACCGATGAAAAAATCTTGCAATAAGTTTCAATTTTATAAACAGGGCCATCTAATGCGTTAGGGGAAAAATCTCGAATTAAGTTCATACGTATAAGTTCAATAAATAAAAACGGCGCCATCTGTATGTATGTAGGTATCTTAAAGGAGATTCTAATTACTCTGAGGTAGGTATGTATGCGTGTAAAGTAGTTTCAGTGTAGTGTGACCAGTTTAGCAGAATTGAACCCTCATGTTAGGGTTTAGCCGAATAGGTCGCAGAATATAAAAAGTTAGCAGAATCTAATAAACTTCAGCAGAAATCTAACAGAATACGGTAGTTAACACATAGAACGCCAAGTACCTGATACGCAACGGATTTTTCTATTGGTATGTTGCCTGACGGTGGTTTAAGGGTTAAACAATAATTAACAGGGTTTTATTTGAATAGTTGCTCAAAACACGTAAATATAAATCCAATTTCTATTTATGTTATTAAACTTCGTGTTCTAAACCTGCGCTAACCACAATTTCTTGTTTTACATTCAACTTTAGCCAGTACGATTACGAGTAAACCTGATTTATATCACGGGCTAATGCCTATCCAATTTATAAATAAAACTGATACTAATATTTATATACTTGTTTTTGAAAATGGATATGTGCATAGATGAATAACATCCAGATTTTTTGCATTTACTATGTACCTTTTAGTAATACATGAAAAAAACGATTTTTTCACAGAAATCGATTATTTATTTTTATTAAAATCGAATTTTGGCAAAACGATTAATTTTGAATATAGAAATATCTATTTTTATTTAATCGATTCTTTTCCATTAATCTCACATCCTCACAGGCTTAGTACTTAGTACTACTTTTCACACCTACTGCGAGGTAATAAAACACAAATATTGCTAGAATTAAAATAATGACAATATTTTGGGACCTAGGCAGAGCCTGTACTATGGAAACCAGATAACTAATATTAATTAATAGTGAAATAACATCCAGACACTTGCTGGGAATCGAACCCACAACCTATTGGGTAGCGGCCAGGGTGTCTAACCACTAGACCAACGAGACCGTCAATAATATCAACATAGTGATTTGCCGCGTTATCATCTAAATATTTTATTTTCTTTTCTAGAACACTGGGTTGTGCTCGTCGCGCTCGGTTCGATTTTCAAATGTTTTGTTTTTCGTGCAGTTCTCTGCTTAGAGCATGGACGTATTATACTAACAGGACTGAGCACTAGACCCAAAAAAACGAGCCGAGTGAGAGGCGTAGAACGGGGGCTGTTTGTTCTCTTCTAATAGGGTGACCATGTATTTTATTGTACATAGGAAAAATATGAGACTAGTCACGGAGTTCGAGAATGATAAAACCAGTAAAATGATGAATTTCAGAAATTATAATAGCGTTCATAAACATAGACAATATTGTAGTATGATCATACGGCGTTTGTGCACTTTGTATAAATGATCGTATAAATATTCGGCAAATTTATAAAATTAGTAGGAAGGAAGTAAGAAGGTGTAGGATAATAAAACGATGAAATTAAAATAAAGAAAAAACAGTAATACAATTAAACATGGCTAACTAAAATTGTTTTATTGAGCTATGGGTGCAAACTAATCTCACTGCCTAAGTTTCTCAATGCATTACATTTTGCATAATGAAACATTCTTAAATTTAAAAATGAATTTGCTAATGCCTTAACTAATTTCAAATCATGCGGCTCTTCGTCTCTGAAACACGGCGTAGGGTGGGGTGGACTGAAAAGATGATACAGTTTCATACGAGAATATCATTAGACTTAAGTATTCGCCGTGAGTTTACCTCGTAGAAGTCTTCAGACTTGAAATGAAGACTGCACACAACTTTTTGTGATGTTTTGGGATACAGGTCATACAACATCCAACCATCTTTGTTTCATTTCTTGCTTTGTCGGAAAGCTGCAATATTAATAATAACACAATGTATGTAATGTTTGATACAGTTTGTTTGTATACCTAATAATGTTATTTATTTTCAAAAATAATCGTTACTATACGAGAGCAAAAAGTAAATAACATAAAGGTTTCGATAAAAATGTATACCTTAATCTAGAATAATAAGAGAATATAGTTTGAAAAGAAAATACATGCAAAATCTGAATCATGGTCACTAGACCAGCGTAAATAAACAAATTATTTACGTATTGCTTACCTGTGAAATGATGTGCCGCAAGCACTGTATGATTCATATTTACAAGCCTTTATACAATACTATTTCACCATTTTCATGGTTAAAAATTGCAGTTATAGCTAACAGTTTAACAAAATGCGATAAGACCGACGCTAAGTTCAACACAACGAAAGCAGCGTAGACGCCATGACACTTGTCTAAGATACCAATTTAGTAAATTATAAAAACTTCTAACGAGAATTAGTTCAGCACCCTTTATTCTTATTGGTCATGAAAAGTATTATAATTTAATAATAAATTACGTTTTATAACTTCAATCAGTTTAACTTAAGATTAAGTCAAATTTAAGTTAATATTTTGCTTACGATCCGTAAAATATTTTATACTACCGTACATAATTTTGTCGTGGGGCAAGTGCGAAAAAGGGACAGAGGGCATCGGTACTGGCTATCTCTCTCGGCTCGTTTTGCCTCTGTTATAATTTGTTTTCAAAAGTAAACCTTATGCCGTACGCATATGTTTTGTTTTACTATAACACTTTTTTGAGACTGCTCAGTCCTGTTAGTATAATACGTCTATGGCTTAGAGTAGTAATTTATATCTGTGGTAAAAGTGTTGAGGAATTTTCGTTTGACGTTCGAAATTCAAACACATTATTACCCAAGGGAGTTTAGTACAACATTATTACCCGGCTAGACTATAGGGTAATAATGAGGCACTTTATGTCATCTTTATATGACATATAATGTGACATTATCGAGCAGGTGGTGTGAAAAGTATATTATATACCGCTAGGTGAAGCAGCGTTAGGGAGGGTAATTATACAGATGGGTGACCAGACGGTCAATCACCGGTCAGCATTATACAATGCTCTTTGAACTAAACGTCTCCGTGCTTCGGTTGGAGGGCACAAATAAGGGAGAGCGTAAAATCTGAGTCCCGTTTTTAACCGACTTTAAAAAAGGAGGTATGTATTCAACGGGTATGTATATAATACTATTAAAATGCAAAATCCATATATAAATCTCGTCTCACGGCATTTGCACTCCTCCAAAACGGCTCGACCAATGTTTATGATTTTTTTATGTGTATACATAACAATATGGTACCAAGGTATAAGAATAAATAGAGGGGCAACGTTTGAACTAACCGTATCCGTGTTTCAGAGGGCTACTAAAAAGTTGGTCCTGGTTTTTAACCGACTTCAAAAAAGGAGGTTATGTTCTCGACGCGTCTTAAGCGGTAACTAGTAAAAAATTAAACGTAATTTTGTTCGGGAATTAGCGCGATTTACCATATATTTATCGGAAGAATCTACTTGAACTGTTCCTTGCACATGGAACCTACCACCTATTAAACCCTACAGAAACTCCCGCGGATGCACATGAGGACAACTTGGTTTCTCCCGTGGGATTTGCACCCTCAGTGCCTTGCCTTTGAGACTATTATAGCCCACGGGAACCTGTCACAGTTCTCACAGAGACGGAGTCGAAAACCCGCCGATGCACCGCACCGTCTTCATCGAAATCGGTATCAACTCATACGTTTGTGCAGTATAATGCACAAATTATATATACTGTATACAAATAATACGCAAATTATCGCGCACCAGATCATGGGAACTGGAGCAACAATAATTTACGTATCCAAAATCCAGCTAACTATCATGTTCTGAAGAGTGTCAGGGCTGCTCCGAGCCCTGCACACCAGGGATGCACACCTCTTGCGCATAGTAGCGTAAAAGCAATCCACATGTACGTCCGCGAACATTCTAGATGCACTACGGAAGTGAGGCAATCACACCAGCACTCTGAACACATTATTGTATTGGATACGTAGGGCGTGTAAAGGCGCCTGCTAATATAAACATAGTTCCATAAATTTATTTTCACCGTTTCTACCTACACCAAAATTAATTCTTTTAGCTGTCATCATTTAGTTGCGTCTACCGTATATTTTTTTATATAATTCTAAAATTAGATCGTTTTCACATACAAAATTGTACTTTTCTTAAAATAGTGTTTTGGTTCCAAATATCTCTTTTTAATTTGCAAAAACCACCAAAACACCAATTAATCCGCCAAAGATTAATCAATGGCGACCGTGACAGGACATTTGAACAAAAGTGGAGCAAAATCCAATCTACCTACGAAGTTTCGGTGTTGACGCAGCGCAGTATTCTTGGTGATATAATCCACTGGCATTCGAAAACTGCAAGAGGAATCATTTACTGCGTTGTAAGGAACCAGCTAAAACCTCAATACTTCAAACAATTTAATAGAAAGGCAAAAACTATTACGACTGAATGTTGCTGAAAGTCTACGTGCTTATAGAGACCAGTGACCGTCAGGTGGAATTCTAGAAGGAGGCTGTACGGGCTAGCTGCTTGGATCTTGTGTCACGTTGGTCAAGTGGAGTACCTAAAGCTTCACACCGCAAGAGAACAAGACAATAAAGATAAGTGCCATCCTCCATCCCTCTAAACTCCTTCTCTAGTGTTTTCATCCATCTAAATTAATCAAAATAATTTCATATTTTATTTGTTATAACTAGTAAAACAACATACCTAACAAGTAAACTCGAGCTAAATTCCAATAAATTATCTAGAATCACCTACCTACAATAGCATAGTTATAATAAAGTCTTAGGAATACATTTAACAGTGATTAAAATATAGTAGTTTAGTGTAGTATAGTTTAATTACATACCTACGTAAATTATTTAAAACGATATACTTACTTAATAAAAAATAAAAAACTAACTAAATTCATCATCAAAATTTGTTTTGTAATGAACTAAATTAATAGATGTTTTATTTAAGTTAACTAACGTTATTGTTTATTGTTCTGATAGCAAATCATTACCTATTAAATTACGCAGCAGATCGTAACACACATAGCTAAGTACTTATCACACAAACTAAGGTATCCTATAAGTCTCCTAAAAAAAAAAAAAATAGCAGGTTACATGTTCTGTCGTTGTTTTATACGTGCTTAAGTAAATTTTATTTGGCCGTAATTTCCAGGAAACGTGTGCCTAGAACTAAGGCGCGGACGACGCGCGACGCCACGCAGCCGCGGCACCGTCCCCGCCTCGCACAGCTGGTCATCATAGTGCTATCAGCTGATCATCTGTGCATGCGCGGCCGGTCTAGTATCCGGCTTCCTATAAGGCTTCGTCGGATAAGGAGTGTGAGAATATTATTTAATTATCTTTATTAACTCGCGTCAACGTAGTTTGCCGTTTGTCGAGCTTGCATTTATTAAAGTGATTTTATTAATTTGCGTATGCAACGGGAAACAAAAATGGCACAAAAACCCGATACTTTAAAGGCTTTAACAATTAGAAGAAGCTCGATAAAGGGTCAAATTACAAAATTCAAGAAATACATGGATAAATGCTTCTAAACTCAAACCCCTAAAAAACATACATTGCAATCATGCAATTATTTCAAATAGTGCTGAAATTGATGATTTGGACGAGATTCTTACAAAATTTTGGTCTCTTGAAGAGTTACCGCAGAAGAATCATTTAAGTACAGAAGATCAGGCTTGTGAAAATCATTTTAATTCTACACATAGTAGGTTAGAGTCCGGCAGATTTTGTGTAGAATTGCCTTTAAAGAACTCACCAGATTGTTTAGGAGAATCATATGATCTGGCAAAGAAACGTTTTTTATATTTAGAAAAACGTTTTAGGAAAAATCCTGACATAAAATTTAAATACGTAGATTTTATACGCGAATACGCCACGTTAGGGCATTTATCTGAATCATCCATTGCTAAGTCTGAAACTGCATACTTTCTCTGTCATCACGCTGTACTAAAAGAATGCAGCGAATCCACTAAATTGCGTGTAGTGTTTAACGGCTCAGAACCCACCTCCTCATGTTACTCATTAAATGACATTCTGCTAAAAGGCCCACATGTTCAAGACTCTCTTTTTTCTATTTTGATTCGAGCTCGCCAGTATCAGTACATTCTTACCGGTGACATCGATAAATTTTATCGACAAGTGCTTGTCTCCGTAAAAAGACCGAAACTTGCAACTCATTTTGTGGAGAGAAGAAGAAACTTTGCCACTAAAAACTCTACAACTAAATACTCTCACTTACGGCACCGCAAGTACGAGTTATTTAAGTACGAGATGTCTCAGGCAGGTGGGAGAAGAGTGTCAGGATCCATTAATCAAAGATATAATTCAGCAAGATTTTCATGTCGACGATTTAATAACCGGTTGCGAGGATGAATTGAAGCTCCAACATATTCTAAATTCAGTTAACAGTGCTCTAAAATCAGCTTGTTTCACATTACGTAAGTTTAAGACAAACGCCCCACAATTACTAAATCAAATATTATCGGATAATAATGAGTCTCTTTATCTCAGTGAATCTACCAGCACTCTCGGCCTGGGATGGAATCCTGCCACTGATGTTTTACATTTTCCGTTTAAAATACCATCCCAGGGTGGTGAAAATGACAAAATTACTAAAAGATTTATACTATCAAATTCTTTTAAAATTTTTGACCCCCTTGGTTTATTGAGCCCTTGCATAATACAGCCTAAAATTATGCTACAAAAGCTGTGGCAAGCTAAGGTTGATTGGGATGAGCCAGTGCCTCAACATATAAAAGAAGCCTGGAAGGAGTTTGCTTGTAATTTACATTTTCCCTCTACGTTACAAATTCCAAGAAAAGTGTTAGGTGAGTGCCCTAAAAATATAGAAATGCACGTTTTTAGTGACGCATCACAGAGCGCCTACGGTGCCTGTGTATACATAAAATCTATTACTCCTAACAATGATGTCACCATAAAACTGCTATGCGCTAAATCTAAAGTAAGCCCTATAAAACCCGTAACTATACCACGCTTGGAACTTTGTGCTGCCCTGCTTGCTGCCAGGCTCTCTAAAAGCGTTGTTGACTCTATAAGATTCAAGCCATCTCGTATCATACATTGGTGCGATTCTAGTATCGTACTGTCCTGGCTAAAGAGTGACTCAAGTAAATTGAAGACATTTGTGGCTAATCGGGTTGGGGAAATCCTCGAGATAGCAGGCAATTGTTCTTGGCGTTATGTGCCAACTGACTTAAATCCTGCAGATATGATATCTAGAGGCGTAAATGCCAGTAAACTCCGGGATCTCGAGATGTGGTGGTCGGGTCCTAATTTTCTGAATTGCAATGAGACTGAGTGGCCCACCATGCCTCTACCTGTCTGTCAGGATCAACCCGAAATAAAGTCAGTTCCTTTATCTATATCTGATCCAATAGTGAATTTTACAAAATTTTCTAAATTTACCAAACTCCAAAGAACATACGCTTATGTCATAAGATTTTCAAATAATTTACGAAATCCAAACAATAAACAATATGGTTATTTAAGTGTAGAAGAATTGAACAACTCATTACATTATTTATATTCTGTTGCTCAGAAGGAGTCTTTTTTGTTATTTATCTAAAGACATTCCGCTAAAACATAATTCTAAGTTGCTTTCTTTGTCTCCATTTTTGGACGACCACGCTTTGATAAGAGTCGGTGGCCGAATTAACGCTTCAATATACCCGCATGATATGAAACATCCCATCGTTCTCGATTCATCCCACCATCTGACTAAGCTCCTGTTTGAGCGAGAACATTTAAAAATTTACATGCTGGGCCTCAGTTGCTGCTGGCGTCTATTCGCCAGACGGTATGGCCTATCAACGGACGTCGACTTGCTCGTCAAACTGTACATCGTTGTGTTCGGTGTAAGCGAGTGCAGGGTAAAGTCTTGCAACCAAAAATGGGGGATTTACCCGCACAGCGTATAGACCCGGGTTTTCCCTTTATTTCCGTCGGGTTGGACTTTGCTGGTCCCTTTTATGTTCTAAATCGCAAAGGGCGAGGTGCTAGGTTACAAAAGGCCTATATGTGTCTATTTGTGTGCTTGAGGTATAAATGTATACATTTGGAGGCAGTATGTGATTTAACTAAAAATTCATTTATGATGACCTTACGCAGGTTTGTTGCACGTCGGGGTAAGCCCATAGAGATTTTTTGTGACAACGGAGGTAATTTCACAGCTGCTTGTAAAGAGTTAGGAACGTTTCTTAAGCAAAATTCGGAATCCCTGTCTGACCATGCATCTCAAGAAGGCATTAAGTTTAACTTCTCACCAAGCTACGCTCCTCATTTTGGCGGAATCTGGGAAGCCGGTGTTAAATCCGCGAAATATCATATTCGTAGAATAATGGATAATAATCACTTAACTTTTGAGGAGATATCTACTCTATTTGCGCAAGTAGAGTCAATTTTGAATAGTCGTCCATTGTGCCCGTTATCTTCCTCACCTAACGACCTTCTGTTCCTATCCCCGGGGCACTTCCTGATTGGAAGACAGCTGACTGCGATGCCAACTCCAAATTTATTAGATTGCAAGGAAGGATATCTACAACGTTATGCTCGTGTGGAAAAAATTAGACAACACTTCTGGCAGCGGTGGCAAAAGGAATATATAGCCGAATTACAAACGCGAAAGAAATGGAAGACAAACATGAGCAATCTTAAAGTCGGCGATTTAGTTTTATTGCACGAGGATCACGTGCCTCCTATGAGCTGGCGTCTGGGAAGAGTGACAAGATTGTTTACGGGAGCCGATGGTGAAACTTCTAGAGTGGCTGACGTCCTCACTTCACGAGGCAGCGTGCGTCGGGCTATTGTTCGTCTCTGCCCATTAACAACGGAAGAAGATCTCTTGTGTTGAAAAGCGGACTTTTCAACAGGGGGGCAGGATGTAAAGGCGCCTGCTAATATAAACATAGTTCCATAAATTTATTTTCACCGTTTCTACCTACACCAAAATTAATTCTTTTAGCTGTCATCATTTAGTTGCGTCTACCGTATATTTTTTTATATAATTCTAAAATTAGATCGTTTTCACATACAAAATTGTACTTTTCTTAAAATATAGTGTTTTGGTTCCAAATATCTCTTTTTAATTTGCAAAAACCACCAAAACACCAATTAATCCGCCAAAGATTAATCAGGGCGTCGTAGGATCCTTGCGTGTAATTTCCCCACAGGCTGTAAGTATAAAATGCTGTGCAGTACGCGCGAAATAGTGTAATTTTAACAGTCAGTGAGTAGGGTGCAAACCAGTGAGCCAGAATATTTACTCTCACTGTCAATGCCCTCCGCTCTCATTCAATGTCTGCATCATCATTGAGCTCGGGATTAATATATGGCCTAAATATTTGAAATGATATGATAACATAAGTATATAATGATGTACTTATATAATACTAACTAATTTAAATGCGTTACTTGTTTGATTTACAAAATGAATACAATAATCTCCATATTGAATTATTAGATTCATTAAAACATTCCATTCTTTGAACCCGTTCATTATTTATCGGTCTTTGCACCACGGATTTATATTTACTTCGTAAAAACACAGGTTCGTGCTTTGCACGCACCACATCACTTCATTTACGTCTGTGAACGTGCAATAAAATGTGTAGGAACGATGAATTCTTTATTTGTGTGCGTATCTTTTTGAATGTGTTGCGAGTTTAATATAGTGTATGTTCATAGAAACATGAAGAGTTTACATTAGACATTTGCAAGAGTGTGGGTGAAATTGTATCTGTGTGTGTTACCTTCGCCTCCCGTACCCCGCAAAAGTGCCACGAAAAATTTGTTCGGGGAATCGACGCGATACTAACTCCAGTGGTATCTCCTCTAAGTGTCAACTCGTTTACGAACGTAACACTGTATCGAACAGTTAGGCCTCATTTACGGAGGCGCGGAGCGTCGCGTGTGGCGTGGCGTCTCGCATCTCTCTCTCACTCCCACAACGCCATATGTTTTAACTCAGTGCGGGCCGCGCCGCCCATCGCAACGCGTGACGCCCCGCGCCTCCGTAAGGGAGGCCTTAGTCATGAGTAGTATCGAAAAAATTATACTCGTAAAAGTATCGAAACAAAAGTTTCTAGGGTATATGTGTTCTGTTCTCAGAGTAATTAGAATAGAGCTAGTATCGCGTCTATTCCCCGAACAAATTTTGCGGGGTGCGGGAGGCGAAGTAAACACACACAGATACAATTTCACACATACCCACACTATAATAAACTCGCAACACATTCAAAAAGATACGCACACAAATAAAGAATGACCTGAACACTTATAGGAGATACCACTGGAGAGAGCATGATGCGCTAACCCCTCTGCCAAATTTTTGTTCATATGTTCAGCTCCTTCTTTATTTGTGTGCGTATCTTTTTGAATGTGTTGTGAGTTTATTATAGTGTGGGTATGCGTGAAATTGTATTTGTGTGTGTTTACTTCGCCTCCCGCACCCCGCAAAAGTGCCACGAAATTTGTTCGGGGAATCGACGCGATACTAGCTCCATTCTAATTACTCTGAGCCTGAACATGAACAAAAATTTGGCAGAGGGGTTAGCGCATCCTGCTCTCTCCAGTGGTGTCTCCTCTTAAGGTTCTGTTCCACATAAAATGTACTTTGCTTGTCTTATGATCTGTGGTAACCTGTGACAGATAGATTAGAAATGTCAGATTGCTTACATCCTCTTTCTTCCTCTTTGGTCGTTCGTCGGATTTTGGAATGTTGGAACGTTTGGAACCGATTCTTTCCTATTTCACTTTGCAAATTCATGTAATTATGCGGAATTTGTGCTCTAACTGATGTATTTTCTTTTGTTTGTTACATTACAATAAAATTATCCAATAAATAGTACCCTAAAAATATATTTTTCCCAACTATTCAAGTAAAACGCGTAGTCAGCTCACATATTTACATCTCAGTTTTTGTGCGCGATTTACTGATAATATCGGTAAAAAACCAACTGCGGATACGCGCAATTACTCGCAAACACCTCACGTTTTACGTCATTGCCATATAAAGTGTGATTTTAAGCGGTCTCTTCAAGTGAAATTATTGTGATCAGGCTTTAGTCTAGTGTGGAACTTGGCTAAGGTTCATGATGAACAGTTTCCTGTCGCCCCGTGTGATGGTCGGAGCAGCGATTGTCGGCATCGTAGGAGCCGCTGGTGTATTCATTTACGAACAAATGTATGCCGAGAAGCGGCGAGCCATGTTAGGTACGTATTTTTAACATTTTGGTGTGAGCCAGCAGCTGTCCATCGAGTACGGCGGCGGGTTTGAGACCCCCGCCCCCGTAAGCACCGTAACAGGTTCCCGGGGGTTAACAATTCCCCCCCCCCCCGGCAGCAGGTATTATTACAGGCGACGCCAGTGCTTTGCCTTTAAATGGTGTACCTAGTGTAGATCCCAATGGAGAGCCCAGAATCCCCCCTCATGTGCTAATACGATAGCCGCAGGGGGGTTTTAGTGGGTTAAGAATTCCATATATCCTGGTTGACCCTTGGCGTGATCCTGGAAACCTATTTAATATTTGCGTCAGAGAGTATTTTTAATATTACTGCATGTCTACATTGTCTGGATTTTTTTAATTAACTTTGTGTTGAGACAACTGGACTATGTTCGATTATGAACCGTAAAATCCATGATGCAGTAAAGTGTTCAAAATGTTGGGATAGTAAAATCAAAAATGAACCATAATATAAACCATAAAATTAGTTTCATTTCAACTCCTTATCCATAGCCTGTAGGCCACAGGTTACAGGCTATGGATAAGGATAATATTTTGAATGTACTTTTTTCAGTAAGCGAAGTAGCAAGACTTGATAAACAAGTGTCTACAATGAGAACAGAACTAGAGGCAATCAGAGAGTTGCAAAAAGAAACGTAAGTTATCATAAACAATAGACAAATTAATCAGTTTCAGTTAAATTACTGCATAGTAAAAATGCTAGTGGTTCTTTAGGTGTTGCTAGCATCTATATGCTGCGGTGACTACTTAATATGATACGGTCTGTATGCTTGCTTGCCAGCAGCTTGATAATAAAGAACCTGATTTCATAATAAAGAATTATTTATTTATTTTATTTTTATGAGGTAACAAATTTTTTTTTTACTTTTTGTTTATAAGCCAAAAACTATGTGATATAAACCAAAATAAAAATCTGCTTTGAAATGAGCAAATGAAGCCCTTTCATATGATACCACACTCTATAATAGTAGTACTACTATTATAGAGTATCTCACTTTGAAATTTTGATCACCCCTTTCAACCCCTAATAAAAGAACAAATTTTTTTTTTATAAGTTTATATAAAAATTATGTTTATTTAATAAAAAATAAAAAAAAAATCTGTTGTGATGAGGTTGGGTAATTAAGATCTAAAACTATTCAAAATTTCAAATTGATAGAATTTGTGGTTTCTGAAATTATAGGTGTGACAGACAGACAATGTCACAACATAAGGGTTCCTTTTTTACCTTTTATGTAAGTAACCCTAAAAACGACCACTGGATCACAACGTGGCCTAAACTGAGAAGATCCATCCTAAGCCGAGTCTTCCGGCTTGTGGTCACCACTCAAGGATATATCTTCCCCATCGGTTATTGGTTCTTCAAGCGATGTGGCCATTATGCCTGCATGGATAAGTAAATAAAATAAAAAAGCTTTATTTTCCATATTAATCGTACAAATCAAATGTTGTGTTAGTATTTATTAGTATAATAATTACTTTTAATTTGATTCATTTTTGTTAGTATTTGATATGGATCCCTTTCGGGTAAAAGCCTCCGCCATCGTATACCATTTTTCTTTATCCTGAGCGTTCAGAATCCAGTTCTTTCCTGCAATTGCAATGATGTCATCTGCCTATCGTTTTCGCGGTCTACCTTTCTTTCTCTTCCCTTCTGGTCCCACACATTTCGTTGCCTCTAGAACCCACCACCTGTTTTTGTATCTTGCAATGTGTCCTGTCCATTTCCACTTTAGACGTAGAGCATGTTGAAGTGCATCTGTGAGTTTGGTTCTTTTCCTTAGTTTTAATATACTTTTTTCCATAGAATATTGACATGTAATTTTATTTTTCCTACTATTTGTATATGCCTGCATGGATATTACACATTATATTACACATTATTATCTTCAGGCAGATGCGTCGCGTGCGGCAGAAGAGAGTTAAAAGAGACAAGGCACCTAAGGCGGCACCTAAGGCGGCGCCTAGCGGGGACTCCGCT
This sequence comes from Furcula furcula, assembly GCA_911728495.1. Taxonomy (NCBI): domain Eukaryota; kingdom Metazoa; phylum Arthropoda; class Insecta; order Lepidoptera; family Notodontidae; genus Furcula; species Furcula furcula. Next base: position 5,260,640 of record OU452270.1, read on the forward strand.
GACGGTGCAGAGCAGAGCTATGCGTCGGACTCCGAATACTTCACAGACTACCAATCTGTATTAGGTGTGTACTGGCAACAGATATTAATTTTGTTTTTATTATATTTGGGAAACAAACAATAATACCACTTAGCAAATGTTTTATCATTATGAAGGTTGTCTATATATCACATAGCATAGGTGTACATAAGAGTAGGACTATTGGAAGTTTTGTTTTACTGGTAAGTCTACACTATAATTAATAAGGGCCAAATCCCAGTAGTCTTACCAGTTGAACTACTGGGAATTTCCTTCCCAATAGACTTACTAGTAATACTAGTAAGACCACTGGGATTTGGCCCTTATTAATTATATAAACCCAATATAGTAAAGACGACGACGAGACAGCATAGGCAGGCCTCCCACTAGGTGGACAGACGACATTGTGCGCGTCGCAGGTAACCGGTGGATGCAAATAGACAATTGTCGTTCATTGTGGCGTTCTAAGGGGGAGGCCTATGTTCAGCAGTGGACGTCTTCCGGCTGATGATGATGATGATATAGTAAAGAAATCAATTAAGTTTCCATTAATAACATAAAATTAGTGAGAAGCTAACCACACGCAAGATTTTAGAATTAACTAAAAAATTAGAATTAGAACTAAGAACATCCGAAAATTCAAATTGTCAATTGCAAGAAATACCTGGTTTCATTAACTGGTGGCTTGTGCATCGATCTTATGTGATTGTAAGAAGCTTCCTCTCTGGGTCTACTAGTTCCTTATCTTGGTATAATCCAATCTGAAACATTGTGGCTCAAAAATAGAGTATTGTATCAATGAAAATACAGCCAATTATATTACTGTATATGACTTACTGTTATGTATGTGTCATTATGTCAACGTTTGACATAAACATGGAATGACCTGTATTGGCGGTGAACGATCAGTAATAAACGTGCTTCGGTGTAATACGGTTGTTTCCTTTGTTCGCGACACTCTATCTGGCGACGAATTCGTACCCACATTTTTTTTTTATTGAAATCGTAATCTTGTAACTGTAAGAATGTCCGGTTATATTGGAAATTTAAGCACGTTCGACCACAAAATTCAAGAATGGCATATATTTCATAGCCGTATGTTGCAGTTCATCAAACTCAATAAGGTCGCGAGTGAAAACAAAAGTGCCGTATTACTAACGCATCTATCGGATGACACCTACCGTTTGGTTTGCAACCTAGTGCATCCAAAACTGGTGGAGGATTCATCGTTTGAGGATTTAGTATTAGTGCTCAATGGTCACTTTACACCAAAAAGGTCGACGTTTGCGGATCGAGCAAAGTTCTACGACGCAACCCGAGCGAGTGACGAAAGCGTTGAAGACTGGGCGGCGCGACTGAGGGGACTCGCAGTGCATTGCGAGTTCGGCGCGGGCCTAGACAACCTGTTGAGAGATCGCTTTGTGTTGGGGTTCAACACGGGGCCAGAACGTGACCGTCTTTTTGAACAAGACGCTAAGACGTTGACGTTGGCGAAAGCGATGGAGTTGGCGCAAGCGGCGGCGTGTGCGAGGGCAGCGCGAGCCGCGCCCGTCGTCAAAGAGGAGCCGGTGTTCCGCGCCCGCGCCAGCGAGCGCCGCGCGCCCGCCGGGCGCCGGCAGCCTGATGATGACGTGCGGTGTACCGTGTGCGGCCTCAAGAATCATATCTCGGATAAATGTCGATACAAAAATTATCGGTGTCAAGCTTGTGGAGAAAAAGGTCATCTGAAGAAAGTATGTGATGTAAAAACACCAGGTCGGTCTCACTTACATAATATGGAACCTGTCCCAGCACCCGACGATTCCGATTGTTGTAAAGAATGTGAACTATACAATTTAAGGTATGTTGATCACGATCCTTTTAAAACTTGTGTAAAAGTTAATAATATCCACATATCTATGGAACTAGACTCAGGCTCGGGATCAAGTGTTATATCCGAAAACCTGTATTTAAAATATTTTGGGAATATAATGCTTCATAGAAGTGATATAAGAATGTGTTTATACAACGGCCATAAAATCACACCACTCGGGTATTTTTCAACTGCTATTACATATATGAATATCAGTAAAATAATTAAGCTTTATGTTATAAAAGATGGGGGGCCCCCACTCTTAGGGCGTGATTTTATGACACAGTTCAATTTACGTTTAACGTGTTCTAATAACAATATCAGTGTAGAAAATAGAAACGTGGAGGTACAGCAATTATTAAGAGAATTTCCACATATTTGGAATGACGAATTAGGTTGCTTTAACAAGTTTGAAGTTCAACTGCATTTAAAAGAGAACGTAAAGCCAAAATTTTTTAAGCCACGGTCGATTCCCTTTGCCCTTCAAGATAGGGTATTTGACGAACTGAATAGGCTTGTTGATTCCGGTATTTTGGTTCCCGTAAGTACATCCCAATATGCAACACCTATAGTCCCAGTCTTAAAAGACAACGGAAAATTAAAAATTGCTGCAGATTATTCATGTACACTCAATAAAGACCTACACATTGATAAGTATCCCTTACCGCGTATCGAAGAGGTATTTGCAAAGATAGGCGGAGGTGAACAATACACTAAAATTGATTTAAGTAATGCATATAACCAAATTAAGTTGTCTGAGCCGTCGCAAATCCTTACAACGATCAACACACCTAAAGGACTTTTTAAATATACTCGTTTATTGTACGGTCTAGCCAATGCACCTGCTATTTTTCAGCGCGCAATGGAAAATTTGCTATCAGGCATAGACGGGGTGTCCGTATGGTTGGACGACGTGTGTTGTACAGGACCTAATAAACAGGTCCATATGGAGAGGTTAAGGGAAGTCCTCCGTAGGTTACAGGACGCGGGGCTAATAAGGTTACATAAAGAGAAATGTTCATTTTTCCAAGACAAGGTAATATATTTAGGATATGAAATTAGTAAACATGGTCTGCGTACATGTCCGAGTAAGGTTGACGCTATATTAAATGCACCCACCCCCAAGAATGTCTTGGAAGTGAAACGTTTCTTGGGTATAGTTAATTACTACCGACGGTTTATACCGAATGCCTCCTCGTTGATGCAACCTTTGCACGAATTACTGCGAGAGGGCTCGAGCTGGGAGTGGGGCGCGCGCCAGCAGGCCGCGCTGCAGGCCGCGCTGCAGGCGGTGCAGCGTGCACTAGCGTCTAGACCTGTGTCGATCGATCATTTGTCGTAACCCGGGTCGATCACGACCCATTCGTATGGTGATCGGGTTATAAAGATTCAATCATATCGATCATTTGGGTCGCAGTTCGTCATGACGAACGAATGCTGAACCCAGCTGATTGGATCTCTTCATACAAAATTCAATCACTCGATCATCGATTGGTCCCGGCTCTGTGGTTCGCGCGCGACTTCGCGCGACCCATACTAGAGTGAGAAAGTAACACATTTCTAGCGCGCCATCCCGTATTTGGGTCGCCGTTATAGGTCCCGGCTCTGCGGTTCGCGCGCGATCCACACTAGAGTGAGAAACTAACACATTTCTAGCGCGCCATCCCGTATTTGGGTCGCCGGTAGAAGTTCGGTAGTTTGGGTCATTTTGTAAGCGTACTAGAGTGTAATCTAAATAATACCGCATACAGTTCAATTCTCTTTAAGATGACGAGTACCCAAATGATTGAATCTTTCAATGCTTCAAGACTCGATCGCTCGCGTTTGGGTAGGGATCGAATCAAAGTGATTCTATCAATCGTGATCGACTCAGGTCTACTAGCGTCCGACTGCGTGCTGGCTTGGTGCTGGCACATTTTGACCCGGACGCGCCGCTCGTGCTCAGTGTCGACGCGGGCCCGGCCGGTCTCGGTGCCGTACTGCACATTATCGACAACCAAGGTACGGAACGACCGATCGCTTTCGCTTCCCGTTCACTCAGTCCTAGTGAAAAAAAACTATAGTCAAATTCATAAGGAAGCCACGGCAATTATTTTTGGCGTGAAATATTTCCACCAATACCTATTTGGTAGGCGGGATCCTTTTGTATTAAAAACGGATCATAGGCCCCTACTTTCAATTTTTGGTAAGAAAAATGGAATATCGGTAACCGCTGCAGCTCGATTGCAACGTTATGCCTTAATCTTATCGGCTTACAATTACCAAGTTGAATATGTAAGTAGTAAAAATAATTTGGTCGCCGATTATTTTTCGCGATCTCCGTTGCCGTTGTCCGATGAAACTCAAACCGATTTCGGAAGCGAAGGCGAAGAGTTGTCAATGTTAACTTTTTTAGATTCCAATGTTCAACCACTTTCAATTGAAGACATTAAAAGAGCAACCAAATCCGATAAAACCTTAAAGATGGTGATCACCTACATGACACATGGTTGGCCTACTAAAATTAAATGTAAATCTATTAGACCTTATTTTCAATGCAAGAATGATTTAGAATTACATAATGAATGTCTTTTTAGAGGCCACAGGGTTGTTGTACCTTTAGAGTTTCGTGATAGAATGTTAGAAGAATTACATACAGCTCATTTTGGAATCGTAAAGACAAAAAACTCTGCGCGCAGTAGAATGTGGTGGCCGGGAATCGACTCGGATATCGAACGGTGGATAGCCGCTTGTCCGGCGTGCTCGACCGTTCGCGCCGCCCCACCTCGCTCGCCTGCGCCCTGGCCGCGCCCCCCGGCCGCGTGGCACCGCATACACATAGACTATATGTCCGTAGGCAATAACATTTATTTAATTGTTATCGACGCGTATAGCAAATGGCTGGATTGCATTCTTATGAATAGCGGTACCTCCACGAGTGCGCTTATAAATAAACTTAAGTATTTGTTTTCGACGTTCGGTATACCCAATGTTATAGTTTCGGATAACGACGTAAAGATTAATTCATTAGAATTCAACAATTTCTGTAAAATAATGGCATAGAATATATTACATCTCCTATATATCACCCCTGTAGCAACGGCCAAGCTGAAAACTCAGTTAAAACATGCAAAAAAATGTTAAAATGTATTTTGACGAACAGAAAGCCACACGTAAATGTACAAGAGCAATTACTTGGATTTTTGTTCGAATACCGTAACAATATACACTGTTCTACAGGCTCCTCGCCGGCGAAATTAATGTTTGGTCGCAACCTAAGGTGCAGGCTAGATTTAATACTTCCAAGAAAAGAAAGTGAAAATGTTGATCAAAAAGTAAAATTAAAACCAAGCAGAAGTTTCGATCGGGGGGAACTGGTCTGGGCAAAATGGTTTATCGGTAGAAAAGGCATTTGGTCGCTAGGAAAAATAGTAAATAAAAAAGGAAATCGAATGTTTGATGTATATTTTAATAATTATAATGTTACAGCTAGTAGACACGTAGACCAATTGCTAAAATGTAATAAAAGTAATGAAAATTTTCTTAATGATCCACCTGATGTTATGTCAGACGACGATGTAACTTACTCATCATTGCCGTCTCCATCAGTACGAACAACCACAGAAAATCATACTAATGAAATGTCACCGTCACCTGACTTAAATGAAAATGATGCCTTATGTAATGAAGAAATTAGCAGTAACTGTAATACTGTAGACGACAATGATGAGGTGTGGGTAGAGGCCTCTGACTCAGGACCAGCTGATGGTCAGCAATTGGAGGAGGAGGTGATGCCTTCGGATGTCGTACAGTCTTCCGATGATCAGAATGGTGAAGGGGAAGTCGAAGGGAATTTACATCATGAACCTGATATCGTTAGACTGCCCGAACGATCACGAAGGCCAAGGAAACCTGTTGATTATAAGCAGTTCTTTTACATTAATTGTGTTAAATAATAAGATTCTCAACACTGTATTTGTTCTATTCTAGGATCTCAAACTAATGGTAGAGGGATGTTATGTATGTGTCATTATGTCAACGTTTGACATAAACATGGAATGACCTGTATTGGCGGTGAACGATCAGTAATAAACGAGCTTCGGTGTAATACGGTTGTTTCCTTTGTTCGCGACACTCTACTTACACAACGTTGGTCCTTCGAGCCGGATCTGGACCGGCGAAAATTACCGAAATTAAAGTTAAATTAACCTTGAATCGTCGCTCATGGCCGGCAGGTACAGACGCGGAGATGGATAGTGAGGAGTTCTACGACGTGCCCACAGATGAGGATGAGGAAGAGGACCACACGCTCCAGGAGGCCCTCAGCAACGGCCACCCGCAGGCCACCAACCCTCACCAGGTAACAGAATCCCATACTTGTAAGAGAGGGCTCTAGCCTACCGCCCTTAATATTAAAGGAAACCTGTGGTTTTAGGGCTCCCACACATAACTGCGTATTCGCATCGCATCGCAAATATCCGCGAGCTCGCACGAACGAACCGCATATACTTCCGATCTGATTCGCATCGCGTATTCCTGCGATATTACATCACACTTGGTGACTACATTTTATCGGATTCGGATACGGGACTTTCCGACGGTTCTGAATAGCCCTGCTGAACCTTTTGCGCTTCCGCACGAAATCGTATCGCAGTAATTCGCATCGCAGGAACCTGCGATACAGCGTCGCATCGCATCGCATCGTGGTTTTGTGTGGGAGCCCTTAAAGCGATAAATAACGAAAATGATATCGAAGTCGGTACTAAACATAGCTTGTTATAACAACCACGGCTGATGGGCACCAGCTTGGATAAGATAAGATAAGATAATTTTTATTTTGCATAAACATGTGTGTATAATAATGTTGTATTCGTTATTACTTTAAAAACAAAATTTTCAGTGTCAGTATTAATTTCTTTCGAAATGTATTTTGTTTTTTAGTTTAAGTGCATTATAAATACATTTCTACATGAGAAAAATTTTGTAATGTGGGCAAATATTTTCTGACTCTTATTTTTTTAATTATTTCATCTAAGCTACGCAGTCTAAGTTACTCTAGCTTTGAAGACATCTACATTGTAATCGGGTGGGAAAACCGATGCAGGCAAACTATTCTTCGTACTTAGCTGTCCTTATTATAAATGAAGAAGCAAATCGCTTAGTCCGGTCTGAAGGCACATATCTTCTTAGAGGAGTTGCTGTCCTGGTGGATGAAGGAACATAGTGTGTGGGGTGACGCCGATACAGCGACAGCGTTGGCATAGACCCTGGCATTGTTAGTATCACATATAAGTTATAACTGTTTTTTTTTTAGGATTCGTCAGAAAAGTTAGAAAATCAACGATCAACAGTGAAGAATGCTACATAGCTGTAAAAGAATTACAGGTAAGGGTTTACTTTTTTATATTTAAGTTAAATTAGATTTCTTGAGACCAAAGCTTATTATGTTTTATGCTACAAATTGATGGTTAGCAGGTGACACGCCTGCCTATAAGCAGCTACATTGTACTGCCGCTCGTCACCTGAGACATACGTTATTAAGTCTCTTGTGTCCGGTAATTTCACCAGCTACAGTGCCCTTTACACCGGAACACAGCAATGTTTACACGCTGCTGCTTGGTGGCAGAATATCTGACACTGCGAAACTACCTAGTCCGAATTCAAGTGATAATAATAATTATGTTTGGTCTCATGTAGAAATATTTTCAATGAAATTGTTTTTATAGAGTTTGCTATTCAATTTCTAATCATCAAATGATTATTTAAACTATTGTATTTATAATCTTTTTCAGCCGTCCGGGCGTCCCAACTCTATCGGGTTAGGGATAATTGATTATTCTGGATTGGGGTGTAATGTAACCACCGTAGCTAAACACTATTTAGCCATAACGGAAAGACGAAAGATTAGTTAAAAGTAATGTAATATAAACAAACGAATAGTTTGTTAAAAATAATGTAATCTAAACAATTGAATATGGAATAGTTATACATTGAAAACCCATTGGCACACATTTTGTTTTCGTAGTGTACTGTGCGGCGTGCAATGTATTGGAAACTTAGTTTTACGGTCCCATTCGTGTGGACTCTGTTGGTACAATATGCACGTTATTTGATTTTTCTTTATGATTAAAACAATGGCTAGGTTTTTGAATTAATTAATTATTTAATATCTGCAAATATATTTCAATCATTTTCTTACAAAATATCTTAATCTTATATTTTTGCCATACCTATTAATTATCAAAAAGTTTTTTTTTCTTTCATGACAATACTTTTCTTTCTCGTCACATTTTCAATCAAAATCAAATATTGTCAAATGGTTTCCAAGTTAATTAATTATGTCTGCAAATATGTTTCAATCTCTTTCGTACAAAATATCTCAATTTTATTCAGCTTATCAAATTCAGCATGAAATGAATTCAATGTTTCTTTTTTATGACAATATTTTTCTTCCTCGTATGTTGACCGAAATTTAATGTGGCCGCTACATAAAAATATCCATTAGTACAGTCAGCACAAATAAGTGGTAGCACAGACTACGAGCTGGGCTCTATTTGTCTCTAAGAATTTTTATTTTTTACTAGTTTTACCATATCACTGATATGTGATTGACTATACTAATCGATAGTTGAAATTATTTACTATTTGATCCTAAACTTTGGTCGTTTGACATTCCAAATTATAATAAGTATACTAATATTGATCATTCAGTTTTTGTCACTACCAGATTTGCGGTATATTATTTAACTTATATTTGATCATAATGTAATATTTTCGTCTTTCTTAAGCTTTATTGAATGGGAATATAGCTTTACCAGTATTTATTTAGTCTTAGTTTTAATATTTTTAGGGTAGCAGAGGTGCTATGGCGAAAGATATCGTATGTAAAGTACAGCTTAACATAAAGTATGTAATTACAAAAAGAAAATCTCAATGAAGAAATGTTTCTTGATTGGACTTAAATAATTTAGTATATCCTTTGATCTGGCTCAGTCTTTCCTAAATAAAAGGGAGAACACTCCTTATGGGCTGCTGGTTGTTGTAGGCCTTTAGAGAATATAATCTGTAGGAAGAATAGAATAGAAGAATAGAATGGATAATTTAAAATCAAATTAATATGATTCCTTATACTTCAAACTAAAATAAAATATCCACACAATAAATAATAACGACTGATTGCAAAATTAAGTCGAACTCCAAAATATACGTATAAGTATAATTAATATATTTTTTTGTACAAAAAGATGGTAGTTCAATACTTTTGGGAGCCCTTTCAGAAATATTTCTTTCTAGCATAGCCCACTTTGAGAAGATAAAGAATGAGTGCCCAAATTGAATCGGCAAAATAAGCTTGTGAATATAAGAACCACGGGAGTGAGACCAACTTGGTCTCAGCTAGATCATATTGTTTCTACCCCCATATTTATATGTTAAGCTGAACTATCATTAAATGTATTATAGGGGTTTAAATAGGGGGCTGATAGTATTAAAACAATGGGAATAGTGTGTTAAAATAATTAAAACTATTTTCAAATCATTTTATTTCCACAATATGTAAAAAAGGGAAATAAAAATACAAGTTAAACAATAATATGAAGAGTAATTTTGTATATATGTATGTAATAATTTGAATGTAACATGATATTTTCCAACGTTTATGAATATGTATCATAAATATATTACAATTAGATTTTATTTCCAAAAAAATACCCGATAGTACTGTTGTTATACTTATATTATCAACATTCTTGCAATAGGTACATTATAATAATGATTTATTTTGAATAATGATTTCTGATTGCGCAAATATTTATACATACAATGAAATGGAACTATAATAGATCCAACCGTTTATTTTCTTTTTGACAGCACCAATAGAACGTAACTGCGTCATGTTACGCAAAAGTTCACTTAAAGTGAAGTTCACTTTTAAAAGTTCAGTTTAAGTGAACTTTTGCGTAACATGACGCAGTTACGTTCTATTGGTGCTGTCAAAAAGAAAATAAACGGTTGGACGCTCTATAATTTTATGAATTATATCCGTTGGAATAATTCGATTTTACTTTCTTGACACTTTAAACACACATTTAGATCTGAGGAGTTACATGATTATTACGTCATAGGATACCCTGAGATCTTTTTCGAGTTATTATTTTTCTATTATAGACTTAACGTTTGACCTACGCAGAAAGGGCTTAGAATGTTCGAAACGTCGGGAAAATAAAAAAAGATTAATTTATTTGTAATTATTACTTATGTTATCAATGAAATCCTTACTGTTTCACATCGAGAGTGGTTCTATTTACAAATATATACTACGCAGAAATGCCACCACGAATTGCGGGGTTGCGACCCCCCGTCCCCGTGAGCACCATGACAGGTTCCCGGGGGGCCACAGTGCGCCCCCCGGTGGCGGTCTCTAAGGCATACCACTGAGGGCTACCAGGCGCAGATCCCACTGGAGAAAAATCCCACATGCTCTGGTTGACCCGCACAGGGTCCCGCCCGGGGACCTATTGGACCGGTGGTCTCCGCGTCTCTCGGGTGACGAGCGTCAGTGCAATGCAGCTGTCTACCCATGTCACTTACCATATAACGTAGAAAAACGGCTCTGCGTAGTTTGGGATCAGGGCCTGCACCATCACCTTTATTATATCAATATTATTTTCACCTTACTTTCTCGATAGACAGTGACAGAGCTATAAACTAGGTATATGGACGTCTCTACCTCATGTCAACTAAGATGATAATAATACTGCTAATAGACGTGGTGGTAGGCCCCCAGGAGGCAGTGTGTGGAATGTTTCAAAATATTATTATATGTAATAAATAAGCAACTTAGTTTGTGATAAAATATGTCTCCCACTGATGGTCAAAAATGAACTTATATTTTCACACGTTATAATTATGCAATACGAATTACCGTAGCCAATGAAATAATAATTATATTTAATTAATTACGCATAATGTTTAATAATACGCCTTTGTTCAAAGCATTTATTATTAGTGTATAATATATCTCAATTATCTATATCGCATAGATCGTTATATTCAAAATGTATTTTTTTTACAAAAGAAAGCAAACTACACATTGGGTCTCAAAAAAGGGGATATCAAGCCGGTAAATACACATTTTAAAAGTCTCGCTTGAAAATGATTCTTTTTTCTTAACATATACAGCGTGTTTAAAACACGTATCTGATCCGTGAGTGTTTCATTTTCAGGCCGTCATAGTCATTCTCATTACTATAACCACCTATCGGTATGATATAATGTACCCTTTTTGAAGCACCTTGTATATTGTATCTGACACAACGAATCTTTCTGAGTCTGAAGTTAGGTTTGGCGAACCATTGCGCAAGTACAGTCAAAAATAGCTTCTGCGCAGCGACCTACAGCCAACTTCTGACAACAAAGATCCGTTGTGACTGTATATACTCGTAAGTATATTTTTTTGTCATTTATTAGTAAACACAATAATGCTGACATTACCGCTCAAAATGTTATTTAGCACTTTTATAAATTCATATTCTTTGATTTATGTAATATATACATACATATATATAATAATAATAATATATTTATTTATATATGATCGCATCAAATAAAATTAATGATTCCCTCAGCGGTCGATGCGTGATCTCGTTTATGCGGTTCGCGTGTTAAACTAGTGCAGATGGAACCGCCGGCCGTGGAGAGGTTAATTAATAAAATAAGCAAGTAAATTATTCCAAAGCGATTAGATTAGATCAGTCACGTCGTCATCATGATATGGATGTGACGGTGACTAACGTCACAACTTTTATACATTTACAATTTTTTAAAGTAACTGGGACGTAACTTATGCTGGCGCCTCACATGGGCTTATGACTTGGTTCCAGCGCTGGCTACGAATAGAATGACCAATAATTGCAACCTAGATTGCGGCCTCATATGGGCTCCAATATAATTGGGCAAACACTCATGCCAAGAGCATTGGAAGGCTGGACGTTTGAGCAGGTATCATTTATTCATCAAATTTATTGCTAGCAAGTCATGTCGGACGGGACACTTTTCGCTCTGGCTACTTACGCCCACGCATTGAGCACATATTATTATTATTTAATTAGTCAAAGAAAAAAGAAGCCAAGGAAAAGGCGATTCTGGATGATAAAAATGAGCGCGTACTGTTGCAACCAATGTGTGGATCGAGAAGTGACGTTGGACTCAAGTTGGCCCCCCGCCTACACACTTCACTCCCCTCGCCTTTGAACTTGTACAAAAAACCGACACAAGTCGGGTTGACATTGGCTATTGGACGCAATGTTCCGTTTTTATCCAATAATGTTCAAAGATCGATCCTCACATTGGTGTGTTGGATCCAACAGTATAACTTGGAGCCAACATAGCCCATGTGAGGCGCCAGCATTATATGTGGTAATGAACTATCAACCGTAGCAAATGTTATTCTTATTTGACTTATATAAGGAGATTCTTAGTTTGTGGCTCAAAACTATCATTCCATATAGTAAAATGTAACACTACGAAATTCAATCCGTGAAACTGGTTGATGGATAGTACACCTAAACGTATAGATGTGTGATTTGATTATATTAATCAAAGGTTTATACTATAAATGAAAGGCCGCACTAGATTTCTGCGGGCTGTTCTGACCGCTATTCTGAATACGCGCATTACGGTTAAAAACTGCTCTCCAGTGTTGCCAATTTAGCAACTTTGTCGTCTTTGAGTAAGCGAAAAAAAAAATAAGAAACTAGCAAACTATAACGGAAAAACTAACAGATCAAAAACCTTTTTTACTGTATTCAATCATCGGTATAATATTTAAACTAGATTAGGTGTTGTGGTCCGAAAAGTGGCACACAGAAAAAGCGCCGTTGTGTCGCTATTTCTTTTCAAGCCACAGGCTGACCAAATTATTTTTGCCGATAGGAGTGTCGCTACTGTCAACATGAAACTGTCAAACTACACGTCATTATCATAATAAAACCGTTCACGATTCCGCCACCAGCACAGATAAGGCCGCGACCACATTTTAGATGTCATTTTGTTAGTGTATGTTTATCTTGTTTATATATTATATCGATGTATTCAACCAAGCTCATTGTAACCATATTGTAAATGAAATTATATCTTCAGAATACAAATAGTTTTCTTGGCAGATCGATCATTCTTTACAGAAAACAATAATGTTTAATGTAAGTATATATAAACACCTGGTGAATTATTTTAGCTAATAATTATAATTATGTATTGTTTAATTTGTAAATACAATGCACTAAATGCAGTACTCGAATTTATTGTTTATAATAATTGTAACTTTTTGGGATCTTGGTCCATTTTGTTATTTAAAAGAAAATAAAATGATTATTCTGAATACAACTTTGTTTTTATTCAAAATTCACTTTATTACGGAGACATGTAGGATTTATTAGACTGATAGTAAGCGACACAGATTTTTGCTTGTCACCAAAGACATTTCACCAGCTAAAGTGCCCTTCACGCCGGAACACAGCAATGTTTACACACTGCTATCTGACACTGTGGTGCGGTGTCATTTAGGTCTTGTCGCAGTGAGTCAGATGTTCGTTTAGGTAAACGGATAGCTGAACTTGTGCAAGGTTGGAATTATGTAAGTCAATACAAAATTGATCGCTGTTCCGGACAACAAACGGTCGAGAAGGAGGGCTTGGTGAGAAGAGGAAGAAACGAAACTACATGTGCATGTATTATAGCGTTTACTAAATACATCAATATATAGTAAATTGTTCATATACAGGTTGCATCTTGTACATGTTTTATATACAGGTTGTATCTTATTTAAGAACTGAATAACTTATTTGGGTAAACTATATAACTTTATAGCATTTGCGTATAATTTTTATCAAAATATAAAAATGAAGTCTTAGTGTAAATTAAAATAATGTTTAAATAAACACTAAATGAAAAGGTACATAATTTATAATCATTACTTACAATAAATAAGATTTATAATTTTTTACCATCATAATAGATATTTTTAAATTTACCATTCTCTTGTTTTTCGATAATTACTGTCTTTACATACATTGGTACATATATTGTTTTTACCTTAAAATGTAAACTCTATTAATAGTAATTACATAACTTGACTATCAATATAATCTATGTAAGCAAATAGAACATGGAATTTTTTTACCACAATCAACATGTAAAATATTATTTTTAATTTGTATAACAAGCTTACTATGTACATATATAGGCCGTCACAAACCATAACCGGACAAGATAGGTAGGGTTCAATATGTTATATTTTACCCCAAGAAAAACCTGAACATGGCATAGGATAAGACTAAGTCCTTCGGAGTCGCTGGACATTCGTGGTGTGGGCCCTTTGAACGTCCATTGAGTACGGCGGCGACTCCGAGGAGGACGGCGGCGGGGTTGCGACCCCCGTCCCCGTGAGTACCGTGTCAGGTTCCCGGGGGGCTACAATGCGCCCCCCGGCGGCGGGCTCAAAGGCAAGGCACTGAGGGGCCCCTGGTGCAGATTCCACCGGAGAGCCCTGGGGTCCCCCCTTATGTGCCGATGCGACAGCCGCGGGGGTTTTAGTGGGTAAGAATCCCACATACCCCGGTCGAGCCCCACAGCTCCCGGGGATCTTTGGAAGATTTCCCCCGCGTCAAGGATAAGACTAAGTAGTCTGTGACTTAGAAAAACAATGTCTTAACTTGAATTCCAGACAAATCATGTTGAAATAAATAGCATAGATTATATTATATAATCTATATAGATGCAGAGATGATATGGCGCTCAAAAGATATGAAAGAGCCAGTCAGTTCATTTATCGATAACTATGTTAAAAAAAAAACCAATTGGTGAGCTCACATTTCTCAATGATTTACTTTGAGTCGACATAATGTGCGACGACCTTTTATCTACACATATATTTCAAACAAGCTACGGCAAGGTTAACAGAGATACCTTAATCAAACTAATCATTTTGGAATCATGTTCCTGTAAATGTCAAAAAAATTGGAATAATAAAGTTGTTCAGACTGACGTTTTAAAAGCAACACCCGTTTGATTGTCATATCAATGTTGGTACAACCTGTATAACGATACCTTGCCGCAATTCTTCACTATCAATAGCGCCCTCTGGTGTTCATATTATTGCTGTGTTAAATAGCATAATTATTAATTACTACGACACCCATATGTACACATATAAATAATGAATGACAATACCGAGTGTTACGACAAACCACTGCGCATGTGCACGGAACGTAATAGATACATTAGGAAACCCTATTACGAGAATCTTTTGCCCAAGTACCTGCAAAGCAGGGACGTAGCTACTGCCGTATCAATCATACGGGGCCCCGGGCTACAGACGTCTCGTCTACACTTCATTTGGGACCCCAATTTCAATTGTCCATCTAAGGCAAGCTACGCCAGTAATAATTGTATTCCGGTTGAGACGGCACTTTAGAAAAATTATCGGACTAATAACTAATCAGGTGCCGAACGGCAGAGCAGTGCAACTGTTCGTAGGAAGACACATCGCTTACCACCAGGAGAGCATCCTGGTGTCTACTCTATTTGAAGTATGATGTTCGCGCTGCGCAGTGGTATCCCTAACGCTATACAACGTGTTACAAATAAACAATAAAAAAATATTATTTTCACTGATGTGCAAACCCTATTTCAGTAAAATTTAAAAGTAAACTACGCAGGATGTACCTACATTTCTACCTAATTCTCGGAATGACAAAAATTTTAAAAGACCTAACATTACTAGGGTTGACAGAATGTTTGGCTTTGATAATTAATTATATTGTTTACGGGCTATTTTGTAACACGTTGTATATTACTTAATTTTTTTTAACAACGCCATCTAGTGACTAGTGCAGGTACTATTCGGACGTGTAGTTATCAATCTAACTGTTGTAATCGGATAATGTTAACTAGCCATTATACTTCTTTAGATCTAATATTGAAATCACATTATATTAACATAATAGTGCTTAATTTAAAGACTGAGTGCGATGCTAATTATTTAGAAAGTTACGTAAGTGCAAGCAAATTTTAATAGTAAGTAAAAGTAAAAACAGATCTCAATGTGATGTAAATGTATAACAAACTTAACTAAATTATATCAGATCAGATTGGACAGGGACTTTTTACATTTCGTATATTAACATCATAAACTTATAATACTTATTAACTAATTTAAATTGAATTGAATCTTACAGCATTAGAAATAAACTCAAACATATTCCTGTGAATTTGAAAACATTAATTATACCATGTGTCTAGTTGAACATGGGACATATTGATACAGGGCGCTTAGTACTTGATTCTCGTCCTAAATCTTCTATATCTTTATATATATAATTCTACTGTACGTGTGTATGCCACTGAACTCCTCCTAAACGGCTGGACAGATGTTGATGAATTTTTTTGTGTGTGTTCAATGGGATTCGAGAATGGTTTAGATTAATTAAAAAAAAAAAAAAACGGGCGGAGCTGCGCCGGTCAGCTAGTATATATATATAAATGAACCCCTATTTCTCCTGGTCACGCTATAACTCGAGAACGGCTGAACCAATTTTGCTAATTCTTTTTTGTTCTGTTTGTTAATGTCAGAAGGTTCTTACATAAAAAAAATTAAGAAGGTTGTGCAGAAAATTAGATAATAATGCAAGCAGAGCTGCGCGTGAGAGCTAGTATGTAATAAAAATGGATACCTACGTAATATTTGACGTAGTTATCAATTTAAAAATGGACACTTACCCGCGCGCGCCTCTAAACAGTTTATCGGTACGCAGCGATAAGTTTTAATCCCTATTTATTTGTTTACAACGCTCCGCTCGGCTATATCTTTCTTTGTAAAAAGTCGCCTGACGACGGAAGTCACCTAGCGCAAGGTTGCACATTATTGTAATTTGTATTTTTTGTTATTTATAGGTATTTATTACATACTTTTTTTACATGTTACTTAAGACCAGGGGCGTAGCAACCGCCGTATCAGCCGTATCAATGATACGGGGCCCCTGGGATACAGAGGCCCCGAACGTAGGCCCCTTCGTAGCCCAGGGGCCCCGAACGTGTTTAAGCAAAAATTCGTACAATGTTATCCACAATCTCACTAATCTTAGGCCGTAACTTCATTGGGGCCCCCTAACAAATTTTGATACAGGGCCCATCTCGGGCAAGCGACGCTACTGCTTATGACCTTGAATGGCTATATCCTTGAGTATGTCCCATTTTCAACCAGACAGCCTATACATATATACATATCAGAATGTAAATAGTAATCAATAATATTAATACGCCTCAAACTCTTTGTATAATATAACACTAAAAATAAGTTAATAATAATTAGCTATCTAATAATAAATTAATTTGTACTACCATGTCAAAATAGCTTATTATTTTCACCTTAACACACGTAATTTGTTAATACAAAACGGAATTTATTTATTTTATAAACTCAAGCATTTTTTCTGTCGTAAGGCTGCCTCGGCCTTTGTCTTGGCTTAACGACTGATGTCTAGATGACAACAACCGGGACCGACATGCACGCAGCACGTCCCCTTACACGTGTTCGGGGCCCCCGGGCTACAATTCGTAATATACATGTTCTCACATAATCTCTTAGGCCGTACCATCATTTGGGCCCCCCAACAAATTTTATTACGGGGCCCATCTAAGGCAAGCTACGCCACTAAATAAATGCTTCTGTTTGATCGATATTTCTAAAAATCTAAGTTCCCCGTCTGATGGAGAATTCTGCTAAATTTTGTTCTATGCAGTAATATTTAAGAATCGGTTGACGAATTCCATTCCTGTGTAACGAAATAAAGTCTTATTAGTGACATACCTACTTGTTACATAGAAATGTATTTGTGGTAATTATGAATTAAAAGATCTAGAAACCATTAAAAAGTAATGTACAACAAGGGACTGGAAATGTTATCAGATTTAGAATTCGATTCAATCTTAAACTATACACAATAGGGACCAAAGTTTCATATCAACAAGTATTTATATTTTTAAATTGTAAAGTGTTGTGAAACATCGTTCATTGCAGAAAGCTGCAAATGACTGATTATGTAAATACATATGTAATTTATAAAATATTTTTCATTAAAGACCCACTTTAACGTGGTAAACATTTTTAGTCCCCGATTGTACTTTACTCAGGCTGCTCTAATAAAAATATAATTTAAAAATATGTATAAATATTTATGCAATAAGTGATAATGATAAAGATATACATTAAAATAATGTACTAAATACCTTGGCGTCTGGCTAAGTGTCTTGACCTGTACAGTAGAGAGTAGGTTGGCGATGCACACCTGTCATAGAAAAGTAAGCCTTATTTATAAATAATTAGGATTTATTATACAAAGATCCATCATTATGTCCAGTGTTAAAATGCTTACTGCAAGATCTGTGATAAGTTCTCTTACAAGATCTCATGATCCCCTTGCCTACCTGCCTTGCCTCAAAAATGGTAAATAGCAAAAATGTTATGTGTGTAAGTTGTAGGTGTGTTACAAGTCAAAGTCAAAATATCTTTATTATCACCCCCACGGAGCCTCACGGAGGTATTTGCACTAAAATCACTTTTTACAAACTACCACCGGATCGCAACGCGGTCGTTACTGAGAAGATCTGGCAAGAAACTCAGCGGTATTTGTAAAGCAGGTTGTATGTGTGTGTGTTGCGCGCAGAGTTCTATGTATGTTGCGAGCAGGTTATATGTGCGTAAATTGCGAGCATGTTGTATGTGTGTTGCATGCAGGTTGTATGTGTGTTGGTGCAAGTTGTATGTGTGTTGCCAGCAGGTTGCGTGTGTGTTGATGCAAGTTGTATGTGTGTTGCCAGCAGGTTGCGTGTGTGTTGATGCAAGTTGTATGTGTGTTGAAACAAGTTATATTTGTGTTGATGCAAGTTGTATATGTGTTGAGAGCAAGTTGTATTTATGTAAATGCCAGTTGTATTTGTGTAGATGCCGGTTGCACTTATATTGCCAACAGGTTGCATGTGTGTTGCTAGCGAGTTGCATGTGTATTGCCAGCAAGTTGCATGTGTATTGCCAGCAAGTTGCATGTGTATTGCCAGCAAGTTGCATGTGTATTGCCAGCAAGTTGCAAGTGTATTGCCAGCAAGTTGCATGTGTATTGCCAGCAGGTTGTGTATGTGAGAAGCATGTCACCAGGGCAGCGGTGCGCGTCGCAGGCGTCGGCGTGGTCGGGGTGGTCGGGGTCGGGCGGCGGCGCGCGGGGCGCGTCGTCCCCGCCCGGCAGGCAGGTCTCCACCATGGCCTCCAGGCAGTTCACGAACAGCTCGCTGCTCTCCGCCGTGCACTGGTTCTACATCACATCTCACATTATACCACGTTCCTTCAACCTTCACATTGGGAGACCTGGGGGTCTAGTAAGACTTCTGATATTTTGAGAGTACATTTGACTATTTTTTTTATAGTTATAGCTATGCGCTGGTGTGAAATGAATAGAGAAAACTGCAAGTTTGATCGCGGTCATAAACTATTAAAACTCGTACTAAGGCCCTGACGGGCGAAAGTTAAGGCGCAAGACGAGGACGCGTTGAAGACAAAGCGCAAACAGAGTGCGGACGTGACTTTTTAACCTATACATAAAAGTGAGACGAGGCGCGGCTGTGACACCAGCTCACCCTATTCGGAAGCAAAGGCATTGTAGTTTTCCGATTTCAACCATCTGTTTTTGACATACGCGCTGCGAGCGAGAATAGGTAAGCATGCTATCCACGCCTTGTCCATAGACCAGATTTTAATCTTGTTTTCTGAAACTGGCCACTCTCGTAATACTTTGTACGGTCCGTTTAAAGCCCTCTGTAGATATCACATGACCCAAGTAATTTGGTGCCACCGAACAAAATAAACATTTGTCTAGATCTCTCAAATGCTCCACAAAAATCACGTCCAATTATGATATCATCAAAGTACACTAGACATGTCTCCAAATAAATCAACTATGACTATACGAGTCGTTTAAACGTCGCTGGATCATTATATAATTCAAATGGCATGACATTGACTTGCCAGAGACGTTTTACTTCCTATGCTTAAAGCTGTATTCTGTTTTTATTTAAGACATTTCCACTTGACAATATCCACTTTTCAAATCCAACTTCGAGAAACTGTTCATGACATTAAGTCTAGTGTACTGACTCTTTCCAACTTCAGTTTCTTTTTCCCATATTAAACAATACGGTCTTTGTTCATTTAATTTATTTGCGTTACATACAGTCTAGTTAAGCTAAGGTTACAAGTTACCTAAAACTATACTAGTATGTACATACCCTGGTAGGGTGTCTCAAAAAGAGGGTACAATAATTACATGAAAAGTTGGCTATAATAGCATGTTAACTCAAAACTCAAATAATAATAAATAAAGCCTTGGACAAGTTAATTGTGGCTTTTTTTCGAGGCTGGAGCTTTATCATTTACTCTTTATCGACTGAAGACTCAACGTGCGCATCTATCTTCCTTTAATCTATAATCTCATCTAGTTTCCTTGAGAAATGATTTAAGATACTCGAATTGTTTTTTAATACAATTGCAATGTCTCACTACTGTTATACACTAACTGCCGTACCTACAAACGTCAATTATAGTTAATTACCATTAATCTAATTTTTGGATTACGATTATTTCGACTCTCGAAGCCAATTAATACTTAATTACGTTCAGAGTAAGTAGATATATCAATAATCTCGTAATAATAATTAGTCAAAAATAATCATATGAGGCTCTGAAAGTCAAAATAAAGAGATTACAAAAAATGACTTACTTGGATTTAAAGTTAACTGTCGTTTGTGAGTGCGGCAGTTACAGCCGCACCTTCAAACCTCAAATATAGTTAATTACCATTAATACATTTTTTCAATTCCGATTATTAGACTCTCAAAGCCAATTAATACCTATTATTCTGATAGTGAGTAGAGATATCTAATTATCTCATACTTAGTAATCGAAAATAATCATAAACTGCTCCGACAGTCGATATAATCAGATTTTACAAAATGTCTTAAAAAGTAAAAAGAAGTTAAAAGTTAATTGACGTTTGTGATTGCGGCAGTTAGGGCTAAACTAGGCTTAAAACAAAATAGCTTACCTTAGTGAAGGGTCCAGCAAACCGCCACAGTCCGCCGAAGCCACAACTTTGCATGTAATGCAACTGCTGTTGGCTCGCATCTTCACTTGCGATCATATTCTACACCAAATTAAAGGAGTTGTTGCAAAATGGGCTAGGAATATGTACACCACCTAAAAAAATCTAGAATAATCCATTGAATTCGGGAAAAATATAAATATTTCGTTTGGATTACTAAAAACGTTGTAGTTTTAATTATAATTATCATTTATTTTATATCTAAATTCAACATGGCGTCCTAAGATGGCGTCATCACTGATGCCGAATTAAACCAACTGTCAATAGCTACTGCTGCTGTCATACTTGTCACAGTTGCTTGTGTGCGTGTATCGTATGTAGTGAATTGATTATCATTGATATTTTATTTATTAAAATGATGTATGAGAAAACAGAAACAAAATTACAAAGAGTACTGTAATAAAAATACTTTTAACGCCATTGATAATAAAAATGACACATGACAGTGACACTTTTCCGCCATACCAGTTTTTTGTTGTGTTGCAATTTTGTAAGTAAAAATTCTTAGCTTTACAAGCAAATAAAGCCAAATTAAAGTAAATGGATAGTTAAAAACTGTTTTATGTGTGTTTCCCTATTTTAGAGTATAGTGTACAAAGTCCTAGCCCAGGCTCCATACATTTTGGAACATCTCTTTTATACGATAAACGACTTGCTAAGTTTAATGCTACAACATTCTCGTATTATCTTCCGGTCATACTGTCGCTTCGAACTTGGCAATACAGCAGTCAAACGTAGCAACGCACTACCAAAAGCCAAGCCTAAGCCAATACCATCTTGGCTTGAAACACTGAATGATAATATAACCATAATCCCCACGCTTGGCAGGCGTCTTAGAGATTGCAGTAGGTATAGACGGTAGGTTCCTTCAGAGTCGCTGGACGTTAGGGATGTGGGCCCTAGGACGTCCATTGAGTACGGCGGTGACTCCGAGGACGGCGGCGGGGTTGCGACCCCGTCCCTGTGAGCACCGTGACAGGCTCCCGGAGGGCTAAAATGACCCTCCCCCCCCGGCGGCGGGCTCAAAGGCAAGGCACTGAGAAGTCCCTTTTGCAAATCCCGCCGGAGAGCCCTGGGGTCCCTCCTCTCATGTGTCGATGCGACAGCCGCGGAGGTTTTAGTGGGTAAGAATCCCACATACCCCCCTCGAGCCCCATATCTCCCGGGGACATTTTGAAGGTTTCCCCCGCGAAAAAAAAGGCGGTAGGTAATCCAATAGAAAGACTAATTTTTTATTTCTTATACGATAACTGCAAATTATTTATTAGTGATTTTTCAGATATTATATGTATACAAGTACCTGTATTATGCTTTGCACGGCGCTCAGGATGACCTGGTCGTGGCAGTGCATCAGTACGTGGTTGATCTTCATGTCCAGTAGACTGTGACTATAGACAAATAAGAGAACCATTTTTTTTTGTTTCATTCTCTTTGACAGATCTATAAGTCAACACAGATGGTAGCTAGAACTCTTAGCAAACGTTAATATTTTTTGGGCGGACAAAGGCTCCACTCTCCATTGGTTAAGCAATGTCGAAGAATGGGAGAGGATATATGGATGGGTTGATAAGACGATAAGTTGGAGCTTCAAGGTAGCAATAGGCATGATGACTGCAACACAATACCAATGAATCTGTGGTTTTGAATATTAGAACAGATTTCATAATAATAGAGAGATTTTCGTGATATTTAAGCAAATAAATTACTTAAATACAGCTAATCGCCATTTTGTAGTAAACGCTGATCAGAGTGAATGACGTCAATCCTGTGTAAATAAACAACTGTCAAACTGTCATCTCAACTTTTTCTTTCATACAATGATTCACTTTTATACCTACAGACAGATGTTTACTTAGACCGTAGTGACGTCACAAAATGGCGTCATACACCAGCCGCTTTGGATTTGCTTTGGAACGAAATTCTTCTCTATTTTAAAAATTGAAATTTTGCTATTATTTGTAAATTTAATACAAAAATATGATTATTTTCGGATAAAGTATGTTTTCAAAATTAGTCATCAATGCCTATTGGCAAAAAGCCACGTAGGATCGGGAGTAGTAGAGAAAGCTCCTGACGAGGCCAAGACACACTTGGTTTGCTGAGCTTAATATCTTACTTACTCCTTAGTAAGATATTAAGCCATGATCAGTATTGAATGGACTCGCGTCACTGCTGAGTTGGGGTCTATGTCACTGTCAAATTGGGGTCTGCGTAACTGTCAAGTTAGGATCGAAACATAGTCAATTTGGAATCAGCGTCACTGTTGACTTGGCATCAACGACACTTAAGATTAAATTAGGGGTATAGAGAGACAGTTTTACTGACGAGAACAAGTCAGTTTTAAGTCATAAGTATGCTTGACTTCAGCGTCGAGTTGAAGTTTAAGATACTGTAACGTTGAGCTCGGCATCATTGAAGAATTTAAATCACTGTCACGCGGGGGTCAATACACTGTAAGGCGGGATCATTGTGAAATTAAGGAAATAATTGCTGTTAATCTGGGTCAGACCAGATTTACCCGGGACTACGGAGTGTAGAACTTTGGGTGATATAAAACGTAGATACTTACATAACTGGAAATACTTTCGGGAACACGACGGAACCTTCAGCCAAATATTGATATAGTATTCTTATTTCATCCTCGTCTACAAACAGAAATATTATATTAGGACCTTTGTCCATGTTCAATTATGGGCATTTTTTTTATCTCTACTTAAATCTTATTTATGTACGTATGTACTATAACCAACAAATTGAAAATGCGTTGTCATCTGTTAGACACGAATTGACTTGTATTAAGGGTGATATTTATTTTTGATCTCCAATCTTTCACAAGATTAGCCATATACTAAACTATCAAGAAACTGAAGAGATTCTCGAAGTCTGTCGCTTAGAGAATCGTCACATAACATTATTTAATACACACTCATACACACACACTTACACACACTTACACATCCTAACTCATACACATGTAAGGTACTGAGTAAAGTATGTATATTTTCTGCGCATTGAACATGTCGCCAATTGAATTATCTCATGTAATTGTTTTTCGGTTGCTGCGATACAGACCTAGAGTCTAGTGCAGTAGCCGCTGTTAAACCAATACATATGTCTGTAAGTTAAGTATTTAATTGTTTCGTTTTCTGTAAATTACTTGTAAGACTAAGTTTCGTGGCACTTAATAAACATTATGATTATGATACTCGTGAGATATTATAGTGCACAAGTGCTCGCGTAGACTCAGGCGCACTCTCTCTTCATTTACTCTCACCATCTCATGGGACGGAAAACCAACACGACCGGGGAGAGGTCAGACGCAGGACCGACTGGTTACATGCCCATCCGACGCATGTAGCATCTTACTTTCTAGACACACTCGCTCTTCAGCCCCACGCCCGCGCGAATTGTTCAACCGTACAACATGACGTCATCAGGCACTTACGCCTTTTTAGAATTAGTTTTTTTTTTTATCCAACCGTTATGAACGAAAATGATCATATATTGTAAAACCAAAAAATACGCGTAACATATTTATTAGTCCAGTTTATTAAAAGACAATAGTATAAGGTTGTTAAAAATATGAAATGTTGTCCGTTAGGTGATCGGACTGCATTGTCCTAAACATTAAAGAATAACTATACAACGTTGTTGATCCCGCGGGATTTGAGACCCCGACCTCCGGTTTGCAAAGCAAGCGGTTTTCCGCCGCACCACGGAGGCCTAAACCTAGTAGCTAGTGTTTACCTGTGGTATATTTGACGAGTGTTGCCAGCACTGTGAGTACGAGCGCTTGCGTCGTGAAATCTGAAAGTACTGAGGGGTCCAGGAGGCTGTTGCTTTCAGGACTGCTCGTGTCCTTGTCCGTTGACGCTTGCTGGAAAAAAAAATCTATATTTGTACTGCAGTAGTAAGGAATTTTTTTGTGGTTCATAAAGGTGTTTATGGCCCACCAAGTATAAAAATTTTACCCACGGTGTACAGAAATGAGATATGACCGGATTTACAGGGAATTTTCGTGGCACGTTTGCGGGGTGCGGGAGGCGACGTAAACACACACAGATACAATTTCACGCATACTCTTGCAAATGTCTAATGCAAACTCTTCATGTTTCTATGAACCTACACTATAATAAACTCGCAACACATTCAAAAAGATACGCACACAAAAACAAATGACCTGAACATATGAACAAAAATTTGGCAGAGGGTTAGCGCATCATGCTCTCTCCAGTGGTATCTCCTCTAAGATTTTCTCCCGGCAAAGCACGAAAAATATTTTTACAGACTTTTTAGTCATCAGTAAAGGAAATACGTCTACTGCTGACCTCAAGCCTCCCACTCAGAAGGGATGGGTTGCCATCATCGATATAATATATAAACTAGATAAACATTCACGCACAAAATGACATCTAAAATGTGGTCGCGGAGGTTGCAAACTTATCTGTGCTGGTGGCGGAAACGTGAACTAACGATTTTATAATGATAATGACTTGTAGTTTGACAGTTTCATATAGACAGTAGCTACACTCCTATCGGCAAAAATAAATTTGTCAGGATGTGGCTTGTAAAGAAATAGCGACACAAGGGCGCTATTTCTCGCTACCACTTTTTGAACCGTTACACCAAATCTAGTTTATATATTATATCGATGGTTGCCATAATCCCCACGCTTGGCAGGCGTTTTGGGGATCGCAGTATAGGTGGTAGGTAATCCAATAGAAAGACGCTGCTGTCCGTCTTCTTGTTTTCCCTTAGTCGCCTCTTACGAACACCTAACGGAAGGAGATGGGAGGGTGCTATTCTTACCCGGATACCCAACAGACATACTCAGTTACTCAACAAAAAGGTAAAGGGGGATCCTCCGATCGAGCGGGGTGTGATGCTCGGTCAGGGCCGACGCCCCCGACAGTTGTTGATTAATTAATTTTAATAAAAACACTTTATTGTACACCAAAAGTTACATGTAAATTGAACAATACATTGAAGATATCAATGTACAAAGGCGACCTTATCGCTAAAAAGCAATTCTCTAGCGGGCAACCTACCTATGTTGTGTTATATTGGTAGCGAACATTGAAACTTCGCTTGCGAGATTCAGGATTCGGCAGTGGCGCCATCTATTTAGTAGGATGTGATACTACTAGCTTTTCATCGCGTGAGGCGCCGTGTAGTTATATCGAGTCACTACAATATATTTCCAATACCTTAGTAGAAGTCTCCGGGTAATCGCTGTCTCCAGATTTGGTAGAAGGCGGCCGCTCCGTGGTCTCGTCCGTACTGACCGGTGACACTCTGCCATCGTCTTCCACAACCTGCATCAGTAGACGGTGAAAAGAAATTAAAGATATTTATTTTGAAGCAGTATCAGCTCAGTGGGCAAGAGCGCTTTCCTTAGAAACAAGGTGCGCAGGTTCGAACCCCGGCTCGCACCACTGATTTCTTTCATTAATCATGTGCGAATCGTATTTGTGCGATTGTTACTGGCTTTCGGTGAAGGAAAACATCGTGAGAAAACCTGCATGTCTGAGAAAGCCTAACTAGCTTCCGAATGATGTGTAAAGTCCGGTGGACTATAACCTAAGTCCCTTTATCTTGAGGGTTGGCCCGTGCCCAACAGTGGGACAAAACAATGGCTGGTATATTTTTTTAACAACCACTTATATGCTAGTGCTTGATTGCAGTCCCACCTGATGGAAAGCGGCGACGCAATCGAGGATGGCAAAACACACTAGCTTATTAAAAGCCTATTCACTCTAGTCTTAAGGACACCCACATTATAATCTGGCGGGAAAACCGACGCAGGCAAACTGTTCCAGTCCTTAGCTGTCCTTATGAAATGAAGAAACAAACCGCTTAGTCCGGACTGAAGGCACTTTCACCACATAAGGGTGTGTTTTTTCGTCGGTAAGCAATATTTAAAACTACCCTCAATTTTAAGTAAAAATTCGGAAGTCCCTATCGAAAGACCCTATACCTGTCTGTCGCTCATGCGCAATTGCATCGCAATAACTTTGCCTGTACGAGCTTGACACAATGTATTTACGCAAGAGCGACAGAGAACTGAATTCTTCCTGATCGGCGACGACACTTAAGCAATGCGAATATTCTCCTTACCAGAGTCCAGGAAGGGTTTGGGGTACTTGTATTTATTGACTGTAGCCTCCGTGGCACAGTGGGAAACTACTTGCTTTGCAAACCGGAGGTCGCGGGTTCGAATTTTGTGGGGAGCATCATCTTTGTGCAGTTGTTACTTACTGGCTAGGACAATGCAGGTCGATCACCTGATTGTCTGGAAAGTAAGATAATCCATGCGTCGGATGGGCATGTACAAAGTCGGTCCTGCGCCATTCCTCTCCCCGGTCGTGTCTGTCATCTGTCCCATCAGTTCGTGAGAGGTAAAGGAAGACAGAGTGCACCTGTGTCTACGCAAGCACTTTTGCACTATAATATCTTCGCGTGAACTTGTGAAAGATTGGCCACTGTGGTCATATCGGCGAAGAGGACATTATTATTAATAATAATAAATACGCTTTATTATAATAATAATATATTTATATACTTCTTCTAAAAAAGGGCTTCTACGTGTTGGATTCGTCCCCACGCAAGCCTCTAAAAGAGCGGGCTAAGCCTGTGAGTAAATAAAACATTAAAAAGTAATAATATCTTGGGACAATCCACACACGGTCATCTTATCCCAAACTAGGCAGAGACGGTACTATGGAAACCAGACAACTGATACTAATACTTATATACATGTTTTTTTTGTAAATACATACATAAATAGATAAATCCCACCCGAACCCACGACCCATCGGTTAGCGGACAGTGTGTCTAACCACTAGACCAACGGGCCCCGTCACCAAAAGCTACATGTAAATTGAATAATACGTATTGTTATTATTATTATTTATTGACTAAGAATGTATGAATTGGACACTAACTTCGTATCCGCTGTCCGCGTCGGCGCTATGCTCGCTGCGGGCAGCGTCGCCGGCGGCCCCGTGCTGCATGCTGTGTGCTCGGGCCTCGCTGTCCTGCACACGCCCACACACCACTCACACACATCCTACCACGCTACACCCTTGTACCGCACACTCCGCTAACGAGACGTTATCTCGCCCCTTAGTTGCAACATTGTATTGAAATACACACTCTGTTGTGAAGTAAACAGAGTTGAATTTGACAAAACATGGCAAGCACGATACACCAGGGCTGATTGACCAGGGGCCGTAGTAAAGTTGTCATTCTACAATACGCAAGTATCACGATTTGTGTTGAAACCAAGTGTGACATCTTTTAAACCGAGTTTTTAACACCTTCCATGTCACGGCCGAATTTAGTGACGGGAAGTCCAAACCGATTCAGACACCGATGCCCCGCCGATGTTTTTTAGTTTTTGCGGCCGACCGGCTGCAAGGCTGCAACAACAGACGCGTGCGGACTGTAAGTTAGCGGCGACCAACCCCGACGTTTCGTCGGGGTTCGGACACGCGAAGTACATGCATTTGCGTTATCTATGTAAATCTATGAACAATTATTGATCCTTCAAACATATTGCAGTTAGTCAGTTTTTGTAAGGATCCGAGGCGGATATTAGGGACGGACGAGATAACGCTTCATTAACGGACTCCGAGTGCGGCATTAAGAGGTATAAGGACGGCAACCGAGACGCTCAGATACCGATACACATAGGAATCCTAGAGGCTAGGAAATCAGTGTGCTAAGGTTTTTGGAGACTGAGCTAGTAATAACCTGAATCGTTTACAAGCGTGACTTGGTAACGGTACGACGTCGGTTGCCGTCCGTCTAATAGAATACACCCGTACGATAGAGGGGGAGGGGCGGTGGGGCTTGTACATGAGTGTGATCTCAAAAAGTTTATTTGGATATTTTTTTTTGCTAACCAACTCTATATAGAGTTACATATATGTACGGAACTTCTGTCGGGTTAAGTTTAGGTCCTTCGCCCTTTGAACGTCCATTGAGTACGGCGGCGACTCCGAGGAGGACGGCGGCGGGGTTGCGACCCCCGTCCCCGTGAGTACCGTGTCAGGTTCCCGGGGGGCTACAATGCGCCCCCCGGCGGCGGGCTCAAAGGCAAGGCACTGAGGGGCCCCTGGTGCAGATCCCACCGGAGAGCCCTGGGAACTCCCCTCTAATGTGCCGATGCGACAGCCGCGGGGGTTTTAGTGGGTAAGAATACCACATACCCCGGTCGAGCCCCACAGCTCCCGGGGATCTTTGGAAGATTTCCCCCGCGTCAAAAAAAAAAATAGGTCCTTCGGGGTCGTTGGACGTGCAGGGTATGGGTCCTTAGACGAGAATGGCGGCGGGGCTCATCCCATTCCAGTGACAGGTTCTTGGAGGACTACAGGACTACATGGATTGACGGGTACCTGGTGCAGCTATACATAAAGTGGCAGGCATAAATTGGACGAGGAAAGCCGAGGATCGAAGTCAGTGGCGTGTAATTGGAAAGGCCTATGTCCAGCAGTCCCGTCAGCACCATGACAGGTTCCTGAAGGACTACACGTGGCGGTGGACTAGAAGGCATGGATTGACGGGTACCTGGTGCAGATAACCGACCTACCCAATTTCCCCGGTTGATCCGTACGTTGATTCCCACAGGGTCCAATGTACTTTTTGAAGATCACAAAGAAAATAGAAGTCTTTGCTAATCGTTAGACGATTCGACTGTATATGAATTACCAAAAAAACTTTGAGACCACACTGGTTACGACACAGAAGAGCATGGTGTTGAGAAAATTCAGGATTGTGGGGGTGTAATAATAATTATTATTAGTATATTAAAGCGTCTATCGATTCTGTAATAGCTTTCTAAATTATTCTTCTTTAAAAAAAACTATAACTAAAAGCATTTTTCGTGTATCTGTGTACTTTTCGTGTAATTTTGAAATATTACTTAATTGATAGCCCAAACATGGGCAGCATTTGGCGCGAATAGTAAAATTCTGCGTGGAAGGATCAGTATGAAATATAAAGCAAAAGTCTTCGAGCAGTGTGTCCTGCCGGTATTTACATACGGGGCCGAAACTATGACATTCACAGAAAAGTCCGCTGAGAAATTCAGAGTCGCGCAAAGAGCAATGGAAAGGGCGATGCTCGGAGTAAGCTTGCGCGACCACAAAACCAATGAATGGATCAGGAACAAAACCAGACTGAGGGATGTCATCCACGTAATTGCCCAAAGGAAATGGAGGTGGGCAGGACACATAGCTCGTATGCAGCCCAATAGGTGGACAAGGCGTCTCATGGAGTGGAGGCCTCGAGCGAACAGGAGATTGCGGGGCCGGCCACCTAAACGTTGGGTGGACGACATCAGAGGACACGCAGGCCCTGACTGGATCAGAAGGGCACATGATCGCCGGAACTGGAGGGAAATGGAGGAGGCCTATGTCCAGAAATGGACGACCGATACAGGCTGAAGAAGAAGAAGAAGACTTAATTGATATATTTTATTTTTGGACACAAAAGGAAAGTTTTCTTTTTATTTATGTGACGAGGCAATAAAGACGTTCGTTTCCTGGTCGCACGATGCGCCTGCATATAAGACAGCTGCATTGCACTGCCGCTCGTCCCCCGAGATATTAGTTATTGAGTCTCTTGTGTCCGGTAATATCACCAGCTACAGTGCCCTTCACACCGGAACACAGTAATGTTTACACACTGCTGCTTGGCGGCAGAATATCTGACACTGCGGTATCACTAAGTGAACTTATAGTCACATTGAATTCTAGGCAACGCCTGGTTTGGAACAACGGCCGTACCGGTCGTAACCGCGAGGCCATATGAAAGAATATGGTACCGCGATTTAACAGTACCATAGATTATTCACAGTGAAATAACAGTTGGTTTGTGTATGTACATTACATTTGGGATTTCTGGGCTTAAAAACCATGCAGGTCTAAATATAGTTAAATTCGCTGTAGCAGGGTTCCAGGGCAAACTTCTAAAGAGTTGGGTGTAGACAAAATTAACGATTAAAAAGTAACGTTAAGCAATAGTTGTAACGTTACTTTATTTTTTACGGAACACTAATATAAAGTCAGCATTACACTTGAAAAATCGTAACATAACTAAATCAACATCTTGGTGGTAGTATCCGCAAAAACGATTCTGCAATTTTTATCTTAATTTTGGTCGTTACTTTAATTCGTTTTATGTGTTTAATTACTTGGGATAAAGGGTGGTCGCCATTACAGTAAAATATATTTAATTAAGCTAAAAATAACACCAGTATCTTCATCCATTGTAAGATGACACTTATTCTCAGTGTGCAAGGTGTAAAATAACGTTTTACCCTCGGTGGTGCAATGGTATCTTTCGATGTTGGTACAGAGAAAGACCGCTGTGTCTTAAAACGCATTCTAGCTGACGTCTATTAAAAGTAAAAGCAGTGCAAAAGCATGGTTATACGGAGGAAACCAACAATTTATGAACATAATTTTGAAAGAATGGGATCAAAAAATTATTCTGATTATAATCGTAAATTGTTGATTTAATAAAATTAATAGTGATGTTTTACGAAATATTCGTTATCACACCATTCGTTATTCATAACGGTATTAATAAATAACGGTTATAGAATAACGTGATGGGAACAATGAATATAACGC
Organism: Furcula furcula; assembly: GCA_911728495.1. Lineage (NCBI taxonomy): Eukaryota > Metazoa > Arthropoda > Insecta > Lepidoptera > Notodontidae > Furcula > Furcula furcula. Next base: position 5,292,334 of record OU452270.1, read on the forward strand.
AATCGCAGCGTTGCGGGGTTATGACACGAAAATACAACCCATACGAACGATACAAATATTGAACCAAGATCCGAATAGTAGCGTGGAAAAGATAACAAGTAGGTTATAGTAGAATGGTGACTGACTTACTCCGTGGTCTACTCGGTACTGAAAATGTTGAGAAGGTTACCTCGTGACGGATAGAGGGCAAATAGTTTATTAGAATTATTTTTACAGCTACTTAATACAAACAGGAGTAGTTCAGCGTAGAATATGAAATTACCGTACATACCGTTAATAGTAACGTTATTTTACATTATTAATTTCTGAAAGTACATATTATTGAATGACCATCGATCCGTCATTAAGATGAGACAGAATAAAGTAAAATACAAAATATAGTAAGTATATATAACGAAAGGGTGTAAGCGACATCGTACCGAAAAAAAAATTATAAGATTTCAAATAATGTCCGTTACAATATTACAGAAACTATTTATATGGAAAATGAAAAATGACTGACTTATTAATTTTCGAGCATGTAATGAATATATGCGAAATAATATTTATTTCTCAAATTACATTGCTAATTTTCTAAAATAATAATAGTTAATTGCCTATGTACTGTTTTAGTGCATAAAGAATAAATAAATAAATAATTAAATAAATTTTCCACAAATAAGTAATTTATTGTTTTTAAATTAAAATTATGATTTATTATTATACCAATAATGATATTATACTAATTTTATTTAATAAAGTGGTTTTTTTTTGGAAATTCATGAAAAAGCCGATGAAAAATTTCAACACTAGTGTTCAGAATCATGTACTGGAGCCCTGGTATCGGTTTTCGGTACGATGTCCCTTACACCCTGTATAGTAACTATACTGAAGGCCGAATAATCGAAATAAGATTATTCCTTAGAATAAACTTATTCCGTGGATAAAACTGAAATCAGCCCTAACTAATGTAGACGATGAAGTAACATGATAGAAACAAAATTAAAATTTATGTTTGAATGTGGAAATATTATAAAAATAGTCTTTGAATTCAAGATGCTTAGGATTCATTTTTCTTTCACAGAATAACAGGGTTGATCTAAAACAATATGGAAGACACATATGATACTAGCTTGAGCAATAAAATCAAAAGTATTTCAAAATATTTCCACAGGCAATTCAGAACCTTATTGCAACCACATAAGTCACGGTATCGGACACAAAAGCCTGATAATACTATCAAAGTAAATACTAAAAAGCCATAAGTCTACTTGGGAAAGAAAATGATTATATCAACCATATGTCAATAATCTGTGTAAGAATTCAACCAAAAATCTTCGCAACACGCTTGTCTATGGACGGTGTAACAGTATTCGGGGAAGCGTGTTGCTTACCATCAGCCAGCGTCGGGGGTCACATCACAATTCTCCAGCTTAAGCTCAGTAAGTCCTTTTATGATGGATGTGTTTGTGTTTTCAAGTTGTGTCTCTTTATAAGGACTATCACAATAAAAGGAGTTGTTGCAAAATGGGCTAGGACTATGTACACCACCTCAAAAAATCGAGAAAAATCCATAGAATTCGGAAAAAAATATATATTTCGTTTAAATTACTATTATTGTTGTAATTTTAATTACAATTATCATTTATTTTATATTTATATTCAATATGGCGTCCTAAGATGGCGTCTCACTGATGCCGAATTAAACTGTCAGCCAGCCAGCTGTCAATAGCTACTGCTGCTGTCACACTTGTCACAGTTGGGTGTGCGTGTACTGTATGTAGTGAATTGATTATCATTGATATTTTAATTATTAAAATGATGTATGAGAAAACAGAAAAAAAATTACAAAGAGTACTGTAATAAAAATACTTTTAACGCCATTGATAATAAAAATGACACATGACAGTGACACTTTTCCCCCATGCCAGTTTTTTGTTATGTGTTGCAATTCTAAGTAAAAATTCATAAGTTTTACAAGCAAATAAAGCCAAATTGAAGTAAATGGATAGTTAAAACTGTTTTATGTGTGTTTCCCTATTTTAGAGTATAGTGTACAAAGTCCTAGCCCAGGCTCCATACATTTTGGAACATCTCTTTTGCTGTCTTTCTTTCTAATTTACATAACAGTAAAAGTCGACATGTAAAAAAAACCGCTTCAAATGTACTTGTAAACGATTACAAATTCGTTTGCGGCTCAATAACTACATTACGCCTACATTGTCAAAGTGGCGCGGCAGCAAAAACAACTTTGTATTACCAAACCGTATTTGCGGCCGCGTTGTATTGTCATATATGCAGAGGGAGTGTTTTCCGACCGCATAATAAAGTTGTAATCATTTTCAAGTTTATTTGAAATGGATTATAAGTCTTAAAGTGTTCCTATCTTTCCCACAGTAGACTTCTTGGCCATCAATAAATTAAAATAAGATGTTTTGACGCCATTCCCTTTCTAAACATCGACAAATTATCAGAAAAATGGTTATTGTATCATCATATTTATGTAGCTAAAATAAGTATTATTATTGACAAAGTATTTTAATACCCAACCAATAATATGGATTCATATTTTATTTCTAATATTCTTGTTATTTTATATTTGTCTGTCGCGTCCGTCCTTAGTTGATTCGTCATTGCATCTCTCTTTTCATCCAACATAGATTATGTTTTATCTCTTTCACGCATACATTTTTCATTTATTCCTTTCCATCTTACGCATTCTACAAACACTTAAACAGTGTTCTGCAATACATGATATTGCAGATAATTATTTAAAATAATAAAATAACTAATTCTAGGCAGTTAAAAACTGGTTACGGAATACCAACTAATATATACCGCTCGCGAAGAGTTATTTTTACCGTTAAAAAAACATTACATTGGTCGTGATGGTGCAATAATCATTGTTAGTAAAGTATATATTATTAATCTCTTCTAAAATATATATTGTATATATACAATAACGATATTACCTGGTGTTGTGTGTTGACCAAATGGGGGCTGTGTCCACCGCTGCTTGACAGCTGCATTGTGGGAGATTTGCCTGAAGAATTAACATTTAACAAAGTTATACGGGAACCCCGACGGTAAGAATAGCACCTTCCCATCTCTTCCTATTAGGTGTCCAAAGGCGACTAAGGGAAAACAAGGGAATAGGCATGATGACTGCAACACAATACCAATAAATCTGTGGTTTTAAATATTAGAACAGATTGCACTGATTCCAAAAATGCATCTCATTTTCATAATAATAGAGAGATTTTCGTGATATTTAAGCAAATAAATTACTCAATTACAGCTAATCGCCATCTTGTAATAAACGCTGCTCAGAGTGAATGACGTCAATCCTGTGTAAATAAACAACTGTCAAACTGTCATCTCAACTTTTTCTTTCATACAATGATTCACTTTTATACCTAGACCCCTAGACAGATGTTTATTTACACCGCCGTAGTGACGTCACAAAATGGCGCCATGCACCGACCATCGTTTTGGAACGAAATACAAACTCTAATTTAAAAATTGAAAATATTGCTATTAATTGTAAATTTAATACAAAAAATATGATTACTTTCGGCAATAGTAGACCCGTAAGTACATTATAGAGTATTTTTTCAAAATTAGTCATCATGCCTATTGGATTACCTATCACTTGTACTGCGATCCCCAAGACGCCTCCTATGCTTGGGGATTATGGCAACCCCTATCTTCTAAGGGGAAGGCCTTGTTCAGCAGTGGACGTCGTTCGGCTACTGTTGATGATGATACGGGAACAGTCGCTCTTAAATGTACACCCTTACGGTCAGAGAGAAGCGACACACACACACACACACACACACACACATAGAGAGGGGGGGGGGGGGAGAGTTAAAAGAGAGAGCGAGAAACAGAGTAACAATACCTACCTTAGCTTGCCTACCCTAGCTTCATTTATGTGAACAAGTATAGAGCGTCCAACCGTTTATTTTCTTTTTGACAACACCAATAGAATGTAACTGCGTCATGTTACACAAAAGTTCACTTTTAAAAGTTTACTTAAAGTGGAGTTCACTTTTAAAAGTTCACTTTAAGTGAACTTTTAAAAGTGAACTTTTGCGTAAGGGATCGTCCATTAATCACGTGAGGCTCGAAAGGGGGGGGAGGGGTTCCGAAAAAATCACGAAATATCACCAGGAGGGGGGAGGGGTATAATGAGACATCACGTGTATTTATTTTTCACTGAATGCACGATTTATAAACCAAACAGCGGCACATGGCCTTGACTCACCGTTGCCGGCAACGACATCCCCTTCAACATTTAATCAGTTAAGTACCTGTATTTAAAGATAATATTCCGAAAATTTCAATATAAACTATATTGAAATTTTGTACAAAAAAATACACGTGATTTTGGATGGGGGGGGGGGGGTAGTTTAAAAACCTCACCACATATCACCAGGAGGGGGGGAGGGGTTAAAAAGTTGCTAAAAAACATCACGTGATTAATGCACGACCCCTAACATGATGCAGTTACGTTCTATTGGTGCTGTCAAAAAGAAAATAAACGCTTGGACGCTCTATAATAAGTTTTAAAAACTAAAACCCGACTACGAATAAAATCGCAGTCTAATAATGTGATATTATATAGCCTATAACCAGCGGACAATCAAGACGCTTCTAATGACACCCTACTTGTCAAATTATGTTAAGTAGATTAGAAGATATGCGGGAACAGATGAACATACATATATACATACATACAATTTTGTTAAAATCATAATCCTCCCTCCGTTCCGTAGTCGGGTAAAAATTGAAAAAAGAGCGAAAAAGAAAAAAGTAAGTAAAGAGATTGACAAAACAGAACAAAATCGTGTGAGGGAAGAAAAGGAACGCAAGAAAGAAAGAGACAAAAATATAATACTGTTCTGCTTACCCCCGTAAGCGGAGGATATGGCGACCTGGTCGAGCACGTCCCAGGACTTCTGGCGCCGGCCCTGGCAGGATGCGTGAGCTGACGCTGGATGAATCAGCATTGATGACTGAAACAAACATATTATACAATAATTCCGTCATTTAGATTATCAAAAAATATTGGACACGTATTTTTTTAACAAATCAATAGGAATTGCCAAAGATATAGAGCGTCATAGTTCGGGAGTGGGGGCTCGTGACGTAACGTCAGTAGAAATCGTATACAGGCGGAATTTCAACACAATAGATCTTCGTAATTTTTTTGTTTATTTGATAGACGCATCGATATAATATATAAACTAGATTTGGTGTCACGGTTCAAAAAGTGGTAGCGAGAAATAGCGCCCTTGTGTCGCTATTTCTTTACAAGCCACATCCTGAAAAATTTATTTTTGCCGATAGGAGTGTCGCTACTGTCTATATGAAACTGTCAAACTACAAGTCATTATCATTATAAAACCGTTAGTTCACGTTTCGATAAGTTTGCAACCTCCGCGACCACATTTTAGATGTCATTTTGTTCGTGAATGTTTATCTAGTTTATATATTATATCGATGGATAGACGGAATAGAGTTTTTTAGTCTTCTAGCCTACCACTCTCCGGTCTTTCGTCCCATCAGAAGAGTATAGAAAGATATAGTGCATTATTGTTTGCACAGCGCCAACTTGGACGAATTAAAGCCGCGAATATGCAGCCCGCTTGATGATAAGCGGTCACCGCGCTAGCAATACCAGAAGAACCAATAGCGCGTTGCCGACACTTAACACATTAGATATTAACTGCCGCACCTTCAAACATCAATTATAGTTAATTATAATTAAACCATTTTTTTAAATCGGATTATTTCGTCACTCGAAGCCAATTAACATTTAATACTCTGACAGTGAGTAGAGATATCAATTATCTCGTACTCACCCATCGAAAATAATCATAAACAGCTCCAACAGTCGATATATTCGATTAAAAATAATGACTTAATTATAATTAAAGTTAATTGACGTTTGTGAGTGCGGCAGTAAGTCCCTTGTGTCACCGGTAATTTCACCAACAACATTGCCCTTCACACCGCAACACAGCGATGTATACTTGCAGAATATCTGACTGATGTATATGTATGTACATATCATTGTATCATGTGGGTGACCCACAGGAATAAACTAGCTTCGGAGCAATACGGTCGTTTCATTCGCCTACAAACACTCTATTGGCGACGATATTGTTAACTTACCCGCGCGCGTTTATAATTTTATTGTTAAAATAAAAACCTACAATGTCGAATTTTATCGGAATCCTTAACGTGTTCGATCATAAGATTCACGAGTGGGACGTTTTTTATGGTCGATTGACCCAGTTCATTAAGTTAAACAACATACCAGATGATAACAAAAGTGCAGTGTTGTTGACGCATGTGTCGGATGAATCGTACCGCCTTATTCGGAACCTCGTGCATCCGAATAAGCTAGAGGATAAGTCTTACAAGGAGCTAGTAGATGTACTCAGCCAACATTTCACGCCGAAGAGATCAACCTTCGCTGATAGGGCAAAGTTTTATGAAGCGAGTAAATCCGACGGTGAAAGCATCGAGGAATGGGCGGCACGGTTAAGAGGGCTAGCCGTGTACTGCGATTTTGGCACGGAGTTGGACACGCTCCTGCGAGACCGCTTCGTGCTCGGCTTCAGAACGGGACCCGAGCGTGACAGGTTGTTCGAGTGCGACTCGAAAAAGCTGACATTTGGCCAGGCGCTAGAGGTGGCGCAGCAAGCAGCGTGTGCGCGGCAAGCGCGCGCAGCCGTTGCCGTCAAGGAGGAGTCGGTATACCGGGCGAGTGTGAGCCAGCTCCAGCGGCACGCACGCCCCTTCGCAGCTGCGTCGGCGCCAGCGGCGGCGGTGAATTCGCGTTGCTCAGTGTGCGGTTTAGGAAACCATAGTGCGGCGAAGTGTAGGTTTAAAAATTACAGTTGTCTCAATTGCGGAAAAAAGGGCCATTTAAGGAAGGTGTGCTCGGTTAAAATGTTACATTTAAATAATATGCATGCAGAAGCAGAGACGGCTCAGGAACACGACTGTAAGGAGTGTGAGCTTTACAGTATGAGGTACGTCAATTATAATCCTATAAAAATTGAAGTAACCGTAAATAACATTGAGTTATATATGGAGTTGGATACCGGGTCAGGAACCACGGTTATATCTGAAGAATTGTATTTACTTAATTTTTCTGATTGTAAATTGTACAAATGTGATCTTAAAATGTGTCTTTACAACGGCCATAAAATCACACCACTGGGGTATTTCGTAGCCGAAGTTTCATATTCAAGAATAAAAAACAACATTAAATTCTATGTTATTAGAAATGGCGGGCCACCGTTATTGGGTCGTGATTTTATGACGAAATTTAAAATGTATTTTGCAACAAATAACAATATGATTTGTACAAATGATAACCTTCTAGAAGTGCAACGGTTATTGAACGAATATCCAGAAGTTTGGAAGAATGAATTAGGTTGTTTTAACAAGTTCGAAATCGATTTGGTGCTTAAAGAAAATTCTACACCAAAGTTTTTTAAGCCTAGGTCCGTCCCGTTTGCACTCAGGGACAAAGTTAGCGCAGAACTTGACAGGTTGGTAGAATTAGGAATTTTAATTCCTGTAAATTACTCCGCATACGCTACGCCTATTGTACCCGTTTTAAAAGAAAATGGTAAATTGAAAATAGCCGGTGATTTTTCTTGTACACTAAATAAAGACCTTATGATAGATAAATATCCCTTGCCTCGTATAGAGGAGGTATTTTCAAAGTTAGGAGGGGGGGAACACTATACGAAAATTGACTTAAGTAATGCTTACAATCAATTTAGGTTATCCAAACCGTCCCAAAAGCTAACAACTATCAATACACATAAAGGTTTATTTGCGTACACTAGATTGGTCTACGGTTTAGCGAACGCGCCTGCTATTTTCCAAAAGGCAATGGAAACGCTGTTGGCAGGTATAGACGGCGTTAGCGTATGGTTGGACGACGTGTGTCTAACAGGCCCCACAAAAGAAATACATTTAATGAGACTACAAGAAGTGTTACGTAGATTACAAGACGCAGGCTTACGTCTACAAAAAGATAAGTGCGCTTTATTCCAAAACAGTGTTACTTATTTAGGGTTCGTAATAGACAAAAATGGTTTAAGAACGTGCCCAACTAAAGTTCAGGCAATTCTTAACGCACCTGCCCCCACCGATGTTTTAGGAGGCGATTTCTAGGTGTAATTAATTATTACAGGAATTTTATTCCAAGTGCATCGGCTCTGTTAAGTCCACTGCACGAATTGTTACGCTCAGGCTCAGAATGGCATTGGGGTGAGCGACAGCAAGCTGCTTTCGAATGCGTGAAGAGCAAGCTCGCTAGCGAACAAGTGTTGGCGCATTTCGATCCGGACTTGCCGCTGGTGCTAACGGTGGACGCGGGCCCCGCCGGACTCGGCGCCGTACTCGCGCATCGCGATACGTCAGCCGCCGCCGCAGGCGAGACCCGGGAGCGACCGATTGCGTTCGCGTCGCGGTCTTTATCGGCCAGTGAAAAAAATTATAGCCAGATTCAGAAAGAGGCGACAGCTATTATTTTTGCAGTAAAACACATCCATCAATATTTATACGGCCGACAGGAGCCTTTCATTTTGCGAACGGATCATAGGCCTTTGCTTTCAATTTTTGGCAAAAATAAGGGCATATCGGTTACCGCCGCATTACGTTTACAAAGATACGCAGTAACGTTGTCAGCCTATAATTATACGGTACAGTATATAGGCGGTGACAATAATCAAATAGCGGACTACTTTTCTAGATCGCCATTATTAAATTCAGGTAATAACGAACGAGACGAGGACGAGTCGAAACATTTTCTTAGAAGCGAACGTAGAACCGATTTCGTTCGAGGATATCAGACGCGCTTCGGCCGAGGATAAAACACTGAGTACAGTCATTAAATATATGAAAAACGGCTGGCCGAAAAAGATTAAATGCAATTCAATAATGCCCTATTTTCATTGTAAAACAGATTTAGAATCGAACGGGGGATGTTTATTTCGCGGACACAGAATAGTCATTCCACACACATACAGGGACACAATGTTGAAAGAATTGCATTCATCACATTTCGGTATAGTAAAAACTAAGAGTTCTGCTCGCGCGAGAATGTGGTGGCCCGGCATCGACGGCGACATCGAGCGCTGGGTGGGCGCGTGCCGCGTGTGTGCCGCGCACCGCGCCGCGCCGCCGCGCGCGCCGCCCGCGCCCTGGCCACGTCCCCCCGCCGCCTGGCACCGCATCCACATAGACTACATGTCCATTCATCAGAATGTTTACCTAATTGTAGTAGATGCATTCTCCAAATGGCTGGAATGCGTTCACATGAACCGTGGCACTTCGACGAATGAGCTCATTTTTAAACTAAAAGAAATGTTTTCTAGATTTGGCGTCCCCAATATTATTGTATCAGATAACGACGTAAAAATATGTTCTTCAGAATTCCACAAATTTTGTAGTGTCAATGGTATAGATTATCTTAATTCACCCGTGTACCACCCCGCTAGCAACGGGCAAGCAGAAAACTCAGTAAAAACTTGTAAACATATGATTAAAAGCATTTTAACTGAAGGGAGTTCTCCGAAACTGTTGCATGAAAAATTACTGAGTTTCTTGTTTGATTATAGAAATAGCGTTCATTGTGCGACAGGTATCACTCCGGCCATGTTGATGTTAGGCCGTAATTTAAGATGTAGATTGGATTTAATTTTACCATCTAATACAACAATTTGTAAACGTCATGACCCATCCGATTTAAAGCGTAACAGACGTTTTAAAACTGGTGAAGCTGTATGGTCAAAATGGTTCATTGGGAGAAAAGGCGTCTGGCGAATTGGTATTATAAAAAAAGTAATGGGAAGGCGTTTATTCGAAGTTTATTTCAAAGATTATGATGCTCATTGTACTAGACATGTAGATCAAATACGAACATTTTCTGGCTCAGATGTTACTGAGGATGTAGATACGGAAATATCCGAACCACCCTTCACAGGGCAGCTGGCCCCCTTGCAATTCGAACCGCAATGCGCTGGGAGCCCCGTGGCTTCGCCTGCACCAGAACCCTCGCCTGCGCGAGCAACTCCGCCACCCTCGCCACAGTTAGAGGAGGAGAGGGAAGTGCCCCACGCGGATGATGGTGATGGTGGTACTAGCGATACCATATCGCTACCGCAACGGGTGCCAGCTGACGCGGACCAATGGGTGGACGCTTGTGAAGAGGTGGGACAGGACGATTCCAGACCGAAAGATTTACTTCCCGAACCAATTATTGTTAATAATCCAAGCAGTGAACACACAGGTTTGGTTGGTCGTACCGTACGGCCTAAAAAACCTGTTAATTATAAGATGTTCTTTTAAGTACCTGTACGTTTGTTCATATTTTATAGAAGTCTTGACTTGTTGCAGGTTCCCTAAATAATGTTGGAGGGATGATGTATATGTATGTACATATCATTGTATCATGTGGGTGACCCACAGGAATAAACTAGCTTCGGAGCAATACGGTCGTTTCATTCGCCTACAAACACTCTACTGACACTGCGGTGGTACCTGCCTGGACCCTTGCACAAGGAACTTACCACATAGTAAAATATTAAATCCTATGAAAACCTAGAAGCATACCCATACTGACCTGTGGGTATTCAGCAGTGGGGCAATAGTGGTCACAGTTGTCTGGCAGCCATTTTGGCAACGAGTGCTTCACATGGCAACGGGAGCGGACTTCCTCGCTCACGCATACTAATGCTGTAAGAGAAATGATTGGTCAGACAATATGTCATTCATTACAATTGTAATGACAAAACTACTAAGGGACTGCTTAACTAGATAGTGCAGATCCCATTGGTGCCCTTCAGGAGCAGATGCGACAGCCGAGGGGGTTTTGGTGGGTTAGAATCCCACATACCTCGTTTGGAGCCCCTGGTACAGGGTCCAGAGGACTGACTGAAGAAGAAGAAGAAGAAAGCATTCTTCATGCATTGACTGATCAGAATACAGAATTTTATTTGTAAAATATAGGTATTTACATAAACATTGGGTTGGTCATCAGATGCGCGCTACTATGACGCGTCCCGTCTTGGGACGAACATCAGTTCAGGGGCTACTCTTTAATACTATTATGTAGGTATTTTATTGTAAATTTAACTGTAGTTTTACATCCAGCGGCGGCCGGCGGTGACTATATATAACATGTAGTCCCCGTACCGGTGAGGTATGCGACGGTGTCGGGCGTGACGTGGAACTTGTCCCGGTGCAGCGGCGGCCGGCGGTGACTATATATAACATGTAGTCCCCGTACCGGTGAGGTATGCGACGGTGTCGGGCGTGACGTGGAACTTGTCCCGGTGCAGCGGCGGCCGGCGGTGACTATATATAACATGTAGTCCCCGTACCGGTGAGGTATGCGACGGTGTCGGGCGTGACGTGGAACTTGTCCCGGTGCAGCGGCGGCCGGCGGTGACTATATATAACATGTAGTCCCCGTACCGGTGAGGTATGCGACGGTGTCGGGCGTGACGTGGAACTTGTCCCGGTGCAGCGGCGGCCGGCGGTGACTATATATAACATGTAGTCCCCGTACCGGTGAGGTATGCGACGGTGTCGGGCGTGACGTGGAACTTGTCCCGGTGGAGCGGCGGCCAGCGGTGACTATATGTAACATGTAGTCCCCGTACCGGTGAGGTATGCGACGGTGTCGGGCGTGACGTGGAACTTGTCCCGGTGGACGGGCGGCGCGGCGGCCAGTGCTAGCAGCTTGACGAGCACGCGGCCGGTGCGGGAGACCGTGGCGGCGCCCGGGTGCCGGTAGCCCTTGACCAGGTGGCCCACAAGCGCGAAGTGGAAGTTCGATCGGAAACTGACGGAATAAGAATTAACTGCCGCGCAGCCCGACTGGGATGTCGAGCTAACTGGCGCAGCTTAACTAGGATGTTGAGATAACAGGGGCAGCCAGATTGATGCCGAGCTATCTAGGGCATGACGACCGCTGTCAAGATAACTGGCACAGATTCACTGATGTTAAGAAAACTGGCGCAGCCTGACTGTGGTTGAGATAACTGGCGCAGCCTGCCCGATGTCTAAATAATTGGCACATCCTAACTGATTACAAATTTACAGACGCAGCCTGACTGAGGTCGCGATAACTGCGAGATAATTGGTGCAGCCTGACTGATGTCCAAATAACTGGCGCAGCCTGACTGATGTCAAAATAACTGGCACAGCCTCACTGTTGTCGAGATAACTGGCGCAGCCTGACTGTTGTCTAAATAACTGGCAGGCAGCCTTAATTGGATAAATTATAACACTATCCTAGTAAGAATGATTCAATTGAATCGTACTGTATGAGTATTGATCGTAAATAAAAACAATCCTACTGTCAGTTATTTTGTAAATTGTATTAGTTTTCGATAGTTCCTTAACGTCGAGTTGACTGGCGCAGCCCAACTGGGATGATATCTTTACCCTAATCAGGATGCTCTAATTGCTTGTAGGTACCTCAAGCCAACAGCGTGGTCCAACTGTTTGAAATGCCACTCCAGCGGCTCTCTAGTCTCCATCATCACCTGTTCCAGTGTCTGTGAACAAGAATGTGTGGGTTTCAACAATTAGGCATTTTTATGTAGCCTCGTGACATCAATTACTGTTAATTATCACTAAGCCAGTTAATACTTTATACTCTATTAGTAATCATAATCATAATAATATATTTATTTGCATAAAAACATGGTATAATAAGATTTTACAATTTGTATAAAGTACATACATGTTTTTGCTAGAATTGTACATAGCATGCAAAAAAGAAAAAAACACTTCATGTCAATTAGTTCTTTTACGCTATAAAAGTTTTTTTCAAGTAACCAGTAATTTAATTTGAAAATTTCTAGAGCTAAGAGCTTTTAATTGACTAGGTATTTTATTATATATACGAACACACATAGCTACACAGCTCTTGTTATATTTACTTAGTCTAGGAATATAATCTAATACAAGTTGATATGGATCTCTCCTATTTCGAGCATTGACATGGTTCGCTGTTTTAAATAGCTCCTTATTTTTCCACACAAACATACATATTTGATAGATATAGAGGGATGGTAATGGTAATAAACCAAGCTTTTTAAATACTGGTTGACACGAGTCAAGAGGTTGGAGTCCGTATATTGTCCTAATGCACTTCTTTGCGCGACAAATGCTCTGTTTTGGTCGGTACTGTTACCCTACATTATAAGTCCATAACGTAATAATGACTCCACATAAGCACGGTAGCACATAATTGCTGTTTTTATGTTTGTAATATTTTTAACTTGCCTGAGCGCATATAAAAATCTATTTATTTTATTGCATACATTATCTACACTTACTTTCCAGTTTATGTCTTCATATATAGTCACTCCCAGAAATTTTGTGGATGACACTTTTTTAATAGTTGGCACATTCAGTTGAATGTTTAATTTATAGTTATAAGATTTATTAAATTGTATATATACTGATTTGTCTAGGTTTATTTTTAAATTATTTATATCTAGCCATGTAGTTAATTAGTTGTAGTAAGTTAATGCGGTGACAGCTCAGTGGGCGAGCGCTTGCCTTGGAAACAAGGTGCGCAGGTTCGAACTCCGGCTCGCACCTCTGATTTAATCATGTGCGAATCGTCTTTGTGCGATTGTTACTAGCTTTCGGTGAAGGAAAACATCGTGAGGAAACCTGCATGTCTGAGAAAGCCTAACTAGCTTTCGAATGACGTGTGAAGTCCGCCAACCCGCACTTGGCCAGCGTGGTGGACTATGGCCTAAGCCCCCTTATCTTGAGGGGAGGCCCGTGCCCAGCAGTGGGACATAAACAAGGGCTGGTATTATTATTATTATTATGTAGTTAATTTGTCTATCGTTATATTAATTTCCGTCTCATGGTCCTGAACTGTGTTATTATTTTCGTTAGATGTCACGATAATAGAAATATCATCAGCATATAAAATACACTTAAGATTAGTTATGTCAGTAATGTCATTTATATATAATAGGAATAAAATGGGACCTAGTACACTTCCTTGGGGAACACCTTGCTTGATTATTTTATTCTCTGATGAATATGCCGTCATTTCCTTGTTATCATCAATTTTAGTAACAATAACACGTTGCTGTCTATTGCGTAGGTACGATGATATCCATTGTAGTGTAGGTCCCATTGTAATGCCAATTGTTTCTAATTTATGTAATAATATAACATGTGAAATTAGGTCAAAGGCTTTTGATAAGTCAAAAAATAGTCCTGTTGTGAGATGGTTATTGTTAATGTTTGTTAGTATTTCTTTCATAATAAAGATTATCTCGTACTCATTAAGTGTCAGAGAGTCGAAAATCAGATTTTTTATATTTTTTTATACCACCAAGGTGGCAAGCAAGCGTGCGGTCCGCCTGATGGTAAGCAGTCACCGCAGCCTATAGACGCTAGCAACACCAGAAGAATCACTAGCGCGTTGCCGACCCTTAAGACATTAGATATTACATCTTTGTGAACGGTAATTTCACCAGCTACAGTGCCCATCACGCCGGAACACAGCAATGCTTACAAACTGCTGCTTGGCGGCAGAATATCTGACACTGCGGTGTGACACTTAGTAAAATAAAAGAAATAGCTTAATGAGTATTAAAGCTAATGTGTGCGATAGTAAGTTTTTTTAATTATAAATTGTAATTACCTTGTGCATAAACTGTCCCTGTGACTCCAAGGTATGCAGGTTCTGCTCCATGAACGACAGCCCAGCGGCGTACAGCGTGGGTTCATCCAACTGTAGCACTGACAACGCCACCCAGAACAACGCCTTGTGGATAGGCGACGCCTGGTGGTCAAACAAGCATGATACTACTGTGGCTACTAACTAAGAGATGGCGCTGTAGTAAATATGAAGAAGATTTCTGAATCGCGCTAGTTAAGTTATAACGATACGTGTATATATACACGGTGTTAACAAAACTACCCGTAAAAAATAAATAAAATAATACTATTATTTTCACTGATGTGCAAACCCTATTTCAGTAAAATCAAAGAGTAAACTACGCAGAATGTACCTACATTTCTACCTAATTCGCGGAACGACAAACATTTTAAAAGACCTTACCTTACTAGGGTTGACAACATTTTTGGCTTTGATAATTAATTACAGTTTTTACGGGCTATTTTGTAACACGTTGTATATAACATCCCGATATGACCTCTTGTCCTTGTTCAGTGAAGCTGTCATGGCCATCTGCCAACAGAACTACTCATTAAAAAAATCTATTAGGCGTTTTGGGCCATGACTGAGTATCACACTTCACTCAGTCGAAGGAAAGGAATCACTGTTCGAAAAACGATTAATTGCTCAGTCCATAGAAGGGTGACCGAATAGTGGTATTTGAACTGAGCGTTTCCGTGCTTCGGAGGGCATGTAAAAAGTCGTTCCCGGTTGTTGTCATCAAGACAGCAATCGTTAAGCCAAGTCAGAGGGCTAAGGGCATGAACAACTCCTGACACCAGGCTGACCACCACTAAACATACGATAAATAAATTGCTTTTGACTAGAAAAAGGTAAAGTTTGTAGTCTCTTACCGGGTACAATAAAGGCTGGAGTCGCGTTAGAGACATAATCAACGCCTCCAACAAAGCCAGGTCGTTGAAGGACTCCAGTGCCTTAACTAGTATCCTTAAAAGCTGTTTTATTTCATCGTCAGATATATTTTTACCTGTAAATAAATAATACGGCGATTTATTACTTGGTCCAGTCATGTTGCTATTCTTAGCCGGCCACTCCACGGACCAGGTGAAAGACGATACTTACTAATACATCCAAATACGATCAAAGCCCGCGGCTGCAATGCTGGGTTGAAACAGAACGCGAAGCTTTTGGCCAGGGATGTCCTGTAACAAACTATATGTTAGTTTGACGGTCCCGCTGGTCTAGTGATTAGACAACCTGGCCGCTACCCAATAGAGAGCCCTGGACATCGATATACTATATAAACTAGATTTAGTGTCACGGTTCAAAAAGTGGTAGCGAGAAATAGAGAAATAGCGACCTTGTGTCGCTATTTCTTTACAAGCCACATCCTGACAAATTTATTTTTGCCGATAGGAGTGTCGCTACTGTCTATATGAAACTGTCAAACTACAAGTCATTATCATTATAAAATCGTTAGTTCGCGTTTCCGCCACCAGCATAGATAAGTTTGCAACCTCCGCGACCACATTTTAGATGTCATTTTGTTCGTGAATGTTTATCTAGTTTATATATAATATCAATGGCCCTGGATCTATGATTTTTTTTGGAACCGTGGCAGAAAGTTGATAGTGGCGGATTTTTTTTTATTTAATTTTCGAACGCTGAAGGGAGGGGCTTCAGCGTTCGAAAATTAAATAAAAAAAAATGGTGATGTGGGCCGGTGTGGCGCCTTTTTCTTGCAAGTCGAAGGTGAGACAACCAGGCTTCCGTTTGTTAGGCGCTTTGTGGAGCAAGTTTTTTATTTTTATTCATATTATATTATGATTTTAGCGCCCCCTGAAACCGCCGCCCGGGGCCAGTGTCCCGGTTAGAACGAAATAACATTTTCAAGAACTTGTAACAAAAACAAACTGAACTAATTATAATAATGTCCTCCTGGCCGATACGACCACAGCGGCCAATCTTTCACAAGATCAACCATGTACGCAGGAGATATTATAGTGCACAAGAGTTTGCACAAGTGTTTGCACAAGTGCACTCTCTCTTCCTTTACTCTCATAATCCGATGGGACGGGATACCGACACGACTGGGGACACGTCAGGCGCAGGACCTACTTTTTACATGCCCATCCGACGCATGGATCATCTTACTTTACAGATAATCAGGTGATCGGCCTGCATTGTCCTAGTCAGTAACAACTATACAAAGGACCATGCCCATTTGTGCCCCAGATATGCCCAGATAAAGTATATTACGAGATCGCTCTAATAAAAAAAAACTAGAATTATGTTGTTAATTTTAAATCATATGAAGCACTGGATAAAAAATAATAAAAAATAAGACGTTCTGTTGACATTGAAGTATCAGTGTATCTAACCAAATTGTTTTCACATACATATTGACACTATACAATGGAGACAGACTAGATAATTCCAAATAACTGAAATGTTTATCTGATAACATACAGATATAAGTATATAAAAGAACACTGATCTGGCTTAGCTTATGTGATGATGATCATGAAGTTCCTAGTGAAAAACTAATAGCAATGTTGTCTGTAAACGATGTAAATGTATAATAAACCAGTAGGAGGTTATCATGTTTAATGTCCAATATCTTTTGAACCGATGCTTTATATGACATTAAATCTAGTTATCATATAAATACTGTTAAAAAGTTATCATATGACATAGAGCTGCAATTTGGGCATTGCATGGCATTTCTGACTTCCAGCTCCATACTAATATGGGCATGGTCCTTTGTTGCCCCCCGCAAGATTCGAACCCGCGACCTCCGGTTTACAAAGCAAGCGGTTGCCCACTGCGCCACGGAGGCTACAAAACTGAACTATTTTAGTGCACACAAATGTACTCGGGAGCGAACGGGACGAAGACGAGTTGCGGGGAGCAAGGCTCGACCGGCTAACCAATAGCGCGCCCGGAACGATGTTACCTTGTTCCCCGCGTCCCGCTTGATAACTAAAGAGACTTAAAAAATAACTTCTAACAAGAATTTTGTCAAGTTACGTGCCGGCAGTTATACAAACATGTCGTTCTGATTATAGGCTATAATGGACTTCCTTCGGAGTCGCTGGACGGTCGGGGTGTGGGCCCTTAGGACGTCCATAAGTACGGCGGCGACTCCGAGGAGGACGGCGGCGGGGTTGTGACCCCCGTCCCCGTGAGCACCGTGACTGATTCCCGGGGGGCTACAATGCGCCACCCGGCGGCGGGCTCAGAGGCAAGGCACTGAGAGACCTGGGTGCCGATGCGACAGCCGAGGGGGTTTTAGTGGCTAAGAATCCCACATACCCCGGTCGAGTCCCACAGCTCCCAGGGATTTTACGAAGAATTCCCCCGCGTCAAAAAAAATCATAGATATAATATACAAACTAGATAAACATTCATGAACAAAATGACATTTAAAATGTGGTCGCGGAGGTTGCAAACTTATCTGTGCTGGTGGCGGAAACGTGAACTAACGATTTTATAATGATAATAATGACTTGTAGTTTGACAGTTTCATATAGACAGTAGCGACACTCCTATCGGCAATAATAAATTTGTTAGAATGTGGCTTGTAAAGAAATAGCGACCCAAGGGCGCTATTTCTCGCTACCACATTTTGAACGGTGACACCAAATCTAGTTTAATATATTATATCGACGGTTATAATGGACTTACCAAGTGTTCAACCAGTCACACTCCGGTATATCCCTCATGCAGGCCTCCATAATTTCCAACAGTGCATCCGTGATAGTCTCCAGAGACTGTAGTGGCAGTCTCTCCCGGTCCGTGTGTGTCGCTGGGGCCGTCAGAGTGACGCCCAAGCAAGTGGGCACACCGCTCGATGATGTGGACTCCGTACAGGCTGCGTACGAATGTTCTGAATACCTGTGGTATTGAATATAATAGGCATGATGACTGCAACACAATACCAATAAATCTGTGGTTTTAAATACTAGAACAGATTGCACTGATTCCAAAAATGCATCTCATTTTCATAATAATATAGAGATTTTCGTGATACTTAAGCAAATAAATTACTCAAATACAGCTAATCGCCATTTTGTAATAAACGCTGCTCAGAGTGAATGACGTCAATCCTGTGTAAATAAACAACTGTCAAACTGTCATCTCAACTTTTTTCTTTCATACAATGATTCACTTTTAACTTTTATACCTAGACAGATGTTTATTTACACCGCCGTAGTGACGTCACAACATGGCGCCATGCACCGGCCATCGTTTTGGAACGAAATTCAAACTCTATTTTAAAAATTGAAAATATTGCTATTAATTGTAAATTTAATACAAAAATATGATTATTTTCGGCAATAGTAGACCCGTAAGTACATTATAGAGTATTTTTTCAAAATTAGTCATCATGCCTATTAAGATAGGTTGGTGTGGTGGTATCAGAGCTGTTCAGGCTGCCCTTAGGCCTCTGACTTCCTCCGAAGTCGCTGGATGTACGGGATGTGGGTTTTAGGACGTCCATTGAGTACGGCGGCGGGGTTGCGACCCACGTCCCCGTGAGCACCGTGACTGGTTCTCGGAGGGCTATAACGCGCCCCCCGCGGGCTCAAAGGTGACGCAGTGACGGGTTCCTGGTACATTTCCCACCGGAGAGCCCAGCTTCTCTCATGTACCGATGTGTCAGCCTCGGGAGTTCTATTGGGTAAAAATCCCACTTTTTTTTGACGGGGGAAATCTTTGAAATACGGGAGCTGTGGGGCTCGACCGGGATATGTGGGATTCTTACCCACTAAAACCCCCGCGGCTGTCGCAACGGCACATGAGAGGAGTGCCCAGGGCTCTCCGGTGGGATCTGCAACAGGAGCCCGTCAGTGCCTTGCCTTTGTGCCCGCCGCCGGGGGGCGCATCGTAGCCCCCCGGGAACCAGTAACGGTGCTCACGGGGACGTGGGTCGCAGCCCCGCCGCCGTAATCAATAAACGTTCTAAGGACCCACACTCCGAGCGGGGTAACAATCGGACATACCCCAACCCTACCGAAGGTTTCCCCCGCGAAAACAAAAAAAGACCTCTGACTTGACTTAACAACTGCTGTTTAGATGACAACAACCGGGTCCGACTTGTTACCTGCCCTCCGAAGCACGGAGACGCTCCGTTCAAATACCACTACTCGGTTGCCCATCTAAGGTCTGACCGCAGCTGACGTTGGTTAACTAACAGACCGTTTACTAAACAGTGATTACAATTAGAAACGAGCCTATGCACTATACTCTGTCCATTTTATTATTGGTTTTTTGAC
Source organism: Furcula furcula (assembly GCA_911728495.1). Classification (NCBI taxonomy): domain Eukaryota; kingdom Metazoa; phylum Arthropoda; class Insecta; order Lepidoptera; family Notodontidae; genus Furcula; species Furcula furcula. Next base: position 5,312,311 of record OU452270.1, read on the forward strand.
AGCTGACGCCCATAAAGTTCCGTATTGTTAAAGTTACAAATTCACAGAAATAATATTGTACTTCATGGACGCGTACCGCACTTTAGTGAGTTGCCACACATAACGATTACTACGATTGTGCCACAGATTACAAATAATCGATAGAAAATACACAGTTTATATTATATGTGGGGTGGTATTTACCGTAGGGTTCCCGGGTAAGAATAGCACCTGTCATGGGACGCGTCAGCCAAACAGGCGTATGGGATTCAGACTGCTTTAATAATAAATATAATTACCTACCTACAGTCAAACTCAACTCAAAAATAGTTTATTTCAAATAGGCTTAACGCTACCACTTTTGAAAGGTCATGTTTAAAAAAAAAACTACCACCGGGTCACAGCGCGGCCTCAACTGAGAAGATCCGGCAAGAAACTCAGCGGGCTTGTCATTTTTTTTCACTTTTTTTTAAACAGTGTGTCATGTTACAATTATATCAGAGCGACAGTGTGTCTTGCCGTTCAAAAGATCAAATAGGACAAAAAAAAATACGACGAAAGTACAACAAACTAAAAAGCCAAAGGGATAGTAGTCGGACCAGTCACATTCACATCTGTTACATTTATATCTGCAATATAAAATACATGCAAGTACAACTACCTACAGCACCCTTCCATCTTTTCCTCTTAGCTGTTTGGGGATTTTATCTCACCCAACTTATGTACGAACAGGCAGGCGCACGTCTATGTCGACTGGATGAAATGAAACAAGTGGTTTCCTTTAAGATGCTATATTATGAGCCACAACGCGCTTACTATATACCCTTGCGTCACGGGCGAGAGTGTGAGGCCCACTGAAGGTGGCGATGTCTGCCCGGCCGTAGGATTGTAATCCCCCCGCGTCGGGGTACCCTCCGGCTCACTCTCTCGCGCACAGGTGTACGCTACCGTGTGTGTATGGTGCCACGTATATCGCCACACCACCCACCTACGGAGAAAAGTGCCTCCAAATGAGGAAAAAAGAAACAAAAACAAAATTAAAACATTGCGGTTTACGACAAAAAAAAAAAATACTTAACTAAATATTAAGAATAAAACGTTGCAAACAACGAACAATAACAATAACAAATTATTAATGTTAAACATAAATTTCCTATTAATAGCTGTATAAGTACATATTTTATTACACGTCAATAGGTATCTTGAAACGTACATGCCGCCCTGACCGAGTGACATACTGGGGAGCAGGTATGGGGGCCGACAGTGGGTCGGCTGGAGCTGAAATCTTGGGTAGGATTGAGGCTGTGGGTGTTGTAGGCGAAACATGGAGTGAACCTTGGGCTGGTACTACCTGTAGGGTAATTGCAGGCTTGGGTTCGGATGGCACTGTTAGAGCTTCTTCAATGAATGCTGGTTTTACGCGATCAAGGCTGACTTGGATCTCTCTGTTTCCTACATTAATTGTGATGGTCTTGTCGTTTCGTTTAATAACTGGATGTGGTCCAGTGTAGGGAGGCTTTAATGACGGCCTGACCGTATCGTCCCGCAGGAACACGTGTGTTGCGCTGGGTAGCTCTTTGAACACGAATGAGCGTCGCTCTGTGTGGTGTGATGCTGGTACCGGGTTTATGGTTGCCATATGTCTCCTCAATTCCGAAGCAAAATCCGATGCATCGAATGGGTTGGTCGGAGGCGAGGGGGCTATAAACTCCCCGGGAAGTCGAAGAGGTTCCCCATATACAAGCTCTGCGGAAGAGGCCTGCAGGTCCTCTTTAAGCGCAGATCTCATGCCGAGGAGCACTAAGGGTAAAGCGGTACACCATGTGCCTCCATGACACATCAGCGCCGCTTTTAATTGGCGGTGGAACCTCTCCACCATTCCGTTGGCGCACGGGTGGTAGCTAGTAGTACGTGTTCGATAAGCGGAACAGTGTTTTAATAGAGCATTGAATAGTGCAGATTCGAATTGACGACCCTGGTCAGTCGTGACAATTGAGGGGACGCCAAACCGAGCAATCCACCCGTTTGTAAATGTTTCTGCTACCTCCTCTGCCGTGATAGTGACCATGGGCCAAACTTCTGGCCATCGAGTGAATCTATCCACAGCCGTAAGACAATATTGGAAACCTTTGCTTGACGGCATGGGACCAATTATATCTATGTGAACCTGACGAAATCGATTGGTCGGGGTTGTAAAACTTCCTACAGGTGTTATAGTATGCCTCGACACTTTGCTGCGTTGACATGAGAGGCATTCGCGGGCCCATTTGCGGCAGTCTTTGTTCATTGAGGGCCAAACGAAACGGTCAGCCACCAATCGTGTAGAAGCCTGCGCGCCGGGGTGGCTGAGGTTGTGGATTTTATTAAAATAGCTGCGACGGAAACAAGGTGTCACGAATGGTCGTGGCTTGCCGGTTGATGTATCGCACCAAATGGATATGTTGGAGCCGGGAATGCAAACTTTTTCCAGTTTAAGGGAGGAGTTTGTCATAGCGTTCTGGAGCTCATCATCTAAGGCTTGTTCTTGCGCCAACGCTGTGAAACTTTCTTCAAGGGAGATAGCTTCGATCCTTGACATTGCGTCAGCGACCACATTGTCCTCGCCCTTTACGTGTACAACGTCGGTTGTGAATTGGGAGATAAAAGATAAATGGTTGAGCTGAACAGGGGGAAGCTTTTCGCGGCGTTGGGTGAAAGCATAAGTAAGTGGTTTGTGGTCTGTATATATCGTCACATGTTGAGCCTCGAGTAGATGGCGAAAGTGTTGTACACTTTCGTATACGCCGAGAAGTTCGCGATAATATGCGGGCCACTGAGCTTGTTTGTCTGTTAGTTTCTTGCTGAAAAAGGCCAAAGGTTGCCACTGGTTATCAATTTTTTGTTGGAGGCAAGATCCTACGTGTACGGAAGAGGCATCCGTGAAGAGTCCCAGTGCAGTGTCGCTAGCTGGGTGAGCCAGGAGAGTAGCGTTTACAAGGCTATCCTTACACTTCTGGAACGCGAGTTCGAGTTCGGGCGTCCAAGGTACTGGCTTTGCACCCTTGAGCTTAGTAGAAGCTAAGATATTGATGAGCGGCGCTTGCAGTTCTGCTGCGTTAGGGAGGAACCGGCGATAAAAATTGATCATGCCGAGGAATCTGCGAAGGCCTTGCACGGTTTTCGGCAAGTGGTAACTCTGCATTGCTTCGATTCTATCCGCAGGTGGGCGTGTGCCGTCTTTATTGATGCGGTATCCTAAAAAAGTGACCTCATCAGCGCCAAAATTGCACTTAGATGCGTTAACTACGACTCCATAGTCGACCAGGCGCTGGAATAAAATTCGCAGGTGTTCCAGGTGCTCTTGTGCTGTACGTGAAAAGACTAATATGTCGTCAATGTATGGGTAGCAGAAATCGAGTCCCCTTACGACTTCATCCATAAAACGCTGGAAAGTTTGTCCAGCATTTCGAAGTCCGAAAGTCATGAAGGGGAACTCGTATAGCCCAAATGGTGTGATTATAGCCGTCTTACAGATGTCCTCTTTGTATACTGGGATCTGCTGGTACGCCTTCACCAAGTCAATGGTGCTGAAGATTTTAGAACCTGCGATGTTGTGTGAAAAGTCTGCGATATGCCTCACGGGGTAACGGTCTGGCACGGTCCTGGCGTTCAGAGCCCGAAAATCCCCGCATGGTCGCCATCCTTCTCCTTTCTTTGCCATATGTAGTGGTGAGGCCCAAGGACTGTTTGAAGGCCTGGCTGTACCACAGTTTACCATATCATCAAATTCCTTCTTGGCCGCGACCAGCTTTTGAGGCGCGAGACGACGTGGACGACAAGAAACTGGTGGGCCATCGGTTGTTACGATGTGGTGAACCGTTGTATGTTTCACTTGTCGTGGCAGGCCTGGTGGTCTGGTCAAATCCGGGAATTCCAAGAGAAGTCTGGAATATGGTGAAAAATTATTTACCGACACGGCCTTGACGCTCACTTGGTTTACTTGGGCGATTGAAGCAGAAGTAGTTAAGCTTGTGTTCCCGTCGATTAAGCGTTTATGACGTAGATCTGGCAGGAGATTGTAATAGCTAAGAAAATCTGAACCTATTATAGGAGTCTCTACGTCAGCGACTGTAAAATTCCACTGGAAATCACGACGCAGGCCCAAATTGAGGCGTAAAGCAATGCTGCCGTAGGTCTTAATTGTGCTGCCGTTTGCTGCGGCAAGTTGATAACCCGTTGATGACAAAGCGCGACTTTTGGCTAAATGTTGAGGATAGCAGCAAAGGTCACTACCAGTATCTATAAGGAATCGGCGCGCAGTATGTTTGTCTGTGACAAATAAGCGGCGGCAAGATATGTCGCGGTCAGATGCCGCGTCTACTGACCGCTGTTCCCGTTTCCCTGGCTCTGGTCTTTCCAGCTGCACGGGCTAATGCATTTAATAGCCTTATTTTTATAGGTGCGGTGGTACCAGCATAAGGGGGAACGCGATGATGACCTGTCATCAAACCTTGCTCTGTAATTGCCTGAGCGTGACCGCGGTCGTGAGCGGGAATCTGCACTCAGCGCTTCTACAACTTTTGTCAGCTGTTCAACCCGAAGGGATAGCTGTGCAATATCTGATGCAGATGTTTGTGCAGTAACGGCGTGGATGGCGGGAGTCGCTACTTCAAGGATTTTGTCTGCGATGTCCGCTGCCTTTTCAATGGGCAGGTCTTCTTGCGCGGCCAAAATGGCCTGTACATTGCTGGGCAACCGTCGCATCCAAAGCTGCCGGAGTATATCGTTGCTCTTAAAATCGGGTCCGGCCAATGAGTGAAGGTGCCGCAAAAATTGTGACGGCTTTCTGTCTCCAATGTCTTCTTCCCCGAGTAGCCGCCTTACTCTATCTTCGCGTGAAGCGGACAAGCGCTTAATCAATTCCATTTTGAGATGTTCGTACCGATCCTTGTCAGGTGGATGCTCGATGATGTCGGCTACTTCGCCGGCGATCTTCGAGTCTAACATAGCAACCACGTGACTATATTTGGTCCGATCCTGTTTAATACCGGCAATGTCAAACTGTGCCTCTACTTGTCCAAACCATACGGTGGGTTTGTCAGCCCAAAAGTTCGGTAATTTTACTGTTACCGCCATAGTTCGTCTGTCATGGCTGTCCTGGAGTTCCTTTAGTTGCTCTTGAAGCAACTTAATCTTTTCGTCGGGCGTAGCCATTCTCGGGGAGAAAGAAACAAGTACCTTAACGATAAAACTGGCAATGCCACAGAAAAAAAAATGATAATAATGGAAAACGGGAGTCAAGGGGCGGAAACTGAAAATGACAGTATGACACTTTCTTATAAATCAACAATCATTACAAAACATATATTAAAATTCAAATGATTTTTCCTAAAATCAAAATAAATTACGAACATAAATTTGTTACAACTAGAATAACAATAAACAGTATGTTGATAATAAAAATGAACGCCTCACAAAATGTTTGGCTATTGGCAACTAGTAAAAAAAATCAATGAACACAGTTACGGAAAATTTATACGGAAAAAAATAAATTTTACGTAGACAGATTACTTATATCTGTCCTAGGCTGTATGAGCTAAAACCCTTTTCCTACCTTTTACTAATTAAAAAAAAACTTTCTGTCCATTAGAAAAAAAAAACAGTTTAAAAAAAAAAAATCACTGGTAGTTCCACTACTGTTCACTGGAAACACAAGAAAACTGGACAACACTAAAAGTACGTGAGTATTGGAGTTCGCTCACCGGGATTGTTGTGGGGTATAATTTCCTCTACGCAGTGCCCCTGCTGGAGGCTGGGTCCCGGTGTCCGTGTGCTGAATGTGATGTCTATCGGCCTCTTGCGTGGTCGTAATTGGATTATGGATGTATGGTGTTTACTTAACAAAATAGCGATCTCTTGGCCCGGTGAGCAGGCGCAATTGGCGCAAGCGGGGCCGGCCGGGTGGCGTTTGCAGCGGGGCGCGCGGCGGGGCGACGGCGGCGGGGCTGATGCGGGACGCGGCGGCGTCGCGTTGCACCCTTTGTTGCGTTTGTTGATGCCGAAATGCACGCCGTAGAAAAGTACTTATTTACGGCCCAGTCGGTTTCGCGTGACGCCTTTATTTTAAACGGTTCACTTACTGCACCTGTGCACTGTTAACGAACGGATTGTCTTATATTCACGATCGCGCGCGAAACTATCGGGGTCACCACTTTGGGGATTTTATCTCACCCAACTTATGTACGAACAGGCAGGCGCACGTCTATGTCGACTGGATGAAATGAAACAAGTGGTTTCCTTTAAGATGCTATATTATGAGCCACAACGCGCTTACTATATACCCTTGCGTCACGGGCGAGAGTGTGAGGCCCACTGAAGGTGGCGATGTCTGCCCGGCCGTAGGATTGTAATCCCCCCGCGTCGGGGTACCCTCCGGCTCACTCTCTCGCGCACAGGTGTACGCTACCGTGTGTGTATGGTGCCACGTATATCGCCACAGCTGTCTTAGGAGGCGACTAAGGGAAACCCAGAAGAATTGATATCGAACTACACCTTATATCCCCAACTACATCCCCACGACGCGGGAAAACCAGAAGAATTGATATCGAACTACACCTTATATCTTGAAATCAAACTACTTTTACGGATTTTTTATTTTGGATTTTTTTTAAACTCGCGTTAAAGAACACATAGCTGATGTCAAACACCGACGCTGTACGAAGTCTGCAGTATGTGAACATGTTCAGGATCGCACCCACCATTATATTAGATTTGATAAACCTCAAATCCTCGCAAAAGAACACCGATTCCTACCTAGGATGATTCGTGAGGCTATTGAAATAAAAAAACATCCTAATTTTAATAGAGAAGATGGTTGGGTGTTACCACCGGCTTGGGATCCTGTGATAAATATAATTAAATCCAATAGCAATCAAAATACTACACGGCCTCAAGATACTGTAAGCTCTTAGTGCGTAGATCGGACCAACAATAATAACTAAGAAGACCTGAGGGTACACCGGCATAATTGTGACATAAGGACGTTCAACATCTCAGTCCTCCCGTGAACATGGGTGCTGTAAAGCATTCGAAACGTCGCGTCGGGATAGTAAAATCAAAAAATAAACCGCGTTAAAATCCGTAAAAGTAGTTTGATTTCAATTTGTAATATTCGCGTAGGTAAAAGACAACATTACACCTTATATCCCCACTACATCCCCAAGACGCGGGAAAACCAGAAGTACAACTATACTCGAATTCAAGTATTCCGTCGTAAAAAGTAAATAAACATGGCGGTATTGCAACCATCGACAATATTAGGGAGGTGACGCCTCATGAACGAGTGAATCTGACCACATCATAGATGTATGATAAATCCCTTAAAGGAGATACCACTGGAGAGAGCATGATGCGCTAACCCCTCTGCCAAATTTTGTTCATATGTTCAGGTCATTCTTTGTTTGTGTGCGTATCTTTTTGAATGTGTTGCGAGTTTATTATAGTGTGGATATGCGTGTGAAATTGTATCTGTGTGTGTTTACTTCGCCAACCGCACCCCGCAAAAGTGCCACGAAAAATTTTTTCGGGGTATCGACGCGATACTGGCTCTATTCTAATTACTCTGAGGATAAATCCATTACAGTATCGATATTTATGTCAGCAACGGTAGGATTTAAAAGAATACATTAATACTGTTAATTATTTTTATTGATAATTTCACCTTTATTTAAACAAATAACAACTCGAAACCCTTTAATTCAAAATAATTAACAAATGCGTCAGTATTAAAATGTTAATTTGAGTGTACAACAATTTTACTTATTCTCTAGAAGATTGAATATAATACGTCAAAGGGTAGCATTTGGGATTTTTGCGAACCATTTTGTAACTTCCATCTTTTTGGCCACAAGCTGCAAACTAACTCTGATGGAAATGCGTGCGTAAAAATATAAAAGTTTATATCTCTTAAATCGATTTTTATGAAAACATAAAACTAGAGATTTTTAAGACATTTATTCTGAGGAATAAGCAAATTCTGAGCTGGAGCTCGTCCCGGTTACATTATGATAAATCGCGTTGTTTCACTTGCTGCATCTATTATGCCATCCAATTTTAACATTTTGTTTTCCTCCTTCTGCACATGTTCTATACATTTTTTCCATGCATTTGCTCCAATTAATGCCAAAGCATCGCGAAGTAACGTTTTCACCTCAGCCATTTTGAATGTTTTATTGTTTCTTCCCACGTATGATTTAATTTGAGCCCAAATCAATTCAATTGGATTGAGTTCACAGTGATAGGGTGGTAGCCGCAAAACAGTAACATTTTTCTTAGCCGCCATGTTATCTACTACTTTTTCTTGAAAACCAAAAATCGAAAGCAAAGTCGTTAAAGAAAAGACACCAGAGAGCATTCAGTACGTACGACATCGATACGAAGCGACGAATGAATGACTATGAATAACACAATGAGGGTGTTCAAAAATGACGTGCACCAGGTGGCAGCACTAAGGCGTAAGTCCCGGAACCTGTCAAACCGCATACATTTTCATATTCGGCACTCAATTTTATTGATATTTATTTAAATAAATAATTAAATACGTAATATAAAATATTATCTTACAATCAACATAATATAATCCGTGTAGACGTGGGCAGAGTAGCGATTTACTTTGAAATAGGGACGGCGGACCTACTGTTTATGTTGAATCTACCTCAGTTTAGTCTGAGTTTAATATAATACTTTTTATTTTATAAAATGATTGGTTGTGGATCAATTTCAAATCATTCAATATCGAGATTTAGATCTTTAAATATTGGACATCACTAATTTCCATAGACAAAGTGTGTGTTCTATATATTGACATATTTTATCTGTGGCATTCTCATGTCAAAAATATTTTATTTATTCGTATATCTTAAGATTTTAATTATATTTTCAGTAGTTTAACTAGTTTTCTGAATCAGTTGGATGTTTTACGTGTGTGTGGTGATAAATGGAAAGTTTTCATCTTGTATTGGTGAAGAAATTTAGGTTTGTTTTGAAGTACCCGGTTTGATTACAAAAAATGACTTTATATCTGGTTTTGGGTATACCTACAGCACCCTTCCATCTTTTCCTCTTAGCTGTCTTAGGAGGCGACTAAGGGAAAGCCAGAAGAATTGATATCGAACTACACCTTATATCCCCAACTACATCCCCAAGACGCGGGAAAATCAGAAGAATTGATATCGAACTACACCTTATATCCCCACTATATCCCCAAGACGCGGGAAAACCAGAACAATTGATATCGAACTACACCTTATATCCCCAACTACATCCCCAAGACGCGGGAAAACAAGAAGAATTGATATCGAACTACACCTTATATCCTCAACTACATCCCCAAGACGCGGGAAAACCAGAAGAATTGATATCGAACTACACCTTATATCCCCACTACATCCCCAAGACGCGGGAAAACCAGAACAATTGATATCGAACTACACCTTATATCCCCAACTACATCCCCAAGACGCGGGAAAACAAGAAGAATTGATATCGAACTACACCTTATATCCTCAACTACATCCCCAAGACGCGGGAAAACCAGAAGAATTGATATCGAACTACACCTTATATCCCCACTACATCCCCAAGACGCGGGAAAACCAGAAGAATTGATATCGAACTACACCTTATATCCCCAACTACATCCCCAAGTCGCGGGAAAACCAGAAGAATTGATATCGAACTACACCTTATATCCCCAACTACATCCCCAAGACGCGGGAAAACCAGAAGAATTGATATCGAACTACACCTTATATCCCCAACTACATACCCAAGACGCGGGAAAACCAGAAGAATTGATATCGAACTACACCTTATATCCCCAACTACATCCCCAAGACGCGGGAAAACCAGAAGAATTGATATCGAACTACACCTTATACCCCCACTACATCCCCAAGACGCCTTCCAAGCGTGGGGATTATGGCAACACTCCCCCCTCTCAAGGAAAAGGCTATATTCAACAGTGGACATCTTTTGGCTGATCTTCATCAGCCAAATATTTTACCCTCAAAAAAGTGGGTTAAGCATTGTTTACACCGACCGCCCTATATCCGGAATACGTACCAATCGTTCGCATGACGATTATATGGACTCCTGAAGGCGGTCACCGCAGCGGACTTCACCTTCGAAATACCAAACATCTGGTAGAACTTTGGCAGAGCGAATTCGTCTAGCGACAGTCTTAATACGCGCTGTGTGTCTTCTGCAATAGAAAAATAGTTACTGCTTTAGTAGCTCGTTGAGCCTTTTTCTTGCCGTATGAGCCAGAAACCCATCAGGTATTACCAGTGAAGGCCGAGAGAAGTTCGTTTCAACCGATTCAGCAACAAAGCTCGGCTACCTGATGGCTGGGCAGAGTCAACCTGGTTGATACGGCCAAAAGGAGTCTTCTTCAATACCTATTTGTAGGACTTGGCTTGGTTAAATGCCGTCTTCTTATAGCTATATAATAGCTCGTCACCATTTAATTGATTCCACCGCACAGCTAATTTAAGTTGGTTTTTATGTCACACAGCTATTTTAAGTCGGTTGATAAGTTCATTAAGTTAAATACTCGATGTTCTTATTTGATAATTTGTAACTTTGATGTATTATTTCTTGGCTATTGCAACAAATTACTTACCTTATAAAATAAATATACAATAAAACACCAACATTCTTTAATAAAGTATAAAACAAAACTAATGTTTGTTTACATTCTAATTGACATATCAGATGTCACATTCTAATTGACATATCAAATGTCACTAACTTGACAGCATACGTCACTGTCTTGGGAGACGTATCGATACTGTACCGCCAAATCTCGGCGGGATACCACCAGTCTTAGCTACAATAATATACTTACTGTTATTGTAGTTAGTTAGGAGCGCTAAAACCTGAGCTCGCTCCACTTGCTCAGCGGCCTAAATTTTTATTTTTTAAATACTTTATTATAGAATGTTGGTATGTTTTACTGTATATTTATTTTATAAGGTAAGTAATTTGTTACACTATGTTACGATTTGCATTGTTTCGTATATTTAATTATAATAATAATCTGGGACAATACACACACGGTCATCTGATCCCAAACTAGGCAGAGCCTGTACTAGGGAAACCAGACTAATACTTATATATTTTTTTGTGTATACATATTTTTACAACAACACCCAGACACTTGAATGGGAATCGAACCCACGACCTGGTCTGCGGCCAGGGTGTCTAACCACCAGACCAACAGGCCCGCCAATATTGTAGATAGATAATCTTTATTTTGCACACATTACAAATATCAAAAGAAAATATACATATTAATAATTATACAAAAATTGACGAACATATTTATAGAAGCATCGCTTCCGAACAGCCTTATGATAGAAAGGGAAATTGTAAACATTGCCGGTTGGATACTATTAAACAAAATACATAAAGTCCTGTGGACCAATACACACTTACCTGAAAAGCTAGGTGTGGTGCATGTGCAGAGGGAATGTATAATATTAATAACGAGTCCGTGTGTGGCTGCCCTCATAGACACTGTCCCGGAACACACTAGGAAGGTCACTGTATGGAACAGGTACGGCAGGTGGCGAGCCACGTCCAGGCAGTTGTTGAAGGACAGCATCAACTAGGAGTAGATAATTCATTTGGTGTACTCAATACAAGTCTACATCGTGAGGCAAGTTACCGGAATACACTCAAGAAACATAATACTTAATAACAAAAAAGTGGGTAAATTTTACTTCTTAATAAAAAGTGTACACAAGTGTAAAATAAAAAGTAAACACATGTTACAATACAAAGGTAGAGAAAATACACGTTATAATGAACAATTTGGGTAAAACTCACGTAACAATAAAAAGTAGTAAATTACGCGGTACATACAATAAATAAGTGGGTAAAAATTTCTACCCACTATACTGGGTGTCCCGGAAAGGGTATATCAAGCCGAAGGGTATGTATAGTATTGATAGTAAAGACTCCGGAAAAAATGTCAAACGTGGGAAAAAATAATATTTTATATCACATAAAAAAAAAAATACCGTCTTAAAACTGTTTCTGAGCAGCTCTGTGTCATGGTGCCTACTTCTATGAAGCTACTGTTTGTATTGATTGCGTGCCAGCCCTGTTTAATAAGAAATTCATTCATTTTTGGTTATATATCGAACAAAATTTCGAACTCACTACACTAAAACTATTGACTATTTTCATTATTTTCTTTCACAAATTGATTGCTTATGTGTTACACAATGCGTCATTACCGGCTTGATACCCCATTTCTAGGACACGCTGTATAGCGAGGAGAATAACGATAATTAGTGAATGACTAAACAATACAAACAATCGGAACATTTTTAATTTACCTAAATAATAAGACGAGCGACACACACTACCTTCACTACCGCTCGTCACCCGATACCATCGATATAATATATAAACTAGATAAACATTCACGAACAAAATGACATCTATAATGTGGTCGCGGAGGTTGCAAACTTATCGGCGCTGGTGGCGGAAACGTGAACTAACGATTTTATAATGATAATGACTTGTAGTTTGACAGTTTCATACAGACAGTAGCGACACTCCTATCGGCAAAAATAAATTTGTTAGGATGTGGCTTGTAAAGAAATAGCGACACAAGGGCGCTATTTCTCGCTACCACTTTTTGAACCGTGACACCAAATCTAGTTTATTATATTATATCGATGCCCGAGACAGACAATATCACCAGCTACAATGTCCTTCACACCGGAACACAGCAATGTTTACAAACTGCTGCTTGGCGGCAGAACATTTGACATTACGGTAGCATCTTCTAAGGAAGCCTTCAATAGGTCTTCGGGACCTGTAGGGAGTCAACCCAATGGCGTGCACAGACTTTTTGATCAGGGTAGGCAAAAAAGCAAATATCTTAGATCTCTAGAGTCGTAGGGTAACAGTCTTTTTGTTTGTATGTATTGCCACGGTAACATAAGTAAGTATATTTATTTGTACTTACTGATGTTTTTTTGAATAAATGAGCACTGTTATGCAATAATGTGTCAACAAAAATATAAATAAATCTGTGTTAACGCCATCTATCTCTTGTTATAGGCGACAAACTGCATTAAGATTTTTATTTGTTAGATGGAGCTTTAATAAATTTACTACATACTGCCGACATGGGCATTTTTTTAAACGTCGCCTGCGCCAAGAGATAGATGGCGTTAACACAGAATTATTTATATTTTTGTGGGTTGACGTTATTGCATAAAATTGCTCAAATATTCCTGACTATATTTTATATCACTCCCACAACTAAAACGATATTATTATGTAGGAAGTACCTAAGTATATTAAACTAAAATCCATGCAGCCATTTATGCCGCAGACCGTGTTCAAGAAATAAACATACCTACTATCGAAAAATATAATCCTACTTGGATAGTCGAAGCGAAATAAACTTGCCTATCAATATGAGTGCAAGTTGCTTGTCTTGTAGATACGTACTAAGATGATTAAAACACATTACAACATGCAACAGTAGAAAGATATGTATGTTTACGGCTACGATACAACATGTACCTATAAATTAAACTATAATAAGTGTGGACGCCAGGAGAGATTTTTTATTGTTTGAACTCTTCCAAAACCAAAATCCCGGCCAGCTAGGTCTCTCAGGAAATAAGATAACTTTCTCTTTTAGTTATACAAATCCAAAAAGGGGCATATCCTTAGTCTGGAAGACAAAGGAAAAGCAAATGAGTATATTTTATTGACTAAATGATTACGACTTGTTTGTTTTGAATCAATACAACTCACCACCTTTGTGCACAATAGCTATATATATTGCTAAATTATTATCTCTCGCAAAATACGACCTCTCGCAAAGTACTTACATACCCGCACCGCTTTATATTCTAATAAATAATTTAAAAAACATTACAAAAAGAAACTACGATTCTAAGAGGATACGAACTCGCGTCTCGCGAATTGCTTCCGAACGCCCTACCAAATATTCTACGGTTGCAGCGCCTGAGTATGTAAAATTAGCATTCATGTCGTAACATAAATATCTATCGGGACTAAACTATATTGAAATGTCACTTTTGGTAGGCAGTGTCTCTCTGTGCCTCTGTCCTTTGTCTGTGTGCGTGATATTTCTTCTATTATACAAGTCAGATTATTTATGGGTGCGTGTATCGGTGTGAGTCTGTGTGCAATAAATCTCTTTGAATGTGTGAAAATCCAGGCATATTTATACTGTGCCGCCGTGTAGTTTCTTTGCGTGGCCCGCGCGCGAAATCTATCTTTACATTTATGAGTAGATATAGTACAGTGAATTTATAAGTTCGTCGCGCATAGGTGATTGATTTTAAACATTTTGCGTGCTTTTGTTTATTTACAATGGTGAAATAATTGAAAAGAAAACGAAATATTAGTATGCACACTTTATATTGATATGTCTGATTGGGGAAATCACAGGGTAGGCAAACACTTTTTGCCTATATGGACTGCACGCCACTGAGTCAACCGGGGTATGTGAGATTCGTACCCACCAAACCTCTGCAGCTGTCGCATCGGCACATGAGAGGGGACCCCAGGGCTCTCCGGTGGGATCTGCACCAGGAACATCTCAGTGCCTTGCCTTTGAACCCGCCGCCGTGCCATAACCCCCCGGGAAATCAGTTACGGTGCTCACGGGGACGGGGGTCGCAACCCCGCCACCGAACATTCAGATGCAGAAGCGCCTCAATGAACTTACCAAATATCTGGCCAGTATAGCGATGTCGTCCCACATCATGTGTTGTTCAAGCATCGCGGTCGGCGAGTGACAGGTCTTATCAACCACCTACAAGAACCAATTGGGACATAGAGCAATATATTGACATTGAAGTGTCATACAAATGTGAACTTTAATCTCAAGGATTAGAACTCAATTTACTTCTTTATACTACGAGTACTATGATCAAATATCCTGTGTGAGAGGACCCCAGCGTTTGCTTTTTTTTACTTTAAGATTCTAATTTCAATTTTATGTGCTACGTTTAATGGTTCACATTTCCATACCCCAATGCATTGTATATTAAAGACCAAAATATACACATGACGGAACTCATTTTACAAAGACCTTTCATATGATACACACATCGATGTGTTTAAACTAAAAATAAACAAAATGGTGATAAATAAATGTCGAATTTATACCAAAATAAAAGAAAAAAAAGTGCAAATAATACTGAAAAATATTTAAGTAAATCTAAAAATAAAATTAAAATAAAATAATAAAATTAAAATAATAGACTCACAGTGGCCGGGGTAACGGGACCCAGGACATTATTGGGCAGTTTGGATAGGGCCTGTCGGAATATATTTAATTAATTTAAAAAAGTAAACACATTTAAAAAACTTAAACATTTAGCCAATATATTTTTTTAATAAACAACAAAAAAAATAGCTACTACGCATAGCCCTATTTGGGAACCCCCTCCCCTACGCTGGCGACACCAATACCAATGTAATTTCCACTTCGTGTGAATCCTATACTAATACTAGCTGACCCGCGCAGTTCTGCCCGCGCTTTTATTACATTTTGCTCCAGTTTTCTCCCTCCTACCTTGATTTCTCTATCCAACTCTCTCTCTTATAAGAAAAAACTAATTCGATGCCGTCTCTTCTCTCTCGCCCCCCTCTCGCTTTGGTCTCCGTCATACCCCCCTCTACCTCTCTCCTTTGTCCCCGCTCTGAACCCCCTCTCTCTCTTCTCCCACCTTGCTCCCTCTCATACCCCCCCTGGCTCCACCTAACTCCCCCATCCTTCCTCGAATCCCCTCTCCCTCTCCTCGTTCTATATATCCTCGTCAATCATGGTATCAGCGGCATGAAAAATACTTTATGACCTATTCTCAGAACTACCCGATATGCAAACAAAATTTCATACAAATCGGTTCACCCATCAATTTAATGACCTTGCCTTATGTTGCTTAACCTTAACCTAGCGGTATGAAATATATTTTATGACCTTTTCTCAGACCTACCCGATATGCACACAAAATTTCATATAAATAGGTTCAGCCGTTTCGGAGGAGTTTGGTAACAAACACCGCGACACGAGAATTTTATATATTAGATACTTAATATACAAAGGACCATGCCCATATTAGTATGGAGCTGAAAGTCAGCAATGCCATGCAATGCCCAAATTGAAGCTCTATGTCATATGATAACTTTTTAACAGTATTTATATGATATCTAGATTTAATGTCATATAAAGCAACGGTTCAAAAGATATTGGACATTAAACATGATAACTTCCTACTGGTTTTTTATACATTTTATCGTTTACAGACAGCATTGCTATTAGTTTTTCACTAGGAACTTCATGATCATCACATAAGCTAAGTCAGACCAGTGTTCTTTATACTTATCTGTATGTTATCAGATAAACGTGTCAGTTATTTGGAATTATCTAGTCTCCATTGTATAGTGTCAATATGTATGTGAAAACAATTTGGTTAGATACACTGGTACTGCAATGTCAACAAGTACGTCTTATTTTTTTTATTTTTTATCCAGTGCTTCATATGATTTAAAATTAACAACATAATTCTAGTTTTTATTTATTAGAGCAATCTTGTAATATACTTTGTCTGGGCATTTCTAGGGCACAGATGGGCATTGTCCTTTAATAATTTTTATATAATGCAACAGCTCACCCGACACATGCGACCGATGACTTTCTTAGATACAAGCTGAACGTTGGCTGATGCTAAAGCCACTGCCGTATCAGCCATTATCTCTATCATAGGCGAACCAAGACCTGAGAAGAACAGGAATCATCACATACACACACGTAATATTAGAGAGAACAGACTTGCAATAGATAAGGGAAATAGAGCTTCAATTATAGAGTTTATATATTAAGAATAGAGTACGCGTTTGTCTATGGTCCCCTTAAACAAAGCGTAGGCAGATTTTCCTCTACGAGGCAGGTGAATTGAACTATTTAAAGTTATATTACAAGAGTTATATTGATATGTAAGTGATAAGTGATTGGTTTGATCTGTCACAAGCGCAAATGTCGATAAATACAGCTGACGGTATAGTACCTATTGTAGTGTACCTGATATTTATGTATTTTGATGTTCTTACCTGTGCCTACGGTTCTTACTTGCATTTAAGCATTCTATAGTACCTGTACTGATTATTGTTCTGTGCTCGCAACACATTCAAAAAGATACGCACACAAATAAAGAATGACCTGCGGGGCTATTACGTATCTCGTTTGACAACTAAAGTGATGATCACCAAAGCTAAGTGGTTCTTACTTGCATTTAAGCATTCTATAGTACTTGTACTGATTTTTGTTCTGTGGCTTCAATAATGTAGAGGCAATGATATACACAGAATCTGAAGACAAAAGTCTTCAATCAGTGCGTCCTACCTGTCATGACGACATCATCATCATCATCATCATCATTAGCAGCCAAAAGACGTCTACTGCTGAACGAAGAACGAACAAAAAAACAATATTTTTTAACAGAAATTAAAGCAAAATCAGCATAATTTATCCATAATAATAACGAAAATGAAAGGGCCCATTGTTGCTCTAATCGTGTTCTATGATTTTCACTTTTCCCGTCATCAACAAAATGTATAATCCTCGGCACGTAAGTTGGCAAGATTTTGGCGTAGTGGAGGAAAGTTCGCGCAAGTGCACTTAGTTGCAACAAAACATGGTGCAACAAAACATATTGCAATTTTATTACCATATTTTTAATCATGTCATAAAAATAAGGAAAACAGAGGAATGATTGAAATATAATGAGATGTAATAAATTAAATTCATAAAGTTTAACTTACTTAAGAAATGTATTATAAAATAAAATATTGTGATAAAGTAATTACTGATTTAATGCTTGGCGGCCGGCAGTTTGCAGGATGAAAAGTCGGAATCTACTTAGAGTGATAAAATAACATTTTCAAAAACTTGTAACAAATACTTAACAAAAACAAACTGAACTATTTTAGTGCACGTAAGTTTACTCGGGAGCGAACGGGACGTAGACGAGTTGCGGGGAGCAAGGCTAGACCGGCTAACCAATAGCGCGCCCGGAACGACGTTACCTTGTTCTCCGCTTCCCGCTTGATAACCAAAGAGACCAATAAAATGACTTCTGCGCATCTAACGAATCTTGCCAAGTTACGTGCCGATGGCTGTACGATGTACAAAATGCACATACTTTTAGATTTAAAATTAACTAAAAACAATGCTTTTATCAAAAATAGATAACATAATATAACTTTAAAATAAATATTAAAACCGGGTCTCAATTTGTCTGTTTGTTTTATGTATTCTGCTGGCGGTACAAAAACCGTACACAGCGAGTGAAGTTGCCGCAGTCGCTATTTGAAACGCAATGTAGATAAATTTGTTGTCAAGCGTAAAACCAATATTATATAGGATTATTAGCGTCTGTAAACGTGCCCTCATCGACGCTGGAAAGACTGTCCAATGGACAGTCTGGACAGTGTCCATTCCTTTCGGACCTCAAAAGAATTTCTTCAGCGCCGTACAACAACGAAGGTAACTAACCTGAATTAACACTTCTCTGTATAAAGCTGTCTAAAACCATATCAATGAGCTCCGGCACATGACCAATACTGCCCCATATCTTGGCTTGAACAGAAGGATACATCTCCGTTTCTTCAATAGTGAGGGTAATAAGCTTCTCCAATATCTGGGCCACTTGCTTCTGTCTTCTGGACTCTTCTGATGGCTTACAAAACCTGTAGGACCATACAGTTTTCTTCATGTCTAAAATGTTATAACTAGTCTTCTAAAAAATGTCTATTATTTAAAAACTAAGTTAAAGATGAGACGAGAAGGTTAATCACCTGATGGTCGCGCGCCACGCCTGCCTATAGACAACTGCATTGCACTGCCGCTCGTCACACGAGACATTAGTTATCAAGTCTCTTGCGGCCTTGTAATTTCAACAACTACAGTGCCCGTCACACCGGAACACAACAATATTTACACACTGTTGCTTGGCGGCATAATATTTGACACTGAGGTGGTCAGTTCCTTGTACAAGGAACCTACCACTTCTTTTGCTGACGGGGAGGAAACCTTTAAAAGTTACCCAGTCTCCGTAGGGACGGAAACTGGGTTATGAGGGATTTTTACCCACTAAAACCTCCCCAGTGGCCGTCATCGGCGCAATAGAGGGACTGGGACCTCCACCATACTTGCGATGCGATGCTCACGATTACGCACGGTCTATACCGCGTCGTCGCCCGCCTCGTAGACATAGGCCCACTACGCACGCGTAGCTCACACAGACGCTTCAATATATGCCAAGCAACTTGAGCAGCTCAGCGTACTGAACCCTGCCCACGGGGCCGGTTACACACGTACGTTTTCAATATTTTTTTGACAATGCCGCAAAGACAGTCCTAGTAATAATGACGTATATACGAATAGCAAAAAGATACTCCCTAATACGTGCTATGGTATTGCTAATCGCGTTACGGGAAAAAGGTTGCACGAGTATATATAGTATATTTCATTACGAGTGCGGAAAGCCTGTCATTGCAAAGAGTTTCGACAAATGTCTACCCGAGCCGAGGCGCAGCCGAAGGCGAGGGTTGACAGTCGGAACAAGTTGCAATGACGGTTCCGCACGTGTACTGAACAACTATTTTTAATACAGTTGCGAAAAAACGAAGCAACTTAATAAAATAATAAAAATACACAACAAACTCAACTAACTTATCATTTATTTCTTATAAAAGTTATAATTCACATGTACATTGAAATTGGTACAGTTTTTAATAGTAACTGGGGAAGTTTTAGGTTGCATATTTACTGTTTGAGACAAACTATTATTAATTTCGTATGATTGTTCATGTATATTTGTCAAAGGTGTTAAACATTGGCGTTTGCTAGTTGATGGAATAGGATCTGATGAATTATCGTTATCAACGACGGTAGATGGACGAATGTTCTCTTCAGTATTGGCATGTGAAGGAGACGGACTGGACTTTAAATTAATGGATCGTGTGATTTTTTCCCAGTTTCTAGTTTGTTGTTTAATGAATCAGCAATATAGCCTTCTGCAACTTTGTCTGATTTCCAACCTCCTAGTCGCTTTAAGGACGTCAAATTGGCTCCCGAATCTGCCAATAATGTAGCAGAGGTCCTCCTGAAGCTGTGCCCAGTATAACACTCAGCATCCGGCAGACCAAGAAACGTAGCTATTTCTTTTGGCATATTACCAAATTTGTTTATCCCGATTGCTTGAGTTGTACACTTTCCTTTTTGATAATTTTGGAAAAAACGGTCGGTTTTTGCTTTTTGGGACCGCTGAATCATATATTTTTGCACTATTCTAAGAAAATCTCCTTCAACAACAAAGCTTCTCGGTATCTTATTTTTTGTATTCGGAATTTTGATTCGTAGCATTTTCCCATGGGTTGCAATATCTTTTAAAGTAATATTGGCTAACTCCTCTCTGCGGCAAGCTCCAACAACACCAAAAATCAGCGCAACCTACAAAAGTGATTTGATTAATATTTTTTTAAATAATATATAAAGTGTATTTTTCGATTTCGTAAACTGAATACTAAAGAAAAATATAAGTACTTATTAATAAATTAGGTAAGTACCTTTGTGGCTAAATAACGATCATCGGGAGCTTCGTTCAAAAACCTTTCCACTTCATTAGATGTTAATATTTTCGACTTTTTAGTTGTAAAACCGTCTGATTGTCGTTTTAAGAAAGCATTTAGTTTTGGGTATTCACTTATATCCACGTTGTTCCTTATTTTCAGCATACTTTCTATCATCGAAAACCTCGACCATAACGTAGAAGGTTTTAATTTTGCTGAGAGTTCGGAGAAGTATGCCAACATAACATTTTCTGAAAAACTATTTGCTTTTTTCTCTTCTCTCCACGCAATAAATTCGTCGTATGTAGATATGTAGCGACTTTTTGACATTTCCGGTAAAATGTTCTCCGAAGCATTTTGTGCAATTATACTGAGTTCGGGTGGTGTTAATTCAAAAACATATCGTCGAAATTACTCATTTTGTGCAACAAGCAACTAAACTCACAACAAACAAAGTACAAGGAATTTTTTTGGAAAATGGCGCCAACCGTAAAATAATATAAGCAGTTTTTTGTTTTCTTTATCCATTCTGGGTAGGCAAAGGGAAATATGCCCATACCGTCAAATCTGATATTGAAACAAATTAGTAGCTGAATCGTAAAAACTTCTATGAATTCTTTTTAGTAAAAACTTCGTGGTTGTTTTTTTTTTCTCTTTTTAATAGACATTATTTTGACAGTTGGGAAAGAAAACGCACGAGTGCGGGAAAGGTAAAGAAAAAGCACTAGTGCGTAATAGCCTACATCCCGAACGCTATACATCCCTGCAATACGCCACTTTTTGAGCAACTGTATTAAAAATTCATTTTCATTAGTGTTTTGTATATTTGCCAAATATTTAACTAATATTTTAGAATCAGTAGATTTTCTAGAATAGTGTATTTGTAATACCCGTCCTCTGCTGGTCAATAGCTGTACTATTCTTATTTTTTCTTTTATTCTTTTGTATGACTTGGGTAACAAGACCTTTAAGCCAAAACATTCCTATCCACAATAATAACGCACTGGCTCAATGGCCTCTGTGATCAAATCATAAATTGCAAAAAAAAAAGAGTAAAATAGCGCACCCTGTTGGGTAATTGCTGAATTTAGTCTTAATTCTCAACGGTAAATGTTTCGTTTACTTCTCGCTAGGTGACACTGTTGAAAAACGAGCAATAACGCCTGTATGGAAACTTTCAAACACCTCTCTATATATCTTGAATCTCTTTACCATCCCGTCAAATTTTGCAGCCGTTCCTGCCATATATACAAAAATAAACACGTGCTTTTGCATGACAGGATTTATACATTTGGTCCGAATGATAGATTATGGTTAAGAATACCGGGATCCGGGGATATTAAGGGTGGTATTAAACTTACCTGACCAAGTTGGCCAGCCAGGGTGTCATGTATTCAAGGCACAAATGTTTCAGTTCTATCGTTGATCCTCGGAAACCCTGCACATAGATATAACATTTAGTCGAGGTGATTTTCAGAGAACAGTATTGCGAATTGGGTATTTCTTAATAGGAACTAGCTTGCGTTTAAAAGTCACTGATCAGTAGTCACAGGCCATACAGTAACCGTACTATGAAAGTATCAGGAAAAAAAAAATCTTTGAATGAAACTGTACGCAACGCTCACAGGTTCGTCGCATATCCGTCCATGTCATGCACGTTTTAGTTAAAATTAACAAACAAATTCTGCATGGCCGGCGACATTTTGTGTCATGTTCTGTTACACGTCGCCACAGTATGAATAATACTGTCTATATTGTCAGTTGGTGTATGTTATTAGAGTTTGTTCATATTGTATTATTTAATACTGCGTTACAGTCGACAGTCTGTGTCCGGATACAATATGAGCATGAAACGTTTTGAGTGCATACTCAGAGTTTTGAGTTTTCAGTGAGTTGGTCTCAGTCATTTGTTTTCTGTGCCAGATTCGGTCATAGCATAGTCATGGGTATTTATTTATTTAGAAATTAATTAACTAAGTTTTAAAGGTATAGATCGGTGTTGCAAACACTGAAAAAGGAAGGGAAAGATAGATAGATAATTATTTATTGTATAACCAATAACAAAACAAGAAAAATACAAAAAAAAAGCCAAAAGCCAAAATTTCTGCTAAAAAAAAAAAAAAAAATATATATACAGACGAATTGAGAACCTCCTCCTTTTTTGAAGTCGGTTAAAAACTTGGTATCTTGAATAAGGTGAGGCGGTATTTCACAAAGGAACAGCTTTTGATTCTTTACAAAGCTAAGGTTCGACCCTGCATGGAGTACTGTTCTCACCTGTGGGATGGCTCTGCCAAATATCAACTTGACTCTTTGGATTCGCTAGACAGACGCGCTCGCAGGATAATTGACGATAACGACCTAACAAATGAAAAACTGCAACAATTGGATCATCGTCGCCTAGTTGCACGTTTATCGGTTCTTTTTTACAGATTGTTCCACGGTGAATGCGCTCAAGCACTTTTTGACCTAGTACCACCACCATCCCCTTTCTTTTACCGGACTACCAGGCGCCGGCAGGGTCTCCACCGCTTTATCGTTGACACTCCAACTTGCCGCACTAAGCGTTTCGCTTCTTCCTTTCTCATGCGCACGGCCAAGCTGTGGAATACCCTCCCGGACAACGTTTTCCCTGATAAATATAACTTGGGTGTATTCAAGTCTAGAGTGAACAGGCATCTTATGGGTAAGCGCGGTCCATCCTAGACCACATCTTCACTTACCATCATGTGAGATTGTGGTGAAGCGCAAACCTATTTATTATTAAAAAAAAACAACAATACAGCAAATGCACAATGGGCGGCCTTATCACTATAGGCCGACCATTTAATACGCGTATCGCCTGAGGGGGTAGAAGGGAGCGAGGGGAGATGTTAGCGGATGGGTGAAAGGGGTGCGCGGAGCAGAGAGCTTACGTCAAGTGCGGCAGTGCGCTGGCTGTGCTCGCAGCGCGCGGTTGGTGTTTTTGTTACGGACGCTTGAAGATAAACGCACAAGGTATACGACTGCCAAGATAAATCTCAAGATGAATCGCTCTTCCAGTTTTGCGAACAAAATTAACAAGCAAGCTAAACAAATAGCATACAATGTATATTCCTTTTTTAAAGCCAGAAAACAAGATCATTATGAATATTAGTGACGAATAGTCCTATAAAATTTTTATCTGTGGTTAAATATTTCTTAAACGGAATTAATTATTGTTTTATGATTTTGTACCTATGAAGCTATTATAAAATATTTGTAAAACTTAAAAATAAATACTTAAAAAAAGATACTTATTATTTTATTCTTTACCAACAATGTCTATCTCGAGATAAATCTTTGGATTATTGACTCCGTGTGTAGCGTTACCCGCCCCCGCTCCCTTCTTACCGCGCAGGCGATTCGCGAGTTAAACGGTCGGCCTATAGTAGTGATCTCTTCCAGGTAACCTTTGGATCAAAGGATCCTGCGTCAAGGCCTATCACTGTGCTGCCAGCTGAAGAGTCGATGTTAGCGACGAGCACAACCTTCCAATTCTTACCTGTATACACTCCTCCAGGAACTCCAATGTGAGATGAGGTTCATTGTGCGCGAGCTTCTCGCTCACAGACTTGATGAAGATTGTGTTGTTTGAAGGTATACAAAGACCTGGACGAAAACATGTATATTACCATAACACTTCCGAAACGCGATGACCAGCATAGCTTTCCGTTGTTTTTCTTTCAAAAATGACGTTCGCTTAATGATAAGGGCTAGGCCAACATATAGACAAGACACATGGGCCCAAAGTCTGCTAATTCACAAACGAGTGTCGATAGTGTATTAGTTCGATTTTACACATTTGGTAGTCTACTAATTCTACAAGACCAGTGGAGTATCAGTGGCTTGTCACTGACCTAGGTCCCAAGGCTGCTAATTTTAATGAAACGACATACAATGGCCGTTCAAGCGACACACTATAAATACTTAAAACCATAATGGCGTCTCAGTGGTGTGATACCATTGGTTATAGTTATTTTAGCAGAATACCGAATTTGTCATTATCGTAATAGAGTTCTAGTAGAGTGTTTTTGGAATGGGAATTGTATGTTATTTTATTAAATTTAGCAGACTTGGTGCAGTTCCCACCGGAGAACCGAGGTTCCCTTAATGTGGGCGATGCAACAGCCGCGGGGATTTTAGTGGGCAAAAATCCTACTAGGTTGGCCTCCCACTCCCCCGAATACCTTCTAAGGCTCAATTCACACCAGAACGGCAGCGAAAGCACCAGAAAAACGCGACGCCGCTCGAAGCCGCTCGGGGCCGCTCGCGCGCCGCGTTTTTCAAGCGATACTGGTCTTTTACGTATTGTAGATAAAGTTTAAAATTCTTTCACACTGAAAGTGCGCTGCCGGCCGCTGCCGTTCTGGTGTGAATTGAGCCTAACACCTTCCCCCGTGAGAAGAAAAAAGTAGTAAGGTTGAAGTTGCTGGACGTTCATGGTGTGGGTCCTATTGAGTACCGGCGGAGGGGTTGCGACCCCCGTCCCAGTGAGCAACGCGAGGCGGACGCCTGGTGCATATCTCCCCGGAGAACCCAGGATCCCCTCTCTTGTAATGATGCTAAGAACCCCACATAGCTGACCCCTCATGGGGGGTTCTTTTGAAGGTTTCCCCCGCGAGCATAATAAAAGCAACCACGGAACGGTCCCAAACAGGCCGCCAAGTAACGATATGTTAACATTGCTGTGAATTGTACCTGGTGAAATTACAGACTTTAGAGTCTTACCTAATGCCTCGTCTGACGAGCGGCAGTGCAGTCTATAGGCAGGCATGTCACTTGCCATCAGGCGAACGGCTTGCATGTCTTGTCACTGATGTAGGGCCAATTTATATAGCTCAAATTTAACATCTGTCAGTATCTTTGTACTGCGACGGGCCTGTTGGTTTAGTGGTTAGACACCCTGGCTGCAATAGGTCGTGGGTTCGATTCCCGCCAAGTGTCTGGATGTTATAAAAAAGTATTATACTCTGTCCATTTTATTATTGGTTTTTTGACAGCTCGACGTTTGACCTATATAGGAACGTGAACATAGTAAGTGGAAGAAATAATCGATATCGAAAAATGTACATTCGATTAAATATTTTTATTCTGGCGACTCATGTTAATGTTTCAACCTTAAAAAATTGTTGTCTTTCTCTGCTATATTATGCATGAGGCCCTCAAAATAAAATGAATGAAAGTAAATGTAAACAAGACGAAAGTAATGGAAACATATTACACCTTATTTACATATTAGCATTTATTTCTATCGATTATTTGTAATCTGTGGCACAATCGTAGTTATCGTTATGTGTGGCAACTCACTAAAGTGCGGTACGCGTCCATGAAGAACAACAATATTTCTGTGAATTTGTAACTTTAACAATACGAAATGAAGTTTCAGCTGTCAAAAAACCAATAATAAAATGGACAGAGTATAGTATCAGTTATCTGGTTTCCACAGTACAGGCTCCGCCTAGTTTGGGATCGTGATCGATTCGACCGCGTGTGGAATTGTCCCAGAATACTATTATTATTATTAAATGGATAAAGTTAAGCAATTGTACAGTTCTAACTTCGAAAAAATTAATAATATTTTATGGCCGCCGCTACAAGGTTACGCTGTTAAATTTTGATGAAGTGTCTAATCTGATCTATTAAAGTTGTCATTTCGTTAGCCTGGTGGCTATAAGGTGGAAAAGACCCACTCACCAGAAGTCTCCAGCAGTTGACCCTCGATCTTCAAATGGAAGGTGGCAGTTAGGGCGCAGAGCTGGTTGTAGGCGGCTGTCCTTAGGTTGGGGTCACACGAGCCCAGATTAAGTAGGGCCATGTTAAGTAATGTTCCCGGCACGTCTTTTGGACGTATCTTTTGGTGGACTGTGACCGAGTCCTTAAAATAAGAGAGTCAGGCTTGAAAGGTGATGTAGCTAGATAGATAAAAAACTGTGAACCTTGAAATTTTGCAATGAGGATGTCTATACACTCCATCCCAAATAAGCTTGAACGCGATTACAAGTACGTTTGCGGCTCAATAACTACATAACGCATACATTGTCAACTAGGCGCGTCAGCAAAAACCACTTTGTATTACCAACCTTTTTTTGCTGCCGCGTTAACGGTCAACTATACAGCGGGGGTGTTTTATGACTGCATAATAAAGTTGTAATCGCCTTCAAGCTTATTTGGTTCGGAGTGTACAGTAATAATAGGTCGGTCAAATATCTGTCAAATGTCACTGTGTAGGGTTACAGACGGTCAAATCATAGTGTGTAACATGACAGAGAGTGACATCTCAATGTGCAGACTTACAAGAGGTCCAATCTCGGTGTGTAGGTTCACATCCCAAATCTGGCTTTGTAGACTTATCATCATCATCATCAGCCGGAAGACGTTCACTGCTGAACATATGCCTCCCCCTTAGAACGCCACAATGAACGACAATTGGCTATTTGCATCCACCGGTTACCTGCGACGCGCACAATGTCGTCTGTCCACCTAGTGGTCGCCAGCACGCAGCGGAGTCTTCCAGTTCGTGGTCGCCACTCGAGAACTTTTCTTCCCCAACGGTTATCGGTTCCTCGAGCGATGTGGCCTGCCCATTGCCACTTCAACTTGCAGATTCTGAGAGCTATGTCGGTGACCTTGGTTCTTCGGTGAATCTCCACATTTCGGATTCTGTCGCGCAAAGAAACTCCGAGCATAGCTCTCTCCATGGCTCACTGTGTGACTCTGAACTTCTCTAAAAGGCCAGCCGTTAGATATCACGTCTCAGTACCATATGTCATCGCTGGCAACATACACTGGTTAAAAACCTTCGTCTTCAGGCACTGCGGTATTTCGGACGAGAAGATATCGCGTAGTTTCCCGAACGCTTCCGAGTTGGATTCTTCGGGCGACCTCTTTGTCGAAGTTGGACCGACCTAACTGGATAGTTTGTCCTAGGTATACGTAGTGGTCAACAACTTCGAGTGTATCGTTCCCAACAACTACCGGTACGGGTGCAACATGGACATTAGACATGATCTTCGTCTTGTCCATGTTCATTTTAAGACCCACCTGTTGGGAAACGCTACTGAGGTCGCTGAGCATCGTATTGAGGTCTGCCATAATGACTATATCATCGGCAAAACGAAGGTGAGTGATGTATTCGCCGTTGATGTTGATGCCGAATCCGTACCAGTCCAAGAGCTTGAAAACGTCCTCCAATGCGTTTGAGAACAGTTTCGGAGAAATAACGTCTCCCTGTCTCACACCTCGCTGCAATGGGATTGGTTTCGTGCTCTCGTCATGTAGTCGGATCGACATGGTGGCGTTGCTGTACAAACACTTCAACACTTCGATGTCCCTATAGTCAATGTGGCACCGCTGGAGGGACTGCAATACCGCCCAGGTCTCGATTGAATCGAAGGCTTTTTCGTAGTCCACAAACGCTAGACATAATGGCCGATTATACTCCTCGGACTTTGTGGACTCACATAAGGTCAAATATCGGTTTGTAAATATACAGAAGGTCAAATCTCGATGTATAGGTTCACAGAATCCCAAATCCGGATTTGTGGACTCACAGAAGGTCAAACATCGGTGTGTAGATACACAGAAGGTCAAATCTCGGTGTATAGGTTAACAGAATCCCAAATATGGGTTTGTGGACTCACGGAAGGTCAAATGTCGGTGTGTAGACTCAGAGAAGGTCAAATCACGGTTTGTAAACTCACAAAAGGTCAAGTTTCGTATTGTAGACTCACAAAAGGTCAAATCTTAATGTGTTGACATACAATAGGTGAAATTTTGGTGTGTATAATCCCTTAAGGTATATTCTAAATATGCAGACTTACAAAAAGGCAAATCATGGAGTGAAGGTTCACAGACGTTTAAATCTGGGTGTGTAGACACAAAGAAGGTAAAATCTATATGTCTTTACTAGTTACCAGTGAATATGCTGGCAGGCAGAAATCACAGCGGAAATAAGTGGCGGTATTAGTAGAAAAATAAAGGTTACTCACCGGTTGACTGAGCTCCCATCTATTTCTAATGTGTATGATCGACTGCACTATGTTGTCACAGTCGTTGTGTATGAAGCTCAGAGGTGTCGATTCGTTGATTATCGATAAAGAGAACTGATTGTCATCCACGAGGCACACCTGGAAATAATATATCACTATATACCGTGAAATCTGCTTTATATAGTATAAAACAAAGTCGCTTTCAGCATGCCTATGTATATCCGCTTACTTCTCCTGAACCACGCATTTTTTTCACTGAAGGTTTATAAAAGACTATATACAGGGTGTAAGGGACCACATACCGAAAAAAAAATTATAAGACTTCAAATAATGTCCGTTACAACATTACAGTAACCATTTATATGGTAAATGATAAATGCTAACTTGTTAATTTTCGAGCATGTAATGAATATATGCGGAATGATATTTATTTTTCAAATTACATTGCTAATTTTCTAAAATAATAATAGTTATAGGCCGACCGTTTAACTCGCGAATCGCCTGCGCGGTAAGAAGGGAGCGGGGGCGGGTAACGCTACACACGGAGTCAATAATCCAAAGATTTATATCGAGATAGACATTGTTGGTAAAGAATAAAATAATAAGTATCTTTTTTTAAGTATTTATTTTTAAGTTTTACAAATATTTTATAATAGCTTCATAGGTACAAAATCATAAAACAATAATTAACTCCGTTTAAGAAATATTTAACCACAGATAAAAATTTTATAGGACTATTCGTCACTAATATTCATATCGCTTGAATCATCATCACTGTCTGTGTAGCTTGAGGAGTCAGAATCTTGCAAATTAATAATAAATCGGTCCATCTCTTCATCAACGATGCGATCGTGCAGACAATATTCATCTTCAATAGTTTGTACATGTTTATCGCAGTATACATTGTATGCTATTTGTTTAGCTTGCTTGTTAATTTTGTTCACTGGAAGAGCGATTCATCTTGAGATTTATCTTGGCAGTCGTTGTGCGTTTATCTTCAAGCGTCCGTAACAAAAACACCAACCGCGCGCTGCGAGCACAGCCAGCGCACTGCCGCATTTGACGTAAGCTCTCTGCTCCGCGCACCCCTTTCACCCATCCGCTAACATCCTTCCTCGCTCCCTTCTACCCCCTCAGGCGATATGCGTATTAAATGGTCGGCCTATAATTGCCTATGCACTTTCTTTGTGAATAAAGAATAAATTAATTAATAAATAAAAAAAAACACAAATAATTAATTTATTGTTTTTAAATTAAAATTAGGCTTTATTATTATACCAATAATGACGTTATACTAATTTTATTTAAAAAATGTGTTTTTTTTTGGAAATTCATGAAAAAGCCGATGAAAAATTTCAACAGTAGAATGTTCAGAATCATGTACTGGATCCCTGGTATCGGTTTTCGGTACGATGTCCCTTACACCCGTGATATACCCGTGCGAAGGTAGGGCGGGTTGCTACTTTGCTAATGTACATATAAATAGTTGTTACCAGTTTCGCGAGGCCACTGGTACTAACCAGAGTTTTCTCCGAGATCAAAGCCATATTAAGAAAACTAGCTGACCCACGCAGCTCCGCCCGCGCTGTGTTTACGTTAACTAAACTTTCAATAATATACATTCGCATAGAATACAAAACCTCCTTTTTTAAAGTCGGTTAAAAACTTGGACCCACTTTGTACTTGCCCTCCGAAGCACGGAGACGTTTAGTTCAAATGGCGTTAAACGGTCACCCATCTATTTAACGACCTTACCTAACGTTGCTTAACCTGATCGATTTCCAAACATTGTTAACAACTGTCTATGAGTCAAACTTTATTCTAATCGGGAATTAGCGCGCGTGTCTATGAGTGTTCCCTTACAAATATTTATTATAATTATAAAGAAAAATTGTTAAAATCGGAGCAAGCGTATAACCAAGTACACATTTTGACTTTGGTCCCCTATCCCAAGGGAACCGTGCCGAATGTCGGGATACAAAGTATCCTGTGTCCTACCTCGGAGTATTAACTCAAATCATGCCAAGTTTCGTTTCAATCTATCCAGTAGTTTCGGCGTGATGCTCAGCCGAGATACAGACAGACAAAAATAAAAAATATTGCATTTTTGGCTTTAGTATCGGTTATAGAATGCCCTCCAAATATAATTTTCAAAATATCTTCAATGTACAGAATTGGACCTGTTACAGTTTTATTATAAGTATAGATGTATTTACTGAAAACTTCTTTATTCAATCTCACACACAGACACTCATCAACACCATATTAATTAATTTAATAAAAAACACGTACCTCATCAATTTCAGAAGCATAGTAAACATCGTTTAGTAACACCGGCAAGCCCAAAACTTTTGTCTTTTCAACTGATGTTATTTGAAGAGCCGTGGGTCCGACCTGGTGACAAACAAAGAAATCCACTACAGAATAAAAGAACACACTATATAAGTGCCATAATCCCTACGCTAGGTAGGTAGTCTAATATACTGGGACAATTCACACACGGTCATCAGATCCCAAACTAGGTAGAACTGTTGAAATGAAATGTTTTTTTTTTTTCAACTAATTTTTGAAATTAGTTTTGATGTCCAGTCGTTATTTACATGCCTACCAGTAGAAGACTGCATCTCAATTGTAACAAGAAAGCTAGCAGAGAAAAACATACCAGTGGGATATGCAGAACTTTTAAGACACTGCCTTACATCTGGCTACCTATTGTGGAAAGAGGAGTTCTACAAGCAAGTAGATGGTGTGACGATGGGCTCACCTGTATCTCCCATTGTTGCCGATATATTTATGGAGGACTTTGAGGAGACCCTTAATACTTCACCTGTTAAGCCACGATTCTACAAGCGGTACGTAGACGATACTTTCACAATATTACCATCAGATAAAGTAACTGTTTTCCTAGATCACCTTAACTTCATAAACACTAAAATCCAATTTACAATGGAGTTGGAATCAAATAACTCTCTAGCATTCTTAGATGTCTTAGTAATCCGTAATCCCAATAACACCTTGAGTCATACTGTGTATAGGAAAAGACCCATACAGATAGATATCTAAACGGTGAATCTCATCATCCCCCAACACAGTTAGCTACCGTTGGAAAATCTTTGTTTCAGAGAGCACACGGGATCTGTGACGAGGAACATCTTGGTGCCGAGCTTCAACATGTCAAGCAGGTCCTGCATGATAACAAGCTCCGAGTTCCGCGCCGCCGTCACTGTGAACGTGTCAAGCCATCCACAGTCGAACGTATGCCTGCTGTATTGCCATATGTTAGAGGGGTAACAGACAAAATTGGCTATATCTTAAAGCGAGCTTCAATTAAAACATTTTTCAAGCCACCAAAGAAGATTAGTTAGTTTTTTCCATCAGTCAAGTGCCATATACCTCTACAAGATGCAGGAGTATACAAACTGGATTGTGACTGTGGGCTCTCATACATCGGGCAAACAAAACGATCAGTAAAAACCCGGGTAAAAGAACATATAGCTGACGTTAAACATCGACGCTATACAAAGTCTGCAGTCTGTGAACATGTTCAGGATCGCACCCACCATTATATTAGATTTGACAAACCACAAATCCTCGCAAAAGAACAGCGCTACCTACCAAGGATGATTCGAGAGGCTATTGAAATTAAAAAGCATCCAAATTTCAATAGAGAAGATGGCTCGGTGCTACCACCAGCTTGGGATCCCGTGATAAACATAGTCAAATCCAAAGACAAGCATTCCACTGCAAGACCTCAAGACACTGTAAGCTCTTTCTGCGTAGATCGGACTAACAATAATAATTAGAAGACCTGAGGGTACCCTAAGACAACTATGACATTTGGACCACCTCAGTCCGCCCGTGACCATGAATGCTGTAAAGTATTCGAAACGTCGGGTAATTAAAATCAAGAATAAACCGCGATATAATCCGTAAAATTAGTTTCATTTCAATGTGTAGTATTCGCGTAAATATCAGAAATCATTAGGTAGAACTGTACTATAGTGATCAGACAAATAATGTTATCTTTGTTTTTAAAATACGTTAGCCGATGGTTCAGGCGTTTAAAGACCAAAGCTTTTTTCCTAGTTGATGTAGGAATATTAGGTAAACATATTATTTAAATGTCTACTAATAATATCGTAGACCTATTGAATTTGGAATCATTGGAAACGTCGCCACGAGTACTTCGTAAACAGTCTGATGATGGAGCAGGAAAGTCATTTTACGAGTTCATTTATTGTCAGGTTTTTCTTCATGGGATACTCATCCCAACTTATCTGTCCGGTAGTTGTGGTATAGTATACGGGTATGCGACCCCGGCTTCCCTAGCTATTACTTCCCATCCCTTGCCCTCCTGGGCGGTAATATCCTACTTTTCCTATTTCCCACTCTAACTTGCTAATCTTCCTTTTCACAACACCTATCCTTCCCTTTCCCTCCTTATTCGTGAGAACGCAATGGTCAATCATATAAAAAATTTAATTAACCAAAATGGCGGCGATGTGGTTCGCCACCCATCACGTCTCGTTTCTCACGGAGGCGAAAAGCGGCCCTTGGGCTCTGCCTACCCCTACGGGGAAAAGGCGTGATTTTATGTATGTATGTATTATTATTATGTCAGCCTGTTCTGTCCCACAGCTGGGCAAAGGCCTCCCTCCTTTCCCTCCATCTTGGTCTATTACCCGCCTCTATCGGCCAATCTGCAAGGAAGACATCTAGGTCGTCGCGCCATCTTTTTCTTTTAATTTTTATATTTATACCTGTTGATGTACTAACAGCACGAACCTTGATAGCGACTTTGGTATCCTTGTGCGATAATTTGAGAGCATTGTTGAAGACTTTCAGATCTTCCTCCAGAGCCAGGGTCGCTCCGGGCAGCTTCTGCTGTTCCACGTCCACGTACTCGCCGAGTCGGCTGTGGTTGTCTATGAATATCAGCTTCCGGTTCCCCTACGACCATAAACAACTTGAAAGCTTTGTTTGTTTTTCGTCTGAGAAATGTGGATTTAAATAAGTATTCGTTATCTGGTTGCTATGCAATTTAAATGTTGTGTTTAACTGAGAATATAATAAAAAATATAATTCTAATTAGTCAGTTAGTTAGATTATCAAAAAATATTGGACACGTATTTTTTGATTTAACAAATCAACAGATAATGCCAAAGATAAGGAGCGTCAAAGTTCGGAAGTGGGGGGCTCGCGACGTCACGCCTCCGTAAAAACTGTATACAGGCGTGACGTTACGCGGAATTTCAATGCACTATATCTTCGTAATTTTTTGTTTAATTGACAAAAGAACAAATACGTGTCCAATATTTTTTGATAATCTAAATGACGGACTAAATATAAATTTTTAGTCATCTAGCCTATTCGTGAAGTGAATTTCTACCAAACCTATTGGGGAAACTTTCAAAACGTCCTCGGGAGCCTGCATGAGGTTCAACCGGAAACTCTGTCCCGAAATCCCTTGTGACTGTCGCATTGGTACTTGAGACCTGGACTCTCAAGCATAATCTGGCCGTATAGATAATGTAACATTCTACAAATGTTAACGCGAATAGAAAGTATAATAATGTATGAGAATGACATAGAAAAATCACGTGACCAATTATAGGGAATTGACATCGTTAACGAATGAAGAAATAGTATCGCTATGAAGCGATTGTATATTGTCTAGGCTCTCTGTACTATTTAAATTTCTGGACGCCTGGTCAAACTATTGTCTTTATGACCTTTGCTTGTTTTAGTTAGGTACCTTGTACATTATTTTATGTATTATTTTACTGGCGGCAACACACACTAGCGTTGATTGTAATATTGTCAGATCATTTATTGGATCTAGTGTGTGACGGTTGTTCCTGTATTTGTATAGTGCGGTCATTCTGTCGCTAGATTTTTTTACAATGTGGTCGTGCTGTTAAATTGTGTCGATGAATTTCTTGTTGAATAAAGAGTTGGCGTTGGCGTGGTCCTAGGGACTGGCGGAGACATTATTATTCTTTATTGTACACAGATAAAACATTATGAAAGTAAAGGTATTACAAAGGGCGAGCTTAACTCAATACGTGAGTTTTCTATGTTTAGTTATGGACACCACTTGGGGGAGTCCCTATATTTTTATAATTACCTGTTAATGTGTCACAGTATTTGTAACCTTTGTGTCAGTGATGTGCTAGTGTCATTAAAAGAGTTTTGATTTGTGAACATTGTTCTTCTCTATTTTTTTTAAATATATCTAGTTAGTGTTTCTAATAATATATTAATCTAACAATATGTTTAAGTGACAAAAAATATGATAAAAACATAAGCCCGTTAGATCTCTTGACGGATCTTATAAATTAAAGACGCGTTGTGACATGCTGATAGCTTCAAAAATTGTTTAAATTCAAAGTTCAAATTTGTGTTAACGTTAAGCTTTATTTAATAAATACTAGTTACCCTGAGTGGAGCCAATATCGCCTCATGGAACTTGGTGTACTCCCGAACCCAGCTGTTACAGTTATATATATAACATGCGTGGATATTGATGTACGCCACTTCCGGTAACACTGTGAACCATTTCTGAAGGAAATCCGTCCTGTAATATTGAAGGTAATAAATAAATACCAAAGGGAATGATCAGTGGATGTAGGTACATAGTGGTGGTGTTCTCAAATGCGAGATTAGCTGTTTGAACTGCTGTTAGGCCTCTGACTTAGTTTAACGACTACTGTTTAGATTACAAAATAGATAGAATAACAACTTTAGACACTACCGAATTTTAGACGAGAAGATGTTACGTAGTTTCCAGAACGCTGTACATCCAAGTTGGATTCTTCGGGCCTAGTTTATAGCCAGCAAATAGAACAATGGCCATAAATAAGTCCCTGTGTTAGCGCAAAACGAATCACCCCTCACTCACCCGTCAACGCAGTCTCTCCTCATAAAGCGCTGGCGAACTCACTCACATCAGGTACACAGCGACATTAGAAGATGGCGACCCCCCCGACTCCACACTTCTGATTCCCTTAATTAATCATATGCGAATCGTTTTCGTGCGATTGTTATTAGCTTTCGGTGAAGGAAAACAACGTGAGGAAACCTACTCTATGTCTGAGAAAACCTAACTAGCTTTCGAATGACGTGTGAAGTCCGCCAACCTGCACTTGGCCAGCGTGGTGGATTATGGCCTGAGCCCCTTCATCTTGAGGGGAGGCCCGTGCCCAGCAGTGGGACATAAACAAGGGCTGGTATTATTATTATTTTCCCAGTTGAGTGACCGCAAATTCCCGCTATGACGTAGTTATTTTAATCTGAAAATCCAGACTTTAATAGCTTATCAACTGATGTCGAACTTGAGAACACCAATCACAGATGTATACAAATATGTCCCTAAAAAAATATACTTCTTTGTTATGCTGTAACCGCGTCTTGTAATCTCAGAGATTGATTTAAAATCACATCGTAGCGATGGCAAGACTTGGCACTAAGATAAAATTCACTATAATTTTAGACGTAATTTTTACGAAAATTATACATGTTTTTAAATTACACCATTCATTTTGTTCGCAAAATAAATAGCAAGTTAGTATTTTTGGAATATCAAGTCCTAAAAAATTGATCATCCATATTTGTACAGGTCATCTAGTAAAAAACTCAGTACAATTTTCTTTTCTTAATATTTTTCTTCACAATAAAGATATTTTTAAAGAAAAAATTCCTGATACTGAATAACCCAAAGTACAAATATAGATAATTTAGTTTATAACAAGTGATTTTTAACACTCTGTATCACTATACAATCAATCAATCTTTGTGTCGCAATATATTTATAGTTATTTTACTCTTTTGTTGAATATGTACTTGACATTTTTCCTGAAATTTACCAGTTATATGAAAAGAGTTTTAACACTATATAATTTGGGTTCAATATAAAGCGAAGCACAGATACATTAAGTACACCTAGCACATTGAGAACACACGTGTATCCGTCATTTGACACATTAAGTGTTATGTGATAAGTGGATGTAAGTGAATTTTTCAAGTGGGTTAAATCCAAGGAATAGCGAAAATATTTAAGTATTTCTGGTTTTTTACTGTCACGTCCCCGATTTTGATGGAAACTAAAACTGCATCATTGGATTTAAAAAAAAGGACGATATTCCTAGCCAAGAATAGAATCCGTTGATTTTGGCAATAAAACAACAACCTGTATTATATTATTTTAAACCATCTGATAGTGTCATAGTAAGGATCAAAATCTGAAAAATAATACGTATGACATGAAGATCCCACTGCTGGACAAGAGTCCCAGCTGTGAGCCGTGATATTAAAAAAAACTTACCTTAAAGTTGGCATCGTTCCGTTCATGATCCATAACTACAATGACGTCACGCATGCTGACGTCATGATTAAGCAAGTGTTACCTGCTCGTTGTGGTGTCCCCGTGACGTCAGCGCCGGTGACGTCACTCGGCCCGTGACGGTCCTTATGTACAAATTTTACCTGAACCTGTTGTCAGAGTTGGTGTGCGTGAAGTCCACGATCAGCTCGAATGGTTGCTGGCAGAACGGCTTGAGGGTCAATATCACGTGGTATATTAGCAGGTCCGCGTTCACTTCGCCTATTCTATGGGCAAAAGGAAAAAAAAGATAGATACCCTTAGGTAATCAACGTAAAACGTAACCGACCTACAATAGGTTCAGGTACTACCGTCTACCCCGGTAATTTATTGTAAGAATATAAGTACATTACATAAAAAATAAAAAATAAAATAATATACAACGTGTTACAGAATACCCCGTAAAAAATATAATTAAATAATATTATTATTTTCACTGATGTGCAAACCCTATTTCAGTAAAATTAAAGAGTAAACTACGCAGAATGTACCTACATTTCTACCTAATTCGCGGAACGACAAAAATGTTAAAAGACCTAACCTAACGAAACAACCTAAACGAACACTTACTTTTTCTTAATAAACGTCAACACATTTGAAATTGATACAGTGACAACATAATTATTCAGTTGATGAATAAAAATTTTTTTTTTCCAACTTGACATTTTTTGAAGCCAGTACTTGAGTATAATACAATCCGTATATTGAGGTTGCAAACATTTATGAATGAAAAATAGAAAAACTATTAAAGTAGACAATTATTAGGCAAAATAGGTACGTAGCCCTTTCTATTAAATAATCTGGGTCCCTGGCATGACAGCTTACTAGGGTTGACAAAACTTTTGGCTTTGATAATTAATTATATTTTTTACGGGGTATTTTGTAACAACCTGTATATCTGATTAAATTTTTTTGCCGGATCTTATTAGTAGTTTTATAACAAAAAAATTGACGGTGAAATCAGCTTTATTTGGCCTACTTTAAACAAGGGATTGCATTTCATCAAATAAAATATTTTAAGCAATGTATCCCAGTAGATTCGAAGCTACTCCACAGTACATTTTATAAGGTATAGAAAAATACAATTTCATGCTAAATTGCTGAAGTTTGTATCAAACAAACTAGGGACCATTCCAATTCAATTTCAAACATAGAACAACTTGAATTCAGCCATTAGTTTTGTATTATGATACCACAGACAGGATCAATTATGCTTCCAACTCGTAGAACCCCTGATGATAACCTACATCCCATATCCGATAGGACCTTAAAAAATCAAATCATCTTTATTTACTGTCCATAGGTATGCTTAAACTAACATGGGTATTTTATTATTATGATAATGCCCTCTATGGTCTACCTTATTAGGTATGCAAAATTTGGTTTATATAAATCTACAATTTACTATACTATACTCTGTCCATTTTATTATTGGTTTTTTGACAGCTCGACGTTTGACGTATATAGGAACGTAAACCATAGTAAGTGAAAAAAATAATCGATATTGAAAAATGTACATTCGATTAAATATTTTTTTGTTTCTGACGACTC
This sequence comes from Furcula furcula, assembly GCA_911728495.1. Lineage (NCBI taxonomy): Eukaryota > Metazoa > Arthropoda > Insecta > Lepidoptera > Notodontidae > Furcula > Furcula furcula. The sequence goes on from OU452270.1 coordinate 5,350,906, forward strand.
ATGTTAATGTTTACAACCTTAAAAATTTGTTGTCTTTCTTGAGGCCCTCAAAATAAAATGAATGAAAGATAATGTAAATAAGACGAAAGTAATGAAAACATTACACCTTATTTACATATTAGCATTTATTTCTATCGATTATTTGTAATCTGTGGCACAATCGTAGTTATCGTTATGTGTGGCAACTCACTAAAGTGCGGTACGCGTCCATGAAGTACAATATTATTTCTGTGAATTTGTAACTTTAACAATACAAAACTTCATGGGCGTCAGCTGTCAAAAAACCAATAGTAAAATGGACAGAGTATAATAAATAATTAAGCAATAAATATAATGTGGATAAAAACTTACTTGTATCTCCTAGATATGAAGTAAAACACCGGATTGCCCAATTTGCTAGTCCCCGCCTGGTAGAAGATGTTCAAACTCTTGATACTCTTGAATTCCTCCTTCTTATGCATGTTGTGCTTCACTATGAACTCCTCGAAGTTCGTCGAGGATATGTCTATTGAGGACCAGCGGGCGTACGACGAGAAGAGCAGGCTGGAGGTACTGAAATACAATGCAAAAGATAATTGATTACTCAGAAATGGGTTAGGTTTACTGCCAAATGGGTGATACTACTTACAAATGGATGAGGTGAGTCCCAAATGGGTGACGTCACTTACGAATGGATGAGGTGAGTCCCGAATGGGTGACGTCACTTACGAATGGATGAGGTGAGTCCCAAATGGGTGACGTCACTTACGAATGGATGAGGTGAGTCCCAAATGGGTGACGTCACTTACGAATGGATGAGGTGAGTCCCAAATGGGTGACGTCACTTACGAATGGATGAGGTGAGTCCCAAATGGGTGACGTCACTTACGAATGGATGAGGTGAGTCCCAAATGGGTGACGTCACTTACGAATGGATGAGGTGAGTCCCAAATGGGTGACGTCACTTACGAATGGATGAGGTGAGTCCCAAATGGGTGACGTCACTTACGAATGGATGAGGTGAGTCCCGAATGGGCGACGTCACTTACGAATGGATGAGGTGAGTCCCAAATGGGTGACGTCACTTACGAATGGATGAGGTGAGTCCCAAATGGGTGACGTCACTTACGAATGGATGAGGTGAGTCCCAAATGGGTGACGTCACTTACGAATGGATGAGGTGAGTCCCAAATGGGTGACGTCACTTACGAATGGATGAGGTGAGTCCCAAATGGGTGACGTCACTTACAAATGGATGAGGTGAGTCCCAAATGGGTGACGTCACTTACGAATGGATGGGGTTAGTCCCAAATGTGTGACGTTACTTACGAATTGATAAGGTAAGTCACAAATGGGAGAAGTTACTCAAAAATAAGTGAGGAGACTCGCAGTTGAGTAAGCTGACTTACAAATGCGTGAAGTGACTTATAAATTTATAAGGTTCGTAACTGGTTGAAGTGACTCACGATCAGATAGATAGATATACTCTTTATTGTACACACAAACTTACACATAAATTAGAGAAAAACACATGAATGGACTTAAAAAATGGAATATGTACAAGGGGCGGCCTTATCGTTATTCGCGTATTTCTTCCAGGTTTAGCGATGCAACGGTGATGCTTAAGGGAGGATGCTCAGACCGAGCGAGGTGTGATGCTCAGACCGAGTGAGGTGTGATGCTCGGTCAGGGCCGAAGCCCCCGACAGTTGCTGTCGGGATGTTGTATATATTCTCCAAGTTGGAGAAACTTCGCTTGCGAGATTCAGGATCGGAGGTGGCGGCATCTGTTATCTTGTATGCGGTACTTCACTTGCATCGCTACATCATCATACCACATGTGGCACCATCTGGTTGTATGTCAAGTCGCCACAGAGGCAACCTCGGGATGGAAAAACGATAGAATGGAACATAAAAAGTGGGATAGCTATTAAGTGCAACAATTTCGATACTTAGAAAACTAAAAAGAAAGAAATAAAAGAGGATCAGATCAGGTGAGATGAATCCCAAATGGGTACCTAAGCTGATTTACATATTAGTGAAGTGACTCATAAAGGGGTGAGGGGAATGATAAATACGCGAGTTCATTTAATGGGTGAGGGTGAGATGACTCGCAAATGGGTGAGGATTATCAGTAATGATTAAGCTTACTCACGAGTGTGAGGGGTGATAAGAAAAGTGCTAAATATTAATAAAATTCTTACGATTCTATAGGCTTGTGCTCAGGTGGTCCCAAATATGCCAATAATGTTGCCATCTGTAAAACAAAACAAAAAATTATCAAGCACGAGACAAACTCATAGAGACACCATATTTATAACGTAAACGTAGAAAAATCTGTGAACTAATCGTCAAAGAGTATAAGCGTACTTTGCCGAAGGGCATTACAGTACCTTGTTAAAGGGCATTGTGGTGATGTTGGATTTGAGGATCATAAATAAAACAGATTTCTTATTGATAGCGAATATATTAATTGTCAGAAACCATGACAACGCATCAACAAATCTTAACCGAGGTAAACCAACGAGTTCTGAACTAAAACGAATCGTGCTAAGAGGCTTATTGGTGACGCAGGGTTAGTAGCGGCCAATCTACAAAGCCTAGAGCACAGGCGCAGAGTAGCCAGCCTCTCAGTATTCTACAGGATGCATTTTGGATAGTGTGCGCAGGAATTGCATGACTTGATTCCACCATCCCCTTTCCATCATCGGACGACGAGACGCAAGGCACATACTCACCCTTATGTGGTAAAAGTGCCTTCAGTCCGGACTAAGCGGTTTTCTTCTTCATTTATAATAAGGACAGCTAAGGACTGGAACAGTTTGCCTGCGTCGGTTTTCCCGGCCGATTATAATGTGGGTGTCTTTAAGACTAGAGTGAATAGGCTTTTAATAAGCTAGTGTGTTTTGCCATCCTCGATTGCGTCGCCGCTTTCCATCAGGTGGGACTGCAGTCAAGCACTAGCTTATCAGTGTTACCTACCTAGTCAAAGGGCTTTGATCGAAGTACCTTGTCAAAGGGTCTCCTGCCTACAGCCTTGTGGTCCCTGCTGCAGGACAAATAGTCTCCGATCCTCTCCTGGTGGTTCCACAGCAACCGATGTAACGCGACCACATTCGCGTCGCTTATGAACGACAAGTTGTGCGAGGATTGGTCCACGCTCTCGCAGTCCGATGCGATCTGGATAAAGAATCTACGCAAACAGAAATGTTATTGCAACTTTAGATTGCAGTTCAACATGTATTTATGGTCAATTGGATGTTTTTTTAAGTATTTCTGGGACGTGTCCGGGTAAGAATAGCACTCTCCCATCTCCTTCCGTTGGGTGTCTATAAGAGGCGACTAAGGGAAAACAAGTTTTTATTTTTTTGGGAATGATATACGCTGTTAGCCGCAGATGGCCATTGCAGCTTCACCGGACAATAGGAGGCGAGCGCTTGTTGAAGCGCTCTAGCCTTTACGGCAGAAGTAGCGACGAGCACAAGGGCACCTCAGGGAGGCACGGCCTCGGCTTGGGCTGTCGCTTAAGAGAGGGCTGAGTTTACCACCGGTTCACAACGCGCCCCCACTGAGAAGAACCGGCAAGAAACTCAGTGGGGTGATGCACGTCGTTGCGGTCGCATACGTACGACCCTTCGGCCTCGCCGGCGAGACCGGTGTCTGATAGCTAGTGTAGCATACGGTTGTCAGGGAGGGTTCGGCGCATCCCGGTCCAATAGGACCGTCATGAGGTCAGGAGGGTCGAACAGTACGCGCCGTGGTCTGCGGCGCGAGTCAGAAGGACTAGGGGCGTAATCGGCGGCGGCTCGGATTAAACTGTTCGCGTGACGGGACGCGGATTCAAAGTAGCGTTTCGACGCTTCTTTGAGGAACTTACGAAGGGGATCTAATTTGAAATCGGAATGCAGATCTACGTTCCGCATGTACCACGGGGCACCGACGGCGCGACGGAGGAAACGATTCTGGATAACCTGGAGGCTATCGATATGGGTGCGGGCGGCGTGCGCGAAAACTACACTCGCGTAAGTCATGATAGGGCGGGAAAACAAGAGAAGTTGCGAGTGCCTTAGAGAGGAGGAAACATGTGACTGATCCTAGGCACCCACTATATAATCACCACTCTGCATCACCCCGATTAATAAGTCGCCATGGTTTTCTCAAGTGTGTACAGCCCCTCAATGGAAGCCCTATAAATGTAAGGCAAAAAATCTGGATGGAAAAGTACCCGCAACAGCTTTATGCTCCCCCTTTAGAAGATCTGCCACCAGGTTTCAAGGAGCCGTGGCCTACTTGGAAAAGTTTAAATAGGTTGCGATCCCAGGTTGGTCGATGCAAGTACAACCTAAATGTATGGGGGTACACAAGTAGCACCAATATCAGCTGCAAGTGTGGTGTAGCCCAACAGACCATGGCGCATCTTTCCGTCTGCCCCGCGTGTCCAGCTACCTGCACTGGGGAGGATTTGCTCCAGGCAAACCAAAGAGCGGTGGATGTAGCTTCTTATTGGGCCGATGAAATTTGATGTTATCATGTCGACACGAAAAGAAGAAGAAGGGAAAACAAGAAGACGGGCAGCAGCGTCTTTCTATTGGATTACCTACCACCTATACTGCGGTCCCCAAGCCACCTGCCAAGCGTGGGGATTATGGCAACCTCTCCCTTCTAAATGTGAGGCCTTTGTTTAGCAGTGGACGTCTATTGGCTGCTGATGATGAATGAGTAGTTTATGTGATGGTAAGCGGCGGCAACTGAACTGCCACCCAAGACATTAGTTTAAGTCTTTGAAGCTCCTTCGGAGTCGCTGGACGGTCGAGGTGGGGCCCTTTGAACGTCCATTGAGTACGGCGGCGACTCCGAGGAGGACGGCGGCGGGGTTGCGACCCCCGTCCGCGTGAACACCGTGACTGGTTCCCGGGGGGCTACAATGCGCCCCCCGGCGGCGGGCTCAAAGGCAAGGCAGTGGCCCCTGGTGCAGATCCCACTGGAGAGCCCTGGGGTCCCACCTCTCATGTGCCGATGCGACAGCCGCGGGGGTTTTAGTGGGTAAGAATTCCACATACCCCGGTCGAGCCCCACAGCTCCCGGGGATCTTTGGAAGATTTCCCACGCGTCAAAAAAAAAGAAAGTCTTTGAAGCTGAGTGATTTCAACACCTATAATGCCCTACATAGGGACTTTTGCTGCAATTTGGCGGCTGCAATATCTGCGTTGAGACCTACCTATATGCATATATGATGAAGTTGGAGAGCACATATACTATGTGGTAGGTTCCTTGTGCAAGGAACCGTCCAGGTACGTACTATCGCGGACACGAACGGTGTACCACTTTTCAATCAAAATCGTTTGAACCACGTTACGTACGCATACCTCATCCGCACGTATTTTGGACCGGCTCGTGCAAGCGATTATTGTCCTAAAGGTGATATACCGCTTGTGACGGCGAGAATACCACCGCAGTGTCAGATATTCTGACGCCAAGCAGTGTGTAAATATTGTTGTGTTCCGGCGTGAAGGGCACTGTAGCTGGTGAAATTACCGGACACAAAAACTTAACATCTAATGTGTTAAGGGTCGGCAAAGCGCTAGTGATTCTTCTGGTGTTGCTAGAGTCTATAGGCTGCGGTGACTGCTTACCATCAGACGGGACGCACGCTTGATAGTATATAAAAAAAAATATTTTCTAACAGCCGTTGAGAACTTTTATTTTGTATTTGGATCTACAAGGGACCTACCTCTTGTACAGGTAGGTAAATAGGAACCATCGGCCTAATATTCCGTCACCAAGCAGCAGTGTGTAAGCACTGCTTGTGCAGGGCACTGTAGCTGGTGAAAATACCGGACACTTGATGACTAAACTCCCAGTTGACGCAGGGCAGTGTAGCTCCTTCGGGGTCTAGGACGTCCATTGAGTACGGCGGCGACTCCGAGGAGGACGGCAGCGGGGTTGCGACCCCCGTCCCCGTGACTGGTTCCCGAGGGGCTATAATGTACCCCCCGGAGGCGGACTCAAAGGCAAGGCACCTCTCATGTGCCGATACGACAGACGCGGGGGTTTTAGTGGGTAAGAATCCCACATACCCCGGTTGAGCCCCACACACCCCGGGGACCTTTTGAAGGTTTCCCCCGCGTCAAGAAAAAAGGGGAAGTTCAGCTAGATAGATAGATAAAGTCTTTATTTGCATCCTAAGAGTAATTAGAATGGAGCTAGTATCGCGTCGATTCGCCGAACAAATTTTTCGTGGCACTTTTGTGGGGTGCGGGAGGCGAAGTAAACACGCACAGATACAATTTCACGCATACCCACACTATAATAAACTCGCAACACATTCAAAAAGATACGCACACAAATAAAGAATGACCAGAGGGCCTAGACAAGATGCAATCGCTACATAGCGAATCTATTTCTTCATTCGCTAACGGTGTCAATTCCCTACAATTAATCACGTGGTTTTTCGATGACTTTTGTCATTCTCATACATTTTTATACTTTCTATTAGCGATAGCGATTGTAGAATGTTACATTGTCTAGGGGGGCTGAACATATGAACAAAATTTGGCAGAGGGGTTAGCGCATCATGATCTCTCCAGTGGTATCTCCTCTAAGACAAACATACACGATAAAAAAAATATATTGTGCAAGAAAAAAAAAACATATTCTTAACAAGATGTGTGTCACAGTGATCTGTGACAAATGTCCTGGTTATCAAGTTACTGAATGGATTTAAAAAGCTATCTTACTTCCGTCCAGCCTCGAAGTGTGCTCGCAGGAAATGGTTGAAGGGCAGCATGTGCTGTTCCTTGGAGAACTCCACGTGGTTGGCGATGTTCTGCAGGATCTTGGACATGAGCATGAGGCCTCGCTTCACCTGCGCCGGCACGGGCCGGCTCACTATGCCCATCTCTTGAGGTGACACTGCACAAACACCACGCTTCAGCCCCGAACGGGTTCAACAGGAATATACACACGTTTTGGATATTTGTTCAGATACGGCTAAAATGTAGGTATTTAACAATATTTCATAATGCAATTGTAGGATTTTGACCCTGAAATCTCCCGCCAAATCACCGAGCGACCAATTACGCGCACCGAAGAAATTCCAACTTCGACCACCGCGACGCGTAGCGGCGCTAGCTCCGCACTTCTTTTAAAAATCTCCGAACGCGAACGGTACGCGCTCCGTGAAAAAACACTAAAACCTGTGAAATACTTGTGAAAAGTGTTTGGACTGTTCGTACTTTGAGCTCCCGGACTTACCCAATCGAAAACCACCACCGGCGAGACCGATCAAGCAGCACCTTGGCGCAGAGCTGGTCGAGGAGGCGGGTAAGTAAGGGTCAGAAGTTTTGGGGAATTTTATTGGATTTAGTTCAACTTGTATCCAACTGAGCTATCAGTCGATACATTTTGGCCATTCGAGCCTAGATAATCCGGATAAACCCAGTTCTATAACCAGTGCAAACAATATTTCACGCATAACATCATTGTTTAACATAGACAGCCTATGTACGTAGGTACCTACTTGTGAACACAATTACACGGCATTAGGTTCCTATTACATATTTCTATATACTTATGTATTCTTTATAATTATAACATAATCACGATATAAACACAATTGGATAACCATATTGTATTTAGTTGTTTATCTTAAGCATTTAATTTATATACACAACATACTTACGTAATTGTCCAGTGTAATTACGTGCTTACTGCGTGTTATTACGATTTTACGTGTAATCGTTATTTACCCCGTGGGGTGTCGGGTAAGAATAGCACCTCCCCATCTCGTCCCTGGGTTTCGTAAAAGGCGATCAAGGGAGACGCCAGAAGGCGGGCAGCAGCGTCTTCTCTTTTTAACATCCATCGCGGCGTAAAATACTGCGATCCCCAAGACGACAGCCAAGCGTCGGGATTAGGACAGCTTTTGTTTTTGGTGCGACTGTGCATGCTCGCCATTTTATAGTAGGTATATAAGGTATTGTGCCGCCGCGCCGGTCGGTGACGGTGACCGTTGGCCGCGTCGGGCGAAGCCGCCCCGTGTAGCAGGCGAGTCCGTTAAACCTACCTACATTTAATTTTGTACTTGCATAACGAAGTGAACATATTAATATATTTTATTATTTTACCGGTAAAACATATTAACACATGCAAACATGGAAGATAAACTCGACGAATTATTACAACCACTGACGATGTCAAAGGAAATGTGTTTTGGTCGTGCTCAGCGGGTATATGACTTGTCAAGATCGGTCACGACCAATCCCGCTATACGTTCAGAGTTTTTAGCTAGGACTAAGGACTTAGACAAGGTTCGATCGGAATTTGAACGATGCGTTATGGAAATAAATAACTTATCTAAAAAATATAAGCCGAAGTTCGTTCCGTCATACAGTGAAATCGAGTCATTTGACGAGCTATATTATACGATAGTTAGCGTCGCAGATACTTTGCCATCGGTAACAGAAAAAATCAATAATAACAATACGGAAATTGCAAGGTGCGAGTCAAATTACCCGAATTACATTTAAATAAATTCGATGGGCGTCTGGAAAATTGGACGACTTTTCGAGATACTTTTAAAAGTTTAGTTCACGATAATTCTGGTATTACTAACATTGAAAAATATTATTATTTATTGTGGTCAGTAAGCGGGCCGGCTTTATCAATTGCGAAGTCGATGCCAGTGGCAGCCGATAACTACGCGATCGTATGGAAAACGCTTGTAAATCGGTATGACAACAAGCGCGCGCTTGCTACTGCGCACTTAGACAAATTATTTTCTTTCAAATCTTTTAATGTTGAGACCGCTTCTAATTTAAATAATTTTCTTACAACGTATCAAGAAAACATCAATGCATTAAACTTATTAGATATAAAAGACTTATCGGGTTTTATATTATTTTATATATCGTTACGTAACCTTGACCCCGGTACTGGCGTGCATTTGAACAGGCTACGCCGCCGGGTGAAATACCTACAATCACGGATCTACTAAAATTCGTTGAGAGACAGGCGCGTGTACTAGAAATGTCAGAGTGTAAATATGTGTCCGTTAGACCGACAGTATTAGCACAGCCTAAACCAGGGCCATCCAAGTACCCCCCTCCTGCGACAGTAAGATATATAGACCCTAACAAGTCGATCACTCAAAGGCCTGCGTTGGCTACCGGAGTGACGATGAACAAAGGCGATTCAAAACAGTCTCAGGCGTGTTTGTTTTGCCAGAAACCACATTCGATTTATCGATGTACTGAATACAATGACCTCACACCTGAGTTACGCACTGCTAAAGTCAAAGAGCTCAACTTGTGTGAAAATTGTTTGCGTGACAATCACAGCGTAAAGGATTGTACGTCCAAATATACTTGTAAGGTCTGCAAAAAAAGACACCACGTGACACTCCATCTAGATTCGACGAAGTCCAAGGAGAACGTGGTAGCTCTTACATGTTCAACTGAGCAAACAGTGTTGCTCGGCACAGCTATCATCCACGTTGCTGATGCATGGGGAAATTACCACACCGTTCGTGCGTTGATCGATAGTGGTGCCATGTCTAGTTACATTACACAATCTTGTGCAAAGAAATTAGGCCTCACACGTCGTAGGTGCGATTTTGAACCAGTTGGGTTAGGTGGAAATCGAGTCAGAAATTTCGGCCTGACTACTTGTTCGGTGAAGCCACGACAAAGCAGTGCGCCGGTTCTTACTACGGATGCAGTGATTGTTTCGGATATCGCCGGTGATCTTCCGACGAGTTGTGTACCGAAGAACGTTGTAGATGAGTTTCGGTACCTCGAGTTAGGGGATTTTACGTTCTACAAGCCTGCGCCAGTTGATTTATTAATAGCCGGTGACCTGTTCCCGTATATTTACAGTGGTGAAAATATCGTGCCTGAACAGGGTGGTCTACCGGTGGCAATGAAGTCTATCTTTGGATACATCATTGCTGGCCAGGTAGCGTTGAACAACCAATACGGTGGTTCAAATGCAGCCGTATCCGGAATTGGCAACAATAATAGCGACACTGCTTTTTGCGGGTTCACGGGTACGGTAAACATTGACCAGATTATTAGCTCTTTCTGGGAAATCGAAAATATACCGTCTGAGAAGCCAAAGAAGCCGGACGATATATTAGCGGAGCAACAGTTTGCCAAAGATAATAGACGCGATGAGACGGGTAGGTTTATTGTCAAATATCCCATGAGGCCAGACCATAGTCTAGGTGATTCCCGACAGATGGCAGTACGCAGACTGATAAACCTTGAGAAGAGGCTCGAGGGCGACCCAACGGTGAAGGTCGAATATCATAAGTTCATGTCCGAGTACGAATCATTAGGCCACATGACGTGTTTAGGAGATATACACGAAGTGGATTCCAAGTATTTGATCCCGCACTTCTGTATCTTTAAACCATCTAGTACAACGACAAAACTAAGGACAGTGTATGATGCGTCCTGCAAGACATCCAATCAAAAGTCCTTGAATGATGTTGTTCTTCCAGGGCCGAAACTGCAAGCAGACATTAATCAAATACTAATCAATTTTCGCTTGCACGGTATTTGCTTATCGGCAGACATCTGTAAAATGTATAGGCAGATCCTTATCGATAAAGAGCAGCGACCGTTTCAGCATATCCTGTGGCGAGACTCAACAGATCAACCGATTCGCGTTTACGAGCTCAACACAGTTACGTACGGCGTTGCTAGCAGCCCGTATCTAGCCATCAAGGTACTACATACCCTCGCAGAGTCAGAAGCAGTAAGGTATCCAGCTGCTGCAAAGGTACTTAAGTCGGGATTCTTCATGGACGATTTATTGTGGTCCGAGCCCAAGGTCGAAGACGCGTTGAGTCTCCAGGCGGATCTCCGTGCCTTACTCGATAGTGCTGGGTTTTTACTGCGTAAATGGTCAAGCAACTGTCCTGAAATTTTGAGTGCAGTTCCAGAAGACCATCGAGAGACGCCAATTGAGTTCGACAAGGATCCAAATTTGTCGCTTAAAGCTTTGGGTCTCCAGTGGCAACCAGCACAGGATTACTTCACGTTTCGAACCGCACCATGTGAGACGGAGGTAACAAAACGAATTGTTCTCTCACAGATTGGACGTCTGTTCGACCCACTGGGATTCGTAGCACCGTGTGTATTCTATGCAAAATGTTTTATGCAGAAGCTATGGGCACAGCAGCTAGACTGGGACCAGCATTTGCCGAAACAGCTCGAAGCAGAGTGGCTGGCATATGTGCGAGAGCTGCCAATGCTCTCAGATCTTAAACATGACCGGCATGTTATGAGTCACGAAAATACCTATTGTCGAATTCTAGGATTCTGCGATGCATCTACTCTTGGATACGCAGCCGTCGTGTATATAGATAGCGCCAACAAAGACAATATACATAAAGTCAGTCTGTTAATAGCAAAATCAAAAGTAGCACCTTTAAAAACTCTTTCAGTACCGCGTCTTGAGCTTCTGGCAGCCCACCTACTGGCTAAGCTAGTCAAATATGTCACTGCCATACTGGCGGACCGTAATGTGGATATCAACGAAACCTTGTTGTTTACAGACTCTTCCGTTGTACTAGCATGGTTAAACACACCTAGTTATAAACTTAAAATGTTTGTTGCTACACGGGTAAGCAAGATTCTAGACACAGTTCCTAGCAGTAGTTGGTTTCATGTACGCGGTGAGAGTAATCCAGCAGATGTCTGTTCGCGAGGCGCGCTACCATCCACGTTGCTATCCATGCCCGATTGGCTAACTGGACCGAGTTGGCTGCTGAGTGACAGTTGGCCTGTTCGATCCATTGATGAATTTAAGGATGTAACTCCACCGGAGCTGAAGGTATCCACTGAGTCAAAGAGTATATTGGCGAAAGATGATCATCAGCCCATTTATAATTTAACAGTGCGTTATTCTAGTTTCAGCAAACTAGTCAACGTCGTTGCGCGAATACATCAATTCATTAGATACTGTCGGATTCCAAAACGGGAACGCACGGGATTATCTGTGGCAGACGTTCGCAGGGCCCACGACAGTATTATACATTCAGTACAACAATATCATTTTAGTGATGATATTGCAGCTCTATCTAAAGGCCTTAAGCCTCAGCACGCGCTATTAAAGCTCAACCCATTCATAAGCCAGGATAAATGCCTCAGGGTGGGGGGACGACTATCACAATCGGAAATGAATTACGATGTGAAGCATCCTATTTTGTTGCCTAAGAAATGTAATTTCACTAACTGTCTCATCGATTATTACCACATTTTGTATCTTCATGCCGGTCCGCGAACACTCAAAGGTATCCTGTCGCAAAAGTATTGGATAGTGTCCGCGCGTAGTATAATTCGGTCTCGCACAATCAAATGTATTTCGTGCTTTAAGGTTAGGCCTGCAGTAAGGCAGCCACCAATGGGCCAGTTACCTAAATTTAGAACTCGGGACATCCACACCTTCCATACTGTTGGTGTCGACATAGGTGGTCCGTTTCAAACAAAGGAATCTACACGTAGAAATGCTCGTATATCAAAATCATATTTATGTGTTTTCGTGTGTTGTGCGACTCGCGCAGTACACTTAGAAACGTTAACCTCACTGAGTACAGAGTGTTTCCTCGCATCGTTTGATCGTTTTACAGCGAGACGCGGCTTATGTCGAGCTATTATATCGGATAACGGGACCAACTTCGTGGCAGCCGGGAAACATTTAGCAGAAGTTTCTCATTTTCTGGAATCGAATGCAGATGAGCTGTCAAAAAGTTTTACAACCCGAATGGTTGAATGGAAGCATAATCCTCCAACTGGAAGCCATTTCGGTGGGATTTACGAAGCTGCGATCAAATCTGCAAAAGCGCATCTTAAACGGACTATCGGAACTAGGGCGCTAACGTTTGAAGAACTGACCACACTGTACGCGCGAACCGAAGCTATTTTGAATTCGCGTCCCTTGTGTGCCCTTTCTCCAGACCCTAATGAGTTCGAAATGCTCACCCCAGCTCATTTTTTGATAGGTCGAGACCTCTTAGGAGCCCCAGAGTACGATTTAACTGGACTTCCATCAGGTAAACTGAACCGATGGCAAGCCATTCAACAGATTTCTCAACAATTCTGGCGTTTATGGCGAATAGATTATTTGCACACCCTTCAACAGCGTCAAAAGTGGTTTAATAATTGCCAAGATTTAAAGACTGGTGATTTAGTTCTTATTCATTCGGATTCACCTCCGCTTCAATGGGCCTTAGGGCGGGTGACTAAGCTTCATCCTGGACCCGATGGCGTCGTACGTGTGGTCACAGTCCGCACCAAAAACAGCGAACTAAAGCGTCCAGTTGTCAAACTAAGCCCTCTCCCTCTGGAGCAGGACTTAGCTTAATTATAATTTTTAATTAGTTTGTAACTCACGCGGATACTTAAGTATGTCTGTGTGATATATATCTATCTAATATTACGCTAACTATTATACAGTCCACTCCTCATGTCAAAAACTTACTCAATCTCATTGATCACAAAATACACAATACACACACTTCCTGGTTGTATAACTGGGAAACCCTATCGGATTTCGGTGGGGGGAATGTAGGATTTTGACCCTGAAATCTCCCGCCAAATCACCGAGCGACCAATTACGCGCACCGAAGAAATTCCAACTTCGACCACCGCGACGCGTAGCGGCGCTAGCTCCGCACTTCTTTTAAAAATCTCCGAACGCGAACGGTACGCGCTCCGTGAAAAATCACTAAAACCTGTGAAATACTTGTGAAAAGTGTTTGGACTGTTCGTACTTTGAGCTCCCGGACTTACCCAATCGAAAACCACCACCGGCGAGACCGATCAAGCAGCACCTTGGCGCAGAGCTGGTCGAGGAGGCGGGTAAGTAAGGGTCAGAAGTTTTGGGGAATTTTATTGGATTTAGTTCAACTTGTATCCAACTGAGCTATCAGTCGATACAGCAATTCAATTTAAACACCACAGCTCTATCGTGGCCAAAAAAAACTTTAAACTTGATAAGCACCACTGGTGCTTTTTCTTGAAGTCCGTGACACATGCTGAAGGACAAAAAATCATATGCTCTGTTTCATTCTATCACATGTAACCTATATAAACCCTTTCTCTAAGAGGTTAATGTACGGAATACTTGCTCGGCGACCGTACTTTAGCAATAGGGCAAACAAAAGTGTATCAGTTAAATATCTAAAACTATAAAGTCTTCATCCACTTCCGCTGAGACTTTATTAAAAAAAAGTGTAACAGAATGTGGCGCAACCTTTGAATTCTCAGTTGTTGATGTCAAAGAAATATTGGACACTTTTAAATCGCTAAATCCGAAAAAGACTGCTGACGTTTGGGGTCTATCTGTACAAACGGTTTCTTGTATAATTGAGCTTATTGCTCCGCAATTAGTATTAGTGTTCAATAGTTGTGTCGCAAGTGGTGTGTCTCCTGACCTGATGAAACAGAGCAAAGTAATGCCCTTATTTAAGTCTGGTAGCTCTACTGAGCCTACTAATTTCAGGCCAATATCAGTGTTACCGACTTTCAGCAAAATTTTTGAAAAATTGTTATTAAATCAAATGTTAATAAACATTTGATTTAATAACAACAACATTTTAATAAAAATCATCTGTTTCACAATAAACAATTCGGTTTTACAAAAAATCGCTCCACAACGGATGCTGGAGTCGAGTTGTTAAAAAATATTTATGAAGCCTGGGAGGAATCACATGATGCCCTTGGCGTATTCTGTGATTTATCTAAGGCCTTTGATTGCGTAGAATATGACACGCTAGCCAGGAAACTACACCACTATGGTATAAGGAATAGAGCTCTCAACCTTCTGACCTCATACCTGTGTAACAGAATTCAGAGGGTTGATATCAATGGAAAAAGATCAGCTGGATCTGAGGTCACTTTAGGTGTTCCACAGGGTTCAATACTAGGCCCTTTTCTATTCTTAGTATATATTAATGACTTACCCTACTTTGTAGGGGGCAATCATAACATTGTATTGTTCGCAGATGATACATCTTTGTTGTTTAAAATTAAACGTAAATTGCAGGACTATGACGATGTGAACAATGCGCTTTCTAGGGTGGTCCATTGGTTCGAAGTTAATAATTTAAAACTTAATGAAACTAAAACTAAATGTATTAAGTTTACTACACCTAATGTTAGACAGGTGGGAACCAATATTGAAATTAATGGAGCGGTATTGGACCCTGTGATCTCTACGACATTCTTGGGCATTACTATAGACGCAAAGTTACATTGGGGCCCACACATTGAGAAACTGTCGGGTAGGCTAAGTTCAGCGGCTTCTGCAGTTAAAAAAAATAGATTTTTCACCGATGTCGAAACCGCTACAATTGTATATTTTAGTTATTTCCACAGTGTTATGTCTTATGACATATTGCTGTGGGGATCTTCAGCAGACCTTAATACTATTTTTATTCTGCAGAAAAGAGCTGTGAGAGCTATCTACAATCTGGCTCCTACGGATTCATTAAGACAAATATTTAAAGAAATAAACATTCTAACGGTTATATCACAATTCATTTATGAAAATTTGATGTATGTAAAAAAGAATATAAGTACTTTCGCTAAGGTTAGTGATCGACATAATATAAATACTCGGAACAAACACAATCTTGCTGTACACTCCACGCGTCTCCACAGAATTAGCAATTCCTTTATGGGCCAAGGTATACGTTTTTATAATAAACTGCCCCAGGATATACGAGATCTACCAATAAAAAAATTTAAAACTACCATTAAGAGCCATTTGTCTAAAAAGGGCTATTATAAAATCTCGGATTACCTGGAGGATAAAGCTGCGTGGGCTTGAACGGCAGTACTCTTGCAAGCTTATAGTTTAAGATATATTTATTGTAAATTTGTTTTAAAAAAATCTTTTATAATTGAAAAAAGACAAGCCCGCTGAGTTTCTTGCCGGATCTTCTCAGTGGAGGCCGCGTTACGATCCGGTGGTAGTTGTAAAAAATGACAATATGTAAGAGCCCCCGTGAGGCCTATGCATAATAAACAATTTTGAATTTGAATTTGAACATATGATCAGTGTCGTGGACTTCGTATGCGAAAAGATTGCTTACCCTAAGGCTCAATTCACACCAAAATGGCAGCAGCCGGCAGCGCACTTTCAGTGTAAAATTCTTTCACACTAAAAGTACGCTGCCGGCCGCTGCCATCTTGGTGTGAATTGAGCCTACGACTGGTGTAACTGTTCATAACATGTTCATAACATATACATATTATTTTTATTGTTTATTAATTGCAACTATACATAACAAAATTGGATTTAACAATAATTGTATAAATTGAGAATTATTATTATATCTACTCTGTGTGTGTGTGCGTGTGTGTGTGTGTGTGTGTGGGCGTGTTCGTGTGTGCGGGCGTGGGTGTGTGAATGTGTGTAAGGAACACTTAATCTATCAACTGGTTCAAAGTAGCTTTGGAACTTTCGAAGCATAGGTTAAAAAGGCCAATAGGAGAAAATTTGTCATTAGTAAAAAGTCTAACAAACCCTGTCATAAAAATGTGTGCACGCCATTGTACATGATAACAAATAGGAATCTCCAAACGTACCTATGGCAGGGTTGATGAATCGCAAAAATAATACGGTGCCGACTGCGCCAACGCTGGTCTGAGGAAACTGGGCGAATCGTTTGCTTAGTACCTGCAAACCATATACATATATTAAAAAATGTCCGGATAGGAAAAGCACCCTGCAATCTCCCCCCGTTGAGTGTCCGTGAGAGGCGACTAAGGGAAAACAAGAAGACGGGCAGCAGCGTCTTTCTATTGGATTACCTACCACCTATACTGCGATCCACAAGACGCCTGCCAAGCGTGGGGATTATGGCAAAGGGAGGGGTCCCTTCTAGGGAAAGGCCTTTGTTCAGCTGTGAACGGCTTATGGCTGATAATGGTAAAATGACTATGAGTTAGAACTAACATCATCGATATAATTTGTAAACTAGATTAGGTGTTACGGTCCGAAAAGTTGCACACAGAAATAGCGCCCTTGTGTCGCTATTTATTTTCAAGCCACAGGCAGACTAAATTATTTTTACCGATAGGAGTGTCGCTACTGTCTATATCATCATCATCATCACCAGTCGGAAGACGTCCACTGCTGAACATAGGCCTCCCCCTTAGAACGCCACAATGAACGACAATTGGCTATTTGCATCCACCGGTTACCTGCGACGCGCACAATGTCGTCTGTCCGCCTAGTGGAGTCTTCCGGTTCGTGGTCGCCACTCGAGAACCTTTCTTCCCCAACGGTTATCGGTTCGCCGAGCGATGTGGCCTGCCCATTGCCACTTCAACTTGCAGATTCTGAGAGCTATGTCGGTGACCTTGGTTCTTCGGCGAATCTCCACATTTCGGATTCTGTCGCGCAAAGAAACTCCGAGCATAGCTCTCTCCATGGCTCGTTGAGTGACTCTGAACTTCTCTAAAAGGCCAGCCGTTAGAGACCACGTCTCAGTACCATATGTCATCACTGGCAACACACACTGGTTAAAAACCTTCGTCTTCAGGCACTGCGGTATCTTGGACGAGAAGATATCGCGTAGTTTACCGAACGCTGTTTGTCTATGCTATACCATCTGGGGATGGATAATACGACAATAAATTAAACATCATGTGCGTAATGACGTTCCTAGTAAAATGCCTTAAAAGTGGTTAGAAAAAGTGATTGTGATTAATCTAATAATTAATTACTAAAGAGGTGACTATTCGGTGTAATCGCGTCCAAACATACGAACGAGTAGGTATTTCCGCCTGCGCTGTTGCCGCCAGTACCAGAGGTTAATAACCCAATATTTACAAATGGTGTTTTATTTTGATTACGTCTTTCTGCAGTATATTTTGTTCAAAAGTATTATTTTTTAATTTCTAAGTTAAAAATACTCCTGTGTAGTGGTATTACCAGATTTTTCATTAATTGTCGTATCGCCTTCCCCACTTTGTATATACTGTCTATATGAAACTGTCAAACTACCCGTCATTATCATAATAAAACCGTTCACGTTTCCGCCACCAGCACAGATAAGTCCGCGTCCCCACAATTCAGTGGGATAAGTGGGGTAGATGGGTAACCTTTATAAACTTTATTTATGTACCTGGTATAAGCAGTGGCACATACTGCGTAGCTGCGGTGGGAACTTATCAGCTGAGTTCACTATTCGATCGAACACTTCCTTGGTCAGTTCTATCAGATTCGCTCGGTTCACTTCTATGTCTTGACTGGGATCGAGCCTTGAAATAATACATAATTAAGTACAATGCGAGTAAAGATAGAGAGAGAACGAGGGAAGGAAGGGGGTGCGAGAGAGAGAGAGAGAGAGAGAGAGAGAAAGAAAGATAGGGAATGGGAGAGAACACGCAGTAAAGAAAGAAAATAATAATAATATATTGGGACAATCTACATAGACGGTCATCCGATCCCAAACTAGGCAGAGCCTGTGCTATGGAAACCAGACCACTGTTACTAATACTTATATACTTTTTTTTATGTAAATACATACTTATATAGACACATAGACGCTTGGTGGGAATCGAACCACGAAATCAAACAAACAAATTACTGACAAAATAAACCAAACATACCGAACCGACGCCCGAGGCACTCATGAAATTTGGAAATATTAACAGTCTATATCTTAAAAACTACTGAACCGATTCTGAAGAAACTTGTACTCTTCCCTAAGTTGAAAGATACTAAATGTATTGCAAAAGAATTACCGCAATCGCATTTGTTGTTTCTGAGAAACCGGTGGCCAAACCTACATACATACACATATGAGACTTGGTACATTTAAATCAAACAACTTTTACGGATTTTACCGCGGTTTATTATATCAGATTTGATAAACCGCAAATCCTTGCAAAAGTACACCGATACCTACCTAGGATGATTCGTGAGGATATTGGTATCAATAAACATCCTAATTTTAATAGAGAAGATGGTTAGGTGTTACCACTAGCTTGGGATCCTGTGATAAATATAATTAAATCCAATACCAAGCAAAATACTGCACGGCCTCAAGATACTGTAAGCTCTTACTGCGTAGATCGGACCAACAATAATAACTAAGAAGACCTGAGGGTACACCGGCATAATTGTGACATATGGACGTTCAACATCTCAGTCCTCCCGTGACCATGGGTGCTGCAAAGCATTCGAAACGTCGGGATAGTAAAATCCAAAATAAACCGTGATAAAATCCGTAAAAGTAGTTTGATTTCAATGTGCAATATTCGCGTAAGTAAAAGACAACATTATTTGGGACATTTGTTTAGATACCCACACAGACTAACATAATATGTGATAAATACGCATTTTTATTAATATTACATACATACGCGTCGAACACAGAACCTGCTTAAAAATATAATACGGTCAGAAAATACTTACCGGGCCGGGTCTACCTCAAAGCTCAGGTCGTGCTGCGTCTCCACTTGGTCCAGGAGTGCAGTGACGAGGGGTTCCAGCAGGTTCTGCAGGTACCCGTACCCATATATCTTGAAGCAGAACGCCATGATCTTGCTGCCCAGTGAGTTCCCGCGGAAGAGGGTCTGCATGCAGTCTGATACCTGAAAGGTTACACTCCTTATCACGTACTTTTTTTTTACTCACTATAAGCCAATGCTTGACTGCGGTCCCACCTGAAGGAAAGCGGCGACGCAATCTAGGATGGTAAAGCACACTGGTTTATTAATATAATATTAATAATATCTTGGGACAATCCACACACGGTCATCCGATCCCAAACTAGGCAGAGCCTGTACTATGGAAACCAGACAACCGATACTAATACTTAAATACTTTTTTTTTGTAAATACATACTTAAATAGATAAACAACACCCAGACACTTGGCGGGAATCGAATCCACGACCCATCGGTTAGCAAGCAGGGTGTCTGACCACTAGACCAACGGGCCCGTCTGTAGCCTATTCACTCTAGCTTTAAAGACACCCACATTATAATCGGACGGAAAAACTAACGCAGGCAAAATGTTCCAGTCCTTAGCTGTCCTTATCATAAACGAAGAAGCAAATCGCTTAGTCCGGACTGAAGGCACGTTTACCACATTAGGGTGTGTGCGTGCCGTGCGTCTCGTTGTCCGATGATGAAAGGGAGATGGTGGAATCAAGTCATGTAATTCCTGCGCACACTCTCCAAAATGCATCCTGTAGAATACCGAGAGGCTGGCTACTCTGCGCCTGTGCTCTAGGCTTTGTAGATTGGCCGCTACTAACCCAGAGTTACCAATAAGCCTCTTAGCGCGCCTCTCCACTAAGTCCAAAGCTGAAAGATGGCATTTCGCAGCACCGCCCAAAGTTGAGGTTTGAGGAAATTTCAACTCCCAACAACTGAAGACGGCTCGACATTTAACATTTTAATTCCTAGCATTTTAGAAGAAAACGCGATAAATAATTAGGACTCGCGTGGCGAGTTCGATGCCTCCAGTATGGAATGCAACTCGCCAGGCGAGTCCTTGGCAACGAACGTGTTAACCATACATTCTTGTTAACCATGCATAAAATAATCAACGCAAGCAATCAATCAACACTCACCTCGACTTCTCTATAGAATATGTTCCACAGCAACGGTGCCAGGAGGTGTTTAGCGTCGAACAACGTGACGAAGACCCGCGCTAACTCGTCCATCTGTGAGGTGCTCACCACGTTAGCTAGGGCCATGGCTATTGGCAACTCTCCCTGAGGATAAAATATACAGCGATCACTAATTCCGCCACTTTATCACTAGGTGATAGCTCCGTCGTGGAAGACGTTCAGGTAGGTACCGCCGCAGGTTCCGGTGTGAAGGGCACTGTAGCTGGTGATATTACCGGACACAGGAGACTTAATATCTAATGTCTTTAGGTTTAAAAACGTGATTCTTCTGGTATTGCTAGCGTCTATAGCATCGATATACTATATCGATGGTTCATAGGCTGCGGTAATTGCTTACCAGCAGGCGGGCAGCAGGCTTTTTTTTTTGTAGGAGTAGTACTGTTGGCCGCAGATGGTCATTACAGCTTCACCGGACAATAGGAGGCGAGCGCTTAAAGCGCTCTAGCCAGAGGGCAGCAGGCATAATAGAGGCTGCTGAATAATATGATTGCGTGTTTATAAACCAAGTCGAAGGCGAGGTTAATAATAGTATCACATGAGTGTATTAATACCTAATTTTATGTGCAGTTTCACTACACACACACACACACACAACGTACACTACTTTATCTAAACTCATGAAATACAATGAATAGTCTCGATGAATAGATGCTAGAAAAATGGTGACCAGGGTCTGATGATGGAGCATGAATGTCACAGTCACAGGATCACTGATAATGCTTGCCAAGTCCTAAGTATAAGAAGCCTTTTTATACTAAAACAGTTCTCAAAGTACACAAGTTTGTCCTAAATTCCCCTGATCACCAAAATCTTTTACAGAAACGTGTCTTCCATATCTCTGTCCCCGTTATTAAAAACTAAACTTTATCGTAAATTTATGGGCCCGTATATCTACAACCAAATATTGAAAAAATCTAAAATAAAAAATTACACTGTATTTGAAGCAAAAAGCATTATTTTTTCGTATATCACTAAACTAACATATGTCGAAACTGAACAATACTTAAAAACTATTTTATAACCTAACCTTTCCGTTCCCGCCCCCATCTAAATATGTTATTAGTATAATAAATGGTTAGGTAAACTGTATTATGTATTACTTAGAATAAAAATTGTGCACTGTATTGAATCAGCTGTTATACCGAATTCTGATCCTCACGGTACAGGCTACGCCTAGTGTGGAGGTTTATGGTTATCATATTTCTGTTCTGTTTTGGTTGTACTTTTCTTGGTAAAATAAAATTTATTATATTCTATAAACGTAGACCCACCGAATTTGGGCTCGTTAGTTAGGTCTCGACGAGTAGTTGCTAGAAAAATGGTGAACAGGGTCTGATGATGGAGCAGGAAGGTGGTCACAGGATCTCTGCACCAATAAACGTAGACCCACCGAATTTGGACTCGTTGGATACTACCAACGAGTAGTAGGTAAAAAAAATGATGATCAGGGTTTGGTGATGGGAGCAAGCAGGAAGATGGTAACAGGAACTCGGCTCCATTAAATATAGAACCCACGGAATTTTACATACATACATATATATAACCACGCCTCTTTCCCGTAGGCAGAGAACACTTCTTTAATTTTAAACTTAAGGTTAAATCTTGACGAGTAGTTAGGAGACAGATACTGATCAGGATCTGATAATGGCGCAGGAAAATTCATTTTGAGAGAGTTCATTAACCTACGTCGGGGGCTTTAAAAAAAATGAAATTTATAATTGTTCTTATTATTATTCTTTATTGCACACAATAATATTACACATTATTATAAAATAAAGAAAATTAATGCACAAAGGCGTGCTTAACCCAAACATTGAGTTTTCTGACAGCTAACCTTTGAGTGATGGATAATTTGGACAAATCTTTTGAATAATGTTGTTTACTTTGTTCAGAAATATAATTATTTTACCAGGGCCAATGTGTTGGTATCGGAATGTTTACAATTCAATGCTTACATACTGCGCCAGATGCGCAATGCGCGTTCTTCGTATAAGGGTTAATGCTGCCATTTTTCCCGCATGTATTCCCGCTAATACTCACCTTATCAGATATCATAGTGACCAGTTGCACTAGCTGCTCGAACCGGTCCGCCAGCACGGTCTCCGCCAGGGTGTCGAACTCCGTCCCTTGCTGCAGTATCTTGGTCAACACCTCCATAACATGTTGTATTCCCGCTAATACTCACCTTATCAGATATCATAGTGACCAGCTGCACTAGCTGCTCGAACCGGTCCGCCAGCACTGTCTCCGCCAGGGTGTCGAACTCCGTCCCTTGCTGCAGTATCTTGGTCAACACCTCCATAACATGTTGTATTCCCGCTAATACTCACCTTATCAGATATCATAGTGACCAGTTGCACTAGCTGCTCGAACCGGTCCGCCAGCACGGTCTCCGCCAGGGTGTCGAACTCCGTCCCTTGCTGCAGTATCTTGGTCAACACCTCCATAACATGTTGTATTCCCGCTAATACTCACCTTATCAGATATCATAGTGACCAGCTGCACTAGCTGCTCGAACCGGTCCGCCAGCACTGTCTCCGCCAGGGTGTCGAACTCCGTCCCTTGCTGCAGTATCTTGGTCAACACCTCCATAACATGTTGTATTCCCGCTAATACTCACCTTATCAGATATCATAGTGACCAGTTGCACGAGCTGCTCGAACCGGTCCGCCAGCACTGTCTCCGCCAGGGTGTCGAACTCCGTCCCTTGCTGCAGTATCTTGGTCAACACCTCCATGAACGCAGCCCTCGTCTGCAGGTCCCGGTGGTAGCCGAGATCTGTCAAAGGAAAGTATACCGTATTTTCAAAATATTGGTTTTGAAGTGACTACACCGGTTATCACCGGCCGTAAGACGTCCGGGGGGCGTTTTGCCATAATCCCCACGCTGGGCCAGCGGCTAGGGGATCGCAGTATCCTTCAGAGTCACTGGACGTTCGGGGTGTGGCCCTAGGAAGTCCATTAAATACGGCGTACGACGACTCCGAGGAGGACGGCGGCGGGGTTGCGACCCCCGTCCCCGTGAGCACCGTGACAGGTTCCCGGGGGCTACAATGCGCCTCCCCGGCGGCGGGCTCAAAGGCAAGGCACTGACTGAGGGGGGCACGGCGGGGGTTTTAATGGGTAAGAATCCCACATACCCCGGTCGAGCCCCACAGCTCCCGGGGATCTTTTGAGGATTCTCCGGGTCAAAAAAAAAAGACGGGGACACAGTATATGCGGAGATGTATATTAAACCTTAAGGTTTAAAGATTTCCTTTAGTCGCCCCCACCACTACCCGATACAACAGGAAGATATAGGTTAATCGGACATCCCCATACCAGTACTATGAGAATATAAGGCAAAAAAAATAGTATGAAACCTATGTGTAAAAAAATTATATGTGTGAAGCAACGTTCACAGGCTCGTCGCGTATCCAACCGTACCATGCACGTGCCTGTCAAAGTTAGCAAAATGTCGTAAATCCTGGTCGATGGTAAAAGGTGATGCACAAGGTTGCTAGTGTATAATGTGGAGTAACTGTGTTGAGGGAGCATGGATCATGCCGCCTGCTGCCGACACAGTCACCGACTTATCTGGAAAGTATCAAGTCAGTCCTGCGTCTGACCTATCCCTGGTCATGTCAGTCAGTCTTAAGTCCCATCGGATTATGAGAGTAAAGGAAGAGAGAGAATGCATTAGTGCACTATAATATCTCCCGCGTAGATGGCTGATATTGTTAAAAGAATTGCCGCTGTGGTCGTTTTGGCCAGGAGTCCTCCTGGCCGAAACTACCGAACTATAATTAATAACGAGTAAAAAATTGTGTTCCCCGTGGGGTGTCGTGGTAAGAATAGCACCCTCCCATCTCCTCCCGTTGAGTGTCCGTGAGAGGCGACTAAGGGAAAACAAGAAGACGGGCAGCAGCGTCTTGCTATTGGATTACCTACCACCTATACTGCGATCCACAAGACGCCTGCCAAGCGCGGTGATTGTGGTCACCCCTCCCTTCTAAGGGGGAGTCTTATCAGAACAGTGAACGCCTTTGAGCTGCTGATGATGATGAAGAAATTGTGCATCATATACTAATTTATAATCTAAATTTGTGTTAACTCACCGATGCTGTGCATCAACCCGGAGTCAATGTTAGCGCTCAGCAAATTCGACATGGCCTGGATGGTGGCGTTCCTGAGCGTCTCCAGTCTCCCGGGACCTTCAGCCATCTCTACTTCGTTACAATCGTTCAGTAGATTCATGAAGAGTGTGAAATACCTGTATAGATTGGATTATATCGCGGTTTATTTTTGATTTTAATCTCTCGACGTTTCGAACACTTTACAGCGTTCATGGTTCACGGGCGGATTGAGGTGGTAGCTGTCCATACGTCATAATAGTCTCAGGTCTTTTAATAATTATTGTTAGTCCGATCTACACAGAAAGAGCCTATAGCATTTTGATGTTTTGCAGTGGAAGACCTCGAGATACCGTAACCGCGATATAATCCGTAAAATTAGTTTCATTTCAATGTGCAATATTCGCGTAAACATCAGAAATCATTACTTGTATAAAGTTATCTACGTGAATTACGTGACTTGAATCCACAATCCCCCTTCTATCATTTGACGACGAGACGCACGGCAACTACACAGCCCCATTAGTGTCGTCGCAACGGACCAACGAATTGTATGCCACACCTGCGTTACGTCGACGCACGACATCGCAACACAAGAGGGCGACGCATACTTAGTTTACCCTTCAAACAGTGGAACATTGTTCGTCGTCGCACCGGAGCTGCGACAGCCTCCCTCCCGCTTCGTCTCATGTCCGTCCGTCGATCCGATGAAACGTCGCGTGCGACGACGCAACGCAAGGCAACGCACTAATGAGGCCTCAGCCTTATGTGGTGAACGTGCCTTCAGTCCGGACTAATCGATTTGCTTCTTCGTTTATAGGCAAACTGTTCCAGCCCTTAGCTGTCCTGGCTGTTGGACAGCTAAGGACTGGAACAGTTTGCCTGCGTCGGTTTTCTCGTCCGATTATAACGTCTTCAAGGCTAGTGTGAATAGGCTTTTAATACGCTAGTGTGCTTTACCATCCTCGATTGCGTCGCCGCTTTCCATCAGGTGGGACAGCAGTCAAGCACTAGATTATATTTAGTTAGTTTACCGAAGCGGCAGTGGTCAAAGGGAAGATCCTCCGACCGAGCGAGGTGCGAGGCACGGTCAGGGCCAAAGCCCCTGACAGTTGTCGGAATGTTGGATGTTGTATATATTCTCCAAGCTGGAGAAACTTCGCTTGCGAGATTCAGGATTCGATAGTAGCGCCATCTATCTTGTTGGATGTGATACTACTCGCTTTTCATCACATCGCTGTACCACATTGGCGCCATCTGGTTATGTCCAGTCGCCATAGAACTTTAAGTCCACTTAAATATTATTTGTAACGCAGATGTAAAAATAAGACAAAAAAAGAGACAAGCCCGCCGAGTTTCTTGCCGGATTTTTCAGTAGCGGCCGCGTTAAGATTCGGTGTCAATCTGTTTAAAATGATTTCTGTGATATTTTGGCTTTGACTTTGACTTTAAACTGACTTGAGGAAGAGCTGGCTCTTGGCTTCCATGAGGTCCCCGCGGTCGGACTCCTCAGGCTGCAGCGGGAGGCCTTTCAGAAGGGCCCCCACCGACTCCATGCACGCCTGGTCCAGCTCGCGGCAGCACACCAGGTACCTAACATTACCAACCTTCTTGTAAATTACTGTCGGTCCGGTCATAGCACGCTACGGGTGCTGGACGGGGACGGAATGGTATATTAGGCTTTGTTTGGTATCAACACATTTTTTAATTGTTTGATACGTTCACACAGCATGGTTTATGTTTTAGGGGACTTCATTTAGTGTTATTTGCATTATTGTTTATTTTTCTTCATTTGTGCTTCCTAAATACAATAACACATATGGTACAAGAACAGTGGATTATGTATGGCCTAAACTTATGAATGAATTACCTGACAACATTATTGGTTTCCTAAATAATTGTAGCAAAGATGTTGTTAAGTGCAGACTTAAGTGCTATTATCTGGGCGTACAAGACCAAATTGCTCATTAGATATCTATTTCCACACACATTGGACGAATGACTTGCAGATAAACCCATTAAAGTTTGCGCTGTGTAGTTTTGATAGTGAAAAGCATGTAAAATAATCAATTGAACAATATAATAAAAAATAAATACCTCTACTTTTATAGCGTTTCGGAGGGCAGGTAAAAATCGTTCCCGTTAGTTGTCATATAGTCAGCAATCGTTAAGCTTAGTCTAAGTCTAACTGCCGCACCCACAGACATCAATTAACTTTAATTACAATTAAGTCATTTTCGTGTAATACATTTGATTGTAATACATGATTATCTTTTAGTATTAATTACGAGATTATTGATATAACAACTATTCTAACTCACTATCCACGTATTAAGTACACACATCAAAAGTGTCTAGGGATCAACATATATTTTTGCAATAACTTTTCTCCTGATTGATATTAATTAAAATTTTCTTTAAGGATTCATCAAATAAAGTGTTTTCGTTTGTCACAGTAACGATAAACCAAGTCACCTTTGCATTAATAAAGAAATTTGCCATTTTCCTAATAAAGGGATTTTTGACATTTGAACCACTAACACAAAAGTTCGAAAAAAAGACTGAAATAACAGTTTTCTTTAAAATTTTATTGGGTAACTTAAACAATTAATAATCCGTGTTTCTACCGCGAACACTAACAACACAAGAACATCGGTTTGGCATACTCAAAATGAGTTCATCCAAATCACGCTGTGGAATGGCCGCCCATGTTCGTTGCAACAACAAAAAAAGGTCTTCTTGCGACTGGATACCCTCCATATTCGGCAGAGCTCTTCTCTGTAGCATATCCCATGCATGCTCAATCGGGTTCAAGTCTGGCGACTGAGCAGGCCAGGGCAGGACATTGATGTTAGCTGCGGCGAGAGTCTGTCTTACAACTCTTGCGGTGTGCGGTCGTGCATTATCATGCATTAACTGAAATAAGGGACCGATTTGCACTTGTAGAGGAACGATGACGTCTGATACAATCGTCTCAGCATAAATTTGAGCGTTGAGGTTGCCTCTGATCCAAATCAACTCAGTTCTTCCGCCGATCCAAATACCCGCCCATACCATGATGGTTCCACCACTATAAGGATGGACTTCCTGGCAGGATTTTAATCGCTGTTGGCGTCCAGGGGTTCTCCAGTGTCGTATACGTCTTGTATCCGGTCTCATACCAAAACGAGACTCATCAGAAAAGCACACGAAACGCCATTGTTCTTCTGCCCAATTTCTGTGTTCAAGAGCCCATTGATATCGAATCCTACGATTGTGCATTGCTATAGGTGGTACTCAAATTTATGCTGAGACGATTGTATCAGACGTCATCGTTCCTCTACAAGTGCAAATCGGTCCCTTATTTCAGTTAATGCATGATAATGCACGACCGCACACCGCAAGAGTTGTAAGACAGACTCTCGCCGCAGCTAACATCAATGTCCTGCCCTGGCCTGCTCAGTCGCCAGACTTGAACCCGATTGAGCATGCATGGGATATGCTACAGAGAAGAGCTCTGCCGAATATGGAGGGTATCCAGTCGCAAGAAGACCTTTTTTTGTTGTTGCAACGAACATGGGCGGCCATTCCACAGCGTGATTTGGATGAACTCATTTTGAGTATGCCAAACCGATGTTCTTGTGTTGTTAGTGTTCGCGGTAGAAACACGGATTATTAATTGTTTAAGTTACCCAATAAAATTTTAAAGAAAACTGTTATTTCAGTCTTTTTTTCGAACTTTTGTGTTAGTGGTTCAAATGTCAAAAATCCCTTTATTAGGAAAATGGCAAATTTCTTTATTAATGCAAAGGTGACTTGGTTTATCGTTACTGTGACAAACGAAAACACTTTATTTGATGAATCCTTAAAGAAAATTTTAATTAATATCAATCAGGAGAACAGTTATTGCAAAAATATATGTTGATCCCTAGACACTTTTGATGTGTGTATTAATGGGCTTCGAGCTCAGAGTAATTAGAATGGAGCTAGTATCGCGTCGATTCGCCGAACAAATTTTTCGTGGCACTTTTGCGGGGTGCGGGAGGCGAAGTAAACACACACAGATAGAATTTCACGCATACCCACACTATAATAAACTCGCAACACATTCAAAAAGATACGCACACAAATAAAGAATGACCTGAACATATGAACAAAATTTGGCAGAGGGGTTAGCGCATCATGCTATCTCCAGTGGTATCTCCTCTAAGGCTTCGAGTGTCGAAATAATCCGATTTCAAAAAATGGATTAATGATCACGTCGGGGTCACCAGTTTAGCGGTGCGACGGCGGCGGTGCTAAAGGGAGGATCCTCCGACCGAGCGAGGTGTGATGCTCGGTCAGGGCCGAAGCCCTCGACAGTTGTTGTCGGGATGTTGTATATATTCTCCGAGTTGGAGAAACTTCGCTTGCGAGATTCAGGATCAGAGGTGGCGCCATCTGGTTATGTCGTGTCGCCACAACTTTAATTGACGTTTGTAGGTTCGGCAGTAAGAGCAGCTTCAACAACTCACCAGACACCCAGATTGGCTACTAACCATACGAAAATAGAATTTAAAAAAAAACATAGAAATTTAACTGTCGTGAACCTTAAATGAGGGTCAAAGTTCGTATAGACTAATCATTGTAAATCTGTTCTGGCTTACAGAAGTCACAGGAGAAAGTAATGAGAGAAATAATGAATTCGAGAGAAATGTGGTAAAACTCACCTCGAGATAGAAGACGCATCCGGTCTCAAAGGCGGGGATATTTGGTGGCTGGTACCGAGAACCCAATCGGTGACGTATTCAACCATCTTGTTGCGAAATTTCATTTCCTATAACAAAATAAAATAAATATAAATGTATACCTTGACTTAAAACTGTGATTAGATGGACGGATATGTAGAGAGATGAACACTTTCTTTCTCATTTGCACAAGAAATGAATGCATTTATATAGGCTACTAGCAATTCCCTGCGGCTACGCCCGCTATATTTTTTTTTCTACCCCATTTAACCCCTTTAGGAGTGGAATTTTCATAAGCCCTTTCTTAGTGGATGCTTACGCCATAAGAAGAACCTAATGTCCAAATTTCAGCTTTCTAGGTCCAGCGGTTTGGCCTGTGGGTTGATGAATCAGTCAGCAGTGGCGGTCCGAGAGGGGGGGTCGTAGGGGTCATGACCCCCCAAATCCATATTCGTACACGGCAAAATTAGGTAGCGGTTAGGCCGTTGGTCTTGTACATATGACCAACGGCCTAGCACATATGATCCTCCCCCCCCAAAATAGTTGGCTGCGACCGTACCTGTCAGTCAGTCAGTCAGGACAAATAATTTTATATGTATATATATGTGATAGAAAGAAACAGAGCATATGATTTTTAGTCCTTCAGAATCTGTCGCGGACGAAATAAAGTAATTGATTACCTGTCTAAAGGCCAGGTCGTCCCTCCGCCTCATCATAGCTTCGACAACCTGACACAGTTTGGTTTTTATATGCACTGATAATACCGTCATATCTAGATGACGTACGTATCTGAAACAAACGTATTCAAATTGTACAGAATGGAAACGTTAAGTGTCAATAGACGATATTTTCGCATATTATTTAATGCCATACTAAATGTATGGACGACTTTAAAGCCCGTTACATACATACATAAAATCACGCCTTTTTCCCGTAGGGGTAGGCAGAGCCCAAGGGTCGCTTTTCGCCTCCGTGAGAAACGAGACGTGATGGGTGGCGAACCACATCGCCGTCATTTTGGTTAATTAAATTATTTATATGATTGACCATTGCGTTCTCACGGAGGAGGGAAAGGGAAGGATAGGTGTTGTGAAAAGGAAGATTGGCAAGTTAGAGTGGGAAATAGGAAAAGTAGGATATTACCGCCCAGGGAGGGCAAGGGATGGGACAGTAATAGCTAGGGAAGCCTGGGTCGCATACCCGTATACTATACCACAACTACCGGACAGGTAAGTTGGGATGAGTATTCCATGACAAGCCCATTACACACCTAGATATACTTAATATATCTATCTGTACTATATCTGGATTATGGCCTAAGTCCCCTCATCTTGAGGGGAGGCCCGTGCCGAACAGTGGGACATAAACAAGGGCTGGTTTTATTATTTATCTATACTTATACACACATCAAAAGTGTCTAGGGATCAAGCATTTTTGGGCAAAAAAATGGGCAGAAGAACAATGGCGTTTCGTGTGCTTTTCTGATGAGTCTCGTTTTGGTATGAGACCGGATACAAGACGTATACGACACTGGAGAACCCCTGGACGCCAACAGCGATTAAAATCCTGCCAGGAAGTCCATCCTTATAGTGGTGGAACCATCATGGTATGGGCGGGTATTTGGATCGGCGGAAGAACTGAGTTGATTTGGATCAGAGGCAACCTCAACGCTCAAATTTATGCTGAGACGATTGTATCAGACGTCATCGTTCCTCTACAAGTGCAAATCGGTCCCTTATTTCAGTTAATGCATGATAATGCACGACCGCACACCGCAAGAGTTGTAAGACAGACTCTCGCCGCAGCTAACATCAATGTCCTGCCCTGGCCTGCTCAGTCGCCAGACTTGAACCCGATTGAGCATGCATGGGATATGCTACAGAGAAGAGCTCTGCCGAATATGGAGGGTATCCAGTCGCAAGAAGACCTTTTTTTGTTGTTGCAACGAACATGGGCGGCCATTCCACAGCGTGATTTGGATGAACTCATTTTGAGTATGCCAAACCGATGTTCTTGTGTTGTTAGTGTTCGCGGTAGAAACACGGATTATTAATTGTTTAAGTTACCCAATAAAATTTTAAAGAAAACTGTTATTTCAGTCTTTTTTTCGAACTTTTGTGTTAGTGGTTCAAATGTCAAAAATCCCTTTATTAGGAAAATGGCAAATTTCTTTATTAATGCAAAGGTGACTTGGTTTATCGTTACTGTGACAAACGAAAACACTTTATTTGATGAATCCTTAAAGAAAATTTTAATTAATATCAATCAGGAGAAAAGTTATTGCAAAAATATATGTTGATCCCTAGACACTTTTGATGTGTGTATTATAAAGATGTAGTGTTTGAAAGTTTTTTAATATAGGGTAATCTTCGGAACTACTGACCCGATTTTGAAAATTCTTCCACCAGGTAGGAGTTTCCGGGGGGCTACAATGCGCCCCCCGGCGTCAGGCTCAAAAGCAAGGCACTGAGGGGTCCCTGGTGCAGTTCCCACCGGAGAGCCCTGGGGTCCCCCCTCTCATGTGCCGATGCGACAGCCGCGGGGGTTTTAGTGGATAAGAATCCCACATACTCCGATCAAGCCCTACAGCTCCCGGAGACGTTTTTGAAGGTATCCCCGCAATATATATAAACTTAGGTTTAAAATATAAACATTGAGAAAATCCATAACCATAGTTGGGAATAATAATAATAGCGCGTGTCAGCTAGTATTAATATAAATAATAAAGAACTATTCTTTTGGATTTATCATCCACCTATACTGCGATCGCCAAGCCGCCTGCCAAGCGTGGGGATTATGGCAACCCCTCCCTTCTAAGGGGGAGGCCTTTGTTCAGCAGTGGACGTCTTTAGGCTGCTAATGATGATGATAATTATAAAGAACTGTAAAGTATTTAAAGTAGAGACATAGGCTCAATTAACACCAGAACGGCAGCGGCCGGCAGCGTACTTTCAGTGTGAAAGAATTTTAAACTTTATCTACAATACGTAAAAGACCAGTATCGCTTGAAAAGCGCGAAGTAACGTAATACAGTGGAGCTGTCTATAGGCAGGCGTATCGCTTTCCATTTCTCTCGCAAGTTGATTAAATACAAATACTCACCTAACTATAGCCAACATAAGGCCCTCAATGGATGTAGTGCTGAGGTGTTCGTTAGGTTGACCACTCTTCTTGTTGTCCAATATACTCTTCATTATGAATATCGTGTGTTCCACAAATTGTGTGTTAATTTCTGTTAACATTACCTGTGAAAGAGAGAGTGAATTAATAACATAGGTGAGAGAGAGAGAGAGAGAGAGAGAGAAAGACTGATTAAGTTAGGTTAGGTTAGGTAAAAAAAAATAAAGGTTAGGTAAGAGGACGAAAGAGATAGATAGAGAGGGGGGGGGGGGTAGAAAGAGATTAAGTTAGGAAATATAGGAAACTGCAGGCCTAGCACGAATCAGTCTTGACAGGTGGAGTATGATGTAGTTTTCAACACCAAAACGTCATTCTTCGTACATAAAAAGTGAAATACTACAACTCAAGACAAGATTTCCACATCGCGATAATGATGCACTATGAAATAGAGGATATTAAATTAATGACAACTGAATGGCTGACCTCACGCCTAGCTAATACCGAAAATGACGTTTCTATGTCGATAACTACGTCATACTCCACACCGAACTGTCAAGATTACAAAGTCTTGGCATATCGTGCTAAGACTGCAGGTAGGTTGTCTACACGAATACACGCGAAGAAGTATTATTTATTTGTCATCCTCTGTAAAGTAATCCCTTCGTACATCTTCAGCCCATCCACCTACATTGCAGTGTCTCTCTTCCCTTCTCCACCGCTCCATCATTATCCCCCCCCCCCCCTCGCCTCTCTATTTCTCTCCATACCCCTTTTTTCTATCTATCTATCTATCTATGTTCACTGACCTGTTGCTGTTGATCAAAAAACTTGTCGATAATGGCCTTGATCTGATCGAAGAGTATCGGGTATAGTGCAGGCGACATCTCATGGCCGACCAGCTCCTTCACGTGTGTCTGTATCTGCTGGCCGAAGCGCTCGTTACTGCATAGCAGTAATCGCAACAATTGCCCTATGAACCTGGACAAACATTATTGGTATGAGAAAAAAACCTTCAGAGGGAAGTTACTTTGCTATTAGTCGAACTGCCGAACCTACAAACGTCAATTAAAGTTAATGATCTTTAATACAATTTTGATATCGGTTTATTTCGATACTCGAAGCCCATTAATACTTAATTAACAGATAGTGAGTAGAGATATCAATTATTTCGTGTTCAATAATCGAAATTAATCATAAATGGTTTCCGACAGTCTATAAAAATAGATATCAAAAAGTGACTAATTTATTTTCAAATAGGCTTAACACTTTTGAACGGTCAATTTTTTTTTGTGGTGAAAGTGCCTTCAGTCCGGACTAAACGATTTGCCTCTTCGTTTATATTGAGGACAGGTAAGGATTGGAACAGTTTGCCTGCGTCGGTTTTCCCGCCCGATTATAATGTGGGTGTCTTCAAGGCTAGAGTGAATAGGCTTTTAATAAGCTAGTGCGCTTTACCATCTTCGATTGCGTCGCCACTTTCCATCAGGTGGGTCTGCAGTCAAGCACTAGCTTATGTTGAAAAAAATTTTTTTTTTTTAAAACTACTGTCTTATTATCACACGGCCTCAACTGAGAAGATCCGGCAAGAAACTCAGCGGGCTTGTCATTTTTTCACATTTTTTTTAAACAGTGTTTGTCTTGTTACAATTAGATCAGCATCAGCGAAAGTGTATTCTGCCGTTCAAAATATAAAACAAGAGAAACCGCTAAATTAAGTTTGTTTGTCGAAGTTTTGATGATTAAGAAAAAACTGTACTACTTAGACACATCATTTTATTTTACCTGTAAAATATAGATAAACATTATAGAGCGTCCAACCGTTTATTTTCTTTTTGACAGCACCAATGGTTTTTTATTTTTTTTTATTTACTACAAGAAGTACAATTTTTAAGGAGTGATCAACTTACAATATAAAAACCACGAAGGTTTGTCCAGATCGTAATAAGTACATTCTGTGCACAATATCAAAAAAAAAATTTAACAATTCAAAACGTTACATAATAGAAACTTAAATATTTTTTAAGATATGCAAACAAGTAACCTTTTAAAACTACCCACAAAGATATAGGTCACACCCGCAAACCCGATGCATGCATGGCGGCCACGCCAGTAAAAAAGCAACGTAATAGTGTTCAAAGCTACAGGCTGTTTAAAAAATATGATTTTAATTTATTTTTTATGTTTTGAATCGTGATTGTATCTCTAAATGATGGGTTAAGCTGATTAATTAATCGTGGAATTAAATACTGCATTGTTCTTTCACCAAAGTAATAAGTAAAGTAATAGTACGTAACTGCGTCATGTTACGCAAAAGTTCACTTAAAGTGAACTTTTAAAAGTGAACTCAATGACGCAGTTACGTTCTATTGGTGCTGTCAAAGAAGAAAATAAACGCTTGGATCTATTATAACTATGTGTAATTATTATGTTTACACATAGCTGCTTGACGACAAAATACTTGATACTACCGGTGGTGGTATCTCGACGGTCCTTTTAACAACCCATCTTTCACCATCTTACAATATTGAATGTAATTCTAACTTAGAGGAGATACCACTGGAGAGAGCATGATGCGCTAACCCCTCTGCCAAATTTTTGTTCATATGTTCAGGTCATTCTTTATTTGTGTGCGTATCTTTTTGAATGTGTTGCGAGTTTATTATAGTGTGGGTATGCGTGAAATTGTATCTGTGTGTGTTTACTTCGCCTCCCGCACCCCGCAAAAGTGCCACGAAAAATTTGTTCGGGGAATCGACGCGATACTAGCTCCATTCTAATTACTCTAAGAATTCTAATAGTCTAGTAGTTCTAGTATTCTATTCTATTCTAATAATGAATACGTCTGCAATATTAACAACTTAAAAGTACTCACTGTGTGACCGGACAGTACTGAACTTCTTGTGTGCTGTTCGCTAATACGTTGTATTTCCTTGAATCTACGAACAGATTAATACAATTGATATAGAGGCTGCCCAGTAAACCGGGCCATGTTTTACCCAGGTTGGTACAAAAATATCAAAATAACTTCACTTGAGAGTATTCACAACAAGCGCAATGATCATGGTCACGGGCGTTCGGCGGTGGATAATTTAATATAGCCAAGCCAAGGCTGATTCATGAGGCTATTGAAATTAATATACACCCAAATTTCAATAGAGAAGATGGCTGGGTGCTATCACCAGCTTAGGATCCCGTGATAAATATAGTCAAATCCAAAGACAAGCATTCCACTGCAAGACCTCAAGATACTGTAAGCTCTTTCTGCGTAGATCAGACTAACAATAATAATTAGAAGACCCGAAGACAACTATGACGTATGGACAGCTACCACCTCAGTCCGTGACCATGAATGCTGTAAAGTATTCGAAACGTCGGGTAATTAAAATAAAAAATAAACCGCGATAATATATGTAAAAAAAGATTATTGTTTAAACATGACCTATTAACGATACTGATTACTTGATAAAAATAAACGAGCTAAAGAAAAAAAAAATAGTTCCAGCCCTTGTTCATATCCCACTGTTGGGAACGGGCCTGCCCTCAAGATAAGGGGGCCGTAGTCCACCACGCTGACCAAATGTGGGTTGGCGGACTTCACACGTCATTCAAAAGCTAGTAAGGCTTTCTCAGACAAGCAGGTGTCCTCACAATGTTTTCCTTCACCGAAAGCTAGTAACAATCTCACAATGACGATCCGCACATTATAAATTAAAAAAAATTACAGGTGCGAACCTCCGCACCTTCTTTCCAAGGCAAAAGTGGTGCAGTGTAACGGTGGTGCTTAAGGGAGAATCCTCCGACCGAGCGAGGTGTGATGCTCGGTCAAGGCCGAAGCTCCTGACAGTTATTGTCGGGATGTTGTATTATATTCTCATCATCTTAGAAACTTCGCTTGCGAGATTCAGGATTCGGATGTGGTGCCATCTATCGCGTTGTATGTGATACTACTTGCTGCTCATCGCTTCGCTGTACCACATGTGGCGCCATCTGGTTAAGTCGAGTCGCCACAAGTTAATCTGTATGAAAAGTACTAACCGTGGCCATGAAGGTGGGACCAGGCTGAAGACGGTCGCCTCTGCAGACACACTCCGCCCAGAGCGCAGAGGAATGATGTGATATTGGCCCATTCTTGTATTTGCATCTAAAGAGTATTATAGATCAGATAATGTTGTCTTTTACTTACGCGAATATTACACATCGAAATCAAACTACTTTTACGGATTTACCAACTATGATTCGTGAGGCTATTGAAATCAAAAAACATCCTAATTTCAATAGAGAAGATGGTTGGGTGTTACCACTGGCTTGGGATCCTGTGATAAATATTGTTACGTGCGGGTGGGTAATTAAATGCCGATTAACGTAAAAGAAGAATTTATTCCACGTACACTAACACTGTATACACACAAGGCACAGTATACACACAAGGTACAGTAGTCCGAGTCGCACAGTACTTCACAATAGTCCAAAGTCGTCGCAAGGGTCGCTGGTACAATTCTCTTCGATCGCTTCCTTAAGATGTTTCCGCTGTCGCTTGTAAACACAAACTGTCTGGGCGCCTCTATGCGTCGGCTTATATACCTAAATTAACAGAGGGGTGGAACTCTCTCGAATGTACTCGTATGTACTTACCTATTCTATCATTTTCGCGAGATACAATAGCGGCGCGACCTTCGAGAATGAACTAACAATAGGCGGGGGCAGTGAACCCAGAGCGAGCGAGCGGTAGGTACATAAGTACTTGCCGAATTTGAGGGAACTACTTTCTATTGAGAAGTCTAATTTTTTCGGTACGGATCGATAGTAGACCTATAGACTAACAATGCGTTTTGAGATCATTGCAATTAAGTACTAATTAACGGAGTAATTAACACTTTTATGTCCCGGTCGTAACACTACCCCCCTCTTAGTTATGCTCGTCCCGAGCATCATTAGCTCCGTGATAACGTGCTAATCTGTCCAGGTGAACTATCTTAGGTTTCCCTCGGGGTCCCTTCTTAATGCGATAGGTGACGTCGTTGATCCTCGTAATAACAGTAAAGGGTCCTTCCCAGCGGGCTTGAAGTTTCGGAGACTTCCCTTTTCTGCGAAGCGGATTGTGAAACCACACCAGCGTTCCTTCATCGAAACCGTTGGTATTCGCATTTCGATCGTAGCGGGTCTTCATCCTCTCGCTGGTCTTCTGACTGTTCTCCCGCACTCTCTTGTGCACTTCGTCCAACTGATTTTGAAGATCGCACACATAGTCCGTAACGGGCTTAGGACTGTCAGGTGGGGTACCCGTTATTGCGTCCACCGGAAGTCTCATCTCTCGCCCGAAGTTCACTTTGGCTGGCGTGTTCCCCGTACTATCATGTACTGCAGAACGATAGGACATCAGGAACAAAGGGATGTACTGATCCCAGTCCTTTTGATGATCATCCACTACCTTGGCTAAGTGATTCTCTAGAGTTTTGTTAAATCTCTCGACCATTCCGTCTGATTGCGGATGTGCTGGTGTCGTACGGGTCTTGTGGATCCCAAGAAGTTTGCACATTTCTTGAAATACGGCAGATTCGAAGTTACGTCCCTGGTCCGAATGAATTTCCATGGGTACACCAAATCGACATATCACCTCCTGGACCAGTTAACCAAGAAGCAATAACGGTAGCCAACAGGCTACCGTTATTGCTTCTTGGTTGGGTGTTGCGAACACTTCAGGCCATTTACTGAAGTAATCCTGCACTACTATTATGTACTTGTTCCCATCGTCAGTCTGTGGAAACGGCCCAGCAACATCAATCGCGATGCGCTCCCATGGTGCCCCAACGTTGTACAACTTCAACTGTCCCTTACTTCTGGTTTGCGGGCCTTTTACCGAGGCACAAGCAGTACATTTACGGCACCAATCTTCGACATCTTCACGGCATCGTAGCCAGTAAAACCGCTGTCTGACTTTAACGAGGGTTTTCTTGACTCCAAGATGCCCACCAGAGACACCATCATGGACGTGCCGTAGCAGAGGTGCCACCATGACTCGTGGTATTACCACTTGCATAGTGATTTCCCTTCCATCGTTGGATTCCCATTTTCTGCACAGCAGATGGCCTTCCAGAACCAAGCTGTCCCACTGAGCCCAATAACTTTTAGTGGTCGCGCTGTAAGCAGACACATCCTTCCATTGGGGTTTGTTTCCACTTTGCTTCCAGCTCAGTAGAGGTCCAAGGTCATCATCTTCCTCTTGTGCCTTCTTCATATTGGGCCCAGTCCACTCGTCGTCTAAGCCATGTATCCTTATAAGCTTCACTTCTTCTCGGGCTTCATTTTTACCACAATGCTTGCAGTCGACAGCACAAGGTCTTCGCGACAGAGCATCCGCGTTGTTGTGCCCTTTTCCACTGCGATGCTCGATTACAAAGTTGAACTCCTGCAGTTGCTCTATCCATCTTGCTACTTGACCTTCCGGATTTTTAAACTGTAATAACCACTTTAATGCAGCATGATCGGTTCTAAGAGTGAACTGTCTTCCTATAAGGTATTTCTGAAAATGTTGAAAAGTCTTTACTACAGCAAGTAATTCACGGCGTGTAACACAGTAATTTCTTTCTGGTTTGGAGAGTGCTTTGCTGAAGTAGCCAATTACCAACTGGCGGTCCCCTTGTACTTGTGACAAAACTCCACCGATTCCCGTGTTACTAGCGTCCGTGTCCACAATAAATCTTCCTTCTCTATTTGGGTAACCCAATATAGGAGCTTCACAAAGCCGTTGCTTAAGTTCACTAAAAGCATTCTTGCAATTCGAGTCCCATATGAAAACACGTTTATCCTCTGTTAATTGATGTAATGGTTTTGCCACGTCCGAAAAATTCTTAATGAAGCGTCTGTAGTAAGTGCAAAGCCCAAGAAACGCTCGCACTTCCGTTTTATTTTTCGGGATAGGCCATTCCTGAACAGCTTTTATCTTTTCGGGGTCGGTTTTTACTCCATCCGCCGAGATGACGTGTCCTAGGTAACTGACCTCCTTCTGAAATAGAGCACACTTCTTTGGACTCAATTTCAGATTTGCTTCTCGTATCCTGGTGAACACTTTCTCCAGGTTCATCAAGTTCTCCTTGAAGCTGCGTCCCATCACGATCACGTCGTCGAGATAGACCAGGCATACGTCCCCAAGGAGGCCTACCATCACCCTCTCCGTAAGGCGTTCGAAAGTTGCTGGAGCATTACATAAACCGAAGGGCATGACATTGAAATGCCATAGTCCATTCCCAATTCCAGTGCTAAATGCCGTGTTCTCTTTATCTTCTGGACTCAATTCCACCTGCCAGTAGCCACTCTTTAAATCAATGGTTGAGAACCATTTCATGCCACTGAGCATGTCCAGGGTATCATCAATTCTTGGCAGGGGATAGCTGTCCTTTTTCGTGACATTATTTAACATTCGGTAGTCAACACAAAACCTCGTACTTCCGTCCTTCTTCTTTACTAGCACCACAGGTGATGACCATGGGCTTGTAGAGGGTTCGATGATCTTGTTTTCAGCCATGTCTTTAATCATTTCGGCTATCTCTGTTTCTTTTGCCCACGGTATACGTCGAGGTCTCTGTTTAATAGGCCTGGCATCGCCTGTATCAATCTGGTGCTTCACAAGGCCTGTTCTACCACAGTCATTTCCGGTTGCAAAAATGTCCCTGAATGTAACCAAAAGCTCTTTGGCTTGCTGCAGTTCCAGTGGTGATAAATTTTTCTTACAATCTTCCAAAAGCTGTCGAATGTGATCGTCTTTGGTCGAACTTACATTTTGATGAACTGCGGAAGTGTCTAACCGTTTCAGGTACTTTACTTCTTCGCACCTTCCAATCAGGCTATTCTTCCTCAGACGAACTTCTTCATTACTCAAGTTTAGAATTCTTACTTTTGTTACTCCTTTTGTCAGAAGTAATGTCCTGGCCGTGATTATCTGTGGATGATTGCCGGAGTCTTCTACTATAACACATTTGTTTGATTTGATCTTCTTAGGAAATTTCACTGATACTAAATCTTCAGATCTTAGAGCCAGTATGAAATCCTTTAAACAATAAAGACTGCATGGGTGTGATCCTTGCAGACACACTTCTTGATCAGGGAACCTTAACACTCCTTTATCAATATCCAAAACACATCGCTGATCCTTCAAGAAGTCTAGGCCCAGAATGCAATCATCCGTGATATTAGCGATAAGAACTGAGTGGATGTATGTTCGGTCACCAATACTAATTTCTACATCTGTATCACCGAGGACGGAGACTGGCTGGGCGGTTGCTGTCTGGAGGCGACATGGTGGGGATCGCCTTTTCCATATAACGGTTCGTTTCAGTAGCTCTGGTCTGACTATAGTCCGCGAAGCTCCAGTGTCTACTGTCAAACTGCATGTCTGATTATTTAATGTTCCCTCGATGGTCAGACTGTTTCCGTTGCGAACTTGAGTAATGGTGATGGTCCTGGCGACACTTAGTTTAACGACAGGTCTTGGTCCACTTGGGTCCCGGAGCTCGTGACC
This sequence comes from Furcula furcula, assembly GCA_911728495.1. Taxonomy (NCBI): domain Eukaryota; kingdom Metazoa; phylum Arthropoda; class Insecta; order Lepidoptera; family Notodontidae; genus Furcula; species Furcula furcula. Next base: position 5,391,997 of record OU452270.1, read on the forward strand.
CTCCTTCTCTTTTTACGACATTCCAGTCGAATATGGCCCTTTTCTCCACAACCGTAGCAAGTGGGGACATACTGTGGTCGCCTGTCATCCGCCACGATTTCTCGGATTTTATGTACTCGACTATCTTGTCGTACAGCCTCCACTTCTAGGGCATGGGCCAATGCGCTCTTTAAGGTCGAATGATGGCCCAGGCGAACGGTGGCTCTTACTTCCACGTCCCGTATGCCGTCGACGAATGCTTGTAACAAAGTTACCTCAACTGTCGCCGGTGACGAAGAGTACGCACGACGAACCAGCCTTTCTACTTCAAGTGCCCACTGTTGGAGGCTTTCCCCAGCCTTCTGAGTCCGCTCGCGGAGTTGTGCCCGATAAACGTGTTCTAGGTGCTTTTCCCCGTAACGTGTATCCAGTGCTTCTAACAGAGCCTCCAACGTGCGTCCTTCCAGTGGCAGGTTTTCTAGTATTAGTAAAGCGTCCCCTCGCAGAGCCAGTATCAGGGCCATAAAGGATTGATCATCAGTCCACCCATTCCCCTTGGCCAGTGTCTCGAACTGGTAGCGGAAGGCGGTCCACGACGAAGACCCGTCAAAGTGCGGAAAGTCGAGTTTCGCTGCTGATGGTGAAGGTGAAGCCACGGTTAGTGGTTGGCGAGTTTCCAGTTTACGGATGCGGTGGTCATGGTCATCAATTCGACCTTCCAGGTTCTCCGCTTTAAGAGTAACCTCTTTGACGTCCGCTTCCAGTTTCGTAACTTTCTCACCGAGTATAGTAATGCCGGCATCAATCTTACCCAGAACGGCCTCCTGGTTGGCCTGGATAGCTTCTTGGGTAGCCTGGATTTCACGGCGGGTGGCCTCTTGGATAGCTTCTTGGGTAGCCTGGATGTCACGGCGGGTGGCCTCTTGGATAGCTTCTTGGGTAGCCTGGATGTCACGGCGGGTAGCCTCTTGGTTGGCCTGGATAGCCTGTTGGGTGGCCTGGAGATTTACCTGCATACTTTGGATAGCAGCCAGCAGGGTAGAGAGATTTACCTCTGTCGAGCTTCCCACTGGTGCGGTACCTGATGTGGTAGCGGTCTCAGGCTGGGACTCCTCCTCTTGACCACGGCGACGTGCAGCATCCATCTCTACTTGTCTCCTTGTTCGCGGAGTACGCGCTTCTTCTTCACGCGGCAGAATCGGCATTCCGCTTCTGACACCAATTGTTACGTGCGGGTGGGTAATTAAATGCCGATTAACGTAAAAGAAGAATTTATTCCACGTACACTAACACTGTATACACACAAGGCACAGTATAGACACAAGGTACAGTAGTCCGAGTCGCACAGTACTTCACAATAGTCCAAAGTCGTCGCAAGGGTCGCTGGTACAATTCTCTTCGATCGCTTCCTTAAGATGTTTCCGCTGTCGCTTGTAAACACAAACTGTCTGGGCGCCTCTATGCGTCGGCTTATATACCTAAATTAACAGAGGGGTGGAACTCTCTCGAATGTACTCGTATGTACTTACCTATTCTATCATTTTCGCGAGATATAATAGCGGCGCGACCTTCGAGAATGAACTAACAATAGGCGGGGGCAGTGAACCCAGAGCGAGCGAGCGGTAGGTACATAAGTACTTGCCGAATTTGAGGGAACTACTTTCTATTGAGAAGTCTAATTTTTTCGGTACGGATCGATAGTAGACCTATAGACTAACAATGCGTTTTGAGATCATTGCAATTAAGTACTAATTAACGGAGTAATTAACACTTTTATGTCCCGGTCGTAACAATATAATAACACCAATATCAAGCAAAACACTGCACGGCCTCAAAATACTGTAAGCTCTTACTGCGTAGATCGGACCAACAATAATAACTAAGAAGACCTGAGGGTACACCGGCACAATTGTGACATAAGGACGTTCAACATTTCAGTCCTCCCGTGACCATGGGTGCTGCAAAGCATTCGAAACGTCGGGATAGTAAAATCAAAAATAAAACGCGATAAAATCTGTAAAAGTAGTTTGTTGTTATTCTAGTAGTTAAGACACCCTGGCCGCTACCTAATAGGTCGTGGGTTCGATTCCCACCAAGTTTCTTCTGGATATTAATCTATTTAAGTATATTCTATTCTCTACGTACTAATATTGTGTGGGCCCTAGTCGTCAATCGAGTACGGCGGCAGGGTTGCGACCCCCGTCCCCGTGACCACCATGACAAGTTCCCGGGGGGGCTATAATGGACCACCCAGCGGCAGATCGCAAGGATCTTTTTGAGTGAAATGTATGTCTACCTATACATTAACAACATTTCCGCTCGACACCCTATCCATTCGTTAAGTAGAGCATACCGTTGTTTATACACCTCGACCCAGGATTATTTTCGTTCACGTGCGGGAACCTTCTATAGGTCCCCGGGACCTGTAGGGGCCTATCAGGGTATTTAGGATATTTAACCACCAGAGGCCGGTCCCAATACTCTACCGCCGATAGCAATCTCAGTTAAATAGTAACAATATGACACTTGACATTAATATTCTTATCTCTAGTAAGCTTCAAGGTCTCGAAGCTAGACCGTAAGGACAGATGTTTCTATCTTTGTTTATTGAAACGGAGATATGTCATAAAGCTATCGATGGTAACAATTTTAAGTTATAGTAAGAGATAGATAGGATATTGGGACTGGCAGTAAAACCTCGCGGATATCGCATTGGCACATGAGACTAACTGGGCTCTGCGATGGATTCTATACCAGGTATTCCTCATTGCCTCGCCTTGGAGGTTTAGGGCTTAACCCCATACGTCCAGCGAACATTTCGCAAACAAGGACCTATCACTTTGAAAAGTTAAGGACATTTTTAATGAAGGTAACAACCGTCGATATAATATATAAACTAGATTTGGTGTCACGGTTCAAAAAGTGGTAGCGAGAAATAGCGCCCTTGTGTCGCTATTTTTTTACAAGCTACATCCTGACAAATTTATTTTTGCCGAAAGGAGTGTCGCTACTGTCTATATGAAACTGTCAAACTACATGTCATTATCGTTATAAAATCGTTAGTTCACGTTTCCGCCACCAGCACAGATAAGTTTGCAACCTCCGCGACCACATTTTAGATGTCATTTTGTTCGTGAATGTTTATCTAGTTTTTTTTTTATACAGCCAAGGTGGCAAGCAAGCATGCAACCCGCCGGATGGTAAGCAGACATCGCAGCCTATAGACGCTAGCAACACTAGAAGAATCACTAGCGCGTTGCCGACCCTTAACACATTAAATATTAAGTCTTTTGTGTCCAGTAATTTCACCAGCTACAGTGCCCTTCATGCCGGAACACAGCAATGTTTACACACTGCTGCTTCGCGGTACAATATCTGACACTGCAGTGGTACCTACCTGGACGGTTCCTTGCACAAGGAACCTACCACCTAGTAGTTTATATATTATATCGATGGTAACAACAAAAGAAAACCATTTTAACGGTCTTAACATAAATCTTATCTTAGTAATAATCCGTCATACAACCACATTCTCTATCAAATAAAATTAAGAAGTCCGTACCTCAAAGTCATGTTCGCTACTGCTGTGATGCGAGACTCTCCTCTTAGCCACGGCGCGGTGTAGAGCCTCCATTTGACAGTCATCCATTTTGTCCCCCTGTCCTTTAGGGTATTTTTGTAGTAGTTTGCATAAAGAGTCCCTGAAGAAATAGACGAAAGAAATTTGGCACCGACATATTTTGAAACCAAATGGATGGGGAACCAAATGGGAATTATGGCAACCTCTCCCTTTTAAGGGGGAGGCCTATGTTCAGCAGTGGACGTCTTTGGGCTGCTAAAGATGATGGTTATGATAAGTTTAAATAGATGCAGGGCTTGAGCTTCACTGCAGCCGCGCCTGATTGTAAGCGATTCAAAGCGCGAAAACCATGAAATTCTATTATTCTTACATATTACAAGTATTTTTCGGGATTGAATTTGTCTACTCACCAACATCTGAAAGTCTCCTCCCAAACCGGCTGGACTCCGTTCACGCAATGTTCAATCTTTCTTAGCAACGCCATTATTCGCTTCTGAAGCGCAGCAGAGCCTACGGTAACGATATTAATGTAAGCGATAATATCTAAATCGGCATATTTCTTATTTAAATTAACGATCCGACTCGAAGGACCATATCTGAAACTGTACACCTTTATGATGTTTAATCGATGAGGAATGTCGGATTTTTGCTACTATTGTGTTTTACACCCAAAGCAATCCGGATCGAAGGACCATGAAATACATTAACTGGAACCATACTTTCATTTGGTGTTTCATTATAATAGATCCAACCGTTTATTTTCTTTTTGACAGCACCAATAGAACGTAACTGCGTCATGTTACGCAAAAGTCCACTTTTAAAAGTTCACTTAAAGTGAACTTTTGCGTAACATGACGCAGTTACGTTCTATTGATGCTGTCAAAAAGAAAATAAACGGTTGGATCTATTATAATACGCAATGTTAGATCTTGCTATCTATTTTTACACTTGGATTAATCCTGCTCGAAGGACCATAAATATCCACAATCCTTGAGCTTTCAGATGGTCTTGGTATTGGTAAGCAATAATTCAGAAAATAAGAACTTATTTATAATTTGAATTTAAAAGTAATGAATACTAATGCTTTTAATAGAAAAAAATAAAACAAATGCATTTTGATTTTATAATAATGCTGTAACACCGTAACTCCAAGTTACTTACAAAGTTAGTTTCTCAAACAATATCTCAAAGCGATTTTGTGCTCGCGATATTTAATTAAACAGAATTTATTTATTTACTATTAAAAACTAAGATTTAAGTGCTAGTATCAGTAATATGTGTGTCGAATGGCAACCACTGTAAAAAAGAAAAAGAAAGAAAGAAAGAAGTCATGTGACCTGTGGGTATATTATTAGCAAGTAAATAAGATTGCCTTACTGCCGGACCCAATATCCTATCGATCCCTTAGTATAAGATAAAATAGTTACCATCGATAGCTATAATGACAACTCCATTTCAATAATAACATATTAGCAGCCTACTGTTGGTTGTTCAAATGACAGTCTGTCAAAGTTTTAGCTATCGCTCCATTTCGGAGGTTTATCGCGGGATATCGATGACTTGATCGATGATTTTAACTTACAGTTAGGGATCGATACGATATTGGGACCGGCAGTTAAATATGAATTGCTTAGCAATCTAAAATACTTACTGTGTATGTTTTTATAAAAACAACCTCGTCCCATATCCTGGCTGGCTGCTTGGAACCAATGGGGGGCAAGATATTTTAAACTGTCAAGTTACATCGCGGGATATAATTATGTTGGTATTTTTAGATAAGATTAGAAAGCTATTGGCCAGAAGGTAAAAGATCCGCCTATGGCCAGGTGTGTCAACTTACCTCCAGGCGAGGTGTGTCGCTTACCTTGGACGTCCACTGCTGAACATAGGCCTCCCCCTTAGAAGGGAGGGGTTGCCATAATCCCCACGCTTGGCAGGCGGCTTGGGGATCGCAGTATAGGTGGAAGATAACTCCAAAAGAAAGACGCTGCTGCCCGTCTTCCTGTTCTCGCTTAGTCGTCTCTTATGACACCCAACGAGAGGAGATGGGGAGATGCAATTCTAACCTGGCACCTCACGGGCTTGTTTCGGAAGAACTCTTTGGAAGTAGATTGACGTTTGGGGTGCGGTTTAGGCTTCCATCAAGTATGGCGACGACTCTTGCCCAGTGGAAAAAAACAGGTTCTCGGATGCCTATGATGCGCCCCTCGGCGTTATTTGGTGTGAATCCCACCACAGAGGCCAAATCCCCTCTCATGTGCCGATGCAACAGCCGCGGGGAGTATAGTAGCTAAGAAACCCACATACTTCGGGTGACCCGGACCCCTACAGGATCCTGTGGAAGTTTCGTCATCGGAGCCGCAGCAGATGTCCGACTCCTGGTGGGCAGCCAGGAGCCCCCAGGGAGCATGTTACCGGTGGTGAGGACGGTGGAGGTGTGCGCTATCTCCTGGTGGACGCAGCCCAGGGGCCAGGAGCACCCAGGGAGCATGTTACCGGTGGTGAGGACGGTGGAGGTGTGCGCTATCTCCTGGTGGACGCAGCCCAGGGGCCAGGAGCACCCAGGGAGCATGTTACCGGTGGTGAGGACGGTGGAGGTGTGCGCTATCTCCTGGTGGACGCAGCCCAGGGGCCAGGAGCACCCAGGGAGCATGTTACCGGTGGTGAGGACGGTGGAGGTGTGCGCTATCTCCTGGTGGACGCAGCCCAGGGGCCAGGAGCACCCAGGGAGCATGTTACCGGTGGTGAGGACGGTGGAGGTGTGCGCTATCTCCTGGAGGACGCAGCCCAGGGGCCAGGAGCACCCAGGGAGCATGTTACCGGTGGTGAGGACGGTGGAGGTGTGCGCTATCTCCTGGAGGACGCAGCCCAGGGGCCAGGAGCACCCAGGGAGCATGTTACCGGTGGTGAGGACGGTGGAGGTGTGCGCTATCTCCTGGTGGACGCAGCCCAGGGGCCAGGAGCACCCAGGGAGCATGTTACCGGTGGTGAGGACGGTGGAGGTGTGCGCTATCTCCTGGTGGACGCAGCCCAGGGGCCAGGAGCACCCAGGGAGCATGTTACCGGTGGTGAGGACGGTGGAGGTGTGCGCTATCTCCTGGTGGACGCAGCCCAGGGGCCAGGAGCACCCAGGGAGCATGTTACCGGTGGTGAGGACGGTGGAGGTGTGCGCTATCTCCTGGAGGACGCAGCCCAGGGGCCAGGAGCACCCAGGGAGCATGTTACCGGTGGTGAGGACGGTGGAGGTGTGCGCTATCTCCTGGAGGACGCAGCCCAGGGGCCAGGAGCACCCAGGGAGCATGTTACCGGTGGTGAGGACGGTGGAGGTGTGCGCTATCTCCTGGAGGACGCAGCCCAGGGGCCAGGAGCACCCAGGGAGCATGTTACCGGTGGTGAGGACGGTGGAGGTGTGCGCTATCTCCTGGTGGACGCAGCCCAGGGGCCAGGAGCACCCAGGGAGCATGTTACCGGTGGTGAGGACGGTGGAGGTGTGCGCTATCTCCTGGTGGACGCAGCCCAGGGGCCAGGAGCACCCAGGGAGCATGTTACCGGTGGTGAGGACGGTGGAGGTGTGCGCTATCTCCTGGAGGACGCAGCCCAGGGGCCAGGAGCACCCAGGGAGCATGTTACCGGTGGTGAGGACGGTGGAGGTGTGCGCTATCTCCTGGTGGACGGCAGCCAGGAGCACCCAGGGAGCATGTTACCGGTGGTGAGGACGGTGGAGGTGTGCGCTATCTCCTGGTGGACGCAGCCCAGGGGCCAGGAGCACCCAGGGAGCATGTTACCGGTGGTGAGGACGGTGGAGGTGTGCGCTATCTCCTGGTGGACGCAGCCCAGGGGCCAGGAGCACCCAGGGAGCATGTTACCGGTGGTGAGGACGGTGGAGGTGTGCGCTATCTCCTGGAACACGGCGTAGTTGGGCAGCAGGCAGAGCGCCGTGACGTCATCGGAGCCGCAGCGGATGTCCGCCTCCTGGCAGAGCAGGGCGAAGCAGGACATGCCCACCAGCACCACGTCCGTGTCGATGGACCACAGGCACATGAAGAACACCACCTGGAACGACGACCACGCTGTACCCTTCACCATCAGCTTGAAGATATCCACTGCTAAACATCGGCCTCTGCCTCTGGGTTATGCTACCGAGGTGGCAAGCGAGAGTGAAGAACACCTGCACCGCAGCCTATACTATACTGGGTGTCCCGGAAAGGGTATATCAAGCCAAAAGTTATGTATAGTATTGATAGTAAAGATCCCGAAAAAAATATCAAGAACGGCAAAAATCGATTTTTGAATTATGGAAAATAATTATATAAATCGTCTTAAAACTGTTTCTAAGCAACCCTGTGTCATGCCTACTCTTAATGAGCTACTGTTTTTTACTGACTGCGTACCTACCTTAATTAATAAGAAATGGCGAGCATGACCGATCCAAAATCGATATCATATGATACGCACTTGCAGCATCTTAATATCGGCGCAAAAGGATAAATAAATATCAACAGCAACTCAAATGATTATTGTTTTAGATGCAGCATCTTACGGTTGGCTACTTGAGAGCGTGATCTGCGAGAGTTGAGTGCACACTCAAGTGTCAAGTTCTGTCATTAATCAACAGTAAATCGAGGCCAGCGTCTTAAACTTTGACTCAATACTCATTTATTAAATATGTCAGCAACTTTTTGTACTCAAGTGCCGAATCTCAGCTAGATTGGTTTATTAATACGGGCCCAAGTCTCTTGTGTCCAGTAATTCCACCAGCTAAATAAAATAATGTCCTCCTGGCCGATACGACCACAGCGGCTAATCTTTCAGAAGATCAACCATGTACGCAGGAGATATTATAGTGCATAAACGCTTGCGTAGACACAAGTGCACTCTCTCTTCCTTAATACCTCTCACAATCCGATGGGACGAAAGACCGACACGAGGCCGAAAGACCGAGAGAGGCGAGGTCAGCCGCATGACCGACTTTTTACAAGCCCATCCGACGCATGGATCATCTTACTTTACAGACAATCAGGTCATCAGCCTGCATTGTCCAAGCCAGTAAGGAACAACTACACAAATTTGTTGCTCCCCGCGGGATTCGAACCCGCGACCTTCGGTTTGCAAAGCAAGCAGTTTCCCACTGCACCACGGAAGCTACTAAAAATTCATAATTTAAAGCACTGAGCATATTCATAATAGCAGTAACCGCTCAGTGGGCGAGTGCTTGCCTTGGAAACAACCTATCGAACCCCGGTTCGCACCTCTGATTACTTTATTTAATCATGAGCGAATCGTCTTTGTGAGATTGTTACTAGCTGTCGGTGAAGGAAAACATCATGAAGAAACCAGCATGACTGAGAAAGCCTAATTAGCTTTCGAATAACGTGTCAAGTCCTCCAACCCGGACTTGGCCAGCGTGGCGGACTATGGCCAGCAGTGGGACAAAAACAAGGACTGGTATTAATAAAGCACACATTTTTAGCTTTTCTTTTACTACCAAGGTGGCAAGCAAGCATGTGGCCCGCTTGATGGTAAGCAGTCACCGCAGCCTATAGACGCTAGCAACACCAGAAGGATCACTAGCGCGTGGCCGACCCTTAACACATTAGATATCAAGTCTCTTATAATAATAATTTAATTTAATAATAATTTATTTCAAAAAACACACAGTTTTACAACACACAATTACAAACTAGACACAACAATAAACATTCTTAAAAGAATTACCAGGGGTTCCCAAACTAGGCACAGCCTGTATCTTGGGAAACCACCTAAGAAGTGGACATCAGAATTTAAACAAGACTTGTTTAGAAGAAGTGTTTAGATAAGCTTGAGAATGTGCGAAAGTGTATATGTGCGTATGTCAGTGTGTGTACGTTTGTGTATGATAGGCAAAGGAGTACCTACTAAATCCGAATTTGAGAGGTTATCTATTAATACATAGAGATTCTGTTTGATTATAATCCAGACTTAAAAGCAACTTTGTCAATTTTTCCTTAACTTCCTTCACAGAAAGAACACTCAGATTATGACGAGATGTAACAGCATTGTACGTGGCCAAAAAACAGACGCGAGCAAATCTTTTTGCAAAGGTGGATTTAACTGTAGGGGTAGTTTTTTATAATCTGGTGATTTAAGAAGCGACTTATGAACAGATAGACAGGCCCTTAAAATATACAATTGCCTAACACGCAAAACTTTCATGGTACAATAAAGTGAATCCGTCGGAAATCTAAAAGTTTCCCGTAGCATTACCTTTAAAATTCCACGTTGAGCTCTTTCTAGAACAATTAGATGCGTTTTTGCTGCAGACCCCCAAATCCCAATACAATAATTGATTGACACACTGCATAGTAAACAGTTTTTAAGGTAGCAAGGTTTGCCGAGCGTCTTATGTCCAGTAATTTCACTAGCTGCAGTGCCCTTCACACCGGAACACAGCAATGTTTACACACTGCTACTTGGCGGCAGACACAAAGACAATCAAGGGCATCAATCATATACTTTATTTCAACAACCATAGTGACGAATTTCCCGACGCATTAAGCAAATCCTTACCTCCAGTTTGATGTGCGCCTGTTTACAGATAGGTATCTGTGAGCCGACATTCGCGTACTCCTTGTGTTTGGCTAAAAACTCGTTCCTAAAGGTCAGTATATCACGTAACCATCGCAGAACCTCCCGGTAGTTACAGATCTGTCGCTGTATCAACTTCTGACTTATATTGTAGAGGACTTGCGAACTGGGGACAATTATTACAATTAATAAGAATAATTTCAATCTTTCGCAAGATCAGCTATCTTATAACGGGTGTAAGGGACATCGTACCGAAAAAAAAATTATAAGATGTCTTATAATGTCCGTTACAACATTACAGAAACCATTTATATGGAAAATGACAAATTACTAACTTATTAATTTTCGAGCATGTAATGAATATATGCGGAATAATATTTATTTCTCGAATTACATTGCTAATTTTCTAAAATAATAATAGTTAACACGCTCGCTGCGGAGCCGTTTTTCATGGACTTTCAGTCAGTGCGTATGAGGTCTTTTAGAGGCAAAGATGAACTTCTTTGCAGTGCGTAAGATACCTTTCCGGCCTCATAAAATTTTGTTTCTAAAAACACCTTAGATATAGCCCAAATGTGACAATAATTGCTTGAAACTCTACCATTATAAACTTAAATAGATGCTAAAGTTGAATCCAGCTTCGCCCACAGTTATGACTTTTTAGTATTGAATAATATAAAAAAATATATATGACATTTGTTCTGCCTCACATCGCACTAAAAGAAAGTTCGATTTGTGTCTCAACTAGGGATGGGAACAAAAGAGAGTTGCAGTTACGATAATATTAAAATATTTATTCAAATAGTTCAGTAAAAATGTTTTTCATTAAAACAGGGTAATCAGAAAGATTTCGCACACTCGACACAAAAATAAATAAATAATAATTTTTTTTTAGGATTTTTTGCTGCCTGACTGCTATTTAACGTAAGCTTTAATTTGTCATAGCACATCTTCCAGGAGGAAATCCTGAAATAAACACTTACGTTAGGTGTTTCTATAAGCGACCACTGAAGTAATGTAGCATGGTTCCAGTGGCCCACCAATAAAGGCGGAGAGGGCACACGGCGGGTTTATTTAGTGGGTAAGGGCCGTACACTACCCTATTCATTGCCCCGAATTACGGGGTGTGCGGTTGGGAACATTTTTTTCCCGCCTTAACAAAAAAGAAATGTGTCTATAAGCGGCATTTTTAAAGACTTTAAATGTATATGTATGTGTATTAACGTGTGCGTGTAAGTATATTTGTGTGGGTGGATGAGTGACACAGATGAGTGTGTGTTTATGTTAGTGTCTAGACGTGTGAGTATGTGTGTATTTGTGTAGGTGGATGAGTGTATGTTTGTGTTTGTGGATAGATGTGCGATAAAAAAAGTGTATGTACTTACTCATACGCTTACTACTTACATGAATCCTAGTGTAAGTAGTAAGCGTATGAGTATAATCGTGCTATGAAAACATTAAGCTTGAGTAGAATAGTTAACAGTTACAGCTTGGCTATTGTTGTTGGAAGTATGTAATTTCTACCAAAGATAATACGAGTACGTCTAGATATGGAAGGAAGATCGAATCAAAATGACTGTCTTAGGAAGTACTATTTATGGCATAAATGTTATGCTTTTAAAAAAAAATAACAATACCGACGCATACAACTAGTCTATACTATTATAAAGCAGTAACAAGAGCTGTGTCTATACATTTAAGATATTTGAGAAAAAAATCAATGTATTAGGCTATATAGGCGTGTCTAAACACAAAATGTTTTTTTTAGATTTTTTGGCTGTCTGTTTATCTGTTTGTTTGTTCGCGCATCACACAAAAACTACTGAACGGATTTTGATGCAACTTTTTTTATTTGATGGCTCTTGATTAGACTTAACAACTGGTATACCTTTTATCGCTATTATATCGGGAACCTGAGATAAAACTAAATAAACCTACCTTTTGACTGCGGCGGAGCCGCGGGCAAAGGCTAGTATGAACATAAATAAAAAAAGTACGGATAAATTGTCGAAATTAAAACTGTTGCTATGCCTTATTTGAATGCTCTCTCTCATTGTCAATACTTTCTACTTCAGCTGCTTGGTTGGTTCATCTACTTCTACGCCAGTTAATTCTGAGCTCTCAATCGAAATATCTGTGTCTTCATCTTCTTCGTTAACATTTCTTCTAATAGTAGCTTGAATTATATTTTCACTCTCTGTTTCATTTTGTAATTGCTGTTCATCGTAATCTTGCTCTGGATGTTGCTCTTCCTGCTCTTGATGTACCTCTTCCTGCTGTCGATATTTCTCTTCCTTTCCTTGATGTTTTTCTCCCTGCTCTTGGTGTTCTTCTTTTTGCTCTTCATGTAGATTTTTCTGTTCTTTTTGCTTTTTTGCTTGCTCTTGTTCTTGATGTTTTTCTAGGTGATTTTCTTCTTGGTGTGTTTTTTGGTATTCTTTTTGATTTATTGTATACGTTTCTAGATGCTCCTTTTGTTGTTCTTCTAGTTGTAGTTTAGAGTCATCTTGGTGCCATTTTTGATGTCCTTCTTTCTGTTTGTACTGTTCTTGTAAGTTTCTTTTTGCACTGTTTACGGCTTGATTGATCCATAATTCGAAAACTAATTATTTATAGGTACACTTATGAATCGTAAAAATGCAAGCGCGCCGGCTAGTAACGTACTACTGTATCGTAACTTGTCACAACACTAAGTTAGGATGCGTTGCGCCTGCGCCGCCCGCGCCGCACTCCGTGCGTCTATGAGGCCTGCAATTTTTGAGGCAGATTAGACCTCCCTCCGCACTAGACGGAATTAATTTTTATTCAGTGCGTATGAGGTCTATTCAACCTCATATAGTATTAACTGCGCTGTTAGGCTAAGCTTCGTGAGAAAATAAATTTTATATATTTGTCTCTGTTATACTCATAGAAATGTTAACATAAATGTCCTCCGCACAGAGTGAAAGCAAGCGATTTTGACTGCCGCACCTGCGCGGAGACACGCATGTGGCTTGTTAGACCTCATAATGCAGTGAGCGTGTTAATTGCCTATTAATTGATTGCCTATGTACTGTTTTAGTGCATAAAGAATAAATAAATAAATAATTAAATAAATTTTCCACAAATAAGTAATTTATTGTTTTTAAATTAAAATTATGCTTTATTGTTATACCAATAATGATATTATACTAATTTTATTATACTAATTTTATTATAAAAAAGTGTTCTTTTTTTTGGAAATTCATGAAAAAGCCGATGAAAAATTTACAACACCAGAGTGTTCACAATGATGTACTGGATCCCTGGTATCGGTTTTCGGTGCGATGTCCCTTGCACCCCGTATATAGACATATCCGAAGGTAGCTGAAATTTATGGTAAATCTTACTTGATATCCCAGAAGGTGTTCAAGGGCGCTTCAGGGTTCCACATGTGGACCCTCTCAGGTCGATGCAGGGCTAACAGCGCGTCCATAGCAGCCTGCGATATCTCCCCCATGCCGGTCTGATGTATCAACGATACTAGTCCGTTGATCAACTCCGTGGTGGAAGACTGGATCTCTATGCTAGACCGGCCTGGGTTCTGGAGTCGAAGAGGTTGAAAAAAGATTAAAATCTACAATCGCCGGGAAATCAATGTAGCCTATGTTATTCGGACTATAACAAGGATTCGATTGACACCACATTTATAAAAATCTGATGAGTAGTTTAGGCGCTACGGCGAAACATACCTACTGTTTAGGCTGCCTATTCACCGGAGCGGAGCGAGGCAGCGGAGGGGAGAAACGGTGAAATATTAACCAATAAGATTGCACAAAATCTCCGCTCCTCTTTTTTGTGCAATCTTATTGGTTAATATTGCACCGTTTCTCCGCTCCGCTGCCTTGCTCCGCTCCGGTGGACAGGCAGCCTTAATTGGGTATTTGATTTTTTTTATTTTTTGTGATAAATGGAAAGATCATAAGTATATAAGTTTTATAGTAAAACTATTTTTTGTTTTTTTTTCGCAATAATTCTAAAGTTATTTCAAAATAATAAAAATATTTTTTACAAGAAAAAGAACCGCCTTCAAAATGCAACTAAAAAGCCTGAAATAATTTTTAAGAATTAGTGGTTTTTACATCTACATTCTTGGACTTGGACTACAACATATTATAAATACATATTACTATCAAAGACGGCGCCAAACTGGAAAACAGTTAGGTACCTACTGCCCTTGTTAGTATTTGCTAGACGTTAGCGCCGACTTAGATAGTAATATGTATTTATAATATGTTGTAGTCCAAGTCCAACAATGTAGATGTAAAAACCACTAATTCTTAAAAATTATTTCAGGCTTATTAGTTGCATTTTGAAGGCGGTTCTTTTTTTTGTAAAAAATATTTTTATTTTATTCTTTTTAGTGGTTCCCTTGGTGTATTATTAGGTTAAGTTTTAACAACTTATATTTTATTCTGACAAACAGCCCGTTTATATTAATTATTTTAAAAACACCCACTACATAACACAACTATGGACAATCACTAAAATATAAGCTTAAGCAAAAAATTTTAAAGATGTAGATGTGGCAATATCTTAATAAAACTAACCAATTGCCATAAACCGAAGATATCTAGGTGTTATACTCGTAGTTCTCGAGAACCATGGACTGCAAGCTCGGTGGGTCTACATTTATTTGTGCCGAGAACCCGTGTCCACCTTTTTGCTCCATCATCAGACCCTGATCTCCATTTTTCTAGCAACTACTCGTCGAGATCTATCCAACGAGTCCAAATTCGGTAGGTCTACGTTTGTTGGTGCCGAGATACCGTGACGACCTTCCTGCTCCATTATCAGACCTTGATCACCATTGTTCTAACAACTACTCGTCGAGAGCTACCCAACGAACCCAAACTCGGTGGGTCTATGTTTATTGGTGCCGAGATCCCGTGACGACCTTCTTGCTTCATCATCAGACCCTGATCTCCATTTTTCTAGCAACTACTCGTCGAGACCTATCCAACGAGTCTAAATTCGGTAGGTCTACGTTTGTTGGTGCCGAGATACCGTGACGACCTTCCTGCTCCATTATCAGACCTTGATCACCATTGTTCTAGCAACTACTCGTCGAGAGCTACCCAACGAACCCAAACTCGGTGGGTCTATGTTTATTGGTGCCGAGATCCCGTGACGACCTTCTTGCTCCATCATCAGACCCTGATCTCCATTTTTCTAGCAACTACTCGTCGAGAACTATCCACCGAGTCCAAATTCGGTAGTTCTACGTTTAGTAGGCACGGCTAGGATAGGATGGATTGTTAATTTTATTACAGAGTTCCGGTGGCCATCTGTGGCCTTCTTCATCAGATCCACTTCACCAAATGATACTTTCTGAATGAAAATGCTTGACTAGTTTCTAAAAATACCAAAAACGCTATATGTATGCCTATAATATTTAAGGAGTTCCCTCAGTTACTCACGGTTCCCATCATCAGAACTTGATTTTGAAAAAAATGGGACCAATCTGGAACCATATCCTTTCAATTAAAAAAATAATTTTCCAAATCGGTTTGTAAACGACAGAGTTCTGAGGTAACAAAAATAAAAAAATAAAAAAAAAAACATACAACCGAATTGATAACCTCCTCCTTTTTTTTTGAAGTCGGTTAAAAAATATAATTTTTGAATCCAGTACCGGAAACACGCCGACAGCTCCTGAACAAACCCGAGCGGGTGTGACGTCATAATGTTAAAGCTATTTAATAACAGTACAGCGTCAACGGCTATTACACTTGACTAGACAATAATATTGAAAATTTATTGCTAAAAAACGACTCTGAACAACGCTGAACGACACTGAACGACGACACTGAACGTCACTGAACGTCACATTCAGTGTCGTTCAGTGACGTTCAGTGTCGTTCAGTGACGTTCAGTGTCGTCGTTCAGTGTCATCCAGTGTCGTTCAGTGACGTTCAGTGTCGTCGTTCAGTGTCGTTCAGTGGCGTGCATTGTCGTTCAGTGACGTTCAGTGTCGTCGTTCAGTGTCGTTCAGCGTTGTTCAGAGTCGTTTTTTAGCAATAAATTTTCAATATTATTGTCTTGTCAAGTGTTAGCCGTACTGTTATTAAATAGCTTTAACATTATGACGTCACGACTATGGTGACCAATCATGGCGCGTTTATAGTCACGTGAAATTTCATCAATTTTTAATTGTTTATACTTAATTGTTTTTTTTTTCTTTTTTTAGTTTTTAGTTTTAAATATCAATATTATTACTAATAAAGTTTTAAAATATATAAAAAAAGAAATAAAACATTTTTTTTTCAAATACCTAATTACCTGAATATAGAAATATTTGTACAGTTTTATGCGGCGTTCAAAGATAGAGAAAAAGATCATAGTCTGTGCATAGAGAATAAAAAAATCATAAACGTCAGTGACGGTGTTGCAAGCGGAGCATATTAAACTCCCGAACACCTACAAACATACATACATACATTTCGTTTCAAATGAACTTGTAAACGATTACAAGTTTGTTTATGCCTCAATAACTACATAGCGCCTACATTGTCATTGTGGCGCGGCCGCAAAAACAAGTTTGTCAAATATACGGAGGGAGTGTTTTACGACCGCTTAATAAAGTTGTAATCATTTTCAAGTTTATTTGAAATGGAGTATACCTACATAGCCCGTCTTTATGAACTTTGCCTTTGACTTGGTTTGAGAGTATCTATCTTGTGAATTTTATGGCAACCCGTCCCTTCTAAAGGGCAGGACTTTGTTCAGTAGTGGACACTTTTCAGCTGCTGATAATGTGTTTCTACCTCATAATAAACTTAAAAACCAAACATACATACATAAAAATTAAATATTACTCTACATTCTGACATATTTTTAACCGACTTCAAAAAAGGAGGAGGTTCTCAATTCGTCTGCATATATATATATTTTTTTTATGTATGTTCGCGCATAACTCTGGCAATTATTAACCGATTTGAAAAAATCTTTCTTCCATCCATTCTTCAATCCATTGATTGGGTCCCATAAAAAAATTATTGCTTAGTAATAAGTAGTTCCTAACAAAAAAAGAATGGTGACTGCGCACTGAGAGCTGCAAGAAAGCCTATATAGATGACGTTTTAGTCGCTTTTTAAGGACAAAAATGGTCATAACTCTGGCAAATATTTACCAATTTCAATGATTCTTTTTTTATTCGAAAGAAGAAACCACTGTATTGAATCTGTATGAATTTTATTACAACCGGATAAGAACTTCCTGGAGGACCATGAACGATGTGGAGCAATTTATCTGGTAAAAACCATAAAACTGATGTGCTCCATTACATTGCTCTGACAATTATGAACCGATTTCGATGATTCTTTTTTTATTCGAGAGAGTAAACTACTATGATGATTCCATGCAAATTTTATTACGACCGGATATTTTTTTCTGAAGAAACATGAATTATGTAAAACTATGTAGACGATAATGTGATCATAACCTACCTAGATAATTTTTCGGTTTTCGATGGTTCAATCTTTATATATGAAAATATCACTAAAAAGTTTAAAATAAAATCTTTTTTAAAAAAAATTGAACCGACTTCAATATCACTGAAAAGTATAAAATAATTTTAATATTATTGAAGTTGGTGCCAAATATACACAGCCGGTAAGCTAACACCAACTTCAATAATATTTAAATTATTTTATACTTTTCAGTGATATTGAAGTCGGTTCAAATTTTTTTTTAAAAAGAGTTTATTTGAAATTTGTATTATATTACTAAATAATGACACTGTATTATGATATTGACATATGAACTTGATTTATTAAATTAAAAAATTGTTAACTTCACCATTATATTCACATGCCTATTATAGGCTAAATGGAATGGACATAAATTTGTATACATGTACTAGATCTAATTTTGTACTCCATTTAATATGAATAAATATATTTGTATTTGTATTTTGTATTTGAACTTATAATCGTTCTCAAGTTTATTTGAAATGTTTGTGGAATGGTTACCGCTTAAATCATAGCCCAAACTGTCCCAAAAAGCGGAAATAGGCATTGCCTAGTTTAAGATCAAATGGCTGTGTATAGAACCTGTGGCGACTCGACACAAGATGACGCCACATGTGGCAGCGTTGCGATGATGCGAACCACACACTACATACTACAAGATAGATGGCGCCACCGATTTCTGAATCGTGCTAGCGAAGTTTCATCAACTCGGAGAATATATACAACATCCCGACAACAACAGTCGGGGGCTTCAGCCCTGGCCAAGCATCACACCTCGCTCGCGAGGAGGATCCTCCCTTTAGTAACATCGCTAAAAACCTTTTAATGCTAAAGTGGAGAGGCGATAAACATTACTTACGCTAAGCATAAGCATCGGATCAGTGTGGATCAGCTTCACCATACAAAGTAACAGATGTCTGTACGCCGGCATTTCTTCTGACTTATTGAATTTGGACTGCACCTCCTTTGATTTGAGCGACAGCGAAATCATTCTTAGTGGTGTGTGGACTACGTAGCCCTGGTGGTGAAGAGATTGCAAGCTTAGAATCAATGTTATTATTGCATTATATAATGGATCGTATATAATACCGAGAGGGGGGGAAGGATGAGACAGATACGGAGAAAAGGGAAAAGAAGACGGGCACAAGGTAATCGAACAGAAGAGATGGGATAAAGAAGAAAAAAAGAAAGGAGGAAGATGATATAAAGAAGCGGGGGAGAAGCAATCCCTAAACATCTTATGTTAGCTAAATCTAAAGCAATCTGAGTCCAATTTTTATCAAAAAGAAAATGAGGCACATAAAAATGTTACAAAAATTAAATTATTAATTAAATTTTAATAGGATGACGTAATTTTATTAAAAACCTCCAGCCCCGGTATCACAACCACCAACATAGGAAATATTATTCCTTATCTGCAACAAGTTGTGAACGAAGAAATAAAATACATCTATTGCAACCCGTTGTTTATGGAGAAGGAGGTTTTTGTTCTTGGTTGCGAAATTCTGTTGGTTAAAAAGTTTATACCTGTGTGGCCTTATTTGAAGTGTCCGTGAACATGGCTCTTAGTTCCGCAGCCCGAGGGTACAGCAGTTCTATCTGAGGCCACCACGGAAGTCTCGGTTGTTTTATTATCCTGTGCCAACCAATTAAATACGAGAGCTAGTTAAAGGTTCCCAGCAAACCAATATTTTTTTACCCGACTACGGAACGGAGGGAGGGTTATGATTTGAACAAGAATGTATGTATGTATGTATGTAAGTATGTATGTTCATCTGTTCCCGCATATCTTCTAATCTACTTAATATAATTTGACAAGTAGGGTGTCGTTAGAAGCGTCTTGATTGTCCGCTGGTTATAGGCTATATAATTCACATTATTAGACTGCGATTTTATCCGTAGTCGGGTTTTAGTTTTTAAAACTTATTATTATAATCTTCCTGCGACACGTTTGCCAATCTCAGAGTAATTAGAATGGAGCTAGTATCGCGTCGATTCCCCGAACAAATTTTTCGTGGCACTTTTGCGGGGTGCGGGAGGCGAAGTAAACACACACAGATACAATTTCACGCATACCCACACCATAATAAACTCGCAACACATTCAAAAAGATAACGCACACAAATAAAGAATGACCTGAACATATGAACAAAATTTGGCAGAGGGGTTAGCGCATCATGATCTCACCAGTGGTATCTCCTCTAAGTTGCCAATAGACAACTGAACTGCACTGCCGCTCGTCACACAACCACCAACAGGGTTATCATGATGTACAAATCTTGACAGACAAGTGTGAGTATGACGTCACTATGACATAATATTTCAAATTGTATGCAGAAATGACGTTTTGATGTTGAAAACTATATCATACTCCTCACCGATCTGTCAAGATTGCAAGTCGTGCTAGGCCTGCAAAATTCCATTGAGTATGGCGGCGACTCCGAGGACTCGGCGGGGTTGCGACCCCCATCCCCGTGAGCACCGTGACTGGTTCCCCCTCTCATGTGCCGATGCGACAGCCGCGGGGGTTTTAGTGGGTAAGAATCCCACATACCCCGGTCGAGTCCCACAGCTCCCGGGGATCTTTCGAAGATTTCCCCCGCGTCAAAAAAAAATAAAAAAAAAGACTGCAAAATATCATTCTAAAAACAAAAATGTGTGACGTCATACTCACACTAATCTGTCAAGTCTCGTACTAAGCCTGCAGAAGAATCACTAGCGCGTTGCCGACCCTTAAGACATTAGTTATTAAGTCTCTTGTGTCCGGTAATTTCACCAGCTACAGTACCCTTCACACCGGAACACAATATACAATACAATAAAGATACTGGAGCTCGTGCCGTAAACGGGTAGTTCCTAATCACCGTAGTATAGCGCAATTGAGTGAAGGACACGAATGTTATATTTTTATTACTACCGGCGAAGTTTAGGATTACATTTTGATATTTGTACATTTTATTTATTATTTTTTTTTTTTTAAATTAGATCTGTATAATCCTTAATCTGGCATTGAACAGCAAGCCACCTAGGGCGTTAACTGAAAATCAGCGCTGCATTTACATGCAGCATTTAGCTGAGCTGTTGCCTTTTAAAGACACATTTACACACCCACACCGAGATTGCTTGTCGTGAAAGTAATTTATTAATTAAATGTTGTTATTGTCTTTGTGTGCTCTATGTAGAATAATGAAGTGTAATTTGTGTATGTTGATATGTAGTTTTCTTGTGTTTGTTGTAAAAATAGTATTTGGCATAATAAATTATTTGTATTTAAGTTAAACTTACCTAAATTAAGCTCTACTGTATTTAGTTGTCTTGTGTGTGTGTTATTAGTGTATTTAATAAATGTATTTTCTTCTTCTTCTTCTTGAACACAGCAATGTTTACACACTGCTGCTTGGCGGCAGAATATCTGACACTGCGGTGGTACCTACCTGGACGGTATTTTACACCAGGAACTTTTCACCTTGATTCTAAAACCATGACTACAGGCGGGTCGCTTACTATAAAGAAAAGATCTTGCCTTTCTAGTCTACTAAGTTGTTTGTATTCAACAAAACGAATGATCTGATGCTCAAAGGTGTAGTATTAAAAGACTAATAAATGTATTAGATAGATAGACAATTCTTTATTGCGAACATTGAAAAACAGATACTAAAATAAAAGGTACAAATTAATAAGACATGCAACATTGCGCGGCCTTATCGCTAAAAGCTATCTAATCCAGACAACCGTTATTTTTTTTTTAAGAATTATGGACGATCTCATAAAATTTTATACCTATTAGACTGGGATGTGTCATATTAACCAATATCTGTGTTGTTGACAAGCGTCTACGCGGGAATCATCTAAATTCAAACTATCTCCAATCACTAGTGTTGCGCGTACTCGCTAGAGGGAGACTGTAATTAGGGTTGCCACCTTTTTTTTGAGCAGATAAAGTACATTGGTTATTATAGGTAAGAAAAAAAAGTACATAGTAGCAAAATAAAGTACAATTTATTTTCCTTTATTATTATGTTTAGAACCTTATTTTTAATTGCTATATGCAGTTAGATTCAAATTAGTATCTCTACTAAACAATTACACAGCATCTTTACAGTCTATATTTAAATTAAGGTAAATATAAGTAATTAATTATTTTATCATATTCAGAGACCCTTGTTTCTTTCGTTTCGTTTACTTTACTATATGATAAATCTATATAACTTTAAATACTATCCAAAATCCCAAAGAAATCAAATCATGCTAAATAAAGTATATTCGTGAACTTTATTGTTCTTATAAAGTATAGAGTACGATTACCTGAAATAACGTACAATACTTTATTATCAAGTACGGGTGGCAACCCTAACTGTAATATCGACACTTTTGTAACCATTCAATGTATCGCCTAGTAGAAGTTACTATGATTTTAGTATATCCTATAAATGTATATGTTTTAGTTTAGTTTTTGGCGGGCTTGTTGGTCTAGTGGTTAGACACCCGGGCCGCTGACCAATAGGTCGTGTGTTCGATTCCCACCAATTGTCTGGGTGTTGTATCTATATAAGTATGTATTTACAAAAAAAAGTCGTATAAGTATTAGTATCAGTTGCCTGGTTTCCATAGTACAGGATCTGCCTAGTTAGATAGTGTGTAGATTGTCTTAGAATATTATTATTTATTATTAACTGCATTTAACAGTTAAAAGACTTACCTCAATAAAGAATTCACGATGACGAAATGGTATGCGATGTGCGTGTTCAAGTTGAGGCACACTTTCAGGGCGTCGTTGTTGTGCGGCATTATGCGGAACAACGACACGAAGCAGTCCGTCATCAAGTCCAATTCGGAGTATCCGGAGATCAGGTTGCCGCGGATGTACGACTTCGACGGATTGAACAGGAGTGACTGGAAGGGGTGATAAGTTAACACTGCGTGGGCTTGAACTGCAGTACTCTTGCAAGCTTATAGTTTAAGATATATTTATTGTAAATTTGTTTAAAGAAAATCTTATATAATTGAAAAAAGACAAGCCCGCTGAGTTTCTTGCCGGATCTTCTCAGTGAAGGCCGCGTTACGATCCGGTGGTAGTTGTAAAAAATGACAATATGTAAGAGCCCCCGTGAGGCCTATGCATAATAAAGAATTTTGATTTGAATTTGAATTTTTTGTGTATCGATTAATTATTTGTCAGTATTAGATTAAGCTCTCAACGGCCGATGGGTCCGATCTGCACCATGATAACACGCGAATGGCATAAGCGCGATCACGCATCGACCGCTGACGGATTAAGCGTGACGAGTAAAAATATGGTCGCACGCCCTCTTGGGGAGCACGGCACTTTGGGGGAGTACGTCCCCTTGGGGGGAGGGGTTGGAGAGAGATGAGACGATTGACGGTTTGAAAAGAAAAATCCATAACCTTATTTAAAAAATATAATAACCTATACAGTACAGGCTCTGCCTAGCTGGGGATGAGATGATCGTGTATGGATTGTCCCAGAATATTATTATTATTAAAACATTTATTATTATCTTTTACGTTTTCAAATATACTGGATGTGGTTCTGCATTCTTGCCATATTTACGGAGGTTATAATACCTTTTAAAGAACATAAATCAATCATTAAATGATAGACTTAAAATTATGAATTATTTTTTATGTTTGGTACGAAAAGAAATCCCGTGTACAACCGTCACTATAAAATAACCCCGTCTGGCACCGCTCTTCGCGCAAAGTAGGTAAACAAGAGTACGCGCGGAAATGCCAACCTTGGGCCCTATTCTGAGCACTCAAGAGCTCTTATTCTGGTTGAAAGTTAATCATGAATTATCTTTTACTTAGCCACTGAATTATTAATCTATTTTTAATGAATTAACATAATCCTTAACTGTTAGGTCTACAAATATGGCAAAAATGCAAAACCACACCCTGTATATATACTGGGTGTCCCGGAAAGGGTACATCAAGCCAGCAGTTATGTATAGTACATATTGATAGTAAAGATCCCGAAAAAAATATCAAAAACGGCAAAAAATGATTTTTTAATTACGGATAAAAATTATATAAATGATCTTAAAACTGTTTCTAAGCAACCCTGTGTCATCATGCCTACTCCTATGGAGCCACTGTTTTTTATTGATTGCGTACCTGCCTTGATTAATAAGAAATTCATCCAGTTTCGATTAAATAACGAACAAAATATTGAGTTCACTGCACTAAGACTGTTGACTTTGAACCAAGTTGTTGACTTTTTTCATAATTTTATTTCACAAATTGATTGCTAGTGGGTTACACATTGCGTCATTACCGTCTTGATACCCCCTTTCTGGGACACGACGTATAAAAAAAAAATGTGCGTGCGTGGAGTCCCTCCGCGCGGAAGAAGTGAAACTTCATTCTCGCTCAGTCGATCGGTCGGTCGGTCCCTCACTAACTCACACACACACACACACACACTAACTCAACTCAACTCAACTGAACTCAACTCAACTCAACTGAACTCAACTCAACTCAACTGAACTCAACTGAACTCAACTGAACTCAACTCAACTAAACTGAACTCAACTCAACTCAAACCCACTGAAACTCACTGAAACCCACTGAAACCCACTGAACCCCCACTGAAACCCACTGAAACCCACTGAAACCCACTGAAAACCCACTGAAACCCACTGAACCCCCACTGAAACCCACTGAAACCCACTGAAACCCACTGAACCCCACTGAACCCCACTGAACCCCACTGAAAACCCACTGAAACCCACTGAAACCCACTCACTCAGTGACGGCGTCACATGAGCGCTTTCATAACCTTAACAAATTTACGCCTATCGCCTATCGGTTAACACCTATCACTTAACGCCTATCACCTTCATTTAACGCTTAACGCGTTATGTGATAACATTTTTGGAAGTCGCATAACCTCTGCAATGTCCCGGCCATTTTGAAGTACTCCGCGCCGGCGTTTATGTTAGTCTCAAGTGTCATGCGCGATAACGGCGCACGTCATTGAAATGACGATATCTCAAGTTGTTTGTATTAGAGTACTATACGATACATACATCGTTAGAATCGTTATGAATTAAGCTAATAGGATATGTATGAATGAGTACGCATTTATCTTATAGGGTACTGTTAATTCCGAGATTTTTTTTATACTTTTATTTTATTTTATTTTTTTCTAGGTTTGTGAAAAAAGTTATAATAAATATAAATTAAAAACATTCTTAGTAAAAGTATTTGTTTTATTTGCAAATAGATATATTATTTTACACATATTAGTTAAAAAAACACACCTCCCCATACATTTTTCCACGGCGATTAACTACTGAGTGACGAAGCGCGCCAAAATGTTTAAAGTCATTGTCTAATGGTGAGGTTTTGCATATTTCCTTTAAAATTGTTTTTGTAAGCTTGGTGCATTTGTGCGTTTTTACAAGACAATGATTTATTGCCACTATTGACAGGTTTTGAAGCGAGATTTTTCTCGATTGAAAAAAAATGACTAATAAGAATTCAAATGTTCGATGTTCAGTGAGTCTATTTTTATGACAAGTGACATTATATGTCATCCTTATCTAATAACGAACTCCTTGTGAAAGTTAGAACAGTACAGATACACTGTTTAGAGGTAAAATTGTTTATTAAAATAGCGCGGTAAAACGCGACCGCGAGGTGGTCGCGGACAGATGCGCAATAAAATACCGCGACCGCGAGGTGGTCGCGGGACATGGCAGGGGATAAGAAGTTTCACTTCAATAAATACATTTAAAAATATAAAAAACACCATCCAACCGGCTGCGGGAACAGGGTCCTAGCAGACGGTGGTTAAGGCTCCAGAGAGAGGAACTTCCTCACAATGCGAGCCGTCTCCAGGAGCACTGCCTTCTGCATCTGGCCCTTGATCCAGCCGTCTAACGCGAGCCTCTTGAGGTGTTTATCGAGGCTCTTGGCCATTAGGCCATGGGCGGATACGACTATAGGTACAATGATTGCCTTATCAATGTCCCACATGTCGACAACCTCATGCGCGAGATCAAGATAACTTATTAACAATTATTGTTTAACAAGAGCGAGAGGGAAAATGCAATATGAAGGAGTACCTTAAGATCGTTGATGACGGATTTGACGAGAACGAAGGTGACGTTGCCGGAGTCAGCTATGTTAAGGTAAGTGGAAGCCTTGCAGAGCTTCACACACGTCACCACGGCCGCCTCCGTCATCTGCTTCGAATTATTCTGAGGACCTGGTGAAATACCATCGATATAATATGTAAACTACATTAGGTGTTACGGTCTGAAGTGGCACACTGAAATAGCGCCCATGTGTCGCTATTTCGTTTCAAGCCACAGGCTGACAAAATTATTTTTGCCGATAGGAGTGTCGCTACTGTCTATATGAAACTGTCAAACTACACGTCATTATCATAATAAAAACGTTAGTTCACGTTTCCGCCACCAGCACAGATAAGTTGACGACCTCCGCGATCACATTTTTATATCATTTATTTAGTGAATGTTTATCTAGTTTATATATTATATCGATGCTTAGAGGAGATACCTTGATGCGCTAACCCCTCTGCCAAATTTTGTTCATATGGTCAGGTCATTCTTTATTTGTGTGCGTATCTTTTTGAATGTGTTGCGAGTTTATTATAGTGTGGGTATGCGTGAAATTGTATCTGTGTGTGTTTACTTCGCCTCCCGCACCCCGCAAAAGTGCCACGAAAAATTTGTTCGGGGAATCGACGCGATACTAGCTCCACTCTAATTACTCTGAGTATCGATGTGAAATACTAAACGTGAACCCGCGACTAGGTGGTAGGTTTTTAGGGATGCGACGGCGGCGGTGCTAAAGGGAGGATCCTCCGACCGAGCGAGGTGTGATGCTCGGTCAGAGCCGAAGCCCCCGACTGTTTTTTTTTTCCCAGGGACTTTACCATTCCTCGTTGCTGCTTTCCATCAGGTGGGATCAGTCAAATATTGGCTTATATGGAGTAAAAAAAAAAACAACGGGCAGAAGTGAAAGCTTGAATATTAACGTTGTGCATTTTTTATATTTTGGAATGGTTAGGGAATCATTTTTGCACAAATTGCTTTAATTATCAGTATAAAAGTACTATCATTTATGTGGTTAAATACAATATTCATATGCGCTATCGTACACAAACATGACAATTTATATTACATTAAAAATGTAACACTTCAGAACTATTACAATTATTTAACATTAACTACATAGACGGTCGAGCCATCAGCAGTCACCATCCATGGATGCGCGAGGCACGCTGTAACACAAACACATACGAACATTGGCTGCGCCGTCTTACGAATTTTCTGACGCGAATTTAACATTTTTTACCCATCACAAAACAGTGTACAACGCCGCTAAAGAAGTTTTCACTTCAAAAACTTACTGAGTCCCCGTTTCACTGAGTCAATGAAATGTTTCTTTTTTGTGTGTCGCGGACTGCAAGGTGCTCCGCTGTCCGCATTTACAATCTCTTCTAAAACTTTCTGTAAGACAACAAATTATAAAGATCAAGTTAGATAACTACTGGAAGTTTATTAGCAGTCGAAGGACATCCACTGCTGCACAAAGGCCTCCCCCTTAGAAGGGAGGTGTGACCACAATCACCCACGCGTGACAGGCGCCATGGGGATCACAGTAGAAGTGGTAGTTAAACCAATAGAAAGACGGTGTTGCCCGTCTTCTTGTTTTCCCTTACGGCCACCCAACGGGAGGAGAGGGGAGGGTGCTATTTTCACCTGGACACCATTACTTTAATAAATATTTCATTCGCAAACATCGATATACTATACCAACTAGATTAGCTGTCACGACCCGAAAAGTGGTCACGAAAATAGAGCTACGGAGACGGCTGTCGCTCTATTTCAAATTAGTACGAGCCGACAACAGGATGTATCGAAATTCCTTATTGCGCGTTTATAAACTGTCCAAATAATATAATACTTATCGTAATACTAAAATTGCAGATGGAGATTTTTTTTTTCGTTTCGTGTTCTTATTACTACTAGTTTAAATAATAAATATAAGTAAGATATCATTATAATACGAAATAAAAATTATTTATTTGATATTTTCTCCGCTAGTAGTTCGCAACTGCCATGCCGAGACTGACAAAATTAATGTTGCCGATAGGCGTGTCGCCACTGTCTATACGAAACTGTTAAACTACACGTCATTACCATAATAAAAAAGTTAGTTCTCATTTTTGCCACCAACCAGCACGGATAAGTTTGTAAGTCAGTACACACACAATGGAAACACACCTGTTTTGAACCTTATTTTATAGTGGTTAAGATTTTCTTTTAAATGAGTACATTTTTGTTTAAGTCAAAACAACTACTTTTTTCCGTATAGTTTTGGCGATTTTATTGATTTTTCTTTGTCTCCGATGTAAAGGTACATGTTGGTTTATGTGCCAACATTACTGCATACAAAATTAGACTTTATTACTACATGTGAAGGCTTCTATTAGTCCGACGTTCCGAATTATTTAAAACTATTTTCTACAATTTCTAGCTACGTGTATAGTTGTGTAAGTATATGTAACCGCGACCACATTTTCGATGTCATTTTGTTCGTGACAGCTAATCTAGTTGGTATAGTATATCGATGTTCGCAAACCTTTATTAGGTAATTGTAGATTTGCCTTAAGTCGGGATCCTTCGAAATGTCCCTGGGGCCCAGTGCGGCGGGGGGGGTTTGGTCAACTGGGGTATGCGGGATTCTTGACCACTAAGACCCCTGCGGCCTAGAGACGGGCCTAGAGGGAGGCCTTTGTTCAGCAGAGGACGGTTTTTGGCTGCGGATGATGATGATGACCTCTGTGGCTGTCGTATCGGCACATGAGAAGGCCCGGGTTCTGCAGTGGTATGTGCCCCTCAGTGTCTTGCTTTGAATTCCCGAGGGGTGCATTATTATTTTCGCGGGGGAAACCCTCAAAAGGTCCCCCGGGAGCTGTGGGGCTTGATCGAGATATGCGACAGCCGCGGGGGGTTTAGTTGGTAAAAATCCCACTCACTAACACCCCCGCGGCTATCGCATCGGCACATGAGAGGTGACCCCAGGGCTCTCCGGTGGTATCTGCACCAGGGGCCCCCTCAGTGCCTTGCCTTTGAGCCCGTCACCGGGGGGCGCATTGTAGCACACGGTAACAAGTCACGGTGCTCACAGGGACGGGGGTCGCCACCCCGCCGCCGTTCACC
The DNA here is from genome assembly GCA_911728495.1 of Furcula furcula. Classification (NCBI taxonomy): domain Eukaryota; kingdom Metazoa; phylum Arthropoda; class Insecta; order Lepidoptera; family Notodontidae; genus Furcula; species Furcula furcula. Next base: position 5,420,829 of record OU452270.1, read on the forward strand.
ATCCAGTGAACACACTAGGTCAGCCGTACTCAACCTTTTTTAACCCTGGGCCACATAGTCTCTTCTGCTTTACTCTGCGGGCCGCAATAATCTAGCCTAAATTGTATGTTTAATTATAACTACCCTAAGTATATTAAATTGCAATAAATCGCATATGTGAAATAGAGCATTTATTTAATAAACTATTTTAAATAAAATAAAAACCGACTTCAAAGTAAATTATCTAAAAAGCATAAAATAACGAAAATATTATTGAAGTTGGTGTTAGCGTACCTGCTGTGTATATTCTGCACCAACTTCAATAATATTTTCGTTATTTTATGCTTTTTAGATAATTTACTTTGAAGTCGGTTTTTATTTTTTTTAAAATAGTTTATTTAACACTTTTTAGTGACTTATTTTACCAAGATAGGTATCAGCACTATCACGCAACTCGAACGTCTACATTACAGTAACTTACTGAAAACATAAAAAGTTTATATCTCTTAAACTACTGGACCGATTTTGATGAAACTTGTACTCTACCCTAAGTTGAAAAATACTCTAACTATTGCAAAAAGAATTTTCGAAATCGGACTTGTAGTTTCTGAGAAATCCGCGGACAAACCTACATACATACATACATACATACATACATACATACATACATACATACATACATACACTCGTGAAATTTGGTAAATTTGTTTAGAAGCCCACATAGACTAACATATATGAATATTACGCATTTCTATTAATATTACATACATACGCGTCGAATACAGAACCTCCTTTTTTGAAGTCGGTTAAAAATTAAGGGATTTTTCACTAATTGAAGACATTTCTTTACTTAAATTCTGTTTGCGCGCTATTTTATGAGAGTAAGCGAGTGAAATGAACATTTATTCATTCGAACCTTATTCGAACGACGATTTTTTGCATTACTTTTTTACACATATCAATAAATTACTACTGTTAATATAAAAATACTGTACTAGACTTCGGGGCGCATAGAAAAGGCTAGCGGGCCGCAGGTTGAGTATGGCTGCACTAGATTGGATAAAAAATCACTTACAGGGTTAAGCACCAGCAGCATTATCTGTAGAGGCCACATGGCGACTCGCGACTTCTTGTTGTCAGAGAAACTGTCTTGCAATATATCAAATAATGTGTCACAGCATTTACTTAGTTCATCGTTAGGCCGACATTGGACTTCTGCGAATTCCTGCGAAATAAATTTAAATGCTGAGAATGTATCTTCATGCTATTTGCAAAACGTTGATCACTCAAAACACTCAACAGACTATCTTTTTTGCCCGACTGCATCGGAAGGAGAGCTGTTTTTACCCGACTACGGATCGGAGGGAGGGTTATGATTTTAACAAGAACTAGCTGACTCACGCAGCTCCGCCCGCGCTATGTTTACGTTAGCTAAACTTTCAATAATACCTATACATTCGCATAGAATACAAAACCTCCTTTTTTAAAGTCGGTTAAAAACTGGGACCCACTTTTTATGTACTTGCTCTCCGAAGCACGGACCCGTTTAGTTCAAATGGCGTTAAACGGTCACCCATCTAGTGACATTATTATTTAGTGACATTACCTAACATCGCTTAACCCGATCGATTACAAAACCTTGATAACAACTCTCTATGAGTGTTCCCTTACTAATATTTATTATAATTATGAAGAAAAATTGATAAAATCGGACCAAGCGTATAACCAAGTACCCATTTTGACTTAAATCCCCTCTCCCAAAAGAACCGTGCTAGATTACAGGATCAAAAGTATCCTATGTCCTACCTCGTAGTAAGATCTCAAATCATGCCAAGTTTCATTTAAATCTATTCGGTAGTTTCGGCGTGTTACAGTTTTATTATAAGTATAGATAGATGTATGTATGTAATGTATGAATGTATGTATGTAGTCGCTGTTACAGCTAACAGTTCAGTGGGCTAGCGCTTGCCTTGGAAACAAGGTGCGCAGGTTCGAACCCCGGCTCGCACCTCTGATTTAGTTAATTAATCACGTGTGAATCGTCTTTGTGCGATTGTTACTAGCTTTCGGTGAAGGAAAACATCGTGAGGAAACCTGCATGTCTGAGAAAGCCTAACTAGCTTTCGAATGACGTGTGAAGTCCGCCAACCCGCACTTGGCCAGCGTGGTGGACTATGGCCTAAGCCCCTTCATCTTGAGGGGAGGCCCGTGCCCAGCAGTGGGACATAAACAAAGGCTGGTATTATCTATACTTATAATAAAACTGTAACAGGTCCAATTCTGTACATTGAAGATATTTTGAAAATTATATTTGGAGGGCATTCTATAACCGATACTGAGGCCGAAAATGTTTTTTTTTGTCTGTCTGTCTGTATCACGGCTGCGCATCACGCCGAAACTACTGAATGGATTCAAATGAAACTTGGCATGATTTGAGATCTTACTACGAGGTAGGACATAGGATACTTTTTATCCCGTAATCTAGCACGGTTCTTTTGGGAGAGGGGATTAAAGTCAAAATGGGTACTTGGTTATACGCTTGGTCCGATTTTATCACTTTTTCTTTATAATTATAATAAATATTTGTAAGGGAACACTCATAGACAGTTGTTGTGTGTGTTTGGAAATTGATCAGGTTAAGCAACGTTAGGTAAGGTCATTAAATAGATGGGTGACCGTTTAACGCCATTTGAACTAAACGTCTCCGTGCTTCGGAGGGCAAGTACAAAGTGGTTCCAAGTTTTTAACCGACTTTAAAAAAGGAGGTTTTGTATTCTATGCGAATGTATATTATTGAAAGTTTAGTAAACGTAAACACAGCGCGAGCGGAGCTGCGTGGGTCAGCTAGTTATTATTATATATGTATGTAACATAATTTGACAAGTAGGGTGTCGTAGAAGCGTCTTGATTGTCCGCTGGTTACAGGCTATATAATATCACATTATTAGACTGCGATTTTATCCGTAGTCGGATTTTAGTTTTTAAAACTTATTACTTGTTCGAGAGTATGTATGTATGCATGTGTGTAAGGATGTCAATATGTAAGCATGTACGTATGTATACCTACGCGTTTCAACTAAGAATGTGGCCGCCATCTTGCCATTTCAAATATACAATTACTGAAAATGATGTTTTAGCAAAATAAGACATTACAATAAATAATCAAAACCGGGGCGAATTTTTCATCTTGTGTTTAGTCTGCTGGCGGTACAAAAATCGTATAAAACGAGTGAAGTTCCGCAGTCGTCATCATAGCGGACACATTCTTAGTTGAAACGCATAGTACGTAAGTATGTAAGTACGTATGAACGTAAGAGTGTAAGTATTTACGTACGTAGGTATGTAAATATGTAGGTATGTAAGTTTGTTGGTATGTAAGTATGTCTATTTCTTTGGCACGGCCTACAGTCTAATCGGCTTGATGAATTTTGACTTAAATGTCGTTACATTCTTCTTAGTTGTGGGAGAGACATAGGTTATGCATTTATCATCGATATAATATTTGGTGTCACGGTTCAAAAAGTGGTAGCGAGATATAGCGCCCTTGTGTCGCTATTTCTTTACAAGCCACATCCTGACAAATTTATTTTTGCCGATAGGAGTGTCGCTACTGTCTATATGAAACTGTCAAACTACAAGTCATTATCATTATAAATTCGTTAGTTCACGTTTCCGCCACCAGCACAGATAAGTTTGCAACCTCCGCGACCACATTTTAGATGTCGTTTTGTTCATGAATGTTTATCTAGTTTATATATTACATCGATGGCATTTATTAAAAAAAAATATGTGGCGGTCGTCATCCACAATTTTTTTTATTCCAAAAACTTTTGATATGTGTATCAAATGAAAGGTCTTGACGAGACAAGTTGAAATATACATACATATTTATTTGTAAATGTTTTAACCATGGATAATTATAATTTAATACCATTTCGTTTGTACGTAGTGTATTTTGTGTCTTTAAAATTGTTTATTGTATTCTTTTTAAAAGTACCTGTGGATATGTGTCCATCCAATTCCATATAGCTTTCTCCAATGAGGATACCAACACTATGTGCGCTGATTTCCTTAACAATTTAAATTTTTGTATTGACTCTGTAACAAATATCAATATAAAATATTTTAAAAAAAATTGTACCGACTTCAATAACACTAAAAAGTATAAAATAATTTAAATATTAAAGAAGTTGGTGTTAGCGTACCTGCTGTGTATATTTTGCACCAACTTCAATAATATTTAAATTATTTTATACTTTTTAGTGTTATTTAAGTCGGTTCAATGTTTTTTTTTAAATATTTTATTTTTTACTTTTTAGTAATATTTTCATACATAAAGATTGAACCATCGAAGACGGTAAAATTATCTAGGTAGGTTATGACATCATTATAATTTCACATTATCGTCTACATACTTTTACATAATTCATGTTTCTTCAGAAACTCAGAAACAATTTATCCGATCGTAATGAAATTTGCATGGAATCATCATAGTAGTTTACTCTCTCGAATAAAAAAATAATCATCGAAATCGGTTCATAATTGCCAGAGTTATGCGCGAACATACATAGAAAAAAAATATATACAGACGAATTGAGAACCTCCTCCTTTTTTGAAGTCGGTTAAAAACATAATTTAAACCCAGCATTATTGGTGGCTATAAATTGGGCCCGGTAACCACCGGAACGCACTTCAACCCAATTGGATCCATGGTGCATGCCCTAGCCTTTACTCTGTTGCTGACGTGTCGAAGAGGTCCTTGTTACGCCACGAGGCGAGAAGCACTGCGCATACACACTCTTATGTGGTGAAAGTGCCTTCAGTCCGGACTAAATGCTTTACTTCTATGTTTATAATAAAGACAGCTAAGGATTGGAACAGTTTGCCTTGTGAATAGGCTTTTAATAAGCTAGTTTATAATAATAATAATATCTTGGGACAATCCACACACGGTCATCCGATCCCAAACTAGGCAGAGCCTGTACTATGGAAACCAGACAACTGATACTAATACTTATATACTTTTTTTTTTTGTAAATACATACTTAAATAGATAAACTACACCCAGACACTTGGCGGGAATCGAACCCACGACCCATCGGTTAGCAGGCAGGGTGTCTGACCACTAGACCAACGGGCCCGTCGAGTTTGCTTTACCATCTTCGATTGCGTCGCCACTTTCCATCAGGTGGATCTGCAGTCAAGCACTAGCTTATCTTGAATTAAAAAAAAGACGATCACTACAGCTTGGAGCTGTACATAATCATCTGGTGTAGGATAGGCTACCCCCAGATGACTCAATCTACATCTTGCAAGAGCGTCGCAGTCTACCATAGACAGCTATTCTTGCAGCTTGATACTCGAAACATTATAAAGTCTATTGAACGACGGGCCTGTTGGCAGTGGCGTGCAGTCAATACAGGCAAGAAGACTTTGTCTACCCTACGACTTCTCCGAGTGTTAATAATATAGTAAAAAGTCTTAAACTTTTTTGCCTACCCTGTTAAAAAAAGTGTGTTCACGCCACTGCCTGTTGGTCTAGTGGTAAGACACACTGCCCGCTACCCAATAGGTTATGGGTTCTTGTGTTTGGATGTTTTTTTATACCACCAAGGTGGCCAGCAAGCGTGCGGCCCGCCTGATAGCAGTCACTGCAGCCTATAGACGCTAGCAACACCAGAAGAATCACTAGCGCCTTTATATTAAGTCTTTGTGTCCGGTAATTTCGTCAGCTACAGTGCCGTTTACGCCGGAACACAGCAATGTTTACACACTGCTGCTTGGCGGCAGAATATCTGACACTGCGGTGGTACCTACTTGGACGATTCCTTGCACACGGAACCTACCTAGTAGTATGTATTTACAAAAAGTATATAAGTATTAGTATCAGTTGTCTGGTTTCCATATTACAGGCCCTGTCTAGTTTTTTATGTGATCTATGTGATCAAATGACTGTGGTGACTAATTGTTATTTTGGTCTAATAATCTTACCTGTAAGCAGGCGTATAAGCCTCAATATATCAACATTAATGTGCTGTATCAGTTCTATGTCTGTGTAATCGGGATTTTCTTCTGAGCTGGACGATAGTTCCTGAAAAATTATAATAATTATTTTATTATATCGCATAATGTCTGACAGGCCCTATATATATTGTAACACGTTTACAAAATACCCCGTAAAAAGTAGATAAAAAAATATATTATTAGTTTCACTGATGTGCAAACACTATTTCAGTAAAATTAAAAAAGTAAACTACGCAGAATGTACTATGCGTTTCAACTAAGAATGTGGCCGCCATGATGATCGCGACTGCGGAACTTCACTCGTTTTTTTTTTTTACGATTTTTGTACCGGCAGCAGAGTAAACACAAAATGAAAAATTCGCCCCGGTTTTGATTATTTATCGTAAATGTAATGAATAAGTCATTACTATCTATTTTTGTTAAAACATCATTTTCAGTAATTATGTATTTGAAATGGCAAGATGGCGACCACATACTTAGTTGAAACGCATAATATCTACATTTCTACCTAATTCGCGGAACGACAAAAATTTTAAAAGACCTAACCTTAAGGTTGACAACATTTTTGGCTCTGATCATTAATTATATTTTTTACGGAGCATTTTGTAACACGTTATATACCTCCGTGCTCTCTTTGACTTCCATTTAACGTTGACTTTAATACAACGCGGTAAACTGACGCTCGAAGCCATACCACTCAAGAAGAGAGAGTGAACATTTACGATAATTAATATCTACTTCTTGCCCATGGGGGTGTCCGAGAGATGGATGGTTAACCCATCTCCTCCCGTTGGGTATCCGTAAGAGGCGACTAAGGGTAAACAAGAAGACGGGCAGCAGCGTCTTTCTATTGGATTACCTACCACCTATACTGCGATCCCGAAGACGCCTGCCAAGCGTGGGAATTAAGCCAACCCTTCAACCTCAATAACATTGTCAATAATATTGTGTAATAGTATTTTTGAAGTGAAACTTCTTATGCGACTTCCAAAAATGTTATCACATAACGCGTCAAACGTTAAATGAAGCACCTTAACGCGTTATCGCTTAACGCGTTATCGCTTAACGCGTTAAGTGATAGGTGTTAAACGATAAGCGATAGGCGTAAATTTGTTAAGGTTATGAAAGCGCTCATGTGACGCCGTCACTAAGTGAGTGGGTGAGTGGATAGTGAGTGGATAGTGAGTGAATAGTGAGTGGATAGTGAGTGGATAGTGAGTGGATAGTGAGTGGATAGTGAGTGGATAGTGAGTGGATAGTGAGTGAGTGAGTGAGTGAGTGAGTGAGTGAGTGAGTGAGTGAGTGACCGCCGACTCCGCCGACTCCGCCGACTCCGTTGACTTTGTTGACTTCGTTGACTTCGTTGCGCGGGGAGGTGGAATAGAAAGACACAGAGCGAGAATAAAGTTTCACTTCTTCCGCGCGGAGGGACTCCACGCACGCACATTTTTTCAATACGAAAAATATTATTGACAATATTATTGAGCGTGTGTGGCTAGCTTTCTAAGGGGCAAGGCTTTGGATGATATAGTAGACATAATGAAAGAAGATAACTACCTGAAGCCTGGCGCTAATCCTGTTAAAGACCGCGTTGAAGAAGTTCAAGCTGAGCGCGAAGAGCACTTTGCTAGATAGCTGTCGTAGCAGTGTATTGTTCACTGTATTCTCATTCCTCATATCTAGGAATAAGTATCATAATTGTAAGACATTCACAGCAGAACAAAATTACATTAACAGTTTTGGAACAAATAACAAAATTACTGGTGATGCGAAATGCCATCTTGCAGCTTTGGATTCAGTGGAGAGGCGTACTATGAGGCTTAAGCCGGGTCTGCTGCACCAATTTTTGAATAGAATATTGTTCAGTAAAGATTGAACATTTCCCGTCCGCTGCGACTTGTTCAGTGAACAAAGATATTTAAACACCTCCTTCCGAGCGCATCCGATTTTTATAATTTAGTATCATTTTCATTTGAGGTAGCATTACAAATCATGTATCAACGAGATTAATAACAATATAAGCTCTGGGTTCCACGCCACATTTTATCCCATATCCAAACCACAAACTGAACGCGCGATAAACAATATTCCGGGAGAAACGTCATCCTCCGTTAAAATCGAACATAAAATGAACGAACCTCCCGCAGGCGAACGCGGGGGATGTTTTCCACAAGCTCCGGCAAAATGTTCGAGAGGTTTTGTTCGACAAAACACTCAAAGCACGCCCCTTATGTAATGTTTATGAACAATGCTCTGTTCAAAATATGGCGCAGCAGACGCGGCTTTATTGATGACGCAGGGTTCATCTTTAACATAATCAGCCCACATCACTCACAGACATAGGCCTCCTCCAACACACGCCAATGAGCCCGATCTTCGGGTCTCCTCATCCAATCACTACCAACTGTTTTCTGTAAATCGTCCCTCCACCTGGTCACAGGGCGTCCAACGCTACGTTTTCCGGTTCGTGGTCTCCACTCCAGAACCAGTCTTCCCCAACGATCGTCGGTGCTGCGGCAAATATGATCAGCCCATGACGCGGGGCCAATTTACAAAGCCTAGAGCACAGGCGCAAAGAAGCCAGCCTCTCAGTATTCTACAGGGTGCATCTTGGAGAGTTTGCGCAGGAATTGCATGACTTGATTCCACCATCCCCCTTTTATCATGGGACGACGAGACGCACTGCATCACTCAACCTTGCGTGGTAAACGTGCCTTCAGTCTGGACTAAGCAATTGGCTTCTTTATTTATAACTATCAGGCCCGCGCAGTTCCATCCGCGCTTTTTTTAATAGCATACATTTGCGTTGAATACATAACGTGCTTTTTTTGAAGTCGGTTATAAACTGGGACCCACTTATTACTTGCCCTCCGAAGCATGGAGACGCTTAATTCAAATGGCATTAAAGGGTCACCCATCTATGTAATGACCTCGCCTAACGTTACTTAACCTGATCGATTGCCAAACATTGATAACTACTGTCCATGAGTGTTTCCTTAGAATTATTTACTGTAATTAGAATGAAAAATTTATAAAATTGGGCCACGCGTATAACTAAGTAAGCCTTTTCACTTTCATCCCGTCTCCTAAGAGAACCGTCACAAAATATACTCTCTATATTTTGTGGAACCGTGCTGGATTACGGGAAAAAAGTATCCTATGTCCTACTTCGTAGTATTAACTCAAATCATACCAAGTTTCATTTGAATCGCTTCAGTAGTTTCGGCGTGATGCGTGGCCATGATACAGACAGACAATTTTTAAAAAAATTACAGTTTTGGTTTTAGTATAAGTTATAGAATGCCCTCCAAAAATAATTTTCAAAATATCTTAATTGTACAGAATTGGACCTGTTACAGTATTATAAGTTAAGATTAAGATAAGGACAAAAAATAAGTTATCTCACCAATAAACTGGCAAACTTCTCGGAGCAGTATCTTAACGTTCATAGCCTCATCATACTTTGCTATGTCTTTGGGCTGTGAGCTGAGACATATCTCCAGTGTGTCCAACACAATAACGAGACTGTCGTGGTATCCCTTCTCTAGTTCTGTCTGTGGGCGGACCCCTGTTGATATTGTGGGTTGGTACTGGAAATACAAGGTTTACTTTAAAATACGAATCAACAATATATTCTTTATAGAACCTTTTTTCTTGTCGGCGTGAAACCCTTTAAACAGTACCAGCCAGCTACGGAGACCCCCTCCCCCTCCCCCCGGACCTGGAGGGGTCAACGAGGTATGTTGGATTCTTTTCCACTAAAACCACCGCGGCTGTCGCATCGGCACATGAGGAGAGGAATCTAGCAGTGTCTTGCCTGTGAGCCCGCGGGTACCTGACATGGTGCTCACGGGGAAGGGGGTCGCAACCCCGCCGCCGTCCTCTTCGGACTCGCCGCCGTACACAATGGTCATCCTAGGGCCCACACCCCAAACGTCCAGCGACTCGGAAGGGCTGCGGTGCGACCAGGACGTTCCCACGTCTTAGGAAACACTTTCTATTATACTACAAATGCTTAAACATTCTGCCTTACCAGTTCATTGATACGCTGCAGTATTTTCGTGAGGCCTGCGATGACAAGGGAGAAACGATGCCTGCTGATCTGAATGAGGCATGCCTTACATTGTTCCTCGTTTATACGGGAGTGGAGATTCTGGGCACCGGTCTTGTAAGGCAACTGAAAACAAGACGTAAGTTACAAAGTTTACATCATTTCAATCTCATTTATCTTTAATTATAAATTTAAGACTTTGTATCACCACTGAATGACATCCGTGGAACACAGGGTCCAGATGAAAACCAGCGTTAGGCATACGCTTGACAATAAGCGGGTCTAAAATGGCCGCTTTGGTGAATCATACTATGAGTATGTTACGATTTAATTTTACTTCGTATGGTAGCATTAACACCAAATATGAAACTGCCAATAAATGAACTTAATTATGATTCACCTAAAATGTGTGACAATTTTTCAAAAACTAGTATAATTATTAAGTAACAACTTGAAATTCAAAACATGAATTGATTTTAGGTGAATTGCTAATGTGGCCTTTTTAGACCCGCAGGGACCCATTTGGACCTGCCTCTTTGTGGCGCATAGCACCTATTATGTAGTATTTTTTAATGTATGATTATTTCTCAGATTTTTTTTAATTTCTCTTGTTTGTTAAAATTGTGCTTCAATGTTTTGCGGTGTTCAAATAAATTGTTATTATATTCTTTCTATTGTATTCTACATGGTTACTGGTATAGCAAACTGTATAGAGAGTTCGAGAGGTTTTACGGACAGCTGTACACGTTGATACGGAAACCCATTGCCGAACAGCATTGTTATTTTCTAACGGCCGGTCCCAATACTCGACCGCCGATAGCAATCTCAGATAAAAAGTAACAATATGACACTTGACATTAATTTTCTTATCTCTAGTAAGCTTTAAGGTCTCGAAGCTAGAGCATAGTAAGGACAGATATTTCTATCTTTGTTTATTGAAAAGGAAATATGTAATAAAGCTATCGATGGTAACTATTTTAACTGATAGTAAGAGATAGATAGGATATTGGGACCGGCAGTTAGCCACACAACCTCGAGTTCGACGCTGCGGGCAGCGGCGAGTTGCCTTTTTAACCGACTTCAAAAAAGGAGGAGGTTCTCAATTCGTCTGTATATATATATTTTTTTTTATGTATGTTCGCGCATAACTGGCAATTATGAACCGATTTGAAAAAATCTTTCTTCCATCCATTCTTCAATCCATTGATTGGGTCCCATAAAAAATTATTGCTTAGCTATAAGTAGTTCCTGAAAAAACAAGAATGGTGACTGCGCACTGAGAGCTGCAAGAAAGCCTATATAGATGACTTTTTTGTCGCTTTTTAAGGACAAAAATGGTCATAACTCTGGCAAATATTTACCAATTTCAATGATTCTTTTTTTATTCGAAAGAAGAAACCACTGTATTGAATCTGTATTAATTTTATTACAACCGGATAAGAACTTCCTGGAGGACCATGAACGATGTGGAGGAATTTATCTGGTAAAAACCATAAAACTGATGTTCTCCATAACATTGCTCTGACAATTATGAACCGATTTCGATGATTCTTTTTTTATTCGAGAGAGTAAACTACTATGATGATTCCATGTAAATTTCATTACGATCGGATATTTTTTTCTGAAGAAACATGAATTATGTAAAACTATGTAGACGATAATGTGAGCTAACCTACCTAGATCATTTTACCGTCTTCGATGGTTCAATCTTTATGTATGAAAATATCACTAAAAAGTTTAAAATAAAATCTTTTTAAAAAAAAATTGAACCTACTTCAATATCACTGAAAAGTATAAAATAATTTAAATATTATTGAAGTTGGTGCCAAATATACACAGCCGGTAAGCTAACACCAACTTCAATAATGTTTAAATTATTTTATACTTTTCAGTGATATTGAAGTCGGTTCAATTTTTTTTTTAAAAGATTTTATTGTATACACTAACTTTTCTTACGCAGCACTACCGCCACGAGAACTAACGGTTTTCAGTGGAATTACTAAAGGTCTCTCGTTGGGTGTCGTAAGAGGCGACTAAGCGAGAGCAGGATGACGGGCAGCAGCGTCTTTCTTTTGGATTTATCTTCCACCTATACTGCGATCCCCAAGCCGCCTGCCAAGCGTGGGGATTATGGAAAACCCTCCCTTCTAAGAGCCTTTTGTCCAGCAGTGGACTTATTTAGGCAGCTGATGATGACGATAAATAGATTAACAGGCATTTACAACGTTGAGCCAGAATTCAATAGTGAATATGGAATTTAACAGCGTAATGTTCGACGTCGTATTCAAGGCTCGCTCGACTTCAAGCTCGCCGTCGAACACAGCGACGATAGTTTACGTTAGAGAATAGCCTGAATAGCACAACAGCTCAGAACACCAGAGCCAACCTACGACGCTACACTGAGGAGCCTCCCCAAATATATTTGAAATAACAACAATTGTTCCTTCAAATTGAGTTGACAACAGGAAAACACGAAACTCAAATTGGTTCGATTCCCAACTGGTGTGTGGGTGTTGTATATCTATTTAAGTAGTTTAAAAATATAAGTATTAGTATCAGTTGGTGACCCATAGTAAATACTGCCTAGTTTGGTATCAGATGACTGAGTGTGGATTGTTTCTGGAGGATAATATTATTTCTACATAAGAAGTTGTAGGTTCTAGGTGAAACTTCCCAGAGGCACTGCCCTGTGCCACCTACCGCGTCGCAGGTTGCAGATAGCGAAACGGCCTCCAGATATGGAGGCTAGCTGCTTTAGCAGTCGCGGACAATAGGGCGATCCACCTAGAGGGGTGCTGAGATATTCTCATGGCTGAGATATCTCTATAAAATAGCACCAAACCCAATGATAGTGGATGACAGTGGCGAGTATGAGCCGCCACTTTAATCTAAGCTCGGACCCGGGGGGACCCAACCTCGTAAGCCTTGGAGTGGCAATTGGTCTAGGAGATGCAAACTCCGAAATAAAATTGCACCTGCTGCCTTGTAGAGTGATGTTGGATCATCAAAGGCTAGGGTGTCATCCCAATATTCTGACGTGTTGTGCCTTGGGAAAGTACTGCACTATACTCCCAACTATCGTAAATGAAATGAGTGATCGAAATGAGAATGTTTTGCCATGCAATCCGGCTAGCACCCGGCGCTCACAGGTATCCGGGCCTGTGTGTGAGAGATTGGTTACCGAAGACTGTAGATAGGTGGATACCCAGGCCTCTTCATCAGTAAATGCTACTGGTCTTAAAGAAGGCAATAGAAAGCTAGTTCAGCAAGCCTTTCATCCTGGTCTATTTATGTCTAGGCCTAGGAGTGCATCACTTAGCTCCACAATAGATGTCAGCATCCCAATGCAGAATCAGCAAACAGACACCGATATCTGCATGGACAATGTCAATCCTCCTACTTGGCAAAGAGTGCCAACCTTGAGAAATGCCAAAAGGAAAAAAGTCTCTTCACCATCCCCTGAGAGAATAAGTACCACCAACACATTTAGTGGACTTCCTATTGATCAAAAAGAAGACAATTTACAACATAGTGAACCACACAAGAAAGACACAAAACCGCCGCCTATAATGCTTTATGGCGTGGAAGACATCAACAAGTTCACTGATCTTCTTAAAAGTGTTGTAAATACTGTTGATTTCTCCTATAAAAATATCAATCAAAACCAGCTACGGATCAATTGCGCTAATGTGGATGTGTATAAAAACATAATACGTATTGTCAGGGAAAAAGGTCTAATTGGACACACATTCAACAGAAAAGACAAACGACCGTATAGAATTGTGATTAGAAACCTTCATCCCACAACACCCATTAATGCAATAAAAGAAACACTGGAAGAGACTGGAAACATCGTAATTGGAGAAATAATAAACGCAAAGTATGGACCTGAAAAGAAACCAACATCTACCTTTTTCGCTACCTTACAACAAGATCCAAATAATAATACTGTAAAAAATATAAAATATATACACAATCAATCAGTCATTATAGAAGACCCGCGAAAACGAAATACAGTAGTTCAATGCCAAAGATGCCAGCAGTATGGTCACTCTAAAAATTACTGCATGAGGCCATATCGCTGTGTGAAATGTGCACAGGCACACAAAACATCAGAGTGCCCTAAAACCGATCGCAATACTCCAGCTAAATGTGCTCTATGTCTTGGGGCTCATCCAGCAAACTTTAAAGGTTGCGAAGTATATAGAGAAATACTAGCTCGGAAATACAAAAAGCAGTCATACCTTAAATCCAGAGAAAATTTCGCAACAAATGCCAATCCAGATACACAGCTGCCATCAAGTCTCGCCGATGAAACCGTAAAACAAAGCACATATACAGAGAAGAGAAAAAGATATGCTGACATACTGAAACATAAAAGTAACAAAGATTCAGATATCCTAACAACAAATAAAACAATAGAACAAATGCTCATAAACCAAGCAGAAAAATTTGATGTTATCTTACAACAAATGAGTACATTAATTAGTCTCATAACAACTCTAGTCTCTCTTAAGATAGCTACCTGGAACCTAGACGGACTATCTCCTAATAAAGAAGAAGTTGAAGTTCTACTACAAACACACAACATAGACATTCTTCTAGTGTCTGAAACACATTTTACTGCAAGCAGTAGTATTCGAATAAACCATTATGATATTTATGCCACGAATCATCCAAACGGCACTGCACATGCAGGAGCAGCAATTATTGTAAGATCTTCTATTAAACACTGTGAACTACCGCAGTTTAAACAACCCCATATACAAGCAGCTACCATTGCAATAGAAGATCAAAATGGGTTAATCAATGTATCTGCTATATACAGCCCTCCAAAACATAAAATAACAGAGCAGCAATATGATGAGCTATTCAATACCCTAGGGTTGCGCTTCATAGCTGGAGGAGATTGGAATGCTAAGCATGTTCACTGGGCATCTAGGCTAACCAACACCAGGGGTAGAGAACTTAAGAAATGCTTAGACAAAAATCATCTGAACACAATTTCAACGGCGGAGCCCACTAATTGGCCTACGGACCCAAATACAGTGCCGGATTAGCCATATAGCAGGGGTCAGCAAATGCTACGGGCCCCGCGCCCTGGAGGGCCGCGCATATAGCAAAGAAAAAAAAAGTAAATAAGATAACGTTTTTGATACCATCCACCATCCATTTGGAATAGGTAATATATCAGTGATACTAAATCAAACTAAATATATGGGCTATGTTGTCTGAAATAAAATATTTTTATTTTTATTTTTTTATTTTTTATTAAATCAGTGAAATAAAATTATCTTTCTTTTCTTTTTTAGTTATCTTAAAAAAAAAAAGTGCGTGCGTGGAGTCCCTCCGCGCGGAAGAAGTGAAACTTCATTCTCGCTCAGTCGATCGGTCGGTCGGTCGGTCGGTCCCTCACTCACTCACACACACACACACACACAAACTAACCAACTCAACTCAACTCAACTCTCAAACCAACTCTCAAACCAACTCTCAAACCAACTCTCAAACCAACTCAAACCAACTCTCAAACCAACTCTCAAACCAACTATCAAACCAACTCTCAAACCAACTCTCAAACCTACTCTCAAACCAACTCTCAAACCAACTCTCAAACCAACTCTCAAACCAACTCTCAAACGAACTCTCAAACGAACTCTCAAACCAACTCTCAAACCAACTCTCAAACCAACTCAAACCAACTCTCAAACCAACTCTCAAACCAACTCTCAAACCAACTCTCAAACCAACTCTCAAACCAACTCTCAAACCAACTCAAACCAACTCTCAAACCAACACTCAAACCTACTCTCAAACTAACACTCAAACCAACACTCAAACCAACTCTCAAACCAACTCTCAAACCAACTCTCAAACCAACTCTCAAACCAACTCTCAAACCAACTCAAACCAACTCACAAACCAACTCTCAAACCAATACTCAAACCAACTCTCAAACAAACACTCTAACCAACACTAAAACCAACACTCAAACCAACACTCAAACCAACATTCAAACCAACACTTAAACCAACACTGAAACCAACACTCAAACTAACACTCAAACCAACACTCAAACCAACACTCAAACTAACTCAAGCCAACTCGCCCACTCGCCCACTCGCCCACTCACCCACTCACCCACTCACTCAGTGACGGCGTCACATGAGCGCTTTCATAACCTTAACAAATTTACGCCTATCGCCTATCGTTTAACACTTAACGCGTTAAGGTGCTTCATTTAACGCTTGACGCGTTATGTGATAACATTTTTGGAAGTCGCATAAGAAGTTTCACTTCAAAAATGTGCGTGCGTGGAGTCCCTCCGCGCGGAAGAAGTGAAACTTCATTCTCGCTCAGTCGATCGGTCGGTCGGTCGGTCGGTCCCTCACTCACTCACACACACACACACACACACACACAAACTAACCAACTCAACTCAACTCAACTCTCAAACCAACTCTCAAACCAACTCTCAAACCAACTCAAACCAACTCTCAAACCAACTATCAAACCAACTCTCAAACCAACTCTCAAACCTACTCTCAAACCAACTCTCAAACCAACTCTCAAACCAACTCTCAAACCAACTCTCAAACCAACTCTCAAACCAACTCTCAAACCAACTCTCAAACCAACTCTCAAACGAACTCTCAAACGAACTCTCAAACCAACTCTCAAACCAACTCTCAAACCAACTCAAACCAACTCTCAAACCAACTCTCAAACCAACTCTCAAACCAACTCTCAAACCAACTCTCAAACCAACTCAAACCAACTCTCAAACCAACACTCAAACCTACACTCAAACTAACACTCAAACCAACACTCAAACCAACACTCAAACCAACTCTCAAACCAACTCTCAAACCAACTCTCAAACCAACTCTCAAACCAACTCAAACCAACTCACAAACCAACTCTCAAACCAACACTCAAACCAACTCTCAAACAAACACTCTAACCAACACTAAAACCAACACTCAAACCAACACTCAAACCAACATTCAAACCAACACTTAAACCAACACTGAAACCAACACTCAAACCAACACTCAAACCAACACTCAAACTAACTCAAGCCAACTCGCCCACTCGCCCACTCGCCCACTCACCCACTCACCCACTCACTCAGTGACGGCGTCACATGAGCGCTTTCATAACCTTAACAAATTTACGCCTATCGCCTATCGTTTAACACTTAACGCGTTAAGGTGCTTCATTTAACGCTTGACGCGTTATGTGATAACATTTTTGGAAGTCGCATAAGAAGTTTCACTTCAAAAATGTGCGTGCGTGGAGTCCCTCCGCGCGGAAGAAGTGAAACTTCATTCTCGCTCAGTCGATCGGTCGTTCGGTCGGTCCCTCACTCACTCACTCACTCACTCACTCACACACACACACACACACACACACACACACACACACACACACACACTCAACTCAACTCAACTCAACTCAACTCGACCCAACTCGCCCCAACTCACCCCAACTCGCCCCAACTCACCCCAATTCACCCCAACTCACCCAACTCACCCCAACTCACCCCAATTCACCCCAACTCACCCAACTCACCCAACTCACCCCAACTCACCCCAACTCACCCCAATTCCCCACTGAAACCCACTGAAACCCACCGAAACCCACCGAAACCCACTGAAACCCACTGAAACCCACCGAAACCCACCGAAACCCACCGAACCCCACCGAAACCCACCGAAACCCACCGAAACCCACCGAAACCCACCGAACCCCACCGAACCCCACCGAACCCCACCGAACCCCACCGAACCCCACCGAAACCCACCGAAACCCACTGAAACCCACCGAAACCCACCGAAACCCACTGAAACCCACTCACCCACTCACTCAGTGACGGCGTCACATGAGCGCTTTCATAACCTTAACAAATTTACGCCTATCGCCTATCGTTTAACACCTATCACTTAACGCGTTAAGGTGCTTCATTTAACGCTTGACGCGTTATGTGATAACATTTTTGGAAGTCGCATAAGAAGTTTCACTTCAATAACATTGGACGCATCCTTAAAGGAGATACCACTGAGGACGCATCATATTATGATTTTGCATGTTGCCAACACGACAATACAGAATATCTATTAGTCTTCCTGTCTGTCTTTTCCAAGGAAGTTAACTAGCCCTTACGCTTCAAGCTGTTCGTATAACCGAACCATTTACAATAGTTTTCAGTTGATAGACTACTGGCTACTTTCTTATTAGGAAGATACGCAATAGCCCTGGCTATTGCGTATCTTTAGCCACCCAAGTGACTATCAAGCTTCAGTTGTCCACCGAACTTTGATGTCAACTGAAAGTGTGTCGGTTGTATTGGAATTTATTGGTGACTCAAGTTAGGCAATACCGAATGAACCATTTGACAGCTATTTGATGGTCACTTGCTATAGTGATCATAACTTTAGTTGTCAAACGAGATACGTAATAGGAGGGCAGATCACATTAAATGTTCGGATGGACAAGGGCGCTTTTAAACTCGCTCGCTTTAAAGCTAAAAGTAAGATCCAACAAGGTACCCCTCCTTGAAACTGTTTACGCCGATGATATCTGCCCCATGGCTGACAGTTTGCAGCGCTTGCAAGGCTATCTATATAGTTTAGACGAATCCTGCCAAAAATTCGGTTTAGTTTTCAATACGTCATACTAAGAAAGTTTTGAAACAACCTGCAAAAGATCAACCTGAAGATGACGCTGCAGTAGATCTAGCTGAAAAGCCACTGGATGAAGATAGATAGTTATAGCCTTTCGGTATCTTGGAAGTCTAGTGCGCAACGACGTCGTCTTGATTCTGAACCGGTCTCGCCGACGAGGCCGAAGGATCGTACGCATGCGACCTAGACATGCATCCCCTCGCTGAGTTTCTTGCCGGTTCTTCTCAGTGGGGGCTCGTTGTAAACCGGTGGTACTTACTTTCTCTAAGTGGCAGCCCAAGCCGAGGCCGTGCCTCCCTGAGGTGCCCTTGTGCTAGTCGCCCCAACCCTTCTGGCTGGAGCGGTTTAAGCGCTCACCCTCTTGTCCGGTGAAGCTGTCATGGCCATACCTATGCGGCCAACAGTACTACTCCTATAAAAAAAGTTTTGATTCCGAGATACCTGCCAGAATCGCGAAAGCTGCTGCAGCCTTTGGAAGATTAAGACAACGTGTTTGGAAATCGCACAACCTGACACTCAAGACCAAAATTGCCATGTACACAGCTATTGTGCTTCCTATACTGTTGTACGCCTCGGAAACCTGCTGGGGCCTATTCCCAGTAGTTCTACATGTATGACTACTAGGAAAATAAATCTTACTAGTTCTACAGTCATGTAGAACTAGTAGGAATGCATTAAATATTATTTTTTTATTCCTGGTAGTTCTACACGATGACGTACTGCAAAAAATATTACATAAACTTTATTAGTGCGTGTGCTAGTAAAACTATAAAGGATATTTTTCCTTCAAAATTGAGATATTTTAGGTGTTTTCTTTTTTTACTCTATACATTTTTATCAGACATAAGAAAAATATTATACCAGAAGTACTAGGACAACAGAGGGCACAAAGAGGCTTCATCTCTTTTGTGATATCAAGTACCTAGTTATCAGTTTGTACCTGTGATTCGTGTATACCAGAAGTACCTACTACTAGAGCCGGAGAGGGAATTAGGAGGTTTTACCTCATAAGTGAGGTCTAGTGTTTGTTATCCTAGTATGACCTTCAATTTATACTAGAAGTACCAGGGTAGCATAGGACATAAGGAAGCCTCGTGAATGCAACAGCCACGAAAGTTTTAGTGGATACTAATCCGATATACCCTGGCTGACTACCACCGGGTGAACCTATCAAAGGTTTCCCCCACGAGAACAAACAAAAATCTGCATTCTGCTCACTAATAAAGTTCCAATTTTCTAATAGGTCATCGTGTAGAACTACTAGGAATTAAAAAATAATATTTAATGCATTCCTACTAGATCTACATGACTTTAGAACTAATAGGATTTTTTTTTCCTAGTAGTCATACATGTAGAACAAAATGTAGAACTACTGGGAATAGGCCACCTGCTGCCTTTACAGGAAAAATTTAAAACACCTTGACATCTTCCATTAAAAATGCCTTCGCGCTATTTTAAGGCTGAGATGGCAAGATCATGTAGCTAACATGGAAGTACTTCGGCGAATAGGGTTTGGAGGGCTTGTTAATGAAAAGCCAACTG
Organism: Furcula furcula; assembly: GCA_911728495.1. Classification (NCBI taxonomy): domain Eukaryota; kingdom Metazoa; phylum Arthropoda; class Insecta; order Lepidoptera; family Notodontidae; genus Furcula; species Furcula furcula. Next base: position 5,441,112 of record OU452270.1, read on the forward strand.
CGTTGGTGTAGGCACTTAGTTCGCATGGGCTCATCCAGGTTACCTAAGATTAGCTCCTGCGCTGAGATTGGCTCAGGTAAGCATAAACCCTGAGGGCAGTACCTGCGCTACAAAGGCGTCCTAAAACGTCACCTTAAATCATATAACATAAGTGGGACCCCTCCCACATAACTACTGAACGGCACAAATACTGAAGGGCTCTGTCGCAGCTCCTTCTGAATCCGAGTGGCCCAAGTGATAGTGTTGCCGTCGCCTATATATCGGGGTAGTACGATCGAAGTCCCTCTATGGCGCGCCAGTGCGGGCGGATATCCTGATTGCCCAAGCCGACCTCACTGCAACGACCACAGAGGGTCATGGTGGTCCGGTTGATTTGATACGTGGATACCGCACTATTTCGTGCATGGACACATGCGCGCTGGCGAGGACCATACCCTAGGACTTTGAGGTGCTGGTGTTGACCGCAGTTTACTGGCAAAACACAGAAACGCGGCACCGGGGCGGAGCAGCTCCTGGTGAAGTTTAGCGATGGTGAAGGGAAGCACAAGACGACGCCCTTGTGTGGGCGCACGAGCATATCGGTGGTGCACCCGGTCGTAAACACTGGGTGCATCGGAAATACGGCACGCCCACCTTCTGGTGGCTCATAGGCGAATAGCCGCTGGCGGGATGAGTACGCACTCTTACGTTGTTAACGTCCTGTCTGATTGAACAAAGCGATCTATTTCGTCATTTACAATACTTACAAATAAGGACTGAAATTGAGATTTTCCTGCCTTTTGCCCAGGAAATAAAATAGTATGTGTTTTCAAGGCTAGATAGAATAGCGTTTTTATAAGCTAGAGTGCTTTACCTTCCTAGATAGAATCGCCGCTTGCCATCAGGTGGGTTTGCGTTCAAGCAAGAACTACCTCTTGTATCGAGTAAAAAAGCTAGTTAAGTGTAGCGTATAGCAAATTTTTCAACGTCTGGATGACCCTCACTATAACAACAAAACCTATGCAAGTCAAGGGCCCTGCGTTCATTTTTGCTACGGGCCCCGCGCTTGCTTAATCCGGCACTGCCCAAATAGGCTACCAGATGTTATAGACTTTTTTATTGTAAAGGGTATATCTAGACTTCTCCATCACATAGAAACATGCCTCGATGCTCATTCAAATCATGTCCCAGTAATACTAACGATTGGTACTACAGCTCTAAACACGAGAAGAACCCAAAATTATACAACAAACGCACAGACTGGGCCTCATTTCGAGAGCTAGTCCACGATAGACTACAACTACAAATAGCTCTAAAAAGTGACACAGACATTGACGACGCTACGAGATCAATAACAACTACGATCCAAGAATGTTGCTGGTTGTCTACGCCTGAAGTCAAAGAACGCCCGTCAAAATGTAAATTGTACTCGGAAACGATAAGGAAACAAATCTTGGAAAAGAGGAGCCTACGACGAGTATGGCATACTAGCAGGCATCCAACTGACAAACAAGCGTTTAATAGAGCAGTTCGCGAACTAAAGACTACAATATCCGAAGCGAATAATGCTGCCTTAGAGACCCATTTGGGAGGTCTCTCAGCAACAAAATCCACAAACTACTCTTTATGGAGAGCATGTAGAAATCTTGATAGACCCTTATACCACAAGCCCCCGCTTCGAACACATGATGAAAAATGGGCTAGAACGGGACATTGTAAAGCTGAGGCTTTTGCATGCCACCTTGCTCAAGTTTTCAAACCAAACGACGCAGGGCCTAACGCAGATGAAGCAAATATTGACTATGTCCTTAATCAAGACTTCCAACTTGATTTGCCTTTAAAAACAGTGACGCCTGGAGAGATCCGCAAAAATATCAAATCCATGGATAACAATAAAGCACCAGGCTTTGATCTTATCAATAAAAAGATTCTCGAAGAGTTACCACACAAAGCAATCATGTACCTTACAAATTTATTTAATGCTATAATGAGAGTAGGACATTTTCCTGATCTATGGAAAGTATCCCAAGTCATCATGATAAACAAACCTGGTAAACCTGCCCATGAAGTTACCTCATACAGGCCTATCAGTCTACTGCCTGTTGTGTCTAAGTTGTTTGAGAAGACATTACTAAGTAGACTTATGAACATCCTGCAAGAAAAGTCCATCATTCCTGACCACCAATTCAGATTCCGGAAAGAACATGCTACTACAGAACAAGTTCATAGAGTGTGTAGGAAAATTAGACAGTCTTTCGAAAAAGGGGAATATTGTTCATCGACTTTCCTCGATATTCAACAAGCCTTCGATAAAGTCTGGCATAAGGGTCTTTTGTGTAAAATAAAATCCCTATTACCACACACGTACTTACTATGGAATATTAAAATCTTATCTAACTGATAGAATATTTCAGGTAAGAGAAGGCGACTGTACGTCAGGCCTATATGAAATATCCGCAGGGGTGCCTCAAGGCTCTGTTCTTGGACCCATCCTGTACACTCTATACACATCTGATCTACCACAAAGCCCGGAGGTTACTGTTGCAACATTTGCGGATGACACGGCTTTGGTCGCCTCAAGCAAATGTCCTATCCAAGCTTCGCAACTACTACAAAACAGCCTAAAAGATATGGAGTTATGGCTGAACAAATGGAGAATCGCTGCGAGCACGACCAAATCGGTCCACGTAACTTATACCCTGCGAAAAGAGGATTGTCCCCCAGTAACCTTAAATGGTATTCAACTGCCTCATCGCAACAGTGTCAAGTACCTGGGAATGCACTTAGACCGCAGACTAACATGGAAGAAGCACATACAAACAAAAAGAGATGAAATCAACCTAAAGTACAAAGGTCTCTATTGGCTACTGGGCAGAAACTCAAAACTCGCTGTTGACAATTAGATCTTAATCTACAAAACGATCCTAAAACCAATTTGGACATATAGCATACAACTGTGGGGCTCTGCTAGTAACTCCAATGTAATGATAATCCAAAGAGTACAGAACTACATCCTCAAACAAATATTGAATGCACCATGGTTCATCAAAACAACAGAGGTTCATGAAATGTTCAATATGCCTATGGTCAAAGAAGAGCTAAACATGCATGGTGCCAAATATATGCTCAGACTTCAAAACCACCCGAACCAGCTAGCGGGGCAACTCACTATCCCTGAAACCATACGTCGGCTAAAAAAGCGGCGGGATATATTCGACTTAGGGCTCGAGGGCTTACTCCGCTGGGAGAAGTGCCTTAGCTTTAATCAACTGCATGCACCTCATCTGCTTATAGTCTGTACTGATAGACTGATCGCAAGATATATAAACGAAAAAAAAAAAAAAAAAAAAAAAACAAGAAGTTATACTTATTCCATTCCAACTGATAATATTACCATATTAAGAAGGCATCCAGGTAAGAATAGCACCCTCCCATCTCTTCCCGATGGGTGTCCGTAAGAGGCGACTAAGAGAAAACATGAAGACTGGCAGCAGCGTCTTTCTATTGGATTACCTACCACCATTGATATAATATATAAACTAGATAAACATTCACAAACAAAATGACATCTAAAATGTGGTCACGGAGGTTGCAAACTTATCTGTGCTGGTGGCGGAAATGTGAACTAACAATTTTATAATGATAATGACTTGTAGTTTGACTGTTTCATATAGACAGTAGCGACACTCCTATCGGCAAAAATAAATATGTCAGGATGTGGCTTGTAAAGAAATAGCGACACAAGGGTGCTATTTCTCGCTACCACTTTTTGAACCGTGACACCAAATCTAGTTTATATAGTAATCGATGCCTACCACCTATACTGCGATCCCCAAGACACCTGCCAAACATGGGGATTATAGCAGCCCTTCTAAGGGAGAGGCTGCTGATGAAGAATGAACATGATTATTTAATTCTAATTGTCTTCCATGATATTGTACAGAATATTTAATAAACAAAATTATGGTTTTTAAAATAAAATAATGCAGTTGTAACTGACTTTTAATTACTTTTTATTAACTCAGTAGGTAGGTCTATTTTAAGAAAATAGATACAGTATTAATAATAATTTAGACCGTATTAAAATAGTCTCATAACTCTTATAATTAGTTTTTATGTTATCTAAAATTAATTAATTAATAATACTATTTATCCATAAAAGGGCGGACATCAAAAAAATTAATTAAACATGTTTGTGAACCCTTACCTGCTCCTCAAAACGGGCAATAAGCGAGTTAGCCCATTCGCCAGGCTTTTGCGTTCCCATTTTATGTAAAAACAACGTATTATTTATGTAAATAAAATAAAAATAATAATTACTTTACACGGCTCACTTCCGATTCTAGATTTTTTAAAACTGCTATTGTATACCATAGAAACTTGTAAACTCGCTACCATAATACATAATGATTTTACGTAACCTGAACTGTATCTCTTATTTCCGGACCGAACGTACTTAAATATTAACAAATAATAATAATAAGAGCAAGTAATCTATATTATTTACTGAAATTATAAAAATGTGTGGAACACAGAACATTATTACTTGTTTTGAATTCTACTATAATAGTAGGTAGTTTTATCAAACTACTAAAAAATCGATAACATGAAAATCTGCGTTCCAAACTTATAGGTTCCAAATAATTTTATATGTAAACTAGCTGACCCGCGCAGCTCCGCCCGCGTTTTTATTACAATTTGCTCCCCTTTTCTCCCCCCTCCCTTGATTTATTTCTCTCTCCATCTCTCTCTCACTTATAAGAAAAATCTAATTCTAATTCTCTCTTTTCTCTTTCCCCTTTCCCGCTTCGGTCCCCGTCACAGTCCCCCTCTTCCTCTCCCCGTTGTCCCCTCTCTGAACCCCGTCCCCCTCTCTGTTCTACCACCTTGCTCCCCCTCACTCTCCCCTTGTTCTACCTTAATATCCCTATCCCTCACCCTATCACTCTCTCCTCGAATCCCCTCTCCCTCTCTTTCCTCTCTTGCACCCTCCTCTCGTTCTAAATATCCTCGTTAATCATGGTATCTGGGATTCTTACCCACTTAAACCCCTGCGGCTGTCGCATCGCCATATATGAGGGGAGACTTGGGCCCTCCAGTGGGATATGCACCCCTCAGTGCGCATTATAGCCCCCGGGAACCTGGCACCATGATCACAGGGACGGGGCTTGCAACCCCGTCACCGTCCTCCTCGGAGTCGCCGCCGCCCGTCACCTATCTATGTAATGACCTTGGCTAACGTTGCTAAACCTAGCGGCATGAAATATACTTTACGATTTTATTCTCAGACCTACCCGATATGTACACAAAATTTCATACAAATCGATTCACCCATCTATTTAATGACCTAGCCTTATGTTGCTTAACCTTAACCTAGCGGTATGAACAACATTCACAGCTTTTTTGTCATCGGTGTATATATTAGTGAAGTTTATCTTATATTGAAGAAGGGACAAATTCATGCTAACAACAATTTATTAATAGTTAATTATTTGTCATAAAAAGTAAAGGATAAAAAATGGTTATTGTGGGTTATCTCTAAGAGATAAACATATACCATCGCGAACTTTTTTGTAGACCTTGTTAATATGTACAATACTGTAGTAAGTAGTAGCGATTGCAATGTAAGCGCAAAAAAATGTGCTTATTTACGACATCACATTAGAAACCTCAAAAATTATCAGTGTTTCTCTACTATATTATGCATGTATTATACATATAAACCTTCCTTAAGAAACACTCTATCTATTAATAAAAACCGCATCAAAATCCGTTGCGTAGTTTAAAAGATTTAAGCATACATAGGGACAGACAGACAGCGAGAGCGACTTTGTTTTATAATATGTATAGATGTATAGAAGAAATATAATGAGCATCTTAAGCAGCAATTACATTATCCTAAATATCGGTCTCTGAATTCAGAGACCGATTTAGAAGCTTCTAATCACACTGTCCTAAAGTCAGACGTCAGTGACTGAATCAGTTACCCGTTAGCGCGCGACGAAGTCAGACGTGTCGTTTACAACGAAGAATAGCGCCAGTCTTGTCCAGACACCAAAAAATTGGCCTTTGCCTAGGCCTGGCCGTTGGCTTAATTAAGCCAACAATTAATATAGGCTTTTTTTATTTTTAACAATAGAATAGTACATTTGCGTCGAATACATAACCTCATTTTTTTTTAAATTGGTTAAATACTATAACCCATTTTAACATGTCCTCCAAGCACGGAGACGCTTGATTTAAATGGCAATAAACGGTCACCCATCTTTGTAATGACCTTGCCTACCGTTGCTTAACCTGAGATTGCCAAAATTTGATAACAACGTCCTCACGCGCGGAGAGCCACGCAGCGACTGAGTTGAAATTCAGTGACTAAATGCGATTACACCTTCCTAAATGCGTTTCTAATTAGGATCCTAAGTGATTTAGTCAGTTAGAAACCATCCTTGCCTCTGAATTTAGAATCCTAACTTCCTAAATGCGATTACACTTCACTGATTAAATTGGGAAGTAATAAAAAATCTAACATACACTGCTAAAAAAAAGGAATGCTCCTCAAATTTAATCTGTCCAAATAATCCTAAACATTCCATTAATAAAGTAAACTTGTTCTTCGCTAACGTTGGTAAATCCTTAGCACAAAAAAAATTGTTAGCACTACACAAAAATCGTTTTAAAGCACCCTTAGTCGACCAATTTGAAAAGTCTATAGTTCTACTACCTACCGATGAAACTGAAGTAAGAAAACTAATCTTGAACTTGAAAGATGAATGTGCTTCAAGTTTAGATAATATCTCAGGAGTATTTTTGAAACAATTTATAGATATTGTAGCACCACCACTCACTTTTATATGTAACTTATCTCTTACTACTGGAAATTTTCCAGATATTTTTAAAAAATCACAAATAGTACCTATTTTTAAAAGTGGTGACAGATACTGTGTCAATAATTATAGGCCAATCTCAATTCTTCCAACTCTATCAAAAATTTTGGAACGCTTAATAAATACTAGGCTAATTGAATTCCTCGAAAACAATCAACTGTTCTCAACATCTCAGTTCGGGTTCCGCTCTCATAAGTCTACATCAGATGCTGTGCACCAGCTAACGGACTACATTATTTCTAACTTGGACAACCAGAAAAAAGTCTTAGCCATTTACTTAGATTTAGCAAAGGCATTCGACACAGTATCTATCCCTAACTTAATAAAAAAACTACAATATCTAGGTATTAGAGGTCTTCCACTACAATTAATTACCAATTATTTGCATGGTAGAACACAGGTTGTCAAAATCGATTCTTGGATTAGTGACGAACTTCCGACTAACACCGAATATGGTATTCCACAGGGCAGCATTCTTGGTCCTACACTATTTTTAATTTATATCAATGATCTATGTCAAATGAAGCTTACAAACGGTAGAATCATAACATTTGCTGACGACACTGTTCTTCTTTTTCACGCGGATACATGGAAAGCGGTGTATGATTATGCCCAAAAAGGATTTGATGAAGTATCTAAATGGTTGCAAATTAACATTCTAACACTCAATCTAGACAAAACCAAATTAATGACCTATGCAATTCGGAACCAGGACAATTCCAACTTACAGATCACTGCACATTCTTGTGACTTACCTTCGGATAGTTGCTGCAATTGCCCCAAACTGATAAGAACAAAATCCATAAAATACTTGGGAATTATTATTGACGAACGTCTCAGTTTCAAACAACAAATTGAAAGCTTAGTTTGTAAAGTTCGAAAACTCATCTACATTTTTAAAACCCTCCGCCATGTCGCTGATTTTAATATATTAAAAACTGTATATTTTGCGCTTTGCCAATCGTTGATTGCATATTGTATATCTTCTTGGGGTGGTGCTGCAAAAACATTTATTTTGAACTTGGAACGAGCCCAAAGGGCTATTTTAAAGGTATGTTTATTTCTCCCAATTATGTATCCTACTCATGATTTATATGTTCGCAGTAAAGTTCTTACAGTGCGTCAACTTTTTATCCTCGCAATTATCCTAAAGCAACACTCCTTGCTACCCTTTGTGCACTCTGACAATTCTGGTAAAAGAAGAACTACAGCTATTTGCACCAAAACAAGATTTAATAATAGTCTTTCACATAACTTTTTTGGTTTTCTTGGGCCTTTCTTATATAATAATATGAATAAATGTCTTTCAATCTACCCACTCACCAAAGCATGCTGCAAAAATAAAGTTCGTTTATGGCTGCAAAGTCTGGATTACAATGAAACTGAAAATTTGTTGAAACCTCTAGCCTAGCAATTATTATTACGTTCATTGCACACTCACGCCATCATTTTTCATCTCCATATCCTTTATTTTATTATTCCTTTTTTTTTATTATTTCCTAATTTTTGTTTAATTGTATCAAACTGTTTTTCTTTTTTTGTTTTATTACCTTAATGTAAACAATTTTAGAATTAATTAGTTGGCCTGGTGATCTGTTATACAGGTTTTACCTACTACAGACACCATCTCTATCATAATGTTAAATATGTATTGTGATTTTTGTATGATGATGAGAAACAATAAAGAATAAAGAATTAATAATAAAGAATTAATAATAATTAATTCCTAAATAACGGACGGTGTAATAAGCCTTTTAACTAAGTAGGTAGTTATATATACGTTTGTAATTTTTTATTTCAAAATGTTTTATTTGCCAATTGCCAATATATTCATACTTTCATCTTAGTTCTAATTATATAGATCACAATCATAGATCTAAGGTTTTTCACATCACAGTGCTTTGTGCCAATAATGGCATTATTGTTTTGCTATATACCGCAGTACAGGCCAATTTTGTTTGTCACGGTGCCGCACACCGCACACACACATTATTGACATAATTGTACTTTATTTTGACAATAGCAGGTAATATCAAGAGTATATTGAGCGTGTCCGGTATGCGGGGTATGTAGACCATAGACTTATTACACTATATTTAACCTCCTGCAGCCCAAGTCATTTTTCTTTCAGTACAAAGTTAAGCTCTCTGTCCGTCATAAATGACAAAAACTCATGTGAGCCTAGGCGCCCAACATGTATTTAGGATATTTGTATATTTTATCGTTGAGATATATTTTTTTTGGTAATTTATTGTTGTTATGATATTGTTATATAATGCATATTTGTAAAAAAAATCACCTTATAATCTGTTCTTTTGCAAGGACATTGGGCGTTAATTACATATACTGAGTTGATTTATTTGACCTTCTCAAATGACAACGGGCTTTAAAAAATACTACTGGCATGTATTAATAAAATAAACTTTATTAGGAAAACATTATTTACATTATTCTTCAGAATGAAATTGTTCATAACAATTTCTTCGCTTTGTAAGACACAATCTTATATTGCAGTCTTTGCAGAGGAAAAACGTTTTGTTATCGTGACATAGTCTGCATCTACCTTGCGTATTCGTAAAGGAAGGCAAATGCTTAGCATGATACATCCTCTGCCGTTTCGTGGGCATACAAACAATAGGCATCCCTCTACGTCTGTTTCCAACATCGGAAACCAGTTCAGGCTCATTCTCAAAATTCGTTATACTATTTTCATTCCGGCTATATTTTTCAATTAAAATTTCGCCGAGGTTAAGTTTAAATTGTCTTAACTGGTCTATTTTTTTACTTCGCACCTGTTTTTGGTCCTCTCTGTACTGGATCCAAGAATTGGAAACGGATAAATCGATCATATGAGCAATGAATCTCTGAGTCCACTTCTTACTTTTGTATCGGTTGGGGCAGATTGCAAGAAGGCGATCAGCCAAGTCCACCCCACCCATAAACTTATTATATTGTTTTACAACCCTTGGTCGGTTGATGGTGATATATTTTCGTTGTATTTTGCACCAACGTTGACACTGATCTTCTTCTGCTCTAGCCTCCACTGACGACATCATAATTACTGGCTTGTTGTCATACCATTTGGTGACAGCAATTTCGTTGTTATTCTTCACTACAACGTGACTACTGCCTCGTCCGGCCTTCTTAAGCTCATTATCAGACTTTATTAGTAACCGAACATCTTTGGGAATACGGTTTTTCATCAGCGTGCCAGAACAACCTATACCCTTCTTATTTAGTTCGACAAGAAGTTTTTCACTTGTAAAATATCTATCACAGTACACAATATGTCCAGGTACTAGGGTTTCAGCTAGAGTTAAGATAGCCTTTTCTCCTAATCCAAAATGAGTATCATCATAGCCAGGATAAGTTGTTGCTCCTTCATAAATATGAAAGTCACAAATCATACCATTTGGGTTGGCTAGTACAAAAGCTTTTATACCCACTGGGTTTGGCTTTCCAGGGCAATACATTCGTACTCCGCACGAGCCGGTGAATGGTATGATCATCTCATCTACACAAATAAACTGTTCTCTGGTAAGTGCACGACAACTAGACTGAATTTTAGTAATGAGTGGGCGAACTTTCCACAACTTGTCAGTTGCCTTAGCATCAGCAGTAATGTCATGGTCAAAAACAACTTTGAGTGAGTTACGTATAACCAAAAATCTGTTTCTAGCCATAGTATCGGCGATTAAAGCTATGCGGTACTTATTCATCCAGTACATTCTGATGGAGGGATAACTAATACTAGCCATTATTAAACAAATACCTATGTAAATATAACATTCTTCAAGGGTAAAATTTAAACTTTGACCTGTTTTATAAATGGCAGTTTGGTTTGTCTTCTCAACAATCTGGACTAATATGTCATCGTCAATATAGTGACTAAAGTAAGATAATTTGTCGGCTCCTCCAAAGTCTCTAGGAACATATGATGGTTCTAATAAATGTAGAACTTTAGGAGGAAATGCTTTAATCGACCAATTAAGATCTGTGGAAGTTCCAGAACGTGATGGCAAATTTGTGTGCTGTCGCATACCTCTGCGATGGCCCCTGCTACGCGTACCTCTGGCACGTGAACGATAATTCGTGTTCGATACTCGACCTCCATTGCCCAATGAATTACCTTCAGGCTCAGATTCCGATGAAGACGAGGAATTTACTTCATGGTCTGATACTAAAAATTCTTCATCACCCATGTCCTCGTCACTAGGAACAAAATCTTCAATCTCCGATTCATTTAGATAATTTTCGATATCAGCTTCTCGTAAAACTGTACACAAAATAAACACCCAACGTCAATTAAAAAGTACAAACAAAACCAATCTACTAATATTATTAACGCCAAATGTTCTTTTTATTGTACTAATAAGTTTTAAAAAAAAAAATACTGGTCAAAAACATAAAATAAATGAAATTCTGACTACTGTTAACCGTAAAGCGACTTATTTAATAAGAATATTTAATTAATTATCAATGATAAACATGATATAAATAAATTTACATACCTCGTTTTGTGATCGGTGCCATCTTTTCAAAATTTATGACAAACTATCCATGTCCTGTCAAAACTTTTATCTGTGATTGGTTACTTTCAGTTCAAATAGGCAACCAATAGAATTATTTTGCTCAGAGGGCGCGAAATACAATTTTAAAAGCTTGTCAAATTTTATGTGATTCCTAAAAGACAGTGGGCGTCTATTCTAGATTTTTGTTTCGGAACCCTGGGTGTTTACAGAGAAGTAGAACAAGTGATTTTTAAAGTACTTTGGGCTGCAGGAGGTTATCAGAATATGCGGGGTACGATGATTTCGTTATTCTAGACGATTTTTTTATTGCGAGAGTTAGGCCGATGTGTCCACAGCTTTAAACGTAGGTTATAAGGTGGTGTACTCTATGCTTATTATAATTATCAAATTTTTGACATTGACAGACAACTTCATTTATTGTTGTTTTTTTTTTATTTGATGTGTGACGTCAAGGAAAAGCTGATTAAAAATTATTCAGCGTTAATTAATTACAAAGAATTTATCAGTTTTTGTGATTTTCATAATTAATACGTAAACTAATACGGCGGTTTCAAAATGATGGTAAGAAACTTAGAATAAGATTATTCTAGGTCTAGTTTTTTTGGAGTAATAATGTGTGTGCCGGGCAGGGGGCGTAGAAGTAAGATTACCGGATTTACTGTTTTTATTCCTTAAACTATTATACTTATTGTGAGTAGGAATCATTCACCTTGCGATAAAGATCAATTAGTGGATTTGTATGCATTATTAAAAGATATATGATTTTCCGCTAATTAATTTAGTGACGTGGATTTTACTTTTGGGAAGCTTTTTCCTTGTCAATGATATTTTATACAATAGATATGCTATTAGCGTACGAAAAGTGAAACAATGAAATGCACCCAAATCGGGTGAATTAGCAGTAAGTCACACATCGGTAAAATGTAACGAACATGACTGAAATTGTGACTTTGAAAATTATTTAGAATGCACAAAGTACTGTACAAAAGTAAATAGTAAGGAAAGAATATCATACCTTAACTATATATGAGAAAAAAATGTAATTACATGAGTCATGTTTTTTGGCGTTTGTTAGTATCAATATAACATATATTCTATGGTTTATAGTATCATTAATCCTTGCAGACAGAGTGGATCCCTGAGGGTATTATTTGTGTGTGTCGCAATACAATAATATGTATATAACTCATTTGTTGAATATCTTATCTTATACATACATATGTAATACAGGCTGTTACAAATACCCCTGTCCGATTTGTATGGAAAATATTCACAATGCTGGCACAAAAACCCCTGTGCGATTTGTATGGAAAATATTCACAATGCTGGCACACATTTTCCATACAAATCAGACAGGGGTTTTTGTAACAGCCTGTAAAAAGCTGGGTTGTAATGCCACAACATTAGTTCTTAAGTCTCTTGTGTACAGTAATTTCAGCAGATGAGGCCCTTCATATCAGAATTCAGCAATGTTCATACATTGCTCATTGGCACTGTGGTGGTACCTACCTGGTCTCTTGCACAAGAGACCCCCTTCCTAGTAAAATATGTGCCCTGTACAAGATCAAAATCGAAACTAGAAAAGAATTAACACAGGACTGATGGGTGTTCAACCATTTATTGCTCCAATCTCCAATCGACAGGACGTTGGTCTAGCGGTTAGACACCCTCCTTCGGAGTTGCTGGACGCTCGGGGTGTGGGCCCTTTGAGCGTTCAATGAGTATGGCGGCGACTCCGAGGAGGACGGCGGCGGGGTTGCGACCCCCGTCCCCTTGAGTACCGTGTCAGGTTCCCGGGGGGCTACAATGCGCCCCCCCGCGGCGGGCTCAAAGGCAAGGCACTGAGGGGCCCCTGGTGCTGATCCCACCGGAGAGCCCTGGGGTCCCCCCCTCTCATGTGCCGATGCGACAGCCTCGGGGGTTTTAGTGGGTAAGAATCCCACATACCCCAGTCGAGCCCCACAGCTCCCGGGGATCTTTAGATTTCCCCCGCGTCAAAAAAAAAAAAAAAAGTGGTTCGACACCCTGGCCCATGGGTCCAATTCCCACCAAGTGTCTGGGTGTTATTCATCTATTTAAGTATGTATTTACAAAAAAAACCTTTAGGATGACAATTGTTGGCACAAGTGGGCCAAAATACCTGAGGGTGGGGTAAGCGCAAATAACATTGTTCAAACGATTTTGATTGAAAACTGGTACACCATTAGTGTCCCCGATAGTAGTGGTAGTATAATATTACATGTATGTATAATTTAATATGTTTATGTTATTAGGACTGCGTTGAGGAAAGCAGCCATGACCCCCTGTCGACCCCACCAGTGGCACAGACTCCTGGAACTGCTGACCCTAAGATGGAGAAGAAGAAACCCAATGAGAATGTCTGCCTTGCTGACAACAGCTTGCTGGTATGGTTATATAGTCATTTGTTAATAACAACAGTACCTTATTAGCTGGGTCTCCACTGACCGCATGGGTTTTTTTTTTTTGGAAATGATAGACGCTGTTGGCTGCAGATGGTCACCAGAAAATGCTTATAGCACTCTAGCCTTAATGAAGGAGCGACGAGCTCAAGAGCACCTCAGGGAGGGACGGCCTCGGCTTGGGTTGTTGCTTAAGAGGGGGCTGATGGGGGGGGCTACCACCGGTTCACAACGCGCCCTCACTGAGAGGAACCGGCAAGAAACTCAGTGGGGTGAAGCAAGTCGTTGAGGTCGCATGCGTACGACCCTTCGGCCTCGCCGGCGAGACCGGTGTCTGAACCTCGCGCGGCTGCCTCGCGGTTTTGGCACTAACGAGCCTCTCGCACAAACATAATAAGCACTACATTTATTCAACAGGTGGATATATCAGATGCATTAAGCGAAAAGGAAAAAGTCAAGTTCACCGTCCACACAAAGACGACCCTGCCAGAGTTCCAGAAGTCCGAGTTCAATGTGGTCCGACAGCACGAGGAGTTTGTGTGGCTTCATGACAGATACGAGGAGAATGAAGAGTATGCGGGATATATTGTGAGTACAACCTATACTTTTAGACTTTCGCGTTCCATTATCAAACTTTATTCTAATCGGGAATTAACGCGATTTACCTTATATTTTGGCTTGACGTTTCGGCCGGGTTGCACCAGCCATGAGTCTGCTTGTGACCACGGCTGGTGCAACCCGGCCGAAACGTCAAGCCAAAATGTTGGAATAAATATAAAGGATATGCTTGTTGGTGGAGAAACTGAATTTATTAAAGAATAACAAAAATAAGAATTGGTAAAAATACGAATAGTTAAAAAACTGACAGAATAGACATCTAATTTCTTTTTTAAAATTGTCTTTAACTTTTTAAATATAAAACAACTATATAACTATATAGGTCGTATTACAACATGCTCCCTTAAAAAGTTAACAGAAATTAACATGCTCCCTTAATTCTAAGGTATATAAACCATAATAGAAACACTAAGACATACCCATATGCTTAATACATTTGTGATGTTTTGTTGGCCCTAAAGGCTTAGTTAAAACATCAGCAGGTAGTTTATCGGTGGGCATATACTTTAGTTCTACTGTCTTGTCACTAACCTTCTCACGAATGAAATGGTACTTTACGTCTATATGTTTTGTCCTGGTATGATGTACAGGATTCATGGCTAACTTTTGGGCACTCTGACTATCCGTGTACAATACAACATTAGGACACTTACTTGTAATATCGTATACCAATCGTTTCAAGTATATTGCATCCTTTACTGCCGAAGCTAAGGCCATGTATTCTGCTTCTGCTGAGGAAAGAGCTACCGTAGGCTGCTTTCTAGCTTCCCATGAAACAGGACCTGAGGCAAGCTCGAAAAAGAATCCAGTATATGACCGTCTGTCTGTGGAACAATTGGCCCAATCTGCATCTGAAAATCCTGTTATTGAATCAAGATTGCCCTTAGAATAAGTGATACCATAATCTTTGGTATGTTTTAAATATCTAAGACACCTTTTAGCCATATTCCAGTGAGATTCGTCATAGCATGAATTAAATTGGCTTAAATAGCTCACAGTATAGGCAATATCTGGACGAGTATTTACAGCCAAAAACATTAAACATCCAATCAATTCACGATAAGGAAACTCACTACACTCGCTTCCGCCATGTTCAAGATTTTTCTTGATGAGCGGGGTTGAGACATCTTTACAATCGATCATATTGAATTTCTTTAAAACTTTGTCAATATACGTACTTTGGCACAATTTTATTCCATTGTTATCACGATTAATATTTATTCCAGTGAAGAATTTTATTAAACCAAGATCTTTTATTGAGAAAAAATTCTCAATTTGACTTTTGAAATTGTCAAGCGTCTCTTGATCTTTGTAAAGAACGACGAGGTCGTCAACATAACATGCCAACACCAAAGAGTCTTTGTTCGAAAATCTTTTTATAAAAATACAGGGCTCTGTTGTTTGCTGAAAATCAAGATTAAGTAAAGTCTCCTTGAGCTTCATATTCCACGCTCTTGGTGCCTGCTTTAAACCATATAGTGATCGTTTCAGCAGACAAACTCTTGATTCTTCCCCTTTCCGAACAAAACCTTTCGGCTGTGTCAAGTACACTTCTTCTGCTAAATCTCCATTTAAGAACGCTGTATCGACATCAATATGTCGCACATTATAGTCTTCTTGCACTGCAATTGCTAACAAGGTTCTCAAAGACGAATTACGTACAACTGGAGCAAATGTCTCGCTGTAATCAACACCTTCTTTTTGTCGAAATCCCTTTGCTACTAAACGTGCTTTATATTTGACTATGTTACCGTCTGCATCACGCTTTTGTTTGTAAACCCACTTGCATGGAATACAAGTTTTATTACTTGGTTTGTCTACCAAAATCCATGTGCCCTTTTTGAGAAGAGCATTGTACTCTTCTTTCATAGCTAATATCCAGTTATCTCTATCATCACAAGTGATAGCATCATGATAACTATATGGATCATCACAATCATCATTTAAAAGAGTAGTATAAGAGAAGTAGTTTGGAGGTTTGCGAACTCGTGAAGGATATCGCCTTGAAGAATCATCATCTACCCTAGATTCATTTGAGGAATCTGGAGACAAATCAAACTGCTCACCTGATTGTTGATTATTATCGACAACATTGGCCTCTACACCTACTTCGTTCTCCTCTGAAGTATCATCAGCATCCACAAAAGAAGCATCCGAAATATCAACATTTATGTCACTACTCCCAGAAGTAGATGGTAAGTTTTCTTCTCTTCTAGCTCCTGATGAAGATGATGTCTGAGAAAATAATTTGACAATGTCAGAGTTCACAGTACATATTGGTGCACTTTTATTATCCTTTAATCCAGTAAAATTATTTTCAAAGAATGTTACGTCTCTCGACTTCAACAACCTTCTTGGACATGAGGCATTCCTAAACAAATAGTTTTGAGGATTATCTGAATATCCTACAAAAATTTGTTCCTCCGCTTTCATATCTAATTTGTTCCTTTGACCGGACGGAACATGAATCAGTGCTCTACATCCAAAGACTTTTAGGTGAGACAGATCAGGTTTTATGTTAAACCACATTTCATAAGGCGTCTTACCTGTGAGAGCTCGATGTGGTGAACGATTTTTTAAGTAAACACTCGTCTCTACTGCTTCTTGCCAATAGGCTTGTGGAAGTGAACAGTGTGACAATAGAGAGCGAGCTTTTTCTACTATACTACGGTTGCATCTCTCACTAACCCCATTCTGTTGAGGGCTGTAAGGTGCCGTGGTTTGCCAAATAATTCCCTGTGATTCTACAAAGTCTGTCATTTCTTTGTTGAGGAATTCTGTCCCATTGTCGGAACGCATACTCTTTATTTTTGTGCCAGTCTGTCTTTCTACAAATGATTGAAAAGCACGGAACTTCGACTTAACGTCAGTCTTAGACGACATACAATATACAAATATAAATCTTGTATAATCATCAACAAAAATTATAAAATATTTATTACCTTTGAACGAAGTTGTTTGCAGAGGTCCACACACGTCTGTGTGGACAAGCTCCAAAAGTGATTTAGCCTTCACATACTTCAAACTTTTAAAAGGTTTTCTGGCTTGCTTACCCTCTATACAAGGTATGCACGGTTCTTTATCAACTACTGTGTACTCCACGCCGATAGCTTGACCTTTTCTAAGTAGGTCCATGCCAATTCTGCAAAGATGCCCTAACCTTTTATGCCAAAGCTGAAAGTTAGAACAGTCAGAGTGCACATACTTAGCTGAAGGAGTATTGGACATATTAACTTTACAATCTAAAGTATATACCCCATCACAAAGAGAACCCTTAGCTAATATTTCTTTAGTAAGAACTTCATCATTTTTCTTACGCGTATAATATATGATACAACCTTTTTCGTTAAAAACTACAGAATAACCTTTATCTACCATAACCTTAACTGATAGTAAATTACAACTCAGATGAGGAACATGGGCTACATTATCTATTTTATCTGCTAATGAGTCAGTTGAAATAGATACATCACCAACTCCTACAACAGCCACTTTCTGTCCGTTAGCCACAGTAATCATTCCACCTTGTACTGGTTGATAACTGCCGAACCACTCACGATGTGGAGTCATGTGTATAGTTGCACCGGAGTCTATAATCCATTTCCGATCTGTCAGTGATGGTGCTGAGAGAGCCATTCCCTCAATGGAAGCCTGTTCCACCATCTCAGTTACTTGGGAATCTGTGCTTTGAACCTCTAGGTTAGTTGTCACACTCAACGCCCCCTTCTTATCATTTTTCATTGTACATTTTGGGCTTTTGTGACCTGGTTGCTTACACTTATAACAGATTATAGGCCTTTTCTTTTTAGTAAATTGAGATTCCTTCGATCGCAGTGCAACCACCTCTTCTTGAGGGGTGTCTTTTGACAATTCGTTTAATAATCTAGTCTTGACCAGTTCACTACTAACAAGAATATTGGAATTCTCTAGGGCCATAATTAATGGTTCGTATTTTGAAGTCAATCCTCCGAGAATAATCGCCGCCAAAGAACTGTCATCGATTTTCTTTCCAATGTCATCGAGATCTTGTGCAGTACTGATAATAGCATTGATATATGATTCAATATCTTGAAAATCAGTCAAAGAATATTTATACAACTTACGCTCTAGTGAAAGTCGTCTCCCCATACCTCGATCTTCATAAGCTTTCTGCAGAGCAGTCCAAGCCTCTTTAGCAGTTTGTGCAGATCGTACATGCGAGATTGCACTTGCGTCAACAGTAAGGCAAATTTTTGATAATGCCTTCTGATCATTTCGTAATTGTATCTCTTTTGACGGCTTATCTGAATCATTGTATCCAACTATGGCTGTCCAACACTCCTCATGAATGAGTAGCATACGCATTTTGAACTTCCAAGTTGAATAACCATCTCGGTTTCTTAACATTTGTATTCCGTGAAAATTCATGTTGTTCCCCGCCATAGAGCTTCGTGCTGATAACGTGTTGGAATAAATATAAAGGATATGCTTGTTGGTGGAGAAACTGAATTTATTAAAGAATAACAAAAATAAGAATTGGTAAAAATACGAATAGTTAAAAAACTGACAGAATAGACATCTAATTTCTTTTTTAAAATTGTCTTTAACTTTTTAAATATAAAACAACTATATAACTATATAGGTCGTATTACAACACAAAATATAAGGTAAATCGCGTTAATTCCCGATTAGAATAAAGTTTATTTACAACCTTCTTACCAAACCGATGGGGTAGAAAGGTTCTTAAGTGGCGACCACGAACCGAAAGATGCGCGTAGGCAGGCCTCCCACTAAGTGGACAGACGTCATTGTGCGCGTCGTAGGTAACCAGTGGATGCAAAAAGCAAATTGTCGCTCATTGTGGTGTTCTAAGGGGTAGGCCTATGTTCAGCAGTGGATATCTTCCGGCTGGCGATCAGATGACAACCTTCTTTTTTTTGCTTGAATGCCTCAGGAAGGTGCCTATGTTTTTCGAGAGTATGTATGTACACAGTGGCGTGCACAGAAAGCAGGCAAAAATACCTTCGAGTTGTTTATGCTCTATGCTAATTGTTCGTGTTCCAGCACAAATATCCTTAAATTAATCAACATTACCAACATATCCATTTACATTAAAAAAAATTACGTTAATTCATGTCCGAACTAAGATTTTTTAAAATTAAGATTGTTTAGAGAAATTGTAGGGTAGGAAAAGTATTTTTGTCAGTATGGAGCCGCTGAATGAACTTATTAATGTTTTGAAATGCAAATTAATGTGTCGATAGTATTTGCTTGCTTATGGATATTTGAAATGGTATGCTAATATACTTAAAATAGGTTAAACGTGGGGTGTCCGGGTAAGAATAGCACCCCCCCATCTCTTCCCATTGGGTGTACGTAAGAGGCGACTTAGGGAAATCAAGAAGACGGGCAGCAGCGTCTTCTGTTTTTGTCATCTCATCACTTATACTGCGATCCCCAAGACGCCTGCCAAGCGTGGGGATTATGGCAACCCCCCCCCCCCCCACAATGATTGATAGTATTTGTTTACGGCCCCCATTCCCCGGCAGCTCCTCTATTCCTCGCCTTGGTAGCGGGCGGGGTTACGGTCGAGCAGGGGGTGCGAAGAATCTCCGGCAGATGCCCCGCTACCACCCCCACCGAACTTTGGCCCTGGCAACACACAACGTCCGCACTCTTAGGACCGATGAGAAGATTCTTGAGCTGGAGGAAGAATTGAGCAAGTTACGTTGGGACATCTTGGGTTTATCTGAAATCCGACGAGAGGGACAGGATACGATAACCCTTGATTCCGGAAACTTGCTCTTCTTCCGGGAAGGAGATCGAAAATCCCAGGGTGGTGTCGGGTTTCTCGTCCGTAAGTCCCTTATTAACAACGTGGTAAAGGTCGATAGTGTGTCGAGCAGGGTAGCGTACCTTATACTCAGAATAACCGATCGGTATTCGCTGAAGGTCATACAGGTATACGCGCCGACCTCGGCACACCCTGACGATGAAGTAGAGGCTATGTATGAGGAGATAGCAGAAGCCATACATACCTCCAAAACATACTTCACCGTTGTTATGGGGGACTTTAACGCAAAGGTGGGCACTCGGAATGGCGATGAGTTGAAAGTGGGGTCGTATGGGTATGGGCAGCGGAACCAAAGGGGCCAGCGGCTGGTCGACTTCATGGAGAAGGAGGGACTCTATGCGATGAACTCCTTCTTCAAGAAGCGACCATCCAGGAAGTGGACGTGGATAAGCCCCGATGGTTCAACCAAAAATGAGATCGACTTCATCATGACGACCAAGAAGCATATATTCGATGATGTCTCCGTGATCGGCAGGGTGAAAACCGGGAGTGATCACCGTATTGTTAGAGGCACATTGAATATCAATGTTAAGCTCGAAAGGTTTCGTCTGATGAAGTCCACGCTCCGTCCAGGATCCGCCCAAATCCAGAACCCCGAAGACTTTCAACTTGAACTGCATAATCGCTTCCAGTGCCTCGCCGACTGCGAAACTGCGGACGAGATAAACAATGGGTTGGTGCAAACTGTCCACGCAGTGGAGTCCAAGTTCTATAAGACCCCACGCCGTAAAAAACCTCAAAAGCTCTCCAATACAACCATTAAGCTAATGGAAAACCGGACTGAGATGAGACTGCAATCTTCAGCTGATATGTCGGAATATGCTGAACTCAATAGACGAATCTCGAAATCCATGCGACACGACTTGCGTTCCTATAATACAGCGTGTATTAAGGACGCAATTGAGCGGAACCAAGGCTCTAAAGTGTTCGCACAGAATTCGTCTATTGGGCGTAGCCATATGACGAAGCTGAATATCGATGACGGCAGTGTCATCTCATCGAAACCGGAGATATTGAGAGAGCTCGAGAGATTTTACGGACAGTTATACACCTCGACACGGGAACCCATTGATAGAACAGCTCAAGACAACAGAGCCAAACTAACCCGACACTACACTGAGGACATCCCAGACATCAGCCTGTACGAGATTAGAATGGCTCTCAAACAGCTCAAGAATAACAAGGCGCCGGGTGAAGACGGAATCACATCAGAACTTCTGAGAGCGGGTGGAAAACCGGTACTTTTAGTCCTCCAGAAGTTATTTAATTCCGTCTTACTCGAGGGTACAACGCCAGAAGCATGGCACAGGAGTGTGGTGGTTCTTTTCTTCAAAAAAGGTGATAACACTTTATTAAAGAATTATAGACCTATCTCACTCCTGAGCCATGTATACAAGCTGTTTTCGAGAGTCATTACAAACCGTCTCGAACGCAGGTTTGATGACTTCCAGCCTCCCGAACAAGCCGGGTTCCGAAAAGGCTTTAGCACCGTAGACCACATACATACGCTCCGCCAGATTATACAGAAGACCGAGGAGTATAATCGGCCATTATGTCTAGCGTTTGTGGACTACGAGAAAGCCTTTGATTCAATCGAGACCTGGGCAGTATTGCAATCTCTCCAGCGGTGCCACATTGACTATAGGTACATCGAAGTGTTGAAGTGTTTGTACAGCAACGCCACCATGTCGATCCGACTACAGGACGAGAGCACGAAACCAATCCCATTGCAGCGTGGTGTGAGACAGGGAGACGTTATTTCTCCGAAACTGTTCACAAACGCATTGGAGGACGTTTTCAAGCTCTTGGACTGGAACGGATTCGGCATCAATATCAATGGCGAATACATCACTCACCTTCGTTTTGCCGATGATATAGTCATTATGGCAGAGTCGCTGGAGGACCTCAATACGATGCTCAGCGACCTCAGTAGCGTTTCCCAACAGGTGGGTCTTAAAATGAACATGGACAAGACGAAGATCATGTCTAATGTCCATGTTGCACCCGTACCGGTAATTGTTGGGAACGATACACTCGAAGTTGTTGACCACTACGTATACCTAGGACAAACTATCCAGGTAGGTCGGTCCAACTTCGACAAAGAGGTCGCCCGAAGAATCCAACTCGGATGGGCAGCGTTCGGGAAACTACGCGAAATCTTCTCGTCCAAAATACCGCAGTGCCTAAAGACGAAGGTTTTTAACCAGTGTGTGTTGCCAGTGATGACATATGGTACTGAGACGTGGTCCCTAACTGTTGGCCTTTTGGATAAGCTCAGAGTCACACAACGAGCTATGGAGAGAGCTATGCTCGGAGTTTCTTTGCGCGACAGAATCCGAAATGAGGAGATTCGCCGAAGAACCAAGGTCACCGACATAGCTCTTAAAATCTGCAAGTTGAAGTGGCAATGGGCAGGCCACATAGCTCGGCGAACCGATAACCGCTGGGGAAGAAAGGTTCTCGAGTGGCGACCACGAACCGGAAGACGCAGCATAGGTAGGCCTCCCACTAGGTGGACAGACGACATTGTGCGCGTCGCAGGTAACCGGTGGATGCAAATAGCCAATTGTCGGTCATTGTGGCGTTCGAAGGGGGAGGCCTATGTTCAGCAGTGGACGTCTTCCGGCTGGTGATGATGATGATGAGGTTAAACGAGCCAAATACATTATTTTGCCTACCCTCTGTGCACGCCACTGTATGTACATTATGTCTATTTCTTTGGCAGGGCCCACAGCCTAAATGGCTTGATATATTTTGCCTTAAGTCATTTCATTAGATTCGTCTCACGCGAGTGATATAGCCTATATTTTTTTTTTACGGGGAATGTGCTATTCTTCCCTGGAAACCCCTCGGAGACCAGAACACAAACATAAATTTGATTATGCAAATTACATACTGCTGCTTGGCGGCAGAATATCTAACTGCGGTGGTATCTCCCGGGATAGATTATTGAAGGGTCCTAGGCAAAGGACCACCTAATGGTGTAGTAATTGATATTTATGACTATTCCGCATAGTTTGAAGGAATTAATGGCTGTTCCACAATACCACTTACAATCTCTCGGAGAGTAATAATGTACACCGGCACAATTGTGACATAAGGATTTTTAACATCTCAGTCGTCCCGTGACCATGGGTGCTGCAAAGTATACGAAGCATCGGGATAGTAAAACCGCGATAAAATCCATAAAAGTAGTTTTATTTCAATATTATGAAGTTTTTTTATGTTTAGATTCCCCCGGCGCCCCCCAGGCCGGATTTCGACGCGTCTCGTGAGAAACTGCAGCGGCTGGGAGAGGGTGAAGGCGCTCTCACCAGAGAAGAGTTCCTCAAGATGAAGGAAGAGTTGGAAGAGTGAGTGGATTTATTTTTGTAGTTTCCTAGGTTGTAGGCAGTGGCACAGAAAGTAGGCAAAAATATCTGCGAGTTATCTGTACTTATAGTTTCCTGGCCAGCCCGGTGGTAGGTAGTGGCGTACATATAAAGTAGACAAAAATATCTGTACTCTAAGCTATTTGTTAGTGTGCCACCACAAATATCCTTAAATAAACTAACATTACAGACGTAGCCATTTAGATTTAAAAACATCCCGTTAATAGCATGTCAGTAGAAAATATTTTTAAATTAAGATTATTTAGAGAAGTTGTAGGGTAGGCAAATAATCATTACAGTTTTTAAATGCAAATTAATATGTCTATAGAATCTGATAACTTATGGATATTTAAAATGGTATACTAATATACATATAATAGGTTAAACAAGCCGAATACGTTTCTCTGCCTACCCTCTGTCAGGTACGGTCGCAGCCAAGGATTTGGGGGGGGGGGTCATATGTGATGATCCCGTTGGTCTTGTACCTAGACACCCTAGCTGCTACCCAATTTTGCCGTGTACGAATATGGATTGGGGGGGGGGGGGGGGGGGGTGTCATGACAACAATTTTATTTTGGCTTATGTGACGTAGTTTTTGGCTGATAATCAAAAATGTCAAATAAAATACTGTTCCCCCTCCCTTATCTCCGAAGTTTGTGAAGGGAAAAATCTGAAATAAATATGGGTTATGCATGTCTATCTATATTTAACTAAAAAAACCTCGACAAACAAACTTAGTTTTGCGGTTTGGTTTTTTTGCTATCTGAGGTGTTACATGAATAGTAAAATTACTTTAATACATCCAAAGATGGTATGGAACCCTCGGTGCGCGAGTCCGACTCGCACTTATTAGTTTATAACGATTATTTTATTATTTTATAGACAGCTTAACTATAAGTTTAAAAAAAAAAATTTTATACGAGTACCTTTTGTTTGGTATCCAGACAAACCCGATTTAGGGTTTTTGAGATACTTTTTGTAATAAACTGATATGTACCCTTTTTAATATGAAT
The DNA here is from genome assembly GCA_911728495.1 of Furcula furcula. Classification (NCBI taxonomy): domain Eukaryota; kingdom Metazoa; phylum Arthropoda; class Insecta; order Lepidoptera; family Notodontidae; genus Furcula; species Furcula furcula. The sequence goes on from OU452270.1 coordinate 5,465,762, forward strand.
AAAGAAAAAAAAAAAAAAAAAACATGGCCGGCATTTTTTTTGTTGTATGGTTAGTAGCCAACTTGGTGTCAAGAGTTTTTAAGCTACCCTTAAGCCTCTGACTTACCTTAACGACTGCTATCTAGATGACAATAGCCGGGACCAACTTTTCACGTGCCCTCCGAACGCGCTTAGTACGCTTAGTTCAAATACCACCCGCTGTATCCCACAGTGAATACCTGGCGACCTTCAAGAAGACCGTAGCGATGCACGAGGTGTTCTTGCAGCGTCTCGCAGCCCACCCTGTGTTCAGGAGCGACGCTCACCTCAGAGTGTTCCTAGAATATGAGCAGGATCTGTGCGCCAAGCCGCGAGGGAAAATGGACCTCATTGGTGGACTGGTAAGTGCTAATGTTGCATGGCTTAGTTAAAGAGTACGATGAGCATTTGTACGCCAAGGTGCATGAGAAAATAGACCTTGCATACAGCTCCGCTGAAAAATGGGCTTTTAAATGTGGGTTAGTAAGTTCTTATATTGCTTATCTTTTAAAAAAAACTAATATAAGCAAAACTCCAAGACGCGAATAATCGTTAGACTGGTAAGTGCTGATGATGCATATTATTAACGAGTATTAGGAAAAGATTTGCGCCTAAAGTCTCGAAAATTTGTAGAACAATAGACCTTATCGGTGAATTTGTAAGGTCTAATATCTAACGGGTGTAAGGGACATCGTACCGAAAAAATATTATAAGATGTCAAATAATGTCCGTTACAACATTACAGAAACCATTTATATGGAAAATGACAAATGACTGACTTATTAATTTTGAGCATGTAATGAATATATCCGGAATAATATTTATTTCGCAAATTACATTGCTAATTTTCTAAAATAATAATAATTAATTGCCTATGTACTGTTTTAGTGCATAAAGAATAAATAAATAAATATTTTTCCACAAATAAGCAATTTACTGTTGTTAAATTATGCCTTATTATTATACCAATAATGATATAATACTAATTTTATTTAAAAAGAATGTTTTTTTTTTGGAAATTCATGAAAAAGCCGATGAAAAATTTCAACACTAGAGTGTTCAGAATCATGTACTGGATCCCTGGTATCGGTTTTCGGTACGATGTCCCTTACACCCTGTATAATCGACGTCTACAAGCAAGAAGTTCGTTTGAAAAATGTACCTTATTGGTAGACTCGTAAGTCCTAATTTGGCATGACTATACAGGTTATTTTTTTATGCAGTGCGTATATATTTATCAAGTAATCAGTATCGTCAGTTTAAACATTTATAATAAACACACTTATTTATTTTTGTATTTAATTATCCACCACAAAATGAAGGGAAATGTATTCACCATGCGCACGGTATAGATAGGGGACAGGTGAGGTTATAGGAATAGTCTCCCGATGGGTGATCACGGTTATATTGTGATCAGGTACTGTTTGTACCATTGTGTTGTGACCACGGCCTCATCGGATGACCACCGCATTGCAGCTGCAGATGCAAGCCTGGTCAACCTTCGGCCTCAACATGGCACAGCACCAGTTTAGGGAAAGCGACGGCGACGATAAAGGGAGGATCCTCCGATCGAGCGAGGTGTGATGCTCGGCCAGGGCTGAAGCCCCCGACAGTGGTTGTCGGGATGTTGTATATATAGTGAACGTACTTCGAAACTTCGCTTGCACTAATTCAGAAATCGGTGGCGCCATCTGTCCGGTTGTATGTGGTACTTCTTTTCATCGCAACGCTAGCACATGTGCCGTATCTGGCTGTGGCGAGTCGCCACTAGGTCACGTGATCTCGGCGAGCGCACCCGTTACCATGATCATTGCCCTTGTGAATACTTTCAAGTGAAGTTATTTTGATATTTTTGTACCAAAGTGGGTAAAACCAAAAAAAGACGCATCTTTATTTTTCAACAATGTATAATAATAATAAAAATAACAAGCCCTTATTTTTATCCCACTGTTGGGCACGGGCCTCCCCTCAAGATGAAGGGGCTTAGGCCATAGTCCACCACGCTGGCCAAGTGCGGGTTGGCGGACTTCAACAAGCCATTCGAAAGCTAGTTAGGCTTTCTGAGACATGCAGGTTTACTCACGATGTTTTCCTTCACCGAAAGCTAGTAACAATCGCACAAAGACGAACATGCACACATATGCATGAAAACGCGAACATGAATGAAATAAATCAGAGGTGCAAGCCGGGGTTCGACCCTGCACACCTTGTTTCCAAGGCAAGCTTTCGCCCAATGAGCTGTTACTGCTCTGCAACAATGTATAAGTATGCAAAATTTACGCATGCCAATAAAATTTAATCTGTACAAAATAACGAATATATTGTTTCAGATGCGTTCAATGACAACAACGACAGATGAGCTATACTTGGGGGTCACAGTCCGGGATGTTAACGACTTCTTCGAACAGGAGACCGCTTTCCTCCAGGAATACTACTCACATCTCAAAGAAGCTGTCAGCAAGGTCGACCGCATGACGTCCAAACATAAAGGTAATATATGGATCAGTCCCCGTGCGCACCGAGACAGGTTCTCAGGGGGCTATAGTGCTACCCCGGTAGCGGGTTTGAAGGCAAGGCAGAGATGGGTATCTGGTGTAGATCCCACTGGAGAAACCAGGTCTCCCTCTCATGTGCCGATGCGACAGTCGCGTGGTGGTGGATAGTGGATAAGCATATCACATACCTCGATTAAATAAACGCATATTAAAACTTCCCACAGGATCTCGGGAACCTCTTGAACGTTTCACTTGCATCAACAAAATAAACAGTATACCCATGTCAATGATATTTTAAACTATTCCCGAGATCCTGTGGGAGTTATATTCTGCTGCCGGATTGCAGGGTACTGCAGCCAAAAAATAAATTAATTCATCGCTATCATCATCATCGGCAGCTGACAGATGTCCACTGCTGAACAAAGTTCTCCCTCTTAGAAGGGAGGGGTTGCCAAAATACCCACGCTGGGCAGGCGGCTTGGGATCGCTGTATAGGTGGTAGGTAATACAATAGAACGACGCTGTTGAACACCACGGACAATATGCTTTCGCTAGTAAATTAATACTATTGTGGCGATTCGACACAAGATGGCGCCAAATGTGGTATACCGATGCGATGAAACCAGTAGTACCACATACAACACGATAGATGGCGACACCACCGAATCCTGAATCTTGCAAGCGAAGTTTCAATGTTCGCTAACAATATATACAATACAACATCCTGACTCTGACCGAGCATTACACCTCGCTCGGTCGGAGTAAACCCCCTTTAGTCTGCTGTCGCTTCCCTAAACTATATATGATAAATAATACGCATCGATATAATATATAAACTAGATTTGGTGTCACGGTTCAAAAAGTGGTAGCGAGAAATAGCGCCCTTGTGTCGCTATTTCTTTACAAGTCACATCCTGACAAATTTATTTTTGCCGATAGGAGTGTCGCTACTGTCTATATGAAACTGTCAAACTACAAGTCATTATCATTATAAAATCGTTAGTTCACGTTTCCGCCACCAGCACAGATAAGTTTGCAACCTCCGCGACCACATTTTAGATGTCATTTTGTTCATGAATGTTTATCTAGTTTATATATTATATCGATGATAATATATTTTACAGAGGTCGCAGACGCTCACATCCGTCTGTCATCGTGCATCACGCAGCTGGCGACCAGGGAACAGCCTTCCATGGAGAGGTTCCTCACCAGAGCCGCGGACACCTTCGATAAGTGCAGGGTAAGCGTTATAGCTGTCCTAGATCGGTAGATATGGGAATCATATGGAACGTCTTAAGCTACGTATAGCTTCACAGTATAGATAGGTATAGGTGGTTGGTTCCTTCGGAGTCGCTGGACGTTCGGGGTGTGGGCCCTAGGACGTCCATTGAGTACGGTGGCGAGGAGGATGGCGGCGGGGTTGCGACCCCCGTCCCCGTGAGCACCGTGTCTGGTTCCCGGGGGACTACAATACGCCCCCCGGCGGCGGGCTCAAAGGCAAGGCACTGAGGGGTGCAGATCCCACCGGAGAGACCCGGGGTCCCCTATCATGTGCCAATGCGACAGCCGTGGGTGTTTTAGTGGGTAACGAGCCCCACAGCTCCCGGGGACATTTTAAAGGTTTCCCCCATGTCAAAAAAAAAGGTTCCCAGTATCCTTCTGGCGAAGACTGAACGGAAGGCCCTGGGTATCTTTCGATAAAGGCCACTGGGAAGGTTTTAGTAGGTAAAAATCAGTGTGAGATATTCTGCCGCCAAGCAGCAGTGTGTAAACATTGCTGTGTTCCGGCGTGAAGGGCACTGTAGCTGGTGATGTTACCGGACACAAGAGCCTTGATAACTAATGTCTCGTGTGACGAGCGGCAGTGCAATGCAGCTGTCTATAGGCAGGCGGGGCGCGCGACCATCAGGCGAACGACTTGATAACTAATGTCTCGTGTGACGAGCGGCAGTGCAATGCAGCTGTCTATAGGCAGGCGGGGCGCGCGACCATCAGGCGAACGACTTGATAACTAATGTCTCGTGTGACGAGCGGCAGTGCAATGCAGCTGTCTATAGGCAGGCGGGGCGCGCGACCATCAGGCGAACGACTTGATAACTAATGTCTCGTGTGACGAGCGGCAGTGCAATGCAGCTGTCTATAGGCAGGCGGGGCGCGCGACCATCAGGCGAACGACTTGATAACTAATGTCTCGTGTGACGAGCGGCAGTGCAATGCAGCTGTCTATAGGCAGGCGGGGCGCGCGACCATCAGGCGAACGACTTGATAACTAATGTCTCGTGTGACGAGCGGCAGTGCAATGCAGCTGTCTATAGGCAGGCGGGGCGCGCGACCATCAGGCGAACGACTTGATAACTAATGTCTCGTGTGACGAGCGGCAGTGCAATGCAGCTGTCTATAGGCAGGCGGGGCGCGCGACCATCAGGCGAACGACTTGATAACTAATGTCTCGTGTGACGAGCGGCAGTGCAATGCAGCTGTCTATAGGCAGGCGGGGCGCGCGACCATCAGGCGAACGACTTGATAACTAATGTCTCGTGTGACGAGCGGCAGTGCAATGCAGCTGTCTATAGGCAGGCGGGGCGCGCGACCATCAGGCGAACGACTTGATAACTAATGTCTCGTGTGACGAGCGGCAGTGCAATGCAGCTGTCTATAGGCAGGCGGGGCGCGCGACCATCAGGCGAACGACTTGATAACTAATGTCTCGTGTGACGAGCGGCAGTGCAATGCAGCTGTCTATAGGCAGGCGGGGCGCGCGACCATCAGGCGAACGACTTGATAACTAATGTCTCGTGTGACGAGCGGCAGTGCAATGCAGCTGTCTATAGGCAGGCGGGGCGCGCGACCATCAGGCGAACGACTTGATAACTAATGTCTCGTGTGACGAGCGGCAGTGCAATGCAGCTGTCTATAGGCAGGCGGGGCGCGCGACCATCAGGCGAACGACTTGATAACTAATGTCTCGTGTGACGAGCGGCAGTGCAATGCAGCTGTCTATAGGCAGGCGGGGCGCGCGACCATCAGGCGAACGACTTGATAACTAATGTCTCGTGTGACGAGCGGCAGTGCAATGCAGCTGTCTATAGGCAGGCGGGGCGCGCGACCATCAGGCGAACGACTTGATAACTAATGTCTCGTGTGACGAGCGGCAGTGCAATGCAGCTGTCTATAGGCAGGCGGGGCGCGCGACCATCAGGCGAACGACTTGATAACTAATGTCTCGTGTGACGAGCGGCAGTGCAATGCAGCTGTCTATAGGCAGGCGGGGCGCGCGACCATCAGGGGAACGTCTTGCTGGTCTCGTTCTAGGTTCAATAAAAAATAAACAATGAATAATAACGCCCCGAGTTGCGGCATGATTATAATCCTTAATATCGTGTACAGAAAATCGAAGGTCGCATGGCATCGGACCAAGATTTGAAGTTAGCAGACACTCTTCGTTACTACATGAGGGATGCCCACGCCGCCAAAGCAGTACTTGTACGGAGACTCAGGTACAGTGAGAGACATTTCCGGTTGACCACATTTAGGACTATTATTGCTTGCACGAGCCGGCCCAAAATTCGTGTGAGTGGGGTAAGCGGACGACGCGGACGATACATAATACTATCACAAAATCATGTAATAAGAAAGACTTGCTTTGTTGAACATAAGTCTCCCCTTTAGAACGCCACAATGAACGACGGTAAGCCACTTGCAACCATCAGTCACTAGCGATTTTTACGCTGTTGTCAGTTGGGCCCTTCAGGAGGTCGGTGCAGATAAACTATTCTAATTATTGGTCTTGTTTGCCTTAAAATTCATAGATCGTACATAACTGAATACATAATAAAGCAGACCTAGACCGCTAGTACGACGCTCTACATAATGACCGAATACGTGGCTAACATTATAATATACTAGTATGTATGCACACTTGAGAGCAATAAAATCGCACACCTTGACATTTTTATGTAAAGGCAGGTTTTTTCATGAATCTGAATAAATATTTAAAAAAACACACACACTAATTGTAAGTCTACCTCATTACCTTTCTAATGATATCAAATACAGTGTAAAAAATACCCATAAGAGGTTTTACGGCACAAAACCCAACAAACGGGTAAAATTGCCCAATTTCGCTTAAGAAATAATGAAAATCAAACTCAAAATTCTTGAACAAATTGTTTATTAATAAGGTGTATTCCCTCCCCTAGCCTTAATTACAGCTCTTAATCGGTTTTTCATGGACCGTATTAATTTTACCATGAAATCTTGTGGTATAGCGTTCCACTCCTCTTCAATGGCAAGTTGAAGCTCTCGGAGGCACGTAGGAGCAGGGCTTCCTGCTCGAACTCTTCTTTTCAGCTCATCCCAGACATGCTCAATCGGATTGAGATCAGGACTACGAGCTGGCCACTCCATCGCGGTGATTCCAACGTGTTCCATGTAGTCGCAAACTGTTCTGGCGACATGCGGTCTGGCGTTGTCGTGCATTAGGATAAAATCTTCTCCCATAAGCCACGCAAGCGGCCTCACATATCCTTCGAGCACTTCTTCGACGTATCGTGCAGCCGTCAAACCTCTCGATCGCGGGCCGGTATTCGCCCCAGTGATGAATACAATGTCAGTTTTAGTGTCCAACATTATACCACTCCAAAACATACACGATCCACCGCCAAAAGCCACACGTTCGCTTATGCAGCATTGTGAAAATCGCTCTGATGACCTTCTGTAGACCCTAGAGCGTCCATCGTGACCATGTAATGTCATTCTGCACTCATCAGAGAACATAACAGACCGCCATTGTTCATACGTCCAATTTAAATGTTCCCTGGCAAATTGTAGTCGGGCTTGTCGGTCAGCTGTGGTCAATTTGGGACCATTTGCTGGGCGATGTGAAGTCAGTCCTGCTTCACCATGTCTTCTTCTGACTGTCCACCGACTTATACTGACATTGCGAACTTCTTGAAGCTCTTGTCCCACTTGAAACGCATTCAGTTGCCGATTTCTTAAAGACCTCGACACAAGAAAGCGGTCATCACGCTCTGATGTTCTGCGTCGCCGGCCAGATTCTGGTCGTTGAACGTAGCCACCGGTCTCTTGAAACCTCTGGTACACACGACGAACAGAGTAGCGGCTCAAATTTAGTCGTCGAGCAACGTCACTTTGATTATGGCCTGCTTCGAGCAAGGCAATAACTGGAGCGGCTTCTGCGGGCGTGGTATCCATATTTTTCCGTATGCGTTGAGTAGAGATGTTATCACGTTGACCTTCGGTATGCAACTGATTAAAAATCCAAAAAACCGACCCTTTTATACTGGGGGTAAGGGGTGCAAGTAGTGACAATGCTAACGGGTGAATTGGGCTAATTTGGTGTACGGCTGATTTCTGTAAGTTATTTGAAGGTCAATGATTTTAATTTGGTGTTCTTTTAAAGCTAAGCTTGTATTCTTTAATTTTGCTAAATGATTTGTACTCTATATTTTTAGATTTAAGAAAAAAATCTGTAATAAACCAAATTACAAGGGGTGTGCGATTTTATTGCTCTCAAGTGTATAAATAATAAGATCGAATGATCGAAGGACCATTTCGATTCGAAGGACCATTCCGGGTCTTTAAGCCAGTATCAAATAAACAACCTTTTCAAGGTAGATTGTCAAAATATATTTTTGTGTGGGGCCGGGGGGCCTATACATAATTAGGATATTTTGACTTTGACTTGACAGAAAAGTGAAAGCTAACCGCTTTACAATTATGAGTAGATTCAAACGATACCTTACGATATAAAATAAAAACGCTTCTCCACGCTATCGGTTCGCTGTCTATTTGACACTGGATTAAAGATCCGGAATGGTCCTTCGAACCGAAATGGTCCTTCAAACCGAAATGGTCCTTTGAACTGAAATGATCCTTCGAGTCGTACTGATTGCTGTTTTTTTTTAATTCCACTGCTTATTTACAGATGTTTAGCAGCATACGAGGCTGCTAACAGAAATCTGGAGAAAGCAAGGGCCAAGAATAAAGATGTACACGCTGTGAGTACAAAATTATACATTTTTTATCTAGTACAGAACTGAATAGGATAGCAAATTATTTAAACATTGAATCACAAATTAACCAAATTTGAAAATATAAAAAATCCGACAAATAATCATTTGGAAAAAAAAAACAAATTGATTACAATAACAGGCCTCTTGGTCTAGTCAATAGACACCGTGGCCGCTACCTAATATGTCGTGGGTTTGATTCCCACCTTGTGTCTGGGGTTTTATCTATATTTCTCTCAACGGCCGGTGGTTCCGATCTGCATCATCGTAACACACGAATCGCATAAGCGCGATCACCCGTCGACCGCCAACGGATTATGTACTTACAAAAAAATGGACATATTTGTATTAGTCGTCTGGCTGCCCGTAGTACAGGCTCTGCCTAGTTTGGGATCAGGGCTTATACTTAACTGGTATGAGAAATCTGTAATCGGAAAACTTAAGAACCTTAATTACAAGAAAACAATCTTATAATTGACATCAAACCTTAACTCAATTTGATGAAATTCGTTTTTAAATAAAATAACAATTACATTTGTTCGGGTGCTACCATACCATAGACAAACATAGAGACAGACAGCCGTCATACTTAAAACACCTCAATTTTACGTCAAGGGTAATATAATATATAATATAAATAATTTTTATCTCATTTGAACATCGATATAATATGTAAACTAGATTAGGTGTTACGGTCCGAAAAGTGGCACACAGTAATAGCGCCCTTGTGTCGCTATTTCGTTACAAGCCACAGCCTGACAAAATTATTTTTACCGATAGGAGTGTCGCTACTGTCTATATGAAACTGTCAAAATACATTATCATAATAAAATCTTTAGTTCACGTTTCCGCCACCAGCACAGATAAGTTTGCGACCTCCGCGACCACATTTTAGATGTCATTTTGTTAGTGAATATTTATCTACTGTCCAGCCGCCGAGAGAATGCGTTCCAGACGTCTGTCAGTCGCTCATGACTAGTGATGGGAAATAATTAACGCTATTATTTCCTGATCGAAGAAAAAAGTAACATAAGTTGCAATAATTGTTTGGATTCCAATTTGTGAATGTAATAAAGAAATTAAAATGCAATAATAAATAAAATAAAAATAATAATCATAAAATGCAATAATTATTATCTTCAGCAATATTAATTACCTTATCAGAAAAATATTTGTGACTGGCAAACAAACTTTAATGAGATTCCGATTCGCTTGAGGAGGTGCCGTCTTCGTCCTCATCTTCGCCTCCATGTATTATTATATTATTATCAAACATAGTATTCATTCTGATACCAGACATATAAAATACCTACTGATATTACGCTACTTACCTTCGCGCGTTCGTTTCGTGCGCAGGTTTGATATTATTAACTTTATCATTACATTATATTATAATTAAAAATAAGAAAGAATAACGAATTCTACATATTTACAGCATTACTAAAAATAACGTTACAATTGTCCGATATTGGTGCCGATTCTGTTGTCACCACTACACTAAACTAGACAAAATTTTAGTTTGGTGGTGTCAAACGATGATTAAGTGCTTAATTTGAGTTCGACAGCTACTAAATTGGGTTGATAGTGAGGTTTTCATTGGTCAAATCATGTTAGTTGAAAACTAAACTAAAATAATTCTCCGGCTACGATATATTAATTTTAATATTAATTTTATTTTATTTTAATATCATCATCATCATCAGCCCACATCAGTCCACTGCTGGACATAGGCCTCCCCCAAGGCACGCCACTGAGCCCGATCTTCGGCTCTCCTCATCCATTGTCTGCCAACTGCTCTGCGGATATCGTCGCTCCACCTAGTCACAGGACGTCCTACATTACGCTTCCCGATTCGCGGTCTCCACTCAAGAACCAGTTTACCCCAACGGTCTTCGGTTCTTCGGCAAATATGACCAGCCCACTGCCACTTCAGCTGGCTAATCCTTTGAGCTATGTCGGTCACATTGGTTCTCTGGCGAACTACTTCATTCCGTATTCGGTCCCTCAGAGAAACACCCAGCATAGCTCTCTCCATAGCCCGCTGAGCGACCTTGAATCGGTGGACTAGTCGTACCGTGAGTGGCCACGTCTCGGCTCCGTATGTCATCACGGGTAGGACGCACTGATTAAAGACTTTTGTCTTTAAACATTGCGGTATCGGCGACGAGAAGACTCGACGAAGTTTTCCGAATGCTGCCCAGCCTAGCTGTATTCTCCTTTTGGCTTCCTTCTCAAAGTTGTCTTTACCTAGCTGTAGCGTCTGCCCTAAGTAGGTATACTCCTGGACAACTTCGAGGGGAACCCCATTGACGGCAATCGGCCCCGGAACAACGCGCTCGTTTAACATAACTTTGGTTTTATCCAAATTCATCCGGAGACCGATGCGATGAGAAGAATCAGCCAGGTCATTCAGCATTCGTTGTAGGTCTTGCAGAGTCTCGGCCATAATGACGATATCGTCCGCGAATCGTAAGTGAGAGATGTACTTGCCATTAATATTTATGCCAGACCTCTCCCAGTCCAGCGTCTTGAACATATCCTCTAAAGCGTTAGTGAACAGTTTCGGGGATATAACATCCCCCTGTCTCACTCCTCGGCGTAGGTGGATATGTTCAGTTCGCTGGTTCTGTACTTCTACGGTCATAGTCGCGGCATCGTAAAGACATCTCATCACTTCGATGTATCGCCAGTCAACTTGGCAGCGCTGCAAGGCCTCCAGAACAGACCAGGTCTCGATCGAGTCAAAAGCCTTCTCATAATCCACAAACGCTATGCACAGGGGCTGATTGTACTCTTCAGTCTTTTGTACAATCTGCCTTACCGTGTGGATGTGGTCTATGGTGCTATACCCACTTCGAAACCCGGCCTGCTCCGGGGGTTGGAATTCGTCGAGTCTTCGCGCAAGACGGTTCGTGATGACCCTTGAAAACAGCTTATACACATGGCTCAGAAGCGAAATTGGTCGGTAGTTTTTTAAAAGGGTTTTGTCACCTTTTTTGAAAAATAAAACTACTATGCTACTGTTCCATGTCTTTGGAGTTCTCCCAGTGAAAAGGACAGAATTGAACAACTGCTGAAGTTCTCTCAGCACGGGAGCTCCTCCAGCTTTTAAGAGCTCTGTTGTGATTCCGTCCTCACCCGGGGCTTTTCCATTTTTTAGCTGTTTAAGGGCCATCACGATCTCATCTTGGCTTATTACGGGCAGATCTTCGGATTATTTTAATATATTTTTATATTAATATTTATTAAATAAAAAATATTTGATATATTAATATTTTTTTTATATTTGTTTAAATATTTATTTTAATATTTATTTTAATATTTGTTTAAATATTTATTTTAGTATTTGTTTAAATTTTTTATTATTATTTATTAATATTAATTTTAATATTTATATTAATATTTATTCTAATATTAATTTTAATATTTATTTCATTCTATTTTAGTCTTCTATTTTATTTTAATCGACATCTTTTAGATGCCGACTATTTTGATCTAATTTTAGTTTGAAGTTTCTAATATTAGGCATAAATGACGTAAACTGTGCACAACAGAATAGCAAAATACGTTTAAAACTAAGTTGAGTAACTAAAACCTTTATATTCTATCAAACTATACCTAATTTAGTTTAATTCATGGATCTTTGAATAGGAAAGACACGACTAAACTAAATTTTAGTCTAGTTTAGTCTAGTGTGTGACAACAGAATCGGCACCATTTTTGGCGCATCACTTCAAAAATACACAGTTGGGGTATCCTTGTAACAGCGTAGTATGGATTTAACCTACAATTAACAAAACAAAGTTTTCTTGTCTTTTCAACATGAAATTTAGCGCAAAGCAATAACATTTACTTTTAGTTCACATAATTATTTATTTTCTTATGATATTTGTTCGTTAGCAGGGCAAATAAACAATAAAAATTTTTTATTGTAAATGCAACGCCACGTCAAAGTTACATCGTCCGTTTCATCATGACGTGTCAGGAACGCATTCTCTCGGCGGCCGGGGTATAGTTTACATTATTATATCGATGCATTTGAAGCACTATGTGTTGTCATTTAGTACTGATGATATGAATTATATGTTTATATTTTTGTGTAATGCCAGCCATTGGAGGTGCAAGAGGTAACTTAACTTTTTATACCACAATTTACTTCCCGCGACTTTTATCGCGTAGAACTATTTATACAAAATTGTTCGCATGTTATGATGCAATAGATATAATGTTGTAATCAGTGGCGTGCATAGAAAGTAGGCAAAAATATCTGCGAGTCATTTGTGCTCTTAGCTATTTGCTCGTGTGCCACTACAAATATCCTTAAATGAACTAGTATCACAGACATATCCATTTACATTTAAAAACGTAACGTTAATACCAAGTCAATATTTTTTTTAAATTAAGATTATATATTTAGAGAAAACGTTGGGTAGGCAGGCTTTTTGTCTGTATAGACCTTCTGAATATTTTTTATTATTACTATGCTTTTCAACTAAGAATGTGACCGCCAGTCGCGATCATGCGACTGCGGAACTAGAGTTTGTATAGTGAAACTGGGGAGTGCATGTTTTACGGTTTTAGAAACTGGCAACATTGCGACAAATGCCACCCTTTGTTTTCTTAACTTCTTGAATAAACGAATTAGTTTTGATACTAGATTAATTTAATAAAATTGTAGCAATACAGTGATATTTCTTTACTTCCTTAAAATGTTCCTAACATTATGTCGACTTGTTTATTGCAGAAGTATATACTAATCATCCTGAAATGTTGTAGACAGTCCGTGTTCCAATAACGTCAAGTAGTCTATATGAAAAAAATATATATATAAAAGTATCAAATATGTTTATTCGTAGTATATCCAGGGTAGCAACACCTATTTTTTTAAAAACTTGCCGCCGTTTATCACTCAAGTTTCATTAGACAAAATCTATACACTGTATTATGAACTAAAAAAAAATAATAATTAAACCCAAATTTAATTAAATCTGACAGCTGTCAAAAGTTATTTCTTATATTTAGACAATTATAGTAGAAATTACGACGGGGGGTTTGTGTGACAGGCGGAGCAAGCGCAGGCGGAAGCTTGCGCGAAGTTCGAGCAACTATCGGCGCGGGCGCGGGAAGAACTCATCGACTTCCGAACTAGGAGGGTTGCCGCCTTCCGGAAAAGGTGAGTTATTTAATTAATGGACGACGCCAGAAGGATGGTCGTGTAGACATCTAAAGTACGATCGCCGACCAGGAAGAATTTGGTACGTTGACCTGTCATTACCTGTCTCTGTTGCTCTCGGGTGCGAGCGTGACGCAAAATACAAAATTCAAAAATTAGGCAAATAGGCTTAACGCTAGCACTTTTGAACGGTCTTTTTTTTTTAAAAGCTACCACCGGATCACAACGCGGCCTCAACTGAGAAGATCCGGCAAGAAACTCAGCGGGCTTGTCATTTTTTCACATTTTTTTTTTAAAACAAAGTTTGTCTTTTTACAATTAGATCAGCACCAGCGACAGTGTGTCCTGCCGTTCAAAATATCAAATAAAATAAAAAATACGACGAAAATACAACAAACTAAAATGCCAAAGGGATAGTAGTCGGACCAGTCCCCCGCGCGCAGCACCCGCGCACGAGTTGACTGCTCGCAGCAGCCATCACTCCCCTCAACCATATTGGAGGGAAGGGGGTGACCCGCCAATTCATTGCGTCACGCTCGCACAGATGCAATGACCGCGCGGCTGCATCTGTGCATGCGTAACACAACAACACATCCCACCCAGGGGCGACAGAGACAGGTAATGACAGGTCAACGTACCAAATTCTTCCTGCTCGGCGATCGTACTTTAGCTGAAGTAAATTGACGAGTTGCAATATTGTTAGTAACCGCAGTCTATTGTAGGGCCAATTCAATAGATTACATTTGACATCAGTCAGTTTCTATGTTCTGTCTGTTTCTTTTGCCATTATTACAATAAATATGTAATCGTAATTGAAACAAGTTAAGCAATTGTGTAATACTAACTTCGAAAAAAATAATAATATTTTATACCCGCCGTTACAAGGTTATTTTGTTCAATTTTGATGAAGTGTCAAATGAGATCTATTAAATTAGCCCTACTTTAAGTCCGCGGTTCAGCAGTCAATTACCTTACCTAATTAAATCTACTTTACACCCAAGTTTAGAAAACATAGCAATTATAATATCGTAAAACTGGTGACTCCAACGTCGTTTGGAACATGCTTACTTCTTCTATGTATTAGAATATGATATCGTAAAATGGTTGTTTGCTTTATAATGTAGTATGTAGGTAAAAAATGGAACGGCCTGCCAGATAGTTTTCTCCGTACCCTCAAATATTTATATTTAACTAGTGCTGTCCCTTTTCTCCCCTTGCCCCGTACTGTTGACTGATCATTGCGTGGATCGGACGTGTCCGCCGCCTCTAAATTAGTTAATTCGTGTGTGCCTCCGAAAAGACTATTACTGTTGTGACCTAGTGAACTTTGTGAAGCGCTTCTAGTTTAGTGTGCCTGAAGACCAGTAGAGCCACCCATCCAGTGAAGAGGAATTTACCTACCCAGCACGAGCCGGTAATGTACCACGCATGACGTTGACTTGACCCTTTTTCTTTGTTTCCCCTCTCGCAATTTTATTTTGTATTTACACCCTTTTTACGCCCAGCACACTTCCCCGCGACAATGGTTTAATATGTATACATCTTTGCGAATTTATTCGACGGCAAGAAGATAATACAAAAAAAAGTTGTTAGATTAATATTAATAATAATGAATGATAATAGAATGCAAATATCTTGATCTCGCGCACGAGGTTGTCGACCTGTGGGACATTGATAAGGCAATCATTGTACCTATAGTCGTATCCGCCCATGGCCTAATGGCCAAGAGCCTCGATAAACACCTCAAGAGGCTCGCGTTAGACGGCTGGATCAAGGGCCAGATGCAGAAGGCAGTGCCTCTGGAGACGGCACGCATTGTGAGGAAGTTCCTCTCTCTGGAGCCTTGACCACCGTCTGCTAGGACCCTGTTCCCGCAGCCGGTTGGAAGCGGTTTTTTATATTTTTAAATGTACTTGTTTTTATATTTATATTTAAAAATGTAATAAATCAGTTAAATATGAATAAATGGAATAATAATAATAACTGAATGGTGAATTTTTTTAAATCTACCACCGGATCACAACGCTACCTCAACTGAGAAGATCCGGCAAGAAACTCAGCGGGCTTGTCATTGTTTCACTTTTTTTAATCATTGTTTTTACAATTTAGTCATATTAATACAAATACTTACACTTATGTTAACACATTTTATTAAATCCTATTAACACAATTGTTATACTTATATTAACATAATTATAACAGTCATTAATAAAATATAAATAACATTGTTACAGTCTGGTAGATCTAGCAGAGCTGGAGATCAAGCACGCTCGCGCTCAACAAGAACTGTTCAGGAAATCACTGCAGGTGCTCAAAGAGTGTCAATAGACTATTATATACACATAATAATTATAAAGTATATTATATATGCAAATATATTCCAATTTACATTTATAAGTAAAATTACTCGAAATTTGGTAGTTACTTGAACTTGAATATTTTGTTTACTAACGAGATGCAACTGCCTGAACTGTTCGGTATATGATTAATTGTTTCAACAACATCGATATAATATATAAACTAGATAAACATTCACGAACAAAATGACATCTAAAATGTGGTCGCGGAGGTTGCAAACTTATCTGTGCTGGTGGCGGAAACGTGAACTAACGGTTTTATTATGATAATGACGTGTAGTTTGACAGTTTCATATACACAGTAGCGACACTCCTATCGGTAAAAATAATTTTGTCAGGCTGTGGCTTGAAAAGAAATAGCGACACAAGGGCGCTATATCTGTGTGCCACTTTTCGGACCGTAACACCTAATCTAGTTTACATATTATATCGATGTTAAGCAACGTCAGGTTCAAGTTAGATGTGTCTAGAAGAGGATACAAATTATATTCCAACGTTCTCTTGTATATGTATATACAGGTTAATTTTCTATTCAGTGCGCATATTTTGTCAGATCATATTTGAGTCATATAAAACAATATTTATTGAAATGAAACTAATTTTACGGATTACAGCGCGGTTTATTTATAATTTTAATTACCCGACGTTTCTAATGCTTTACAGCATTCATGGTCAAGGGCTGAGGTAGTAGCTATCCATACGTCATAGTTGTCGGAACCGTCAGGTCTTCTAATTATTATTGTTAGTCCGATCTACGCAGAAAGAGCTTACAGTATCTTGAGATCTTGCAGTGGAATGCTTGTCTTTGGATTTGATTATGTTTATCACGGGATCCCAAGCTGGTGGTAGCACCCAACCGTCTTCTCTATTTTCAATAGCCGTGAGGCTATCATCCTTGGCAGGAATCGCTGTTCTTTTACAAGGATTTGTGGTTTGTCAAATCTAATATAATGGCGGATGCGATCCTGAACTCTTTCACAGACTGCAGACTTCTTAAAATTATTTTATAATTATTTATTATTATTAATTATTTTTTTTTTTTTTTTTTTATTAGTTTCATTTCAATGCGCAATGTAGTATTCGCGTAAATATCAGAAATCACAATATTTATTGTTTTGTATTTATTAAATTAAACGCGTGGTCACCTGTCCGTGCGCACGGTGAATACATTTTCCGTCATTTTGTGGTGACCATGATCATTGCGCTTGTGTGTACTTTCCAGTGAAATATATTGATATTTTTGTACCAAGATGGGTAAAATCAAAAGACGCATCTTTAGCTTTCAATAATCTACAATTATGAAAAATTTACGCATGAAGAAACTCTTATCTGTATACACATACAGGAGAAGAAAAGTGTATTGTAAGTATGTATAAATGAAAAAACAATGACTTCTATAAGTATCTTTTATTTCTTGTTTAAATAGGTGCAAATATTAATGAGTTGTTCTTATTCTATTGTTAGTGGCTAAGAATCGGGCCCAGTAAACCACCGGAACGTATTTCGACCCAGTTGGGTTCATTGTGCATGCCCTAGCCCTTACACTGTTGCTGGCGTGTCGATGAGTCCCCTCAGGTATGTAACGATCGCGACAGCTTGGAGCTGTACATAATCAACTGGTGTAGGATAGGCTACTACCAGGTGACCCAACCTACGTCTCGCAAGAGCGTCGCATTCACAATATTTGTCGCATTGACTCTTAATTCACCTTTACAAAATCTGCAAGTACCAATAGTACTTAGCCTCATTCTGTGAAGGTGCTCATTGGTACCAAAATGTCCCGTGAGTGCACTTTTTTGGTGCCTTATTTGAGTGATCTGCTTAGGTTTAATAATTTAACCCCACAGACCACCAGTGGCGGTCCGAGAGGGGGGGGCGTAGGGGCCATGACCCCCCCCCCCCAAATCCATATTCATACACGGCAAAATTGGGTAGCGGTTAACCCTAACCTAGTCTAGGTACAAGACCAACGGGACCGTCAAATATGACCCCCCCAAAATCGTTGGCTGCGACCGCGCCTGCAGACCACCCTTGTGCTAGAGAAAGTTTTGGAGTGGTTTAGGCCTGATGCTTCCCTCCATTCCTTTATACGTTCATTTCTAGCATGCACATATTATATGAATGTGTTGTTAGTTTATATTCTAAACCAGTCAGGTTAATGTCAGAAATTGAATTTGCGCACACCTGTCTTTGTAGAAGTGTCACGACCAAATAATGGACATTTGTTTTATATAAAATAACTTCTCGACGTAAAATTGTTATTAATAACACCGTTAATCGTATTCAATACTTATCTTTCCAGCTCCTATCAACCTAATAAGTTCCAATAAAATTTTAGCGTTTCGCTAGAACGCGAGATAGGAGTCACAGTGGTGGGAATGAGTGAGAGAATTAGTTCCATTAAACATCCCTTATACATCGACTGGTTATATGAACCACTCAGTCAAACTCACAATTAAATAAAACTTATATTTAAGACTACTCTGTATTTTTTAGGTCTAAAATGAATTTATTTTGGTGTCTTTTGATTTAAAGAACGCACTTGTTTTGGCTATGCAATGGGTAACATTTGACGCAAGACTGACTTGATAACAGCGGCGTAGCTTGCCTTAGATGGGCCCCGTATCGAAATTTGTTGGGGGGGGGGGGGGGCAAATGATGGTACGGCCTAAGAGACTGTGAGAAAATGAATTTAACGAATTTTTGCTTACACACTTTCGGGGCCCCTGTAGGCCGGGGGCCCCGTATCATTGACACGGCTGATACGGCGGTAGCTACGCCCCTGCTTGATAACGAGCTACTAGCCCGGGCAGTCCCAATGTAATCCAATTTCTGTGAATAGTATTAGTTATATGCTTTATCAGTCACAGGCTGTAAAGAAAAAAGAATGTAAATTTTATGAGGCTGTCGATGCGTGATCGCGCGCTTCGCGTGTTAACATGGTTTAAATCGGAATCATCCGTCGTTGACCGGTTAAGTGACCAACGCAGTGTCAGATATTCTGCCGCCAAGCAGCAGTGTGTAAATATTGCTGTGTTCCGGCGTGAAGGACACTGTAGCTGGTGATATTACCGGACACAAAGACTGAATATCTAATGTCTTTAGTGTCGGCAACGCGCTAGTGATTCTTCTGGTGTTGCTAGCGTCTATAGGCTGCGGTGACTGCTTACCATCAGGCGGGCCGCATGCTTGCTTGCAGCCTTGGTAGTATAAAGAAACAAAAACACTTCGGCCTCCTTCGGCCTTCAGCCACGGCTCTCATGATAGATGAGAAAAGCCAAATACGGGCGGGTAATGTGTAAAGTCCAGTCAAGTCTTGCGTCGATAGTGGTTACTTTTAAAATTTTGTAGTTACGACGTGTTTATGAAAAACTGTTTATTTTTCAAATGTTTATGTTGTAAGATAAAATATATTATGATTATACATATTCCAGTGTTTTATTTGCATGATTCCCCGTGTCCCAGTAGTTCCGTTATCCGCACCAATGGAACTAGGAAGATCCATTACCATTAGTTCCAGCGAGGGCTTAGCTTAGATAGATAGATAGATAATACTTTATTGTTCCACCATTATTAAAAACACAAAAATACAAGAGAAAAAAAAACAGTAAAATAGAATGAAACAATGGGCGGCCTTATCACTAAAAGTGATCTCTACCAGGCAACCTTTGGATGGAGAGGAACTATGAACTGCAAGGCGGGGTTGTTTATACAAACCAATTATAAAAGAGAAAAAAAAAATACATAACTTTAAACAATAAAATACGTAACAGCAAAATAATATATATATAACTATTAGTTTATTACATAAATATTATATTTGATAGAATCAAATATAAATAACCAACAATAATCTATACTATAATAAAACTCAAAGAGAACTTTTTCTGTACATTGAATATTTTTCCAAAATTTCTATGTGGGGATACTATACTATCGACATAGAGGCCAAAACAATTTTTTTTGGAATTATTGTCTGTCTGTCTGTCTGTCTGTCTGTCGTTCTGTTTGTCCAGGTATCATTTGAAAACCCGTGGATGGATTTTGATAGGACTTTCACTGATGTATTGTGTAGAAGTCTAGGTATAAATTGGTATATAAAACATCACGCTGTGTTTCATAGGGGCTAAGCAGTGAAACATTACTTGCACATATTACCACGTAATTTCCTTTGTAAGTGAATAGGGTAATTATAGACTGATCAGTTAAACATTAAGATATGTATTATTACGCTATATACAATAGGGACTGAGCAGACATTTAGTTTGCATAAGATATGGCAGTGGCGAAGGGTCAATTTTTGTAAGGGGTAAGCCGGTCCGGTACACCCAGGAAATTTTCATTAGATTTCTGTATTGTTCTAAGTACTTTGCTGATAGCAATATGACATTATATCTTTGAAAAGTTAAAATCTGCAAAATCTGTCGTTCATGAAATTTTAATGAAACTCCCCAAGTCCAGGTAGTGTATAGGTATTGTATCACAGTCGCAACAATAAAATATGCGAAACACTTAAAACTTTCATTATCGAATATCATTAGACAGTAATTTACGATGTTAGCGTGATTTACAATTATGAACAGCGCCATCTATCGGTGAAATTGAACATACGATCACTATAGAACTTTAATCTAGCTAAATAAAAGAAAGTCGTGTTAGTTACACTATTTATAACTCAGGAACGGCCTAACCGATTCGGCTGAAAATTAGTGGGGAGGTAGCTAAGAACCAGGAAACGGACATAGGATACTTTTTATCCCGGTAGGTTAAGGTTAAGCAACGTTAGGTAAGGTCATTAAATAGATGGGTGAACCGATTTGTATGAAAGTGTGCATATCGGGTAGGTCTGAGAATAGGTCATACAGTATATTTCATACCGCTAGGTTAAGGTTAAGCAACATAAGGCAAGGTCATTAAATAGATGGGTGAACCGATATGTATGAAATTTTGTGTGCATATCGGGGAGGTCTGAGAATAGGTCATAAAGTATATTTAATGCCGCTGATACCATGATTGACGAGGATATATAGAACGAGAGGAGGGTACAAGAGAGGAGAAAGAGGGAGAGGGGATTCGAGGAGGGGGTGATGGGGTGAGGGATCGGGGGAGTTAGGTGGAATAAGGGGGAAGTGAGGAGCAAGTTCGTAGAAGAGAGAGGGGGAGAGGGTTCAGAGAGGGGACAACAGGGAGAGGAAGTGGGGGAGTATGACGGAAACCGAAGCGGGAGGGGAAAGAGAGAGGAGAGAAAGAGCATATAATTAGATTTTTTTTATAAGAGAGAGAGATATGGAGAGAGATAAATCTAGGGAGGAGGGAGAAAAGGGGAGCAAAATGTAATAAAAGCGCGGGCGGAGCTGCACGGGTCAGCTAGTAAATAAATAAATGCTGCCGGCTAATATCGATATAAAATTCATAGGGACAAATAAAATGCTTTCAAACGATCTTTAAAGATAGGCAGAGATGGTGCATGTCTAACAGTGACCGGTAAGGCATTCCACAGACGAACAGCTTCTACTGTGAATGACTTATCGTAAAACGAACTATTATGAGAAGGGAACATAAGAGTGAGATTTTCTGATGACCTCAAACAGTGGGAATCATTGCCGAGAAAAACAAAACGTTCCTAGCTTAGTGAGTTTAATATACCAGAAATATTTTAAAAGTTCACTAGCTGGTAGGTTCCTTGTGCAAGGAACCGTCCAGGTAGGTACCACCGCAGTGTCAGATATTCTGCCGCCAAGCAGCAGTGTGTAAACATTGCTGTGTTCCGGCGTGAACGGTAGCAGTGCCCTTTTGTGGTAGAGACCATGAAGCCTTGGTCTCATGAGACGCACGGTTTCTAAAAATAAATTTCATCCAAACTTATCGATGAGACCGTCGGGCTGGTAGCTTTTTCTGTCAACGTATTGGCTTGGCCATACAAAGAGGTAACGCCGGCAGACTTTTATGTACCCTTCCCACCCAGTGCTACGACAACATGGAGGAAGTTTATTGAAGTGAAACTTCTTATACGACTTCCAAAAATGTTATCACATAACGCGTTAAGCGTTAAATGATAGGCGATAGGCGTTAAGTGATAGGTGTTAAACGATAGGCGATAGGCGTAAATTTGTTAAGGTTATTATGAAAGCGCTCATGTGACGCAGTCACTGAGTGAGTGGGTGGAGTGGGTACGTTGGGGTGAGTTGGGGCGAGTTGAGTTGAGTGTGTGTGCGTGTGTGAGTGAGTGAGTGTGTGAGGGACCGACCGATCGACTGAGCGAGAATGAAGTTTCACTTCTTCCGCGCGGAGGGACTCCACGCACGCACATTTTTTTTACCTAGTTTAAGTATATTTGTAAATATTTAGTTATGTATTTCCTTAAATAAATTGTTTTCAGTAAATGTTACTAACAATATATTAGGCTATGTTGAATGAAATAAAATATTTATTATTATTGTCCGTATATTTCAACGGCATAATCCAATCTATAGCTCCTCTGGCTCTTCAATCGGAGTTCGACGAATTTGAAGCCGATCCCTCCATTGGTGACGTTGACAGACGCTTCGCTGTTCTGGTAGTCGTAGCAAACGATGGACTGCAAACAATAAATATAGCCTTTAACTAGCTGACCCACGCAGTTCCGCCCGCGCTATGTTTACGTTAATTATACTTTCAATAATATACATTCGCATAGAATACAAAACCTCCTTTTTTAAAGTCGGTTAAAAACTTGGACCCACTTTGTACTTGCCCTCCGAAGCACGGAGACGTTTAGTTCAAATGGCGTTAAACGGTCACCCATCTATTTAATAACCTTAACTAAGGTTGCTTAACCTGATCGATTTCCAAACATTGTTAACAACTGTCTATGAGTGTTCCCTTACAAATATTTATTATAATTATAATAAAAAATTGATAAAATTGGAGCAAGCGTATAACCAAGTACACATTTTGACTTTAATCCCCTCTCCCTAGGGAATCGTGCCGAATGTCGAGACAAAAAGTATCCTATGTCCTACCTCGGAGTATTAACTCAAATCATACCAAGTTTCGTTTCAATCCATCCAGTAGTTTCGGCGTGATGCTCAACCGAGATACAGACAGACAGCCAAAAATAAAAATAAATACATTTTTGGCTTTAGTATCCGTTATAGAATGCCCTCCAAATATAATTTTCAAAATATCTTCAATGTACAGAATTGGACCTGTTAAAGTTTTATTATAAGTATAGGTTTCTGTCCTCAGTACAGCGGCGACTCCGGAGAGATCGTGTGGCTACAATGCGCCCCCCGGTGGCAGGCTTAAAGACAAGGCACTGAAGGTCTCCTGGTGCAGATCCCACCGGAGAGTCCTAGTGTGCTGATGCGAAAGGATTTTAGTGGGTATGAATTCCACATACCCCAGTTGACCGCAGGTCAGGTCCCGGGGACCTTTCGAAGGTTACCCCCGCGATAAAAAGTCCCAATAGAAATAATAATAATAGTAGTTTATGCACCAGTAGTTTTTTTGTGACATGTCTGATAATTGTACTTTGTTTTACTGTTTTGTTATTCGTGTGTGTTGTGCGTGTCACAAATAAATGTTTTTCTTCTTCTTCTTTCTTCTTTTCTTCTTCTTCTTCACCAAGGGGATAAAGTAATGTCTTATGTCGCAAGCGTTAAATTGAATCGCGAGCATAACGAAGGATTCTAGCAACTCCCGAGCGCAGTGAGGGAGTTAATTCTAGAATCCTGAGTACAGCGAGGGATTTAAGCTCGCCCAAGACAAAGACACCTTTATCCCCGAGGAGAATACACTACTTTTCACACCTACTGCGAGTTAATAAAATACAAATATTGCTAGAATTAAAATAATAATAATATCTTGGGACAGTCCACACACGGTCATCTGATACCAAACTAAGCAGAGCCTGTACTATGGAAACCAGACAACTATTAGTTAAGAGATACAGACGATAATAATTAAATAGTTAAATAACAACCAGACACTTGGTGGGAATTGAACCCACGACCCATCGGGTAGCGGCCCGGGTGTCTAACCACTAGACTAACGACCTAATGAGACGGTCAATAATATCAGCATAGTGATTTGCAGAGTTAACGCGTTAACATCAATTTTTTTTCTTTTCTAGAACACTGGGTTCTGCTCGTCGTGCCCGGTTCGATTTTCAAATGTTTGTTTTCGTGCAGGTCTCTGCTTAAAGTAGTATTATATTACCTGTGGTAAAAGTGTTAGTCCGGTCAATTTAGACAATTGAAATAAAGAAAATTCCGACAGAGCCAAATCTTCGTAGAGACCTTAGGTTTACCACAAGGAATAAAGTGTCAAAAGTCCCAATCAGTCCCATGTGTGCTAAGGGACTTATTCGGGGCCCAAGGTCAAAATTTTAGGTTTTTTGGATTTTTCTCGAAAACGGTAAGTTTTATCGAAAAAGTACTTCGGAGCAAAGTTGTAGATCTTAAAATCTATACTTATAATAAAACTGTAACACGTCCATTTCTGTACATTGAAGATATTTTTAAAATTATATTTGGAGGGCATTCTATAACCGATACTGAGGCCGAAAATGTATTTTTTTTAATTTTTGTCTGTCTGTCTGTCTGTCTGTCTGTATCACGGCTGAGCATCACGCCGAAACTACTGAATGGATTCAAATGAAACTTGGCATGATTTGAGCTACGAGGTAGGACATAGGATACTTTTTATCCCGTAATCTAGCACGGTTCTTTTGGGAGAGGAGATTAAAGTCAAAATGGGTACCTACTTGGTTATACGCTTGGTCCGATTTTATCAATTTTTCTTTATAATATAATGAATATTAGTAAGGGAACACTCATAGAGAGTTGTTATCAAGGTTTTGTAATCGATCGGGTTAAGCAACGTTAGGTAAGGACATTAAATAGATGGGTGACTGTTTAACGTCATTTGAACTAAATGGGTCCGTGCTTTGGAGAGCAAGTAAAAAGTGGGTCCCAGTTTATAACCGACTATAAAAAAGGAGGTTATGTCATTGTATTTGATGCGAATGTCTGTTATTAAAAGTTTAGTGAACGTAAAAATAGCGCTGGCGGAGCTGCGTGGGTCAGCTAGTTCTCTATAAAAATGGGCCTTATGATTTTTTCTCTAAGACCCACTATTTCCCAGATATTGCGCTTGTAAGAATCATGTTCTACATAGTATGCACACATATGCCACGTATATACATATTTAGGTACTCAAGCAAGCAAAAATGCCTACTCGTGTCTCCTTTTATGTATACATTATACTATTCTAAGAAAATATACTCTAAAAAGACCGCCGGTCCCTTACCGAATCCCCTCTACTTGAATAACATCTGCCTATTCTTTTGTCCGTGTGGTGTCGTTCACGTATACCTGCTTCTTTTAGTGTTGAACGAGCAGTTCGAGTGACTATACGTATTTATTACAAGCGTCTACTATTGTAGTTAGTGCTGATCAATATTTAAAAAAAATGTCACAATTTTGCTTTATTTGTAATAAACTTTTGACTGAAGATGAAACTGTTGTGGTCAGTCGTGGAATGCCAACTTTAATCGATGCAAGTGTCGCGAGAAGTGATGAGTTTGCTGATTATTTAAGAAGCCAAAAGTCCGTTACAATTCACGTGGATTGCAGAAAATAATACACCCGGAAAACTTCAATCTCTGCATCAAAAAGACGTTATAATGTTTAGAAGGGGCAAAAATTCAGTATTAAAATTATTTGCAAAAAAAGATTTGATTGCGCAAAAGTATTTACAGAAATTAATTCTTAACCTCAAATACTAGTTACTAAAGGAATTCGGTTTCTTCTTGC
This sequence comes from Furcula furcula, assembly GCA_911728495.1. NCBI lineage: Eukaryota > Metazoa > Arthropoda > Insecta > Lepidoptera > Notodontidae > Furcula > Furcula furcula. Next base: position 5,491,634 of record OU452270.1, read on the forward strand.
GGTTTATGGGGCTCCAAAAAAAATTGATTGCATAGATACGTACAGATATACACTATTTTTTGCAATTGCAAGAAAGGTTGTAGTGCCAAATGTGGCTGTAAAAAAAGTAGGGTTACAGTGTTCAATTGCCAAGGTGTCTCTTGCTCAAATGTTCAATTAAATACAAGAGAGGAAGATTCATGTGATTTTGATGAAGAGACAACTGATTCATCTTCATTTGAACAATTTCTAAGCATTCATCAACAGGAAGGAGAAGAATAAGAACAAGAAGAAATTGAAGAAAACATGATTGTTGAAGTTGAATATGAAGAGTATGAGTCAGATTAAAGTAATAAAAAAAAGTTAGAACGACAGTTAAACTCAGTAACCCATATGAATAATCTTCATACTATTAAATAATTATTGTTCCTGAAAATAACGTCATAAAGGTTAGTGGAATAGGCCTACCGGGGATACCACGTTAAAAAAAACGCGCCGAGTAAACTATTTCACAGGTGGTGTGGAAATGTGTGCATATTATGTAGAACGTGATTCTTACAAGCGCAATATCTGGGAAATAGTGGGTCTTAGAGAAAAAATCATAAGGACCATTTTTATAGAGAATTTTAAGATCTACAACTTTGCTCTGAAGTACTTTTTCGATAAAACTTACCGTTTTCGAGAAAAATCCAAAAAACCTAAAATTTTGACCTTGGGCCCCGAATAAGTCCCTTAACATACATGGGACTGATTGGGACTTTTGACACTTTATTCCTTGTGGTAAACCTAAGGTCTCTACGAAGATTTGGCTCTGTCGGAATTTTCTTTATTTGATCACTATTCTTATGTCTAAATTGACCGGACTATGTTGAGGAATTTTCGTTTGACGTTCGAAATTCAAACACATTATTACCCAAGGGAGTTTAGTACAACATTATTACCCGGCTAGACTATAGGGATATAATGAGCTACTTTATGTCATGTTTATATGACACATAATGCAACATTATCGAGCAGGTGGTGTGAAAAGTTTATTTAGGCACCCGTCAAGGTAGGTGCCACCGCAGTATCGGATATTTGTCAATGATTGCTGTCCAGTAATTTCACAAGCTACAGTGCCCTTCACACCGGAACACAGCAATGTTTACACACTGCTGCTCAGTGGCAGAATATCTGACACTGCGGTGGTACCTACCTGGACGGTTCCTTGCACAAAGATCCTACCACCTAAAAAATAAAAATGTGCGTGCGTGGAGTCCCTCCGCGCGGAAGAAGTGAAACTTCATTCTCGCTCAGTCGATCGGTCGGTCGGTCCCTCACATACTCACTCACTCACACACACACACACATACACACACACAGACATACACACACTCAACTGAACTGAACCGAACGGAACCGAACCGAACCCAACTCACCTACCACTCACCTACCACTCACCTACCACTCACCTACCACTCACCTACCACTCGCCTACCACTCACCTACCACTCGCCTACCACTCGCCTACCACTCACCCACTCACGTACCACTCACCTACCACTCACCTACCACTCACCTACCACTCACCTACCACTCACCCACTCACCTACTACTCACCTACCACTCACCTACCATTCACCCACTCACCTACCACTCACCCACTCACTCAGTAATGGCGTCACATGAGCGCTTTCATAACCTTAACAAATTTACGCCTATCGTTTAACGGTGACTCATTTAACGCTTAACGCGTTATGTGATAACATTTTTGGAAGTCGGTATAATAAGTTTCACTTCAAAAAATCTTAGTAATCCGTCGGCGGTTGACGCGTGATCGCGCTTATGCTATTCGCGTCGTAACATGGTGCAGATCGGAACAATCTGCCGTTGAGAGATTAATTTAAATAATAACTAACCTTTATAGTTTTAGTTCCATTGTAATTGTAAGTCTTCAGCCTCTTCTTGAGTGGTATGGCTTCGAGCTTCAATTTACCGCGGTGTAATAAAGTCCCGTCGTGTTTATTCTCACCGAAGAAGAATGTGAAACAGAGCACAGAGGTATATAGGGAGAGGATTATCAGCAAGTGTAGAGAAAGCCGGGAGTTCATGTTGAACTGGATTCTGTAATAAAAAACTTGAGTAAGTAGGTATGAAACCTGTACAGGGATTTTTCAAGTGGATAGCCAAATTCGAAACTATAAGGAATAGCGAAAAGTACCCAATGAGTTACAGTAGCATGTACCCAAAGAGTTGCATTTTTGAAAAATTAAGATATAGACAGGAATCGAACCCGATGATTTAAAAAAAAAACATTTGCCTATATTATTGCGCCAGCTGATAATGTCACTAGAGAAGTAAGTCACAAGGACGGGGGTCGCAACCCGTCCTCCTCGGAGTCGCCACCGTACTCAATGGACGTCCTCGTAGGACCAGCCACACCTCGAACGTCCATCGACTCCGAAGTTGCACAATAACCTACTAAAATTCAAAATATATTTTTCATAGGCTTAACACCTTTTGTTCCCGGGGGAAACTTTCAAAAGGTCCCCGGGAGCTATGGGGCTTGACCGGTGTATGTGGGATTCTTACGCACTAAAGGTACATGAGAGGGGGGACACTCGGGCTCTCCGGTGGGATCTAATAATGTGACATACCTTTATCATTCCAGTGACACACTATTGTGTCGCTGCAATGGCAATTGCATGTTATAGATAGATAGATAATACTTTATTGTTCCACCATTATTAAAAACACAAAAATACAAGAGAAAAAAAAAACAGTAAAATAGAATGAAACAATGGGCGGCCTTATCACTGAAAGTGATCTCTACCAGGCAACCTTTGGATGGAGAGGAACTATGAACTGCAAGGCGGGGTTGTTTATACAAACCAATTATAAAAGAGAGAAAAAAAAATACATAACTTTAAACAATAAAATACGTAACAGCAAAATAATATAAGTTTATATAAATATTAATATTAGTATAATACATAAATATTATATTTGATAGAATCAAATATAAATAACCAACAATAATAAATAAATAAATGCAGCCGGCTAATATCGATATAAAATTCATTAAAATTTAAATTTAGTTATTTTATTAAAATAAGTAGACTTGGGGTCTGATAGCAATGCGGCTGCCACTGACTTCCTAGCGGTGACTTGAGAGCTTCACATTCTCTCACAGCTATACCCTATCCATTACCCCAAAAAATAAAATGTGAGCAAGGAAACCAACAATTTCCAAACTGTGCTTCGAAATATTCTGATTTAGCAGAACTCAAGTTATAAAATTATAACTTTAGACAAATTGTAATGCAAAGCAATTACATTTCTAGCAAATACAATGAAAAAACAAACACGCTACCTACTTCAACAACATACCTAACCTCAAGTTGTCTACAGTTTATTTTTTGGGATAATGGATAGGGTATAGTAGGTACACACACATACCTACTCACACAACTGTTCTTAACAATTTATAACTTGAACACTAAAAAGTATCACATCGTTCATAACACGTCGGGGAAATCAAAGACTTTTTCCTCAAAATTACACACAAGACACATATTTTCAACCGTAATACACAAGCAGCTTGAGCTGATGCGTGTATACCATTGCACTTCGTTTTACTTGTTAAAAAAATGTCTAGTTTTTAAAAGAATTCACTAAGGATGCACTTAATATACTTTCTGGTAAATTATTTTACACGTTCACTACGGAATCCGGCAAGACAATCGTTCAAATACCAAACCCAGTTTATAATACAGTACTTTACAATTCCAATTTTTCTCGGAAGTGAATTAACTATACGTCTATACCTACATAAAGAATGAACCAAACGTCTGTGTGTCTACCTAGTTATTACCACTACATGACTCGGATATTTACTAACTTATGTATAATGCGGTGCTAGCTCAGTGGGCGAGCGCTTGCCTTGGAAACAATGTACGCAGTTTCGAACCCCGGCTCGCACCTCTGATTTCTTTAATGAATCATGTGCGAATCGTCTTTGTGCGGTTGTTACTAGCTTTCGGTGAAGGAAGACATCGTGAGGAAACCTGCATGTCTGAGAAAACCTGCGCACGTTTCATTCATTTATGATCATCGTCACCCGAAATATAGCTTACTTCTGAACAAAGCTTCCCTTAGAAGGGAGGAGTTGCCATAATCCCCACCCTTGGCAGGATTCTTGGGGAGCCCTTGCACCGTGCAAGTTGCACGTGCCTAGATAACGCAAGTCTTTTGATCCCGTTATTTCACCAGCTACAGTACCCTTCACATTCACACCGGAACAGCAGTATTTCCACACTGTTGCTTGGTGGCAGAATATTGTGCGTGACACATTGACATCATAACGAGATAGAAATAATTTATAAACGTAGTTGAATTCTTTTACTTACATTTGTAAAAAATCAATAATAAATAAATACTTGTTTAAAGATAATCACTAAAATCACTCAATATAAATAACTTAGTAAAATTATTAGTATTTTATAATTTGAATAACCTACCTAATTATTAAAATTCCACTAACATTAACAGACTTGTTTGTTCTGTAAAACAGTTGTTTTTGTACTGTTTAATAGTCGGTTCTGTATAGCAGTTAATGATAACATTATCTCTATTATTAAAACAGATGATTTTGTAAGGCAGGATTAAACTACAAGCGATACAATTATGTTATATTATGAAGTAGGTAGCCGTAATCTTTAGCCTCTTGCTGTGCGATCTAAGATCGGTTCTTAACCTGCGGGGAGTAAGAAATTTGTGTAGTTGTTCCTTACTGGCCAGGACAATGCAGGCCAAAGAGTAAAATAATCTATACTTATAATAAAACTGTAACACGTCCAATTCTGTACATTGAAGATATTTTGAAAATTATATTTGGAGGGCATTCTATAACCGATACTGAGGCCGAAAATGTAATTTTTTAAATTTTTGTCTGTCTGTCTGTCTGTATCACGGCTGAGCATCACGCCTAAACTACCTACTGAATGGATTCAAATGAAACTTGGCATGATTTGAGATCTTACTACGAGGTAGGACATAGGATACTTTTTATCCCGTAATCTAACACGGTTCTTTTGGGAGAGGGGATTAAAGTCAAAATGGGTAGGTACTTGGTTATACGCTTGGTCAGATTGTATCAATTTTTCTTTATAATATAATAAATATTAGTAAGGGAACACTCATAGAGAGTTGTTATCAAGGTTTTGTAATCGATCGGGTTAAGCAACGTCAGGTAAGGTCATTAAATAGATGGGTGACCGTTTAACGCCATTTGAACTAAACGGGCCCGTGCTTCGGAGAGCAAGTAAAAAGTGGGTCCCAGTTCTTAACCGACTATAAAAAAGGAGGTTATGTATTCGATGCGAATGTCAGTTATTAAAAGTTTAGTTAACGTAAAAATAGCGCAGGCGGAGCTGCGTTGGTCAGCTAGTATATACTAAAAATGCAGGCCGATCTCCTGGTTGTCTTAAAAGTAAGATGATCTTTGCATCGGTTGGGCATTTGTTGGCAAAATTCATTCTGGCGCCCGATGTCTGGTCGTGTTGGTCTACTTGTCCGTGGAATTGTGAGAGGTATGGAACAGTGAATGCACTGTGTCTGCGACAGTATTTGTACATTATACCTAGTACTTTCTGTGTAAGTGTTTGGCTGATAATGTCAAAGACATAGGTTGTCAAAGATTGGCCGCTGTCGCCGCATATGCAAATTGTACTTTTGATTGAATGAAGATGTTCTAATGGATACCCGCCTAACGCGGGTGATGTCGAACTTTTACCGACTTGACCTTCCAGAAGGCCCGATGGAGTTCAAGATGGAGCAGGTCCCGGGAACGTACCATTTATTCGTCCGATTCCCGCCAGCGGCTGTGCGACGTGAGCCGAACCATCCAACAGCTTGGCCAAAGTGGACAAGTCACCACCGCTCAACAGAGAAGTACCAGGGGCAACCACAGTGACATAACTTTCCGAACCATCGAACAGCTCGGCCAAAGTGGAAAAGTCACCTCCGCTCAACAGAGAAATACCAGGGGCGATCAAAGTGATAAAACTCCCTACAGCCTTTTGACCCGACACCCCCATTGCACCGACCTACCGGCTCACACGTCGCCCATACAGCTGCCACGGTGCGTTGCCCTACCCTAAAGCCTTTCGACCCGACATCCCCCTGCACCACCGCTGCGCTCGACCCACATCCCCGTGATATCGGGAACTGCTGTAGTGGTGACCCCGCCCTACATGGCCTTTCGGCCCTACGCATCTCGCTGCCGCTCAACCGGCACCCATATACCGGGAAAAGCTGATCGGCGGCCCCGCCCCAAGGCTTCGCCACCGAGCAATAGCTGTGCGCTCTGAAGAGAGGAGAGATATTACCCGGTGCCCAGGGTACACCATCCCAAGCCCATTGTCCTTCCTCCGGGCGTATCTTTGGGAATAGTAATGGGCTGGCCACTCGAAGAGGTGATGCCCGTATCCCGGCTTGGAGTATATGTATTACCTTAGTAAGTGTAAGTGGTAACAGCTCAGTGGGTGAGTGCTCGCCTTGGAAACAAGGTGCGCAGGTTCGAATCCCGGCTTGCACCTCAGATTTCTTTAATTAATGTGCGAATCGTCTTTGTGCAATTATTACTGGTTTACGGTGAAGGAAAACATCGTGAGGAAGCTTGCATGTCTGAGAAAGCCTAACTAGCTTTCGAATGACGTGTGAAGTCGGCCAACCCGCACTTGGCCAGCGCAGCGTGGTGGACTACGGCCTAAGCCCCCTCATCTTGAGGGGAGGCCCGTGCCCAACAGTGGGAAGTAGCTTTCAGGGCGCAGCGGTAACAGATTATTAGCTTGAAGTTGGAAAAAACGTGTGGAGAATGTGAAGTTGGAATGAACGTAAGAGTAGTCTTCGTAGTCGTGACGTCATGACTCAGGGACGCGGGTGTGATAATTGCAGAATAATGGGTAAGTGATATTTGATATAATTAGGTACAAAATCTCTAATATTTACAAGATATAACAACTGTGTATGATGATGAGGGTAGACCGTTGACTGTCCTGTGACCGCTGTACGAATGTTCTTGTCTCAGCTTGCACCTCATTTATATAGGCACACTGGCTGGGGTGCTAACACAACTGAATCTATAAATTTTATTTAATTTATTGATCAGTTAATTTAATAAACAACTGATATTCTTAAGTAATTTAAAATAACTATTTTTGTTATGCAACTAGCTGACCCACGCAGCTCCGCCCGCGCTGTGTTTACGTTAGTTAAACTTTTAATAACAGACATTCGCATCGAATACATAACCCCCCTTGCTCTCCGAAGCACGGACCCGTTTAGTTCAAATGGCGTTAAACGGTCACCCATATATTGTGACATTGTAAACGATAGACCTAATGATTTTCGAGTAGATAAACATTATATCCAATAACATTAAACGAAATAAGTTTTAGAATAAGTATATAAATGTTATATGTAAAGAAATTATATAAATAGTTAGTATATCTCACGTTTATTATATCTTGTGAACGTTATTGAAATGAAAATAGACCAAATAACTTTATATGAAACTAGTAATTCTCTGCGGCTACGCCCGCAATTTTTCTTTTGACCCCATTTAACCCCTTTAGGAGTGGAATTTTCAAAAATCGTTTCTTTGTGGATGCTTACGACATAAGAATAACCTACTGTCCAAATTTCAGCTTTCTAGGTCCAGCGGTTTGGTCTGTGCGTTGAGGAATCAGTCAGTCAGTCTGTCAGGACAAGTAATTTTATATGTATAGATGTGACGCACCCCAGAATAATACCACCCTCGTTCGCTATAATAATATGCTGAGCTTGAAAAAATAGCATTATTTTAGTAGGTAAGGCAAATGAAATAAAATAACGCGGAGCTTGTAGTGGAGGTCCTGTTTTAAAATGTTAAAAAACGCGATGAGTTTAAAATTTTGGGGTTATTTGGATGAAAGGTGATTACACCATGAGATGGTTACATGGTGTGTGATGATCCGGGAACATCATCTCATACAATACAATACAATACAATACAATACAAATATTCTTTATTGTACCTACACCAAAAAAGAAGATACAACATAAAAAGGAAAAGTAAAATCATATAAAGATTATACATTATACATTTTCTCGTATGAGGATTATACATTACAAATGCTGTATGGTAGTAACGTTATTATTTAGATTTGTCTTAAATCTGGGCACACAAATAATATAGGTATTTTTTATACCCCAAAGTAGCATATAAGCATGCGGCCCGCCTGATGGTAAGCAGTCTCCGCAGCCTATATAGACGCTAGCAACACCAGATGAATCACTAGCGCGTTGCCGAGCCTTAAGACATTAGATAGAATAGAATAGAATACTCTTTATTTGCACACCAAAGTAAAACATACAGAAAACTTAGAAAAATAACTTAAATTAGGTACAAATGGCGGTCTTATCGCTAACAGCGATTTCTTCCAGACAACCAAAACTTAAAAAAAGAAGAAACTGAACTATTTGGGTAGCTGGTGGTGTACATACCTCTTATACACATTATCTAATAGTAATTAATATATATACATATAAAAAAAAGTAAAAACAGACTAAAGATAAGATGTAGATGTTAAGTAATTATCTTTTGGTAATTATCCAATATCTCGGGTTACGAGCGGCAGTACAATCTAGATTCTTAAGGCCGCTGTGTCGCTTACCATCAGGTGAACGTATTGTTTATTTCGTCACAACGTACTTAGAATAAAAAAAAAGCCTAGAGACGCGTTGCCATAGCACCGAGTGCCTCACAACATAAAGTTAACTACAAAACACAGGTACATCGTAGCAAGCATTTTAATAATTAAATTAATTTGTGTGATTTAAATAATAGTTAATTTTATTAATCAGTGTTTACGCATAGTGGTAATTATAGACTGTGGTGTAGGTACGTTTGTTTTTTGTTTTAATTATCACATAAATACCTACCTAATTATCTGAATTAAGTATTAAAGTTTATCGGTAAGTATGTGCAACATTATTTATGCATATATTTTTATCGAAGCTCAAGGCTTAGACTATTTATCTACATATGTGCGTAGCTATATTTATTGACTTTAACCTACTTAAAAATTGCACTAGAAAAGAGAATCATGCATGGTTGACGGGCCTGTTGGTCTAGTGGTTAGTCATCCTGTCCGCTGTCCAATAGCTCGTGGTTTCGATTCCCATTTCCCACTTTATGTCTTGGTTTGATTTATCTGTATACTTAAGTAAGTATGTACCTACCTAAAAAGTATTTGTATCGCGTCTAGTTGCCTTACTTAGATCATATAAAAGAAATATAGTCTAAGTTGCCTTAATACAGACTCTGCCTAGTTTGAAATCAGATGACGACCGTGGCCCGTCATCATACCTTATAGATTTAGTAATGAAATTAACACTTGAAGCGTGATATTCTTTTTATACTACCAAGGAAGCATGCGGCCCGCCTGATGGTGAGCATTCACCGCAGCCTATAGACGCTAGCAACATCAGAAGAGTCAATAGCGCGTTGCCGTAAGCCTTTGCGTCCGATAATTTCACCAGCTTCAGTGCCCTTCACACCGGAACACAGCAATGTTTACACACTGCTGCTTGGCGGCAGAGTTTATTTATTAATGATTCAATAACTAACTGGTGCAGTGCGGAGGTTCCAAGACCTGATGGAATCCCGTGCATACTGACTTATGAATGCCTAATATATCGGTCTTGCGATGGATGCTGTAATAGTAAAAAGTGCTCGTCTGAGCAGCATAAATTAACCGCGAAAATACTTTTAAAATTGTAAATCGATTATGCTATAAAAGTATTGCGGGCCTTATACTAGAAATGGTGTGTAAACCATGTGTAAACCGTTTACTTTTCAGATCAATGATGCACCGGTTGCCGGGATGTTCGTTGCTCGTTTTCCTGTTGCTAGGTGCGTCACGGGTCTGGGGGAAATGGGTGGAAGGAAAGATCGATACTAAAGAGGTGGGTATATAATAAATACCCGAGTACCTTTAGCTTTCGCTGGACCACCTGTATGAGTCTTACATATTGAGGTTGTAGATTTGCTTGCCTGATAGCTCGCTTTGCAAAGAAGAGAAGTGGTTTTTTTTTCTCCAATTCTTCCTATTCATCTTTCTAATTAAATTTGTTGCGGGTTCCAAGAGTTCGGCCAAACCTAGGTGGGTTCACTTGTAATTGCGAAGTTTAATCGAATTATCGAAAACATTCGTGCTCTCAATTATTATTTTATATAACAGCGCCCCATATCAGCCTAGAATTGGAATACCGCTTGTCAATCGAGACATTAACGTACACAACGCGACCGTGCGCGACTCAACGGCTCTCCGTGTCACTAATTAGAAATAATAAAATATAATATGTATGTTAGTTTTTAAGGTATTTATTTCTATGGGCCATAGTTGCCTGCAATAAAGATTTAATAATAATAATAATTAGTGCCCGTCCGTCAATAGCACCCTTAACTGACACAGAAATAACAGAATACCTATCTTGCATTACGGTGACAAACAGCCTTGCAGAAAAAGTAGTTGCAACCGCTTCAGTGGAGTGTCAATAGTGTTTCAGTTGTTTGGTTTTACACATTTGGTATCTAGTCTTGTAATTTCATAAGACCAGTGGCTTGTCAATGACCTGGACCCGGACCCCAAGGCAGCTAATATAATGACATAGGATTGCCATTCTAGCGACACATTATTGAAACCTAAAACCACAGTGGCTTCTCAGTGGTGGCCCAATGCTAGTTGTCGCGTACATGCCCTAGTAGTGTCAGGGTTGATGTACTCGACAAGGAGAGAAGGGAAAAAGGCAGGATGGTCGGCCTTACTTGCGCTGATGTCACTCCCGTCTCGGATCCTCCACGGTAAATCTCGGAGCGTAGGGCTTCTTCCCCCGGGGGTGGTTTCGGTTGGTGTTCAGCTGCTGCACGTAGCCAACGGTCCACAGGGTGGGAAAGGAGCTTAAAAGGGGTGCACTCGCGTTCCGCACGTCTTTAGAGCGGATGAATCGACAGATAGCAAATAGAAATTAATGATCCGTAACTAGACACCTTTAGAACGTTAAGGGAAAGAAGAGAGCTCTGTACGTTACGACGCCAGAATTTGAATAGAATAGAGTCCGTTGAATGAGTGAATGAGTGAGATGTATGTGTAATGTACACAGATTAAAAATTGTTAAATGTACCAAACACTAGTTTTAGTTATTTTAGCAGAATACTGAATTTATCACAGTCGTAATGGAGTCTCAATAGTGTGGGGCCCAGAACGGCTCCTTGCACAAGACACCTACCAATTAGAATTTATTAAAACAATGGCCCTATCTACATATCCAAGTCCCGATTATTTGGCCAAATGGATAAGAACTGTGTCGATTGTTTCCAGAACTGGGCGTTCTTGGCTCGCTTCTGCTTCTTGTCGCTCGAAGGCCAGTTCGAGTATCTAATCGAATATGACAAAGACATGGGAATACCGAATCTTTTGCTGTATTATGACGACGAGAACCAGTGGCCTGCTGTCTACCATAGCACTAAGGTAGCGTAATGTTACCTGATTCTTAATAGTTACTCACTTATGGGGCGAGGCCCTCGAGAAAAATGGGGAAGCGCTCGCTGTTTCCCTGGATGTCTCGAAGGCCTTCGACAGGGTCTGGCACGCTAGCCTTTTGAACGTTAGTAGCGGCCAATTTACAAAGCCTAGAGCACAGGCGCAGAGTAGCCAGCCTCTCAGTATTCTACAGGATGCATTTTGGAGAGTGTGCACAGGAATTGCATGACTTGATTCCACCATCTCCCTTTCATCATTGGACGACGAGACGCACGGCACGTACACACCCTTATGTGGTGAAAGTGCTTTCAGTCCGGACTAAGCGGTTTGCTTCTTCATTTATAATAAGGACAGCTAAGGACTGGAACAGTTTGCCTGCGTCGGTTTTCCCGCCCGATTATAATGTGGGTGTCTTTAAGACTAGAGTGAATAGGCTTTTAATAAGCTAGTGTGTTTTGCCATCCTCGATTGCGTCGCCGCTCTCCATCAGGTGGGACTGCAGTCAAGCACTAGCTTATAAGTGGGAAAAAAAACAATAATAGTTAATCTTATTTATATTATTTTGCTGTTACGTATTTTATTGTTTATAGTTATGTATTTTTTTTTCTCTTTTATAATTGGTTTGTATAAACAACCCCGCCTTGCAGTTCATAGTTCCTCTCCATCCAAAGGTTGCCTGGTAGAGATCACTTTTAGTGATAAGGCCGCCCATTGTTTCATTCTATTTTACTGTTTTTTTTTTCTTGTATTTTTGTGTTTTTTAATAATGGTGGAGCAATAAAGTATTATCTATCTATCTATCTATCTTAGTTGTAAGAGTAAAAAAAACACGAAAAATATAGACTTGTTTTATCTTCTTGTCTACTGTTATACGAAAGCCTCCTCCGTAGAAGAGAGGGATTGCCATAATCCCCACGCTTGGCAGGCGTCTTGGGGATCGCAGTATAGGTGGTAGGTAATCCAATAGAAAGACGCTGCTGCCCGTCTTCTTGTTTTCCCTTAGTCGCCTCTTACGAACACCCAACGGGAGGAGATGGTAGGGTGGTATTCTTACCCGGACACCCCACGGTAACATTATGTATAGTAAAAGGAAAATGTTTTACACACAGTTATGTTTGATGTACATTAACTGAAAATTAGCCGTCATGGCGCAGCGGGAAGTTATCTCTACAATCCGGAGGGTGTGGGTTTGAATCGCGGAGAGCAACAACTTTGTGTAGGCATTGAAATGAAACTAATTTTACGGATTATATCGCGGTTTATTTTTGATTTTAATTTCCCGACGTTTCGAATACTTTACAGCATTCATGGTCACGGGCGGACTGAGGTGGTAGCTGTCCATATGTTATAGTTGTCTTAGGGTACCCTCAGGTCTTCTAATTATTATTGTTAATCCGATCTACGCAGAAAGAGCTTACAGTATCTTGAGGTCTTGCAGTGGAATGCTTGTCTTTGGATTTGACTATGTTTATCACGGGATCCCAAGCTGGTGGTAGCACCCAGCCATCTTCTCTATTGAAATTTGGATGCTTTTTAATAGCCTCACGAATCATCCTTGGTAGGTAGCGCTGTTCTTTTGCGAGGATTTGTGGTTTGTCAAATCTAATATAATGAATCTGATATAATCCGTAAAATTAGTTTCATTTCAATGTGTAATATTCGCGTAAATATCAGAAATCATTTTGTGTAGGCATTTACTGGTTAGTACAATACCGTTCGTCGGTCGGTCACTTGATGGTCTGAAAAGTCATCCATGCGTCGGGTGTAACAAATCGGTTCAGCGCTTGACCTCTCCCCAGTCATGTCTTCCGTCCCATCGGATTGTGAGAGGAAAGAAAGAGAGAGTGCACTTGTGTCTACGCAACCACTTGTGAGTTAAAGAGTAGTTAGGCAATCTTGACAAGATTGCCTAACTAAAGTTTTTTTTTTATAATCAATGGGTTTGCGCTTGACCACAATCTCACATGATGGTAAGTGAAGATGTGGTCTAGGATGGACCGCGCTTACCCATAAGATGCCTGTTCACTCTAGACTTGAATACACCCTAAACGTTGTCCGGGAGGGTATTCCACAGCTTGACCGTGCGCATGAGGAAAGAAGAAGCGAAACGCTTAGTGCGGCAAGTTGGAGTGTCAACGACAAAGCGGTGGAGACCCTGCCGGCGCCTGGTAGTCCGGTAAAAGAAAGGGGATGGTGGTACAAGGTCAAAAAGTGCTTGAGTGCATTCACCGTGGAACAATCTGTAAAAAACCGATAAACATGCAACTAGGCGACGATGATCCAATTGTTGCAGTTTTTCATTTGTTAGGTTGCCACGGGGGCTGCATCAGGGGACAGCCTACATTAGTCCACTGCTGGACATAGGCCTCCCCCAATACACGCCATTGAGCTCGGTCTTCGGCTCTCCTCAACTAGTCACTGCCAACTGCTTTCCTTATATCGTCACTCCACCTGGTCACAGGGCGTCCTACGCTACGTTTTCTGGTTCTCCACTCCAGAACCAGTCTTCATCAACGATCATCGGTTTTATAATCAGTTTCTTGTTATTTCCAGTCATGCAAAGAAAGAGAAGCGGTGCTGAACAAAGGAGGCCAGAATCAAATAATTAAGCTATCTCATTGGTACCCTGATACGGAATACTCCGGATGCGTTATCACTAAGGCCAAAAAGGAATTACCTGCATCCAAAAGGTATCTAATATCTTGTGTGACGAGCGGCAGTTCAATGCAGCTGTCTATATAGACTGGCGTGTCGCGCGACTATCAAGCGAACATCTTGCTACTAGGTTTAATTAAAAAAATGTTATTGCTTGCAAATTCATTTGAAACGGATTACACACAGGTTTTTTGAAAAACCTACTTTTAAAGGGTAGGAAATATAGTGTCTAAAATTCGCCTGTTTTTTTATAAGTATGTCTATTCATTTGGTAAGGTGTATTGACTAAACGGCTATATGGATTTTACGTCTTTATTATAGTCTGAGTTCAGTGACTATGTATATTTTTTCAAAAAAGTTGTGGCGGCTGTCGGTCGCTATTTTGTATTTTTTTTTAAATTCCAAAATCCTAAAATATGGGTATCAAACTCAGGTATCAAATGAAAGGTGTTCGCGAGACGAGTTGAGATATTTTAAGCATATGTGTATACATATATATATTTATTGTAATTTAAGTTCATTTTGTTTGTTCAAAGTCGGGTTTTTATGCTCTTCTCAGTAGCGCCTGCGTTACAATCCGGTGGTAGTTTGTAAAAATGGTTTTTGTGTAAGTGCCTTCGTGAGGCCTATACTTACTTAATAAAGATATTTTGAATTTGAATTTAACTTTATACTTGTTAAATTATTTTAATTTTATTTTCAGTACAACATCCAAACCAAAAACAAATCCAACACAAATACCAAAAATCAAAAATAAAAATACCAGTAAAACAGTGGTGCCGCCTGAACCGGGCTACTATGATCAATTCCTAAAAACTACCACTCCTACTCCTAAACCTACCATAGCAGATACAAATTCTACCATATGGTACGAATTGTTGCCAGCAGACGGTGACAATATAACTACCGTAGTCCCGGACGATGAGTTGTGGGAAAGCATAAATCCTGACAAAAATATGACACTTTTTCAAAAACTGAAAGACGTGGAAATTCTGTTTGATAATAGTAATACAAGTGGGGTAAGTTAACTAATCGTCTACTGGTGAACGAACGTTAGGCCTCCCCCTCAGAAGGGAGGGGTTGCCATCCCCACGCCTGGCAGGCGTTTTGGGATCGATATTATATTTAAACTAGATTAGGTGTTACGGTCCGAAAAGTGGCACACAGTAATAGCGCCCTTGTATCGCTATTTCGTTTCAAGCCACAGGCTGACAAAATTATTTTTGCCGAACGGGTTGTCGCTACTGTCTATATGAAACTGTTAAACTACACGTCATTATCATAATAAAACCGCGTTAGTTCACGTTTCCGCCACCAGCACAGATAAGTTCGCGACCCAAGCGACCACATTTTAGATGTCAACTTGTTAGTTTGTCTAGTTTAAAAATTATATCGATGGTGGCAGGTAATTCAATAGAAAGACGCTGCTGTCTGTCTTATAGTTTTCCTTTAGTTTTACGAAACCCAACGGGAAGATGTGAGGGGATACAGTTCTTAGCCAGACACCTCCCTAGAAATATTACTAATGCTTTAACCTTTTTATAGCCTCCATGGCGGGAAACGGTTCTATACATACCGGAGTCCTGGGAGGAGCAACAACATTGTATAGTGGTTATGAACAGACAGGATTTTCTGAAAAATAAGATGATCTATACGTCAGATAAACATATCCTGATCTCTCCCCTGGTGTTTCGTTCTTCTATCCCATCCGATGGCAAGAGTATCGGTACGACTAAGGGAAAACAAGAAGGTCGTCCATTAACCACGTGATGTTTTTTAGCAACTTTTTAAACCCCCCCCCCCCCCCGCCTCCTGGTGATATGTGGTGAGGTTTTAAACTAACCCAAAAATCACGTGTATTTTTTTTGTACAAACTATATTGAAATTTTCGGAATAGTATCTTTAAATAAAGGTAACTGATTAAATGTTGAAGGGGAAGTCGTTGCCGGCAACGGTGAGTCAAGGGCCGCTGTTTGGTTTAGAAATCGTACATTCAACGAAAAAAAATTTTTTTTTTTTGGGAATGATAGACGCTGTTGGCCGCAGATGGCCATTACAGCTTCACCGGACAATAGGAGGCGAGCGCTTGAAGCGCTCTAGCCTTTACGGCAGAAGTAGCGACGAGCTCACTGGCACCTCAGGGAGGCACGGCCTCGGCTTGGGCTGTCGCTTAAGAGAGGGCTGAGTTTACCACCGGTTCACAACGCGCCCCCACTGAGAAGAACCGGCAAGAAACTCAGTGGGGTGATGCACGTCGTTGAGGTCGCATACGTACGACCCTTCGGCCTCGCCGGCGAGACCGGTGTCTGATAGCTAGTGTAGCATACGGTTGTCGGGGAGGGTTCGGCGCCGGTCCAATAGGACCGTCATGGGGTCAGGAGGGTCGAGCAGTACGTGTCGTGGTCTGCGGCGCGAGTCAGAAGGACTAGGGGCGTAATCGGCGGCGGCGCGGATTAAACTATTCGCGTGACGGGACGTGGATTCAAAGTAGCGTTACGACGCTTCTTTGAGGAACCAACGAAAAATAAATACACGTGATGTCTCATTATACCCCTCCCCCCTCCTGATGATATTTCGTGATATAATCGGTACACCTCCCCCCCCCCTTTCGAGCCTCACATGCTTAATGGACACGCCCAGCAGCAGCGTCTTTCTATGGGATATTACCTACCACCTATACTGCGATCCCCAAGACGCGTGCCAAGCGTGGAGATCGCAGTATAGGTGGCAGCTAGCAGGCGAAGCAACGTTAGGCAAGGTCATATAGATGGGTGACCGTTTAATGCCATTTGAAATAAGCGTCTCTGTGCTTCGAAGGGCAAGTAAAAAGTTGGTCCCAGTTTTTAACAGACTTTTAAAAAAAATGAGGTTATGTATTCACCGCAAATGTACGCTAAATGAGCGCGAGCAGAGCTGTGCAGGTCAGCTAGTAAGTCCATAAAATCTTTCAGCATAAAATCAAAAGGTCGCTACGATTATACGAGCACTTCAGAAGACGTCGACTGAATGCTGAATCTGGCCAGCCAAGTGGCGCCAGCCAGGATGGCAGACAGACTGAAAAGCTGGTGGTGTCGTGCCACAACTCCAGGAGATTCAGGTCTGCGAGGGAACGGTGGTGGTTCATCGCTATCAGCAATTGTGATGGGCCCAAGGTCTGTGATCTTTATCTTCCTCATTATCTTGAACTGCTCGTTGATCCAGTGATTAAGTTACCCCAGGTCGCTACCCAATTCTTCGGAGTTGCTGGACGTTCGGGGTGTGGGCCATTCGGACGTCCGCGATAATTACGGCGGCGACTCCGAGGAGGACGGCGGCGGGGTTGTGACCCCCGTCACCGTGAGCACCGTGACTGGTTCCCGGGGAGCTACAATGCGCTCCCCGGCGGCGGCGGGCTCAAAGGTAAGGAACTGAGGGGCCCCTAGTGCAGATCCCACCGGAGAGACCTCATGTGCCGATGCGACAGCCGCTGGGTCTTAGTGGGTAAGAATCCCACATACCCCGGTCAAGCCCCACAGCTCCCGGGGATCTTTCGAAGATTTCCCCCACGTCAAAAAAAGAAGGCTACTACCCAATATACCCAATATGTCATGAGTTCAATCCAGAGGGCCTAGACAAGATGCAATCGCTTCATATCGAATCTATTTCTTCATTCGCTAACGGTGTCAATTCCCTATAATTTGTCACGTGATTTTTCGATGACATATGTCATTCTCATACATTTTTTTTTCTTTTTTTTTTTACTCCCTATAAGCTAGTGCTTGACTGCAGTCCCACCTGATGGAAAGCGGCGACGCAATCTAGGATGGTAAAGCACACTGGCTTATTAAAAGCCTATTCACTCTAGCTTTGAAGACACCCAGGTTATAATCGGGCGGAAAAACTGACGCAGGCAAACTGTTCCAGTCCTTAGCTGTCCTTATTATGAATGACGATGCAAATCGCTTAGTTCGGACTGAAGGCACGTTTACCACATAAGGGTGTGTGCGCGCCGTGCGTCTCGTTGTCCGATGATGGAAGGGGGATGGTGGAATCAAGTCATGTAATTCCTGCGCACACTCTCCAAAATGCATCCTGTAGAATACCGATATACCGAATACATTTTTATACTTTCTATTAGCGATAACGACTGTAGAATGTTACATTGTCTAGGGGGGCAGGCCAGGTTTCTCACCATTTCTTTGGTGTCATTTATCTATATGTACACTCGTATCTCTACAAAAAATGTAAATGCTGTCTATCGAACCTCTTGCTGGTCTCGTTACTAGTTTGAATTAAACATATAGGTATTTGTATCAATTGTCTGGTCACCATAATACAGGCTCTGCCAGTTTTCCACCGAGCACTCTCCACTGTTGTGTCCGGTAATTGCACCAGCTACAGAGCCCTACACACCGAAACACAGCGATGATACGCCACTGCCAGCCTATACTTTTTCTTTCCATTCCATTTTCAGGGTCTAGATGTCAGATATAAGTTCTTGATGACGAACGGGCCTGATGGCGACTTTTGGCACGAACATTTCTCTGCGGACGAATTTTGTAAGCAATCCCTATTACTAGTCCCTTTTTTAGTCGTTGAGGTATCCGGAGGTAAACCCTAAACCTTAAACCCTGCTGAATGGAACTGTGTTGTTCCTTACTGATTAAGGTAATATAGGCTGATCACCTACATAAAGAGTAAGATGTCGGACACTATCATTAATGTCGATTCATTTGTAACAAAACAATGTTTAAAAAAAGTGAAAAAATTACAAGCCCGCTGAGTTTCTTGCCGGATCTGCTGAGTTGAGGCCGCGTTGTGATCCGGTGGTAACTTTAAAAAAAAATGACCATTCAGAAGTGCGTTAAGCCTATTTGAAATAAAGATTTTTGTCTTTTGACTTTGATGTCCTGCAGCCCCGGATCTACGATTTTTTCGAACCGGGGCAGAAACTTGATAGTGGTGCCCCTCCCTTCAGCGTTTGAGCAATTACTTAAAAATACTGTAATCTCAAATCGGCATCACAAGTTCACTTGTGATGTGGGCCTGTGTGGCTTTTTCTTACAAGTCGAAGGTGAGCCAACAGGTGAGTTTTTTTTATTTTGAATCATATTATATTATGATTTTGGCGCCCCCCTGAAAGTGCCACCCGGCCGGTGCCCCGGTTTACACCCCTAGATCCGGGCCTGAGTCCTGCCTCTAATCACCTCACCGTCTTATCAGTCTTCTGTCCCATCGGGATTAACGGGTACAGCCAGTACACTATGTCAGTGCAAGAACTTGTGCACTATAATATTTTAGACATACTCATAAGGGGTCGTCCATTAATCACGTGAGGCTCGAAAGGGTGGGGAGGGGGGCGTTTATTTTTCGTTGAATGCACGATTTCTAAACCAAACAGCGGCACGTGGCCTGAACTCACCGTGGCCGGCAACGGCTTCCCCTTCAACATTTAATCAGTTACCTGTATTTAAAGATAATATTACGAAAATTTCAATATACTTTGTACAAAATACACGTGATGTTGGGTAGGGGGGGGGGGGGAGGGGTTAAAACATCACGTGATTAATGGACGTAGTGGTGGTAGTGTTTTAGACATAGTGGTCCAGGATAAATATATTACCTTCGGAGTTGTTGGATATTCGGGGTGTGGGCTCTAGACGTCCATTGATTACGGTGGGTTGCGACCCCCGTCCCCGTGAGCACCGTATCTGGTTCCCGGGGGGCTACAATGCGCCCCCCCCCGCGGCATTGGGCTCAAAGGTGAGGCACTGAGGGGCTCCTGAGGGCCTAGACAAGATGCAATCGCTACATAGCGAATCTATTTCTTCATTCGCTAACGGTGTCAATTCCCTACAATTAGTCACGTGGTTTTTCGATGACTTATGTCATTCTCATACATTTTTATACTTTCTATTAGCGATAGCGATTGTAGAATGTTACATTGTCTAGGGGGGCTGGTGCAGATCCCACCGGACAGCCGTGGGGGCTTCAGTGGGTTAGATTACCACATTCCTCGGTTGAACTGGACCCGGGGCCTTTTGAGGGTTTCCCCTGCGTAAGCCGTGGGGTGTCCGGGTAAGAATAGCACCCACCCATCTCCCGTTGGGTGTTCGTAAGAGGCGACTAAGGGAAAACAAGAAAAAAGGCAGCAGTTTCTTCCAATTGAATTACCTACCACCTGTACTGAGATGCACAAGCCGCCTGCCAATAGTGGGGTTATGGCAACCCCTCTCTTCTAAGGGAGAGACCTATTTTCAGCAGTGGACATCTGGACTGCTGATTGTCTACACGAAATAGGTAAGACGTCTGCCATTTGAAGACTTGTATTTCCAGACGTTCTGCCAGTGCTGACGGCTTACACCTTGGCATACGTGGTCCTCATGATAGCAGTAGTGATGTGCAGCGTAGAACTCAAGTCACGGCACCTACTCCACTCTACATATAAGTTGTTCCTACTGTCCGTGGTCTCACAGCACGCTGGCGTAATGATACAGACCATGGCCTACATTAAATACGCTACTAACGGATTCGGGGGAGAAGGTGCTAGAGTTACTGGTAAGTACTGCTACTGCTATTACTAATAGTATCATCAACCGATAACCGATGGGGAAGAAAGATTCTCTCTTGGCGACCACGAACCGGAAGACTCAGCTGAGTGCAGGCGACCACTAGGTGGACAGACGACATTGTGCGCGTCGCACAGTATGCTTTTTGACCCGAAAATCGGACATCTTTTTATTAGCTTAATGGATAGAACAGATAATTCTGAAGCTAAGAGTAAAACTCCCATGTGCCAATTTTGTTCCAAACTGAAGATATTTTTTTATTTTTTTTTCCTATGGCTCCCAAATTTTTATGGGATATATATACCATAAAAATCGTTGAAACTTCAGCCATGTTCAGTTTTTATATACCACTCATTGTATTTGCTTAATACATTTTATTTTATGAAAACACAGAATGTTTATCATTAATCGGGAGTGAGTTATTGCGAATAATACAGAATTTCGATTTTTATTTTTTGTGGACGTATCTATAGGTACTGGGATCCAATTTATAAATTAAAATATTGTTTAGGCATCAAGAAACACCTCCTAAAAAATCATATCCAAATCTCATAAGATATGGAAGTTACAGGAATTCAAAGTTTTTGACAGTAGGGCTGACACCAAACAAAATTCCAAGTATTAAAACGTCTAGTCAAATAAGAGTAAATGAAATCAAACAAGCTCGTGATAAACAAAACACATTAAACCTAATACCTATATTTAAAAAAATAACCAGTTTAATATTATTTGATCTATATAAAATTTTCGAAATGAGAATTTTGTTTGGTGTCAGCCCTACTCTCAAAAACTTTGAATCCCTATAACTTCCATATCTTATGAGATTTGGATATGATTTTTTTAGGAGGTCTATGTTCAGTAGTGTTCATCTTTTTCATCTTTTTTTTTTTCTTTATTTATATTAAAAAGGGTACATATCAGTTTATTACAAAAAGTATCTCAAAAACCCTAAATCGGGTTTGTCTGGATACCAAACAAAAGGTACTCGTATAACATTTTTTTTTTTAAACTTATAGTTAAGCTGTCTATAAAATAATAAAATAGTCATAGTCATAGTTTTTAATCGCTTGAGAAATGGTACATACAAGATCTTAAAATTAACAAAAGTTTCAACATATTATCTCGCCTGGGTAAGGCATGCGAAAATACAGACAATTTATTAATCTACACTAATATTATAAAGAGGAAAACTTTGTTTGTTTGGTTGTAATGAATAGGCTCAAAAACTACTGGACCGTTTTTCAAAATCCTTTCACCATTCGAAAGCTACATTATCCACGAGTAACATAGGCTAAATTTTATTTTGGAAAAAAATAGGGTTCCGTAAGATATTTGGGTTTTTTCGGACACAAGGTGAAAAAATCAACCAGAGAGGTTACTTATTTTGCGTACGCTGCCTAAACTATAAAACATAGAACCATAAAATGTTCTAATTAATTGTAGATCTTATAAATATCTACAAAAAAGTCCGCGGCACACTATCTATTGTCTATGTCGAGTGAGGCCCAACAACCATTTTTTTATTTCAAAATCTTGAATTTTGTTTGGACTACATTTAAACGCATTTATTTTACTCATGCTATTAATCCTTATCAAAATAAATTATTTCATCATTAAGTACAGTTTATGTAGATAATATTTGGTCTTTGAATGATTAAAATTGGACATTTTGTTTTGAAGTTATGGCGAAATTAAAATATTACGATTTCTGCTGCACGGCCCGTTGCGAAGTGAGCGTCACCAAGGCGGGGGTGCGCATACGAGAGGGGAGTTTAGATCTATGAGTAAGGTACCTAAACTACACCTACGCAAAAGTTCTTCTCAGAGCTAAACAACAGTTCTTCTCAGAGCTAATCAACAGTTCTTTTCAGGGCTAACCAACAGATTTTTTCAGGGGTAACCAACAGTTCTTTTCAGGGCTAACAACAGTTCTTTTCAGGGCTAAACAATAGTTCTTTTCAGAGCTAGAATATTACACGCTATTAGCATTTTCTTAAACATTTGAAAATGCCTAAGAGAGCCAGGTCTCAACTTTCTAAACATAGTTCTCAAGTACGGGCAGCGAGAATACGTCGTATGGGAGAATCTTCACCTGAACGTTCACAACGCCTTGCTGAACAAAATCAGAGAAACTCTCAGGTACGCGCACGAGAGTCGAGTGTCGAACGTTCGCAACGCCTTGCACAACAAAATCTGAGAACCTTTTAGTTACGTGCACGAGAGTCGAGGCTGGAGCGTTCCCAACATCTTCATGAACAAAATATAAGGACCTCTCAGTTGCGCGAAAGAGAGTCGAGTTTCGAGCGTTTGCAGCGACTAAGAGCTCAGGCCTCTGCGTGAGACAGCAGTTGTCCACAAATAGAGTTCGCAATCGAATTTTAGCTAGCAGCAACAGACTGGCTTTCAGATATGATCCGCAGTCATGAATAAGATCTGCTCTAACTGCTCTGCCAAGAAATGGGAGGACGAAACTAATGGCATGTGCTGTGCTTCAGGTAAAGTTTGTCTTCCTAACCTTCAGGAGCCGCCACAACCAATAAAAAATCTTTTAACTAATAATTTATATGTATTTAAAATTCCAAAATATGTTAAGAAAAATAACAATAAAAACGCTGGCGGAGCTGCGAGGGTCAGCTAGTTAATAATAATTCAATAATACTAGCAAAAATTATAATTTAATTAATTATTATTTCCAAATTTATAATCAACTAGCTGACCCGCGCAGCTCCACCCGCGTTTATTACATTTTGCTCCCCTTTTCACCCTCAGGCGCGGTCGCAGCCAAAGTTTTTGGGGGGGGTCATATTGGACAGATCGTGGGCGTGGGTTATGTATCTATATAAATATGTATTTACAACACCTCCCCCCCCCTTTTTGAAGATGCCCGCTACAACCCCCACCAAAGTTTGGCTGGAGGAAGAATTAGCAAGTTGCGTTGGGATATTTTGGGAATATCTGAAATCCAAAGAGAGGGTACGATAACCCTTGATTGCGGCAATATGCTCTTCTTCCGAGAAGGAGACTGAAAATACCAGGCTGGTGTTGGGTTTCTCGTCCGTAAGTTCCTAATTAACAAAGTCTTAAAAGTCGATAGTGTGTCGAGGAAATAGAGGCTTTGTATGAGGAGATAGCACAAGCCATGCATACCTCCAGAAGCAAACTTCATCGTTGTTATGGCGGGACTTCAACGCGAAAGTGCGCACGTGGAATGGCGATGAGTTGGGAGTGGGGTCGTATGAGTATAAGTGGCGGGACCAAAAGGGGCCAGGGGCTGGTCCAATTCATAGAGAAGGAAGTACTCAATGCGATGAACCTTCTTCAAGAAGCGATCATCTAGGAAGTGGACGTGAATAAGCCCCAATGGTTCAACCAAAAATGAGATCGACTTCATCAATACGAACAAGAATCACATATTCAGTTATGTCTCCGTGATTGGTAAGGTTTAAACTGGTAGCGATCACCGTATTGTAAGAGGAACATCGAATATCAATGTCAAGCTAAGGTCTCGTCTAATGAAGTCCACGCTTCGTCCGGCATCTGCTTTAATCCTGAACCCCGAATACACAATCGTCTAGCCCAACATATAATGCATAACTGCGGATGAGTTAAACCATTGGTTGATGTAAACTGTCCACGCAGTAGGATCCAAGCTTTTTAGGTGCCCACGCCACAAAAAGCTTCTGAAGCCAGTGGCGGTCCGAGAGGGGGGGTCGTAGGGGTCATGACCCC
Organism: Furcula furcula; assembly: GCA_911728495.1. Taxonomy (NCBI): domain Eukaryota; kingdom Metazoa; phylum Arthropoda; class Insecta; order Lepidoptera; family Notodontidae; genus Furcula; species Furcula furcula. Next base: position 5,516,112 of record OU452270.1, read on the forward strand.
CCCCAAAATCCCAAAATCGAACACAGCGAATTGACAAACTTAACTTCCTGCTTTAAAACGTCTAAACAATTATGTTAAAAATAGGTTATCATAATAATAATGAAAAATTTGATTGAGAGCAAGCACGTTAGAAGGGAGACTGAAAGGTTTAACTCATCTAAATATTCTTCTCTGGAATTCTTTCTTCTAAATAGACCTCTTTGTTGAAGTTGGACAGACCATCTCTACTCTAGTATGCCTGTGGACCGACCTAACTGGATAGTCTGTCCAAGGTAAATCAAGGATATAATAGCAGTCAACAACTTTCAGTGTATCATTCCCATCAACTACCGGTACTAGTGTAATAGAGATATTAGATAGCATGATATTCATCGTCTTGACCATGTTCATTTAAAGACCGACCTGTAGGGAACGCTACTGAGGTCACTGAGCATAGTATTGAGGTCCTGCAAGGTCACTGCCATAATTACTATATCATTGGCATAACGAAGTTAAGTGATGAATTTGCCTATGTATGTTGATGACCAATCCGTTCCAGTACTTCCAGCCTAAGTGCTTACAAAAGGCCTCCAATGCGTAGTCGGATCGACATGGTAGCATTGCTATACAAACACCTCAACACTTCGATATGCCTATAATCAGTGGCGTGCACAAACTTTTAGGCATAAAAGCAAATTTCTTAAGTTTTTTATAATATAGCATGGATGAATGAATGTAATATAGTTATAATAATTATAATAACCATTGGTTATAATAACCATTTTGAGATGTTGTAGGGTAGGCAAAGTCTTTTGCCTATAATATAGGCTGCACGCCACTGCCTATAATCAATGTGGCATCGCTGAAGGGACTACAATTGAATACATATCTTTTTCGTAGTCCACAAACACCAGGCATATTTGCCGATTATACTCCTCGGCCATGCTATAGCCATTTCGATATCTGACTTGTTCGGAAGGCTGAAAGTCATCAAACTCTGGAAAACAGCTTATACGCGTGGCTTAGGAGTGAGATAGGCCTATAATTCTTCAATAAGGTGCTATCGCCTTTTTTGAAAAAAAAAACCTTGAGTTTGACGGAATTAAATAACTTCTATGGGACTATAAGTAGGGGGACAGGCTGATGATATCTCTGATGACCTGGGATATCGGTGTAGTGTCGGAGTCGTTCGGCTCTGGGGTCCTGAGCGATGGGTTTCTGTGTCGAGGTGCAAAACCTCTCAAGCTCTCTAATTATCTCCAGTTTCTATGAGATGACAATACCGTTATGATCTGAAGATCATAACCCAACCTGAAGGTTGGTCATTTGGCTTCGCTCAATAGACGAATTCTTCGCAAATACTTTAGATCCTTGGTTTTGTTCAATTGCGTTCTCAATACATGCTGTATTATTGAAAGGCTATTCGTCTCGCAGTAATTTCGAGGTTGATCTATTGACTTCAGCATATTCCGGCTTATAAACTAAAGATCTCAGTCCAGTTTACCATTAATTTATTACATATTTTTATCGGAGAGCATCTGAGGCTTTTTACCACGTGGAGTCTTTGATGCCACTGCGTGGACAGTGTTCACCAACTCCATAATTGTAACCCCAACTCCATAACTCTTCCGCAGTTTTGCATTCAGCTAGTCACTGGAAGCGAATGTGAAGTTTATGTGAAGTTCAAGTTCGAATACTGGATTTAAGCAGATCCCGGTCAGAGCGTGGACTTCACCAGACGAGACTTCATAAGCTTAACATTGATATTCAATATGGCTCTAACAATAACAGTTTTCATCATGCCGATCACTGAGACATCATTGAATAGAAGTATGCGTTTTGGTCGTCATATTAAAGTTGATCTCATTTTTGACTGTCCACTTCCTAGATTGTCGTTCGTCGTCGTCTAGAAGAGAAGAAGTTCAGCGCATAGAGTCCTCCTTCTCGATGAAGTCGACCAGCCGCTGGCTCCTTTGGTTTCGCTGCCTCTACCCATACGACCTCACTCTCAACTCATCGCCATTCTAGGTGTGTGCTGATATGTCCTCATATAACGTTACTACTTCATCGCCAGGGTGATTGAAAATACTATATAGATGAACATGGCATCCGCTCCACAAACGACAATTTTTTTTAATCCGATTATTTCGACTCTCAAAGTCATGCTCATGTTCTGATATTGAGTTTGAAAAATATCTATCTCTCTAATAGAATATAAAGTAAAAAATTGTTTCAAAATCTGGATTAATGATACTTAACTTTAATTGATGTTTGTAAGTGCGGCAGTTAGTCATAAGGTGGGAATCGAACCCAGGACCTATTGGGTAGCGGCCAGGGTGACTACCATCGGTCCATCCAGTATGACCCCCCCCAAAATAGTTGGCTGCGACCGCGCCTGTCTGAAGCTCTCCGATACAAACATTAAGTTAATGGAAAACCGGATTGGGATATGACTGCAACCTTTAGCTAATATGATGGAATATGACGATTCCAATAGACTAATTTATAAATCGCTGCTACACAACTTGCCTTCTGCTAATACGGCATGTACTAAGAACACAATTGAGCGAAACGAAGGCTCTCAAGTGTTTGCAAAGAATTCATATATTCGGTAAAGCCGAATGACCAAGCTGAAGATCGAAGATGCTAGTGCCATCTCATCGAAACCGGAAATATTGAGAGAGCTCAAGAAGTTTTATGGACAGTTATACACCTCGACACGGAAACCCATTTCCAGAACATCTCAGGACACCATAGCCAAACTAACCTGATACCACACCCCCCGGTGTGGTATCAGGTCAACCGTCAGCCTGTACGAGATTAGAATGGTTCTGAAACAGCTTAAGAACAACAAGGCGCCAGATGACAGAATTACAACTACTGAAAGTGGGTGGAAAACCGGTAATTTTATTATTCCAGAAGTTATTTAATTCCGTCTTACGGAGGTATACGCCAGAAGAATGGCACAAGAGTGTGGTGGCAATTTTCTTCAAAAAAAATATTAAGAATTATACGCCTATATCCTCATGCCTGAGCCACGCGTGCAAGCTGTTTTCGAGAGTCATTACGAAACGTCTTGACTTGAACGCAGGTTTGATGACTTCCAACTGTATTCATACGCTTTGCCAGTTTATACAGAAGACCGAGGAGTATAATCGGCCATTATGTCTAGCGTTTATGCACTACGACAAAGCTTACGATTCAATCAAAACCTAGGCGGTAGCCAGCGAAGCCACATTGACGGTATATCAAAGGGTTGAAGTGTTTGCACAGCAACGCTACCATGTCGATCCGACTACAGAATGAGAGTATAAAAGCAATACGATTGCAGAGAGGTGTAAGACAGGGAGACTTTATTCCTCCGAAACTGTTCACGAACGCATTGAAAGACGTTTTTAAGCTCTTGGACTGAAAAAGGGATTTGGCATCGAATTCATATCACTCACCTTCGATAATGTATTCATTATGGCGGGGTTGCTGGAGGACTCGTGCTATATGACCTCAGGAGAGTTTTCTAACAGGTTGGCCTTAAAATGAACACGGACAAGACGAAGATCATGGCTAATTAATGTCCATGTAGCACCCGTTCCGATAGTCGTTGGGAACGACACACTCGAATTTGTTAACCACTTTGTTTATCCAGTTAGGTAAATCCAACTTCGACAAAGAGGTTCATCAACAACAACAACAGCAGCCGAAAAACCTTTACTGCTTAACAAAGGTCTCCCTCATAGAAGGGAGAGGTTGCCATAATCCCTCAGTACAGGTTGACCTGTACCTCAACCAACAGAAAGACATTGCTGCCCGTCTTCTTGTTTTCTCTTAGTCTTGCGGACACCTAACGGGAAGAGATGAGAGGGTGCTATTCTTACCAACAAAAAGACAAAGAGAACAAAGAGGTTGCCAGAAAAATATTTAGAGGAGCTAAACCTTTCAGCCACTCTTCTAACATGGTTGCTCTCATCCTTGTTTTTCAAAATTATTATGATACCCTATATTTTTGATTTAATTGTTTCGGCGTTTCAAAGAAAGAAGTTAAATTTGTCGATTTGACGTGTAAGATTTTGGGATTTTGGGGGGGGTTATGACCCCTACGACCCCCCCTCTCGGACCGCCACTGTTCACCCTCCTCCCTTGATTTATTTCTCTCCATCTCTCTCTCTCTCTATTATCCCCTCAAGCCCATGTGGTTCCAAAAGGAACAATGCGCGTTTTCTTTTAGGACCCAGTCGGGATTGAAGCCTTATAAGAAAAATGTAATTCTATGCTCTTTCTCTCCTCTCTCTTTCCCCACCCGCATCGGTCCCCGTCACATTCCCCCTCTTCCTCTCCCCGTTGTCCCCTCCCTGAACCCTATCCCCCCCATCTCTCTCTCCCCCTTGCTCCACCTAACTCCTCCGATCCCTCACCCCCTCCTCGAATCCCTTCTCCCTCTCTGTCCTCTCTTGCACCCTCCTCTCATTCTATATATCCGTCAATCATGGTATCAGCAGCATGAAATATACTTTACGACTTATTCTCAGACCTACCAGATATGCACACAAAATTTCATTTCATACACATCCGTTCACCCATCTAGTTAATTACCTTGCCTTATGTTGCTTAACCTTTACCTACCGGCATGAAATATAATTAATGGCCTATTATTAGACCTACCCGATATGCACATAAAATTTCATACAAATCGGTTCACCCATCTATTTAATGACCTTTTTTTTTTTTTTGACGCGGGGGAAATCTTTGAAAGATTCCCGGGAGCTGTGGGGCTCGACCGGGGTATGTGGGATTCTTACCCACTAAAACCCCCGCGGCTGTCGCATCGGCACATGAGAGGGGGAACCCCAGGGCTCTCCAGTGGGATCTGCACCAGAGGCCCCTCAGTGCCTTGCCTTTGAGCCCGCCGCCGGGGGGCGCATTGTAGCCCCCCGGGAACCTGTCACGGTGCTCACGGGGACGGGGGTCGCAACCCCGCCGCCGTCCTCCTCGGAGTCGTCGCCGTACTCAATGGACGCTCAAAGGGCCCACACCCCGAGCGTCCAGCGACTCCGAAGGTTGCCCGTTGTTTATAGCCCCGGGCTCAGGGCTGGGGAGCGAGACGTTGGGCGATCTATTTAATGACCTTACCTAACGTTGCTTAACCTTAACCTACAGGTATAAAAAGTATCCTATGTCCGTCTCCTGCTCCTAAGCTACTTCCCTTCCAATTTTCAGCCAAATCGGTTGAGCCGTTCTTGAGTTATAAATAGTGTAATTAACACGACTTTCTTTTAAATTATATAGATTAAAGTTCTATGGTGATTGTATGTTCAATTTCACCGATAGATGGCGCTGTTCATAATGTTAATCACGCTAACATCGTAAATTACTGTCTAATGATATTCGATAATGAAAGTTCTAAGTTTTTCGCATATTTTATTGTTGCGACTGTAATACAATACCTATACACTACCTGGACTTGGGGAGTTTCATTAAAATTTCATGAATAATTTCATGATCTAGTTTGGACTCGCTCGGGATTTACAGATTTTAACTTTTCAAAGATATAATGTCATATTGCTATCAGCAACGTACTTAGAACAATACGGAAATCTAATGAAAATGTCCTGGGTGTACCGGACCGGCTTACCCCTTACAAAAATTGACCCTTCGCCACTGCCATATCTTATTCAAACTAAATGTCTGCTCAGTCCCTATTGTATATAGCGTAATAATACATATCTTAATAATTAACTGATCAGTCTATAATTACCCTATTCTCATATAAAGGAAATTACGTGGTAATATGTGCAAGTAATGTTTCACTGCTTAGCCCCTAAGAAACATAGCGTGATGTTTTATATACCAATTTATACCTTGACTTCTACACAACACATCAGTGAAAGTCCTATTAAAATCCATCCACGGGTTTTCAAATGATACCTGGACAAACAGAACGACAGACAGACAGACAGACAGACAATTATTCCAAAAAAAATTGTTTTGGCCTCTATGTCGATAGTATAGTATCCCCACATAGAAATTTTGGAAAAATATTCAATGTACAGAAAAAGTGCTCTTTGAGTTTTATTATAGTATAGAAGATGATAAATAAAATGTCAATATGTATTATGTTACTGAGTCTATAACAATGTTTAAAATGTCAATTAATAATTTCAAATATGTTATTCAAATTTTTGTCTTCCAAATATTCCTTAGTACTCTAATACGCTTAAAAAATAATCGTTATAAACTAATTGTTATGGCTTCCCAACGCGTACGCGAACTATTGACGCGAAACCGGTTCCAGCTAAGACGGCACGGCCGGGTGGACGTCTTCCGGCTGATGATGATGATGATGACGATGAAAGCTATTAACTATTGGGTAGGTACTATTGCGGTCACGAACGCTTGACCACTTGAAAACAAAATCGCTTAAACAAAGTAACGTGCGCTTCACCATGCCTTGTGCAAGGAACCGTCCAAGGTAGGTACCACCGCAGTGTCAGATAATCTGCCGCCAAGCAGCAGTGTGTAAACATTGCTGTGTTCCGGCGTGAAGGGCACTGCCCCTGATGAAATTACCGGCCACAAAAGACTTGATAACTAATGTCTCGTGTGACGAGCGGCAGTGCAATGCAGCTGTCTATAGGCAGCCAGTAAGTCAGTAGATTGATGGATTTTCCAGGTGAATTTCTCTCCGGTCTCTCAGAGATGTCGTTTCTCTTGCTTCTGGTCCTCATGGCGAAAGGGTATACGATCACGCGAGGCCGGCTGAAAGTCGGCTTCACGGTCAAGCTGACTGTCTTCATGTGCTGCTATATCGTCACGTACATTGTCCTGTTCGTGTATCAGGCTAAGGTAACAATTTTTTTTTTTTTTTAAATTCAACACATCTGTTTTTACAGGGTAACCTAATGCAACAGTATGGTACCTTAACTTAATACACCTAATTTCACTATTTTGAATTCATTCAAAATACAGGAAAATAGGTCAATCTTTTCCGCCACTTGATTGAGTGTCCGCAGCGCGCGCGTAAGAGGCGCCTTGTTAACTAAGTTCGTGCGGCCGCGTGGCACCGCCAGCAGTGGTGGCCGACGTCGCCGCCCTACATAATTGTCCGGTACACATAAACTTACGAGGCTCAATACTCCCGGATAGCACGATTTACCCCGCAATAAATTGAAGACGTACAACATTAGCTTCATATCCCTTCTTGTCTCTAATTTATTGTACCCAACCATACCTAAAACAAATAGGGTTGGATACATCAACGGATAGAAAGGATAGACCCCATACAATCTTAAATACAAGAACTAACTTTCATTAGATGTTTTTCTGTTTTTTCTTCGGCTCAGTGAACACCTGAACTGTACTGTCGGTCATCACTTGAGACGTTAGTTATTAAGTCTCTGGTGTCCCGTAGTTTCACCAGGTTAGTTGGCCCTTCCTTTGAAGTCGCTGGACGTTCAGGGTGTGGGCCCTAGGATGTCCATTGAGTACGGTGGCGACTCCGAGGAGGACGGCGGCGGGGTTGCGACCCCCGTCCGCGTGAACACCGTGACTGGTACCCGGGGGGCTGAGGAGCTCCTGGTGCAGATACCACCGGAGTGCCCAGGGGTCTCCTCTCATGTGCCGATGCGACAGCAAAGAGGGTTTTAGTGGGTAAGAATCCCACTTACCCCGGTTGAGCCTCATAGCTCCCGGGGACATTTTGAAGCTTTCCCCGACGAATAAGAAGTAGTTAGGGTAGTCCCTGTATTCATCATCATTCGAAAGATGTTTACAGCTGAGAAAAGGTCTCCCTCTTAGAAAGAAGGGATTATGGAAATCCCTCCTTTCTCTTAGCTTGGCAGGCGTCTTGGGGACCGCAGTATAGGTGGTAGGTAATCAAATAGAAAGACGCTGCTGCCCGTCTTCTTGTTTTCACTTAGTAGCCTCTTACGACGTCCAACGGAAGGAGATGGGTGGGTCTTACCCGGACACTCCCTGGGGTATTTATATCGATACAAAAAGAAGAAGGAGATGATTGAGATGTGTTTCCAGGCGTTTGACCCTGGGGAAGTACTGTACTTGTACGAGAGCCCCGCTGGGTATGGACTCATCGTTTTGAGGATCATGGCCTGGTGCGTCTTCGCGTACTCCACATTGTTCACAGTCAGGAAATACCCTGAGAAGGTAGGTACGTGGTAAGTGGATGGGTTTGGGCGGTTTGTCTGTCTGTCTAGAAAGACAGACGGACAGACACACCAGACACACAAAGACACACAGATATAGGTCTGACAGAAGTCACACCTATATATTCCAGGAATCGCTAATGCTATCGATTTGAAACTTGGAATAGTTCTAGATCTTATTTACGCAACCTCATCGCAAATTAATAAAAAAAAATACTTTTTTCAATGGAGGTGGGAATGGGGCGTCAAAATTTCAAAGTGAGATTACTATATCGAGTGGGGTATCATATGAGACTTAGAGCATGCTCCAAGATATGACAGGGCTTCATTTGCAAATTTCAAAACAGATTTTTATTTTGGTTCATGTCATGCAGTTTTTGGTTTATTATAAAAAATTACAGAAAAAATACCGTCCCTGGAATTTTGGGGGTCTTATCTCCTAAGTTTGTGGAAGGAAAAATCTGAAGTTATTATTCATAATAAATGTTTATCTATATTTTACAGCAAAAATAAAATGATCTTTTCCAAATATCTAGTTATCCTAAAAAAACCTCGACACACACACTTAGTTTTGCGGTTTGGTTTTTATGCTATCTGAGGTGTACAACGAATAGTAAAATACATCGATATACTATACCAACAAGATTAGCTGTCACGAACAAAATGACATCGAAAATGTGGTCGGGGTTACATATACCTACACAACTATACACGTACACGCAAAACAATAATATGTTCATATAAAAAGATGACTTACATACTATAAAATAAGGTTCAATAATAATTGCAGACAATTGAGCGACAGCCGTCTCCGTAGCTCTTATTTTTAACCGACTTCAAAAAAAAGGAGGAGGTTATCAATTCGGTTGTATGTTTTTTTTTTTATTTTTTTTTTTTATGTTTGTTACCTCAGAACTCTGTCGTTTACGAACCGATTTGGAAAATTATTTTTTTAATTCAAAGTATATGCTTCCAGATTGGTCCCATTTTTTTCAAAATCAAGTTCTGATGATGGGAACCATGAGTAACTGAGGGAACTCCTTAAATATTATAGGCATACATATAAAGTTTTTGGTATTTTTAGAAACTAGTCAAGCATTTTCATTCAGAAAGTATCATTTGGTGAAGTGGATCTGATGAAGAAGGCCATAGATGGCCACCGGAACTCTGTAATAAAATTAACAATCCATCCTATCCTAGCCGTGCCTACTAAACGTAGAACTATCGAATTTGGACTCAATGGATAGTTCTCGACGAGTAGTTGCTAGAAAAATGGAGATCAGGGTCTGATGGTGGAGCAGGAAGGTTGTCACGGGATCTCTGCACCAATAAACGTAGATCCACCGAGTTTGGGTTCGTTGGGTAGCTCTCGACGAGTAGTTGCTAGAACAATGGTGATCAAGGTCTGATAATGGAGCAGGAAGGTCATCACGGTATCTCGGCACCAACAAACGTAGACCTACCGAATTTGGACTCGTTTAATAGGTCTCGACGAGTAGTTGCTAGAAAAATGGAGATCAGGGTCTGATGATGGAGCAGGAAGGTCGTCACGGGATCTCGGCACCAATAAACATAGACCCACCGAGTTTGGGTTCGTTGGGTAGCTCTCGACGAGTAGTTGCTAGAACAATGGTGATCAAGGTCTGATAATGGAGTAGGAAGGTCGTTACGGTATCTCGGCACCAACAAACGTAGACCTACCGAATTTGGACTCGTTGGATAGGTCTCGACGAGTAGTTGCTAGAAAAATGGAGATCAGGGTCTGATGATGGAGTAGGAAGGTCGTCACGGGATCACTGCACCAATAAACGTAGATCTGCCGAGTTTGGGCTCGTTGGGTAGCTCTCGATGAGTAGTTGCTAGAAAAATGGTGATCAGGGTCTGACGATGGAGCAAGAAGGTGGACACGGGTTCTCGGCACAAATAAATGTAGACCCACCGAGCTTGCAGTCCATGGTTCTCGAGAACTACGAGTACACCTAGATATCTTCGGTTTATGGCAATTGGTTAGTTTTATTAAGATATTGTCACATCTAAATTTTTTTTAATTTTTGCTTAAGCTTATATTTTAGTGATGGTCCATAGTTGTGTTATGTAGTGGGTGTTTTTAAAATAAATATTAAACTGGCTGTTTGTCAGAATAAAATATAAGTTGTTAAAACTTAACCTAATAATACACCAATGGAACCACTAAAAAGAATAAAATAAAAATAATTTTTACAAAAAAAAGAACCGCCTTCAAAATGCAACTAAAAAGCCTGAAATAATTTCTAAGAATTAGTGGTTTTTACATCTACATAGTTGGACTTGGACTACAACATATTATAAATACATATTACTATCGAAGTCGGCGCCTAACGTCTAGCAAATACTTACAAGGGCAGTAGGTACCTAACTGTTTTCCAGTTTGGCGCCGTCTTTGATAGTAATATGTATTTATAATATGTTGTAGTCCAAGTCCAACTATGTAGATGTAAAAACCACTAATTCTTAGAAATTATTTCAGGCTTTTTAGTTGCATTTTGAAGGCGGTTCTTTTTTTTGTAAAAATTATTTTTATCTTATTTTCGTGACCACTTTTCGGGTCTTTTTTTTTTTTTTTTTTTTTTGGGAATGATAGACGCTGTTAACCGCAGATGGCTATTGCAGCTTCACCGGACAATAGGAGGCGAGCGCTTGAAGCGCTCTAGCCTTTACGGCAGAAGTAGCGACGAGCACAAGGGCACCTCAGGGAGGCACGGCCTCGGCTTGGGCTGTCGCTTAAGAGAGGGCTGAGTTTACCACCGGTTCACAACGCGCCCCCACTGAGAAGAACCGGCAAGAAACTCAGTGGGGTGATGCACGTCGTTGCGGTCGCATAAAGTCTTTTTAACCCTTTAACCTACTTAACCACCTTCTTTTTTTTTTTGACGCGGGGGAAATCTTCCAAAGATCCCCGGGAGCTGTGGGGCTCGACCGGGGTATGTGGGATTCTTACCCACTAAAACCCCCGCGGCTGTCGCATCGGCACATGAGAGGGGTACCCCAGGGCTCTCCGGTGGCGATCTGCACCAGGGGCCCCTCAGTGCCTTGCCTTTGAGCCCGCCGCCGGGGGGCGCATTGTAGCCCCCCGGGAAGCTGACACGGTACTCACGGGGACGAGGGTCGCAACCCCGCCGCCGTCCTCCTCGGAGTCGCCGCCGTACTCAATGGACGAACCTACTTAACCACCTACCAACCAACCTATGTACTTAGTGACGTGACAAGCAAGACGTTCGCGCCACGCCTGCCTATAGACAGCTGCATTGCACTGCCGCTCGTCACACGAGACATTAGTTATCAAGTCTCTTGTGTCCGGTAATATCACCAGCTACAGTGCCCTTCACATCGAAACACAGCAATGTTTACACACTGCTGTTTGGCGGCAGAATATACTGACACCGTGGTTGTGCGGTGCAAGCATCGTGCGCGTATGAGAGATACAGTATTGCAACTTTTTTTTTTTTTTTTTTTTTTTTTGGAATGATAGACGCTGTTAACTGCAGATGGCTATTGCAGCTTCACCGGACAATAGGAGGCGAGCGCTTGAAGCGCTCTAGCCTTTACGGCAGAAGTAGCGACGAGCACAAGGGCACCTCAGGGAGGCACGGCCTCGGCTTGGGCTGTCGCTTGAGAGAGGGCTGAGTTTACCACCGGTTCACAACGCGCCCCCACTGAGAAGAACCGGCAAGAAACTCAGTGGGGTGATGCACGTCGTTGCGGTCGCATACGTACGACCCTTCGGCCTCGCCGGCGAGACCGGTGTCTGATAGCTAGTGTAGCATACGGTTGTCGGGGAGGGGTCGGCGCATCCCGGTCCAATAGGACCGTCATGGGGTCAGGAGGGTCGAGCAGTACGTGCCGTGGTCTGCGGCGCGAGTCAGAAGGACTAGCGGCGTAATCGGCGGCGGCGCGGATTAAACTGTTCGCGTGACTGGACGCGGATTCAAAGTAGCGTTTCGACGCTTCTTTGAGGAACTTACGAAGGGGATCTAACTTGAAATCGGAATGCAGATCTACGTTCCGCATGTACCACGGGGCACCGACGGCGCGACGGAGGAAACGATTCTGGATAACCTGGAGGCTATCGATATGGGTGCGGGCGGCGTGCGCGAAAACTACACTCGCGTAAGTCATGATAGGGCGAATGCAAGCTTTGTATAATGTCAACTTATTTCTAAGCGACATTTTACTCCGCTTGCAGAGAAGGGGATACAGGCGACCTAATACGAAAGCCGCTCGATTGCGGACGGACCTAATGTGCGGGCCGAAAGTCATGCGGGAGTCCAAGGTGACTCCGAGGTACTTAACCTTCCTAGTCCAGGGGATAGGGCGATTGAATAGGGATATTGGAGCTAGTCGTCTGTTGGGCCGAAGGCTCCGCGCGGAGAACATATTGGCGGGTCCCCGGGAGAAGACCACCGCGGCACTCTTCTCCGGGTTCACCTCTATGCGCCACGTACGGAACCATTGACCCAGGGCGTCGACTGCGGCTTGAAGAGCACGCGTTAAAAAGGACATGTTCCTATGGGAATAGTAGAGAGCGGTGTCATCCGCGTAAAGGGCGAGTTGGACTCTGCTCGAACGAGGAATGTCGTTCGTGAACAGGCTGAACAAGAGGGGAGAGAGCACGGAGCCCTGAGGGACTCCGGCCTGTATAGGATGAGGCGAAGAAAACGTACCTTCGACCCGGTATCGAAAGGTACGATTCGAGAGAAAGTCTCGTATGATGAGTACGAGCCTATCGGGGACTCCTAACTGGAAGAGCTTGTATATCAAGCCGTTGAGCCAGACCTTGTCGAAGGCCTTGGCAACATCGAAGAATAGGGCGCCTGTGTAGACGGGCTTGGGCTGGTTGAGCCCGGTCAGGATGTGCTCCGTGAGGCGGTGCACCTGGTGGACGCAAGAGTGTCTGGTTCGAAAGCCAAACTGCTCGTCAATAAGGATATTATTAGAACTGACAAAGTCTTTGAGTCTCGCTAATAGCAAGCGCTCATAGAGTTAGCCGAGAGACTTGAGAAGACTGATAGGCCGGTAGCTCGCAGGGCTGCTGCGATGCTTACCCGGCTTAGGGATACCTACTACATCCGCGTCTTTCCATTCGGCAGGAAAAACGCAGTGGGCCATGGCTGCGTTGAAGATAGTCACTAAAAGACATATCAGATGGACAGGGAGAACCTTGAGAACGCGATTGGAGATGCCGTCGGAGCCCGGTGCTTTCTTCGGCTTAAGGCCTTTGATCAGGTCTTCCACCTCGGTTTGCGTGACCGGGGAGAGGGATTCGGTGGGAGGGAGTGAGGACCTGCGCTCTACTTCCCTATCCACAAGATCGAGGTGCGCCGGATCGACGGGAGCGGAGCTGGGTGTGCACTGACTCTCTAGAGAGTCAGCGAGAACCTCAGCCTTCTCGTCGTCCTCGAACGCGGGTGGGTCGCCTGAAGGGCGGGTCAAGGGGGGCATGGTAGCTACGGTGTCGGTTTTGAGGGATCTCGCGAGCCGCCAGTAAGCCTGGTGTGACGGCGAGATCTCCTCTAGAAACCCTCCCCATCGAGCCTCCCTGAGTTCCGCGATGCTGCGCTTCACGTCCCTCTGCAAAGCACGCATGCGGACCCGATTGGCATCGGTGGGGTAGGAGTCGTACGCGCGAATAGCCGCGTTTTTAGCGCGGACTAATTCCCTAATGTCATCGGGCAGCTTGAAGCGCACAGCGTAAAAGTTGTCCGCTTCAACCTGCCGGGAGGACTGGCTGATGGCCGATTTGAGATGATCGGTGAAAGCGCCGATCGCTTGGTCGGTGTCCTGAGGGGACGAGATTTGCGCCGGGAAGCGGGCAAGATTCGGAGAGTCGGCATCGGCTAAACAGGTGTTCAGCTGATGCCAGTCCAGAACGGTCCTAGTGACCAGCTGGGAAATGGGTGGCGGACCTAGTTCCATTAGGACCGGTCGGTGGTCAGAATCTAGCTCATGGAGAACCTCTAAGGAGCGCAACCGGAGGGTCACGCCCTTCAGGAGGGCCATGTCTAAGATATCGGGGCGGTGATTGACATTATTGGGATAATGGGTCGGGCGCATAGGTGCGATGACGTCAAAGTCGAGAACGTCGACCAAGCCGTCGAGGCACCTGCCGTTGCCGGTGGTGACGTTACAATTCCACCTGACATGCTTGCAGTTGAAGTCGCCGGCCAGAATGACCGCGTTGTCCAGGTCAAGGAGTGACTCGATATCACTCCTGAGGGGCCGCTTATCAGGTGGAAGATAGATAGAGGCGATAGTGACAGCCGAATGGCCGGAAAGAGAGAGGCGGCAAACCGAGGCCTCTATATTAGTGAGCGCAGGGGGATCGATAGGGATGCAGTGCAGGGCCCTTCTGTAATAGATGGCAGTGCCACCTCCGAGGGAGGTGTCACGGTCATTTCGCACAAGATGGTAGTTGGCGATATTCGGACTCCTATGAGAGGGTTTCAGGAGGGTCTCCTGCACCAGCAAGACATCAACTTGGTGACTTCGCAGGAAGTCAGCAACCTGATCTCTTTGTCGGGAGAGGCCATGCGCATTGAAAAATGCGAGGGAAAGGGAATGGGGTTTTTGTCTACTCTGGTGTAAATCCATTTACGGGCCTACATTTGAGTTTACGGGGGACAGGGCGTAGTACACGTCCTCGAATTCGGCGATAGCTTGTACTCTATCGCAGGGGTTCTGTGCGCACCGAAGGCGGCTCGCGAAAAGGCGGATTCTATCGATGTTAATACCATCGATAGAGCGTCGGACCAATTCGAAGTCCGAAGCGAGGCTGGACGCGTGCGCTGAAGGCGCAGGCGCGGCCGGTTGCTTGGCGGGGACGCTCGTTGCTTTAGGAGCAGCGGCGGGGCGGACGTATGGCAGTGTCTTATCCCACGCGTTCGGTGGACGCACTGCGGGCTGGGACGATGAGAGAGGTCGCGGCGCAGAGGGCGCGGGGACGCGGGGGGCCGGAAGCGGCTGCGTAAGAGGCGCTGAGGGCGCCGGGGCCTGAGGCGCTGAAGGCGCGGGCGGGTAGGACTCCAAGGGTGGAGGGGCGGAGGCCCTTGGTGCATAGGGCACCGAGGGGCGGGGGGGAGCGCGGAGATTGTTGCGCCTCGCCACCCGGCGGTTCCTCCTCGGGGCCCTCGGGCAGCCGCGATAGTTCGCGGTGTGCCCGATGGTCCCGCAGAGGACGCATCCGGGAGGCTCGGTCGCCGTCTCCCTATTGCGCTCGCATTGAGACGTCGCGTGGTCTCCTGTGCACTTCACACAGCGAGGCCTCGCGAAACAGTTGCGGGAGGAGTGGCCGTACAACTGGCAGTTGTGACACTGCCCGGGTAGGCCACGTTTGTGGGGGGCTTCTACGGCGAAGCCGGTAAGACCGCAAACAGTCTTCAAATTGAAGATTTGTTTGCCCTCGTCGGAGCGCACGAGATGGACCAGAACCATCTCGTACGGTTGGAGCGGGCGATTGCCAGGGTGCATACGGTGCACCTCCATCACCGGTAAGGATTGCGACAGAAGGTCGTCTTTAATAAACTCAGTACTGAGTTGGGTAGGGACTCCGTGGATTACGGCGCGGATGATTCGGTCCTCGTCGAGAGTGTAGGTGTGAAAACCTATCTTCTCGGCTCGGAGAAACTTAGACAATTCGCGGTGCTGGTCCGCGGTGGACATGATAACCTTAATACCAAGGGGAGTGTTCATCGCCTTGGTATAAGATATTTTACGGGCGTAGATCGCTTTACTAACGCGCTCCCACGCGGCCTTGTCTTGAACGACAATGGGCGGGGGCGGGGGGGATTTACGCGGTGGCCGCGTGGGTGGAGGGGAATTACGGGGCTCGGGGGCCGGAGAAGCCATCGGCGAAAAATACGTCGGTGGCGGGGTCGAGCGGATCGGGGGGGTCACGCGAGGTGGTGACTCCGGGCTTTCCGACTCAGTACATATGTACTTGGTCGGTGGAAGGTCGCGGGACTTGAGCGCGCGTTTCTTCCTGCTGACTACGGTGAAACCGTCAGCAGGCGTGGTGGGACGCGGCGAGTTAATGAGCTCGACCTCCATGTCGGAGCTCGAGGCAGACTCAGAGTCCGTCTCGGGCTCCGCACGGAGGGCGGGCGGCAACGGAGTCGCGGACGCGGCGGGCGCGGTCGACGCGGGGCAGGACGCGGTCGCGGGGATCGCGGATACGGAGGGCGCGGCTGCTGAAGGCATCGCGGAGGGCGCGGTATGGGACGCAAAGTCGTTGACCATCTCGGGCCAGCGCGCTTTCGCGAACTCAAAGAATTCTCGAAAGAACTCCATGCCCGGATGACGGTCCATACTGCTCGTACGTACGGGGGGAACGCACGACTGGGGGGGACACCCCAGTCGGTGTGTACTGAATGGCTCCCCCCACCGGGTGAAGGTGGGGGAAGGGTGAGTGCCTAACGTGTAGGCCCTACCGTGCGTCTCTCGCCAATCTCAATGTGCGAGAGGTGAGTAGCCCTAGCTGCTCCGGGGCAGAGACAGCAAGCCGACTGGAGCCGACTTGGTGCCAAACAGCACCCGAAGAATAGGATCAGGAAGAGGAGGGTGGGAGGGAGACGATCAGGGTCGACTAGGGGGTCACTCCCAGGGCCGGTGAACCTGATCCCGTCCGAGTTGCGCGGTTCCGGGACGAACCGCGCGAGCGCTCGGGTCTCGCTCCGCCAAGGCAGTTGTCACCGTAGGGTACCCTTGGCGACCACGTAAAACGGTGGATTTAGCAACCCGTGAAGCTAAAGTCTTTCGGAAACAGGAGGATGTGCTAATTGTCGTGAAAACGACAACCGCAGATGAAAATACGGACGCGTAGATCACTCGCAGATTTCGGGTCGTGACAGCAAATCTAGTTGGTATAGTATATCGATGGTAAAATAACTTCAATACGTCCAGAGATGGTACGTAACCCACGGTGCGCGAGTCCAACTCGCACTTGTTTTTTTTTCTTTTCCAGAACGTGTTTTACTGCCCTTTCTTCATTTGCGGAACGCTATGGTTCTACGCTGGACCCTTATTTATACTCACAGCTAACTCGTATATAGGTAAGTCTTTTTAACCCTTTAACCTACTTAACCACCTTCTTTTTTTTTTTGACGCGGGGGAAATCTTCCAAAGATCCCCGGGAGCTGTGGGGCTCGACCGGGGTATGTGGGATTCTTACCCACTAAAACCCCCGCGGCTGTCGCATCGGCACATGAGAGGGGTACCCCAGGGCTCTCCGGTGGCGATCTGCACCAGGGGCCCCTCAGTGCCTTGCCTTTGAGCCCGCCGCCGGGGGGCGCATTGTAGCCCCCCGGGAAGCTGACACGGTACTCACGGGGACGAGGGTCGCAACCCCGCCGCCGTCCTCCTCGGAGTCGCCGCCGTACTCAATGGACGAACCTACTTAACCACCTACCAACCAACCTATGTACTTAGTGACGTGACAAGCAAGACGTTCGCGCCACGCCTGCCTATAGACAGCTGCATTGCACTGCCGCTCGTCACACGAGACATTAGTTATCAAGTCTCTTGTGTCCGGTAATATCACCAGCTACAGTGCCCTTCACATCGAAACACAGCAATGTTTACACACTGCTGTTTGGCGGCAGAATATACTGACACCGTGGTTGTGCGGTGCAAGCATCGTGCGCGTATGAGAGATACAGTATTGCAACTTTTTTTTTTTTTTTTTTTTTTTTTTTTTTTTTTTTTTTTTTTTTTTTTTTTTTTTTTTTTTGGGAATGATAGACGCTGTTAACTGCAGATGGCTATTGCAGCTTCACCGGACAATAGGAGGCGAGCGCTTGAAGCGCTCTAGCCTTTACGGCAGAAGTAGCGACGAGCACAAGGGCACCTCAGGGAGGCACGGCCTCGGCTTGGGCTGTCGCTTGAGAGAGGGCTGAGTTTACCACCGGTTCACAACGCGCCCCCACTGAGAAGAACCGGCAAGAAACTCAGTGGGGTGATGCACGTCGTTGCGGTCGCATACGTACGACCCTTCGGCCTCGCCAGCGAGACCGGTGTCTGATAGCTAGTGTAGCATACGGTTGTCGGGGAGGGGTCGGCGCATCCCGGTCCAATAGGACCGTCATGGGGTCAGGAGGGTCGAGCAGTACGTGCCGTGGTCTGCAGCGCGAGTCAGAAGGACTAGCGGCGTAATCGGCGGCGGCGCGGATTAAACTGTTCGCGTGACGGGACGCGGATTCAAAGTAGCGTTTCGACGCTTCTTTGAGGAACTTACGCAGGGGATCTAACTTGAAATCGGAATGCAGATCTACGTTCCGCATGTACCACGGGGCACCGACGGCGCGACGGAGGAAACGATTATGGATAACCTGGAGGCTATCTATATGGGTGCGGGCGGCGTGCGCGAAAACTACACTCGCGTAAGTCATGATAGGGGTGGTGACCCTCTCTCCCCCTAGGAATGCGGAATGAGGTTTAGCTGAAAGATTTGTTGTTGTTGTTAGTGATTACATTATCGGTCAAGGCCTTATTGGTTTGTGTATGATTAGAAATTTCTTTCAGATAAATGGGTTCGGGAGAGCGTCGTAACAGCGGTGTTACTGTGTATAACGTTCTGTGGGCATGTAATGTTTTTGGTGAGTAAGTTCATTAATCCTTTCTGAAACACCTGTATTCACGAACTACAATCAACGTTCCCTTAATACTTAGTATTAATTCGGCGCCATGATCGGCTAAAGTACTGACTTTATCGAGTAAGGCGGCGACTCTGAGAAGGACGGATGGTGAGACTGCGATCCCCGACCTCCTGAGAGGCTATAATGCACAGACACCCCCCCCCCCGGGGGGGGGCATAATCCCCCCTTGGCAGACGCTTGGCAGGCGTCTTGGGGATCGCAGTATAGGTGGTAGGTAACCCAATAGAAAGACGCTGCTGCTTTTTTTTTTTTTTGGGAATGATAGACGCTGTTGGCCGCAGATGGCCATTACAGCTTCACCGGACAATAGGAGGCGAGCGCTTGAAGCGCTCTAGCCTTTACGGCAGAAGTAGCGACGAGCTCAAGGGCAGGGAGGCACGGCCTCGGCTTGGGCTGTCGCTTAAGAGAGGGCTGAGTTTACCACCGGTTCACAACGCGCCCCCACTGAGAAGAACCGGCAAGAAACTCAGTGGGGTGATGCACGTCGTTGAGGTCGCATACGTACGACCCTTCGGCCTCGCCGGCGAGACCGGTGTCTGATAGCTAGAGACGCTGCTGCCCGTCTTCTTATCTTCCATTAGTCGTCTCTTACGGACACCCAACGGGAGGAGATGGGAGGGTGCTATTCTTATCCGGACACCACACGGGTATCTGGTGCACTTAGTGTATGTTAAATAAAAACCTTTTTATTTTGCAGTTGTTAACACTTCCCGTGTTTGCGAATAAAAATTTCCCATATCACGTAAGGACCACGCAAATAGGTGTTATGCAGGTGAGCATTATAAGGTAAATACCCTATATATATATATATGCCCTACATTAGCATATATATATATATAGGGTATTTACCTTAATTGTTAGTTGTAATTAATGAGTTCCGCACTCACCCTACCCCATCGCAAATAAAAAAGATTTTCCTTTATTTTCAAGAAGGTCGAAATGGGGCGTCAAAATTTCAAAGTGAGACTACTATATCGAGTGGGGTGAGGCTTCATTTGCACATTTAAAAACAGATTTTTATTTTGGTTTATGTCACATATCACAGAAAAGGATATAAGTATTTGTATCAGTTGTGTTGCTCTGCCTAGTTTGGGATCAGATGACTGTGTGTGGATTGCCCCAAGATATTATTTATGTTTATATTATTTATTACAGGTGACTGGCAACTCAGCATTAGATGGATTCGGTCATAATGCATATCAGCCAAGTAATCAACCGCCGCAAACAGTCATTATACCACTTACAAGGTGCGATGCACATAAACACTATTCTGAGATTAAATATTATAGACCAAATGCCTTATTGCACTAGCCTAAATATAGTCTTCTAAATTCAGTAGCCACTGAATTTAGTCAAGTGTAATTAGTGTAATCGCATTTAGCTAGTTGGTATCCTAAATTCAGAAGCAAGGATAGTTTCTGACTGACTAGATCATTTAGAATAAAAATGTGCAGAATGAGAGATTAAAGTGCATCTGAGTGTATATAAAAATATAGACAAATCCGATTCAGTAAAAACGTTAAAAAAATTGTCATTTTTAATAGAGCCAACGGCCAGGGCTTGTCTTATGCCATTTTTTTGGTGTCTGGCCAATAGGTACTGGTGCCATCCTTCCTCGTAAACAAAACGTCCGATTTCATCGCGCGTTAACGGGTGCTGATTCAGTGACTGAATTAGGACAGTGTGATCAGAAGCTTCTATTTTTAGAAAAATAAATTTAGGCTTGTGTAATAAGTGCAAAAGTGGCCCGTGGGAATTCTTTCATCCAGCACCGTCACCATTTTTTACAACTTCTGTCACCTAATAATAACGCTGACAGAATATCAGATATAATTGAGTTTCGTAAGACTAGCCGCACACCTTGAATAATAAATTAATTGTCAATATTCTATAACCCGTGCCACTCAACTGTGACGTCGCATCCCAGCTAGAGATATTTTTTCCCCAATATGAGTTTACGCCCACCTGATGGAAAGCGGCGATGCAACCGAAAAAATGAAGCAATTAAGCTTATTAAAAGCCTATTCACTCAAGCCTTGAAGACACCCCGCATTATAACGGGCGGGAAAAACGCAGGCAGCTAATTGTTCCAGTCCTTAGTTATAGGTACATACATTGGTATAACTGAAAAATACATTCTGTATTATAAAATATATCTGTAGAATTTAGGGCTTGGGGTTCATGTAACGTTGTAGAATTTAGGGCTTGGGGTTCATGTATAGACACGGATAATGTTACAAGGTTTTTATTGCACATACACACAAACATTAAATGGAACACACAACACAATATTTTCACAGCGAAAAGGGTAGGTACTAGCACGAAATACACCGATATCACTTAACAGTCCAGGGCACGCGACTGTGCCCGGCGATGACGTAATCCGTACTAATGTCTATACTATACTAATATTAAAACAAGCGCACACGCTTCCTGCGCAGAGGGCTGCGCGGGGGGAATTGGCGAGGGGGGCGGCGATGACACCGACAGGTACGAACCTGAATTTATCGGGCCAGCGAGGCGTCCCTCGTCCAATACCTAAGTACTTATTATTGCAGGTTGCCTACAACCCGTGGGGTATCGGGTGTAGAATGGCACCCTCCCATATGGTCCCGTCGGGTGTCCGTAAGAGGCGACTGAGGGAAAACAAGAAGACGGGCAGCAGCGTCTTTCTATTGGATTACCTACCACTTAAACTGCGATCCCTAAGCCGCGTGTCAGGGGCAGGCCTTTGTTCAGCAGTCGAGCAGACGTCTGATGATGATTATTTATAAATATTATTTTTTTCGTTACAGACGAACAGAGGAATTGATTGGTAACATGTACAGTCAATATATGGCCACCGCTCCTCCTTTATCACTTGATGATCCAACACCTAAATTAAACGGTGTCCCTAAGAGATTGGATTCCATGTCACCTCAACCACTCATCTCGCAAGACAGCACGGAAACAAACTCTTCAGGGGACATCAAACCTACAATTGATAAGGGAATATTCACCGTTGAGAGTCAAATTTCAAAAATGGAACCGGTGTTGCCAGATTCGGGGGATAAAATGTCGCCAGTGGAGAAAAATGTAGAGAGATTGGTAGAAAATTGCAAGAGTGATTTGCCTGTTGTAATTAGGAGTAGGAGGAATATTTTGGAGCCTATTAAGAGGGAGGAACCTGTGCCCTCTTGGTCGCTGGCTAAGGGCCCTTGTGTCGTCGGCATGCTGAGGAAAATTAATAGTTTAGATGACGGTAAGAAATTATAACTCCACATTCTTATTTTTTTTTTATTTAAATTCATGCGCTAAAAGTACAAGGCAGACTTAATGCCTTACTGCCGGTCCCAATATCCTATCGATCCCTTACTATAAGTTAAAATAGTTACCATCGATAGCTATTATGACATATTTCCGTTTCAATTAACAAAGACAGATAAGAAACGTATACTTACGATGAAATTGTTTATTTAATAAGTTGTGTGCCATTGATTAATAAATAAATTATATGAACAAGTAAATAAATTCAAAAGCACTATTAAAAGTCGGTTATAGCTACTATAAAATCTCGTATTACCTGGAGGATTAAGTTGCTTGGGCTTAAACTGCGATGCTCATGCAGGCCTATAACATTAAGAAATATTTATCAAAATTATTAAAAAAAAACATTTAAAAAATATTATAATGATAATCTAAATTAAATAAATAAATAAATTAAAATAATATATCCGAGTTTCTTGCCAGATCTTCACAGTATAGGCCGCGTTGTGTTCTGTTCTATACACCGAATAATACCCACAAGGATGGGACACGTGATTTTAAACAATCTGTATAAACGTTTTTCAGATACACCACAATCTAACGGAAGCATACAAAATGGTAAGAAAGTGCCTCCAGTCCGCAACGGGCTGCAGCCGTCTTCAGGGGACATTTCGACGATCCACGAAGGCCGAATACAAAGCTACCAAAACTCAGTCAGCAAGGCGACTATCGACTTGTTCAGTGCTAGTAATAAGGGTTGAATCAGACACGCCTATTTTTGGTTGATATTAATTTTGGGACAATTCACACACGCACATCTGATCACAAACTAGGCCTTTTTTTTCGCGGGGGGGACCTTTATAAGGTCCCCGGGAGCTGTGGGACTCAACCACCCCCACGTCTGTCGCAACGGCACATGAGAGGGGACACTAGTGCTCTCGGGTGGGCTCTGCACCAGGGCCCCCTCAGTGCCTTGCCTTTGAGCCCGCCCGCCGCCTGGGGGCGCATTATGGCCCTCCGGGAACCAGTCACGGGATGGCGGTCGCAACCCCGCCGCCGTACTCAATGGACGTCCTAGGGACCACACCCCAAATATCCAGCGACTCCTCTAAGGCTAGCCGCACACCTTCAATAATATTGTCAATATTCTACAACCCGTGCCACTTAACTGTGCACCTGGGGCTGTGACGTCGCATTCCAGCGAGGTGCACAGTTAAGTCGGGTGGGTTGTAGAATATTGACAATATTATTGAAGGTGTGTGGGCTACCTATGCCTGTAGGTAAGTAATTAATTCCGGTGTGAAAATTATATTTGGAATGATGTAATTTCAAAGAAACTATTAGAAGCGTTTATGGAATGTCACCGGAAATGTTTTCATCGAAATTTCCGATAGTTGTAAATATTTCTTCAGTTGATTGGTTGAAATTGTTGGAACGTATGTGGTACGCATTAATTATTCGGGCAATTTGTTTCATAAATTGTTTATGGTAATTTTTACTAGCAGCCACATCTTGTCTCTGCTTCCCTTTGCCTCTTTCTCTTTGTCATGGATTGTTGGACCAGTAAGACGAATAAACTATAATTAATTAATATTTGTTCTCTTTTATCACCACCCGTAGCTAAACTGCATGGCCACGCCTTATTCAGGAAACACTGCAACTCTGCTGATAGTTTCAACAGAAATTAGATGGCCGTGTATGGATTGTCCCAGGCGGAGGATTTGATTTTTAGTCCCAGGGTAGGTACCCTAGGGTCTTATTACTATTTAATAATTATTAATATGTATAATCCTCGGCACGTAAGTTGGCAAGATTTTGGCGTAGTGGGGGAAAGTTCGCGCAAGTGCACTTAGTTGCAACAAAACATAGTCAATATAATATATTGCAATTAAAATATAATGAGATGTAATAAATGAAATTCATAAAGATTAACTTTCATAAGAAATGTATTTTAAAATAAAATATTGTGATAAAGTAATTACTGATTTAATGCTTGGCGGCCGGCAGTTAGCAGGACAAAAAGTCGGAATCTACTTATAGTGATAAAATAGCATTTTCAAAAACTTGTAACAAATATCTACTTAACAAAAACAAACTGAACTACTTTAGGGCTCGCAAGTTTACTCGGGAGCGAACGGGACGTAGACGAGTTGCGGGGAGCAAGGCTCGACCGTCTAACCAATAGCGCGCCCGGAACGATGTCACCTTGTTCCCCGCGCCCCGCTTGATAACCAAAGAGACCAATAAAATGACTTCTGCGCATCTAACGAATCTTGCCAAGTCACGTGCCGATGGCTGTACATATATGATTTTTTATATCGTATATAGTTACTAGGTAGGTATGCTACAGGGGGTCGATAAAATTAGCGACTTTTAATACGACACGCCCTTGTTTGTCAAGAGTGAGTCATCTTGGCCGCTACCATATAGGTCTTAGTTCGATTCCCACCCAGGATAGACATTTTGAGTGCATGAACCATGTCTGCGTGTTATATACGTATAAACGTATATAACACGCAGACGCACGCATATACGTATAATATGGCAAAAATGCCAAACCACATCCTGTACAGGATTTGTAGACCCTAACAGTTAAGGATTATGTTAATTGATAAAAAATAGATTAATAATTCAGTGGCTAATAACTAAAAGATAATTAATGATTCATGATTAACGTCCAACCAGAATAAGAGCTCTCGAGCGCTCAGTATAGGTCCCAAGGTTGGCAATTCCGCGCGTGCTCTTGTTTACCTACTTTGCGCGAAGAGCGGTGCCAGACGGGGTTATTTTATAGTGACGGTTGCACTCGGGATTTCTTTTCGTAACAAACATAAAATAATTCATAATTTTACGTCTATCATTTAATGATTGATTTATGTTCTTTAAAATGTATATATAAACTTCCGTAAATATGGCAAGAATGCAGAACCACATCCTGTATATAGGTACGGATTAACTTTTTTTGTTACATTATGCGTACATTTTGCAAGGAGATTGTTGAAAAATAGAAATGACGTTTTACCCACCTTGGTACAAAAATCCAGTTCCAATTTTCATGTTTTAATTAAACTTTTTATTTACACAATAATTCAAATTTAGGATTTAGCATAGATGTGTGCTAAATAATAATACCACTTCAGTGCAGTGACAACTCAGTGGGCGAGCACTTGCGTTGGAAAACATGCGCACCTTGCATGTTCGAACCCCTGCTCGCACCTCTGATTTCTTTAATTAATCATGTGCGAATCGTCTTTGTGCGATTGTTACTAGCATTCAGTGAAGGAAATCATCGTGAGGAAACCTGCATGTCTGAGGAAGCCCTAACTAGCTTCCGAATGACTTGTGAACTCTGCCAACCCGCACTTGGACTGCGTACAGTACCTACTAGTAATTACCATTTAGTGTTCCGGTTTAATGGATAGGTACTTACCTGTTATCCGTGATCGTCATTCAATGGGTTAATTGTAAGGGATGGTGGAGTTACTTACTATATTTCTGTAAATATTATGTAAATTTTATCCTAATTTATTTATCACAAGCGTTTGTTTAAAAATTGTGTATGTCTGTGTGATGGTTCCTAGTCGTAAAAAATAAATGATTGATACTGAGTTTTTTATTTTATTTATGAGAGATAGTGAAAAGCAGTGGCGGTCCTAGAGGGGGTCCTTGGGGTCATGACCCCCCTCCAAATCCCAAATTCATTCACGTCAAGCTCGTCGTGCTTTAAAACGTCTAAACAATTTAATCAAAAAGAAAAACTTCGTTGAGAGCAATCATGTTAGAAGAGGACTGAAATGCTAGCTTGTCTAAATATTCTTTAGGTGACCTCTTTGTCGAAGTTCGACGGACTTATCTGGATAGTCTAACTAAAGTAAACTTAGTGGTTAACAACTTCGAATGTATCGTTCTAAATATCGGTTATAAAAGACTAAGTACCGGTACGACAACATAGAAATTAAGAAGAAGAAATAATAAGCATATAATAAATCCTAGGGCTTTATTCATTATATTGTTAATATGATCATCGTATGACAACTTACAGTCAAGTAGTACACCAAGATCTCTAATTTGATTAACGTTTACCAGATTGAGTCCTTTCAATGAGTAATTAATCAAAAAAGTTATAGGATTACCAGAACATTTATTAACATTAAGGTCAAGTTTATTCTTAACACAGTCGGCCAAAAAAAAAAAGAAAAAAAATGTATCTTGAAATAAAATAAATGTAAGTATATTCTCCTCGATCAAGATCATTTTGAAAACCTTGCGCGTCATCTAAATCAGTTATAGCTTTAAATATCTTCATATCATCTGCAAAAGTTAAAACTCTAGAATTCAGAAAACAGCTATCTATATCAGCAATAAATATTAAAAAATTAAGTTAAGAGTTGATAAGTAAAAAAGTTGATTAGCAAAAATGTTGATAAGTTAATAGGTTGTAAAGTAAAAAAGTTGAATAGCTAAAAAGTTGATTAGTAAAAATTTTGATAAGTTAAAAAGTTGTAAACTAAAACAGTTGATTATCAAAAAATTTGATAAGCAAAAAGCTAGTAAGTTAAAACATTGATAAGCAAAAATGTTAAAAAGCAAAAAGTTAAAGTTAGCAAAAAAGTTGTAAAGTAAAAAAGTTGTTAAGTCAAAAAGCAAAAAGTTGATACGTTAAAGTTGATAAGCAAAAAAGTGGTAAAAGTAAAAAACTTGATTAGCAAAAAAGTTGATAAGCAGTTTTAAGTTGATGTCAAAATGTTTATGTTTGGTTTGTAAATGCAAATTCCCTATTCAAATCCCGCTCCACTTCGCGCATCTCCGCGTCAGTGAAAACGCACCCATAAGTATTTTGGTTTTTATGGAATAGGTACCAATAAAACAATATTTTCAATACAAATCGTTTTATTAACTCAAGCGGTTATATTCCAACGCAAAACAGTCTTATAATCAATAGTACAAACGCATTCCCCACATACTAACACATTTACTCACTGGAACAAAAATGGGCGCCACAGTACCAAATCCTCAACATAGATATTTTTTATACTACCAAGGTAGCAAACAAGCGTGCGGCCCGCCTGATGGTAAGCAGTCACCGCAGCCTATAGACGCTAGCAACACCAGAAGAATCACTAGCGCGTGGCAGACTCTTAAGACATTCGATATTAAGTCTCTTGTGTCCGGTTATTTCACCAGCTATAGTTACCTACTTACCGGATTGCCATAGCGGCTAATCTTTCACAAGACCAGCCATCCGCCGGAAATATTAAATTCTTGCGATATAAGTGCACTCTCTCTTCCTTTTTTACTCTGACAACCCGATGGGACGGAAGACCGACACCACCACTGGGACCACCGGGGAGAGGTCGGACGCAGGACCGACTGTTTGCATGTCTCTATTTGAAGAATGGCAACACCTGTCACACCGTTTCAAATACATTCACGCATTTTTGACATTGGAACTGCATTAAAACAAGTATTTTCAACATACCATATACATTTCGTAAAATAAAATGAAAAACAATCTCATCATAACACTATACTAGCGATACCATACGATGGCACTTTTGGCAGCTGTCAGTAGGGATTTTATGTGTAATATAATTGGAGTCCATTTTGATAGTTCGCAGTCTGGCTTTTTGTGCTTATTATAATACTAGCAATAGCGGCTACGCTCGCTATAGTTTTTTCTCAATACAAATGAAAACACCCCATTTCACCCCTTAAGGAGTGGAATTTTCAAAAATCCTTTCTTAGTGGATGCTTACATCATGAGAAGTACCTATTGTCCAAATTTCAACTTTCTAGGTCCAGTGGTTTGGCCTGTGCGTTGATGAATCAGTCAGTCAAACAGGACAAGTAATTTTATATGTCTAGATAGATAGATTTACTTACGAGACAATAAATACCATCTAGCACGACTTGCAGTCTTGCTAGCTCGGTGTGAAGTATGACGTAGTTTTCTGTACCGAAACGTCATCTATACATAATATAAAACAAAGTCGCTTTTAGCGTCTGTCTGTTTGTATATCCGCTAACTCCTAAACCACATAACGGATCTTAGAGCGGTTTTCACCATAGGTTACATATTTTTTCATTGAAGGTTTAAACTCCTAATTAAGATTTTTGTAAGTGGAAAAAAAAGAATAATTTGCAACAGCCTTCTAAATTACACCCGAACGAAGCGGGTCGCTAGTTCTCTATACAAAAATATGAGCTACATCATAGTGACGTCATAACCACACATCTGTCAAGATTTGCACATCGTGTTAAACCTAATAGCAAGCAGGACATAGCACCTAGTACAAAATACAGTAATAACCTCTGTTAAAACAAACTGTCACAAGTGCCATCGAACGGTAGCGCCACTATATCCTACTTCATTTTCAGATAGTTTAGTTCAACGGCAGCATAGTATTAGTTCAGTTCTCCCATTTCTTGAACTCGACTCCATCTGGCGGTTTCATCTCTACCTTGTCTTTGCCAACCTGATTCCAATTGGTGCTGAGGACTGTACCTCCTGACTCCAACTGGATATAAAAATATCAACGAAATTAATAAGTAGGGTAGTGTGAAGAAAATTGGGAAAGACCAAGTGTTTACTTGGCTATTGGTAAGAATTGAAGGGTACCCTAAGGGAGAGGGACAACTAAGGGAACTAAGGGAAAACAACAAGACGGGCAGCAGCGTCTTTCTATTGGATTACCTACCACCTATACTGCGATCCCCAAGACGCCTGCCAAGCGTGGGGATTATGGCAACCCCTCCCTTCAAAGGGCCATTAAAAGGGTGGATAAACCTAAACAAATGTTAATTTCACATCCATTGTCTGGTGGGAAGGGATACTCCCACCGTAGGTTTCAGCTGCATTGCACCGGAGTCGCTGGACGTTCGGGGTGTGGGCCCTTAGAACGTCCATTGAGTACGGCGGCGGGGTTGCGACCCCCGTCCCCGTGAGCACCGTGACTGGTTCCCGGGGGGCTACAATGCGCCCCCCGGCGGCGGGCTCAAAGGCAAGACACTGAGGGGCCCCTGGTGCAGATCCCACCGGAGAGCCCTGAGGTCATATGTGCCGATGTGACAGCCGCGGGGGTTTTTAGTGGGTAAGAATCCCATATACCCCGGCTCCCGGGGACCTTTAGAAGGTTTCCCACGCGAAAAAATAAAATAAAGGAAGAGCCTGTATAGTACAGGCGTAGTTTGGGATCAGATGGCCATATGAGGCTTGTCCCTGATTAGCGCAGGAAGGTGCAATTATCGTAACTACTGCTTCAGAATGGGTGTTTATTTCCACAATCATGTTAATCAGCTAATTGCTAACATAGATATGACTACTATGAGGTATTACCCGTGGGGTGACGGTTTAGAATTGCATCCCCCCATCTCCTCTCGTTGGGTGTCGTAAGAGACGACTAAGCGAGAACAGGAAGACGGGCAGCAGCGTCTTTCTTTTGAATTTATCTGCGATCTCCAAGACGCCTGCCAAGCGTGGGGATTATGGCAACCCCTCTCGTTTAAGGGAGAGGCCTTTGTTCAGTAGTGGAAGTGTTTCCGACTGCTGATGATGATGATGATGACGTATATAATGTGCAGCATACAGTATCGCACTCTTACGACATACAGACATAAAGCGCCACACCAGGGTATTATTATTAAGTAAAAATACTTACAAAGCTTTTGTTCATGGCTCTTCTGACCTCGTCGGAGCCCTCGCCATATATCTTCTGGAAGAGTGCATTCAATGCCGCATCCCCTTCCGGTTTCTCTTCCTCCTCCTGATAATGGAGATATAGATTATGTTTTTTTTGAACGCCACAAAACAATTAAGCACAATTTGCTTGGGACATTATTAAAAGGAAAAATAAATTAGTAATAGAGAATAAACAGCTTATTATTTTAAAAAAAATGTATGTACTATCGCGGTCACGAACGCTTTACCAGATTGAAATCAAAATCGTTATAGCAGTGTCTTTATTAGATTTTTAATTTTACCATATTTATTGGATGTTTCTTAACGGGATCGGGAAAGTAAACGTCACAATTTAAGAAATTGTTTTCGTCGAAATCAGACTGCTCTATGTAATAAAAGTGTTTTTTGTATGGCTCCATGTATGTATAATCATTTACCAAAAAGATTATTAGCAATAAATGATGAGCATAACTTTAAGAACACTGTAAAAAAATTGCTTCTTGATAAAGCATACTACTCTATAAACGAATATTTAAATGACAAATTATTATAATTAATCCATATTATCTATACTATAATAAAACTCAAAGAGCACTTTTTCTGTACATTAAATATTTTTCCAAAATTTCTATGTGGGGATACTATACTATCGACATAGAGGCCAAAACAATTTTTTTTGGAATTATTGTCTGTCTGTCTGTCGTTCTGTTTGTCCAGGTATCATTTGAAAACCCGTGGATGGATTTTGATAGGACTTTCACTGATGTGTTGTGTAGAAGTCAAGGTATAAATTGGTATATAAAACATCACGCTATGTTTCATAGGGGCTAAGCAGTGAAACATTACTTGCACATATTATCACGTAATTTCCTTTGTATGTGGATAGGGTAATTATAGACTGATCAGTTAATCATTAAGATATGTATTATTACGCTATATACAATAGGGACTGAGCAGACATTTAGTTTGCATAAGATATGGCAGTGGCGAAGGGTCAATTTTTGTAAGGGGTAAGCCGGTCCGGTACACCCAGGACATTTACATTAGATTTCTGTATTGTTCTAAGTACTTTCCTGATAGCAATATCACATTCTATCTTTGAAAGGTTAAAATCTGTAAATCCCGAGCGAGTCCAAACTAGATTAGGGGGGGGGGGGGGGTGGTTCATGAAATTTTAATGAAACTCCCCAAGTCCAGGTAGTGTATAATAGGTATTGCATTACAATCGCAACAATAAAAGATGCGAAATACTTAGAACTTTCTTTATCGAATATGATAAGACAGTAATTTACGATGTTAGCGTGATTTACATTATGAACAGCGCCATCTATCGGTGAAATTGAACACACAATCACTAAACAACTAATCTATTTTAATAAAAGAAAGTCGTGTTAGTTACACT
This sequence comes from Furcula furcula, assembly GCA_911728495.1. Taxonomy (NCBI): domain Eukaryota; kingdom Metazoa; phylum Arthropoda; class Insecta; order Lepidoptera; family Notodontidae; genus Furcula; species Furcula furcula. Next base: position 5,547,255 of record OU452270.1, read on the forward strand.
ATTTATAACTCAAGAACGGCCTAACCGATTCGGCTGAAAAGGTAGGGAGGTAGCTTAGAACCAGGAAACGGACATGGGATACTTTTTATCCCGGTAGGTTAAGGTTAAGCAACGTTAGGTAAGGTCATTAAATAGATGGGTGAACCGATTTGTATGAAAGTGTGCATATCGGGTAGAATAGGTCATACAGTATATTTCATACCGCTAGGTTAAGGTTAAGCAACATAAGGCAAGGTCATTAAATAGATGGGTGAACCGATTTGTATGAAATTTTGTGTGCATATCGGGTAGGTCTGAGAATAGGCCGTAAAGTATATTTCATGCCATTAGGTTAAGGTTAAGCAACATAAGGAAAGGTCATTAAATAGATGGGTGAACCGATATGTATGAAATTTTGTGTGCATATCGGGAAGGTCTGAGAATAGGTCATAAAGTATATTTAATGCCGCTGATACCATGATTGACTAGGATATATAGAACGAGAGGAGGGTGCAAGAGAGGAGAAAGAGGGAGAGGGGATTCGAGGAGGGGGTGATGGGTTGAGTGAGGGGTAGTGAGAAGGAGCAAGTTCGTAGAAGAGAGAGGGGGGGGAGAGTTCAGAGAGGGGACAACAGGGAGAGGAAGAGGGGGTGTGTGACGGAAACCGAAGCGGGAGGGGGAAAGAGAGAGGAGAGAAAGAGCATATAATTCGATTTTTTTTATAAGAGAGAGAGATATGGAGAGAAATAAATCTAGGGAGGACGGAGAAAAGGGGAGCAAAATGTAATAAAAGCGCGGGCGGAGCTGCACGGGTCAGCTAGTATTATATAAATTCAATTTTTATTATTATAACTAGCCGACCCGCGCAGCTCCGCTTGCACTCTTTTTACCTGAGCAAAATTTTAATGGCATCCATTTGCGTTTAATACATAACCGTTGTTTAAAGACGATTAAAAACTGGGGCCCATTTTTTACTTGCCCTCCGAAGCACGGAGGTGCTTAATTCAAATGGCATTAAACGGTCACCCATCTATGTAATGACCTTGCTTACCGTTGCTTAACCTGATCGATTGCCACATATTGATAACACCTGTCTATGAGTGCATCCTTATTTTTTAATAGTATTAGATACATTCGTGTCGAATACGTAACCTCCTTTTTTTAAAGTTGGTCAAAAACTGGAACTCACGTGTTGCATGCCCTTTGAAGCACGCAGACGCTTAGTTCAAATGGCATTGAACGGTTACCCATCTATGTAATGTCCTTACCTAACGTTGCTTAACCTGATCGATTACCAAACATTATTAACAGCAGTCTATGAATGTCTCCTTATTATTATTTATTATAACTGAACTGAAAAATGGATAAAATAGGACCATGCGTATAATCAAGTACCATTATGACTTTAATCTCTTCTCTCAAGGGAACCATGCTGGATTAAGGGATAAAAAGTATCCTATGTCCTACCTCGGAGTATTAACACAAATCATGCTATGTTTCGTTTAAATCCATCCAGTAGTTTCGGCGTGATGCTCAGCCGAGATACAGACAGACAGACAGACAGAAAAATAAAATAAAATACATTTTTAGCTTTAGTATCGGTTATAGAATGCCTTCTAAATATCATTTTCAAAATATCTTCAATGTACAGAATGGGACCAGTTACAGTTTTATTATAAGTATAGATACATATAATTGTGTGATTTGAAAATTAATTCAATTTAGGAATATAAATGAAATTGTACACAGATTAATAATTTATTATTTAATTTAATTACTAGATTGATATTTGATTAGGTCAGATTTGATTATTATAATATGACGTAGTTATAATTAGTTTAATATGTTTTGCATGCTAATAAGGCTAATATGGTGATACTCATAACGACAATTAACAACTATGTAACCCATATTATTGCAAAAATAAATGAATTGAATTGATCCAAAAATCCAAGGATTCAGGAGTCCCAAAGCATATTTATTCCTGATCTAAAGAGTATAGGAGTGGCGTGATGCTCGTCGTTGAGGTCGCATACGTACGACCCTTCGGCCTCGCCGGCGAGACCGGTGTCTGTTTGATAGTGTAGCATACGGTTGTCGGGGAGGGGCAGGCTCAATGTGATGGTCCAATAGGGCCGACATTGTGTTTGGGGAATCTATCAATACGTGCCGCGGAAGGCGGCGCGAGTCTGAAGGACTGTCCAACAGGCCCGTCAAGAAGATAGATAGAAGAAAATAGAAGTTTGCTATTAAAAACATACCATTTTCTTAATATCCTTTTCGATCTTGTCCCAGTCTTTTTTGAAGAGTTTCGGAGGCTGCTGTGGTCCTGACGCATCAATAACAGCTGTGGAAGATTAAATCTTATTTTTATTATTTCCTATGTGAAGAACTAGTTTTGTTAGTGAAATTGAATAGTATAGAGTTCGTTTTTAAAGTACCTATAAAAGGCTTGATGTCAGAAAATCTTTAGTAGGGGGTGTCCATTAATTACGTGAGGCGTTTAGGGAGGAGGGGGTCCAGCTGAAACTCACCTAATCTCACGTAAGGGAGAGACGTCAGCAAATATAAAGTATTTTTTTTAAAGAATAAAGATTACATAAAAACTAGAAACATTAAATAATAGTTTTAAATATAAAAGAATAAAGCTTGTTTTTTTTTTAATAATTGCAAGGCCTTCAAGCACAGATTAACTCAATTACTTCTTTTTTGTAAGATTGCGGGTGGATGGGATTGTTGGTGTTGAAATATCGCTAAAATCACCCCACGTAATTAATGGATAACCCCTAGGGACAAACCTTGTGGTATCGCCTTAATTTTATCATCTCCTCTCTCTCCCTCCAACACTGTCCACCTCAAGCCCTCCTTTTTCCTCAGTTTCACTTCAATCTTAGATGGAGTTACTATATGTGTGCACATTGAAGGCTCTATTTCATGTGCTAAGTCTATTTCCAAGCTGTATTCCGAGTCTGAGTTTGGTATTCCACTCGAAAGAGACAGCTGTAAAAGAAATATATGTAAATGTAAGATGCTTTTTTAAATTTTGTTTTATTTTGGGGATTTTACTCTGGTGGAATACACCAGCCCCATTGTATCCTACACTAAGCCAAGATAGCTACGATGAGCCAGCCCTAGCTTATAAACACTTTGACCTTCTTCCGATAAGGGGTTACTTAATACAGTCTGCATCAGTCCCACATCTAGGTCCGTCCAATGTTCTGTGGCACTCTAGACAATAATGATAACACCAACAAGACTTTTATCTGATGGTAGGCGACAAGCTTGCCTATACACAGCTGCAACACACTGCTGTTCGTACTGATTATTACGATTGCAAGAAGAAATGTTGGCTTTGAAAAAGGCTTCATTAGTATGTGAGGGGTGTACCCGGTCCATGTATGTCCGGACCATATATGATTTGTCAGATCCGAGACTTTGTTGGTTTTCAAACTTCTGATTAGGGGTCATCCATTAACCACGTGAGGCTCGAAAGGGGGGGGGGGAGGGGTTCCGATAAAATCACCAGATATCACCAGGAGGGGGGAGGGGTATAAGGAGACATCACGTGCATTTATTTTACGTTGAATGCACGATTTCTAAACCAAACAGCGGCATGTGGCCTTGACTCACCGTTGCCGGCAACGACTTCCCCTTCAACATTTAATCAGTTACCTGTATTTAAAGATAATATTCCGAAAATTTCCATATAGTTTGTACAAAAAAAAATACACGTGATTTTGGGTAGGGGGGGGGTGGTTATTTTAAAACCTCACCATATATCACCAGGAGGGGGGGGGGGGGGTTTAAAAAGTCGCCAAAAAAACATCACGTGATTAATGGACGACCCCTTACGTCTGATATAGCTTGACAGTATAAATTGTTGAGCCAGCCTGTTGGAATGATGTAGTCTTGTCTCGACAAGATCTAAGGAATATTCCTTATTACCTCCTTGATGGTTGTAAAAAGAAAATAATTAATTGCCAGATCTTCTTACTTGGGGCAGCATTGCGATCCGGTGGTAAAGAAAGAAAGAAAAACAATCAATGACATTTTGTATAGTAACTAGCCTAGTACACTTAAACTAATAATTGGAACTAGTAGTACTAGGGTACTAGTGCTTAACTATTTAAATTACTTAAAATTCAAAATTCAAAATTCAAAAATTTTTATTTCAAATAGGCTTAACGCTAGCACTTTTGAACGGTCATTTTTTTTAAAAGCTACCACCGGATCACAACGCGGCCTCAACTGAGAAGATCCGGCAAGAAACTCAGCGGGCTTGTCATTTTTTCACATTTTTTTTTTAAAACAAAGTTTGTCTTTTTACAATTAGATTAGCACCAGCGACAGTGTGTCCTGCCGTTCAAAATATCAAATAAAATAAAAAATACGACGAAAATACAACAAACTAAAATGCCAAAGGGATAGTAGTCGGACCAGTCCCCCCAAGCAGCACCCGCGCACGAGTTGACTCGAGCAGCAGCCATCACTCCCCTCAACCATATTGGAGGGAAGGGGGTGACCCGCCACACGAAGCCGCCACAAGCAAAGACTTTTCGATGGCGAGCATGACCGATCCAAAATCACAGTGGCACACGTTAAACATTTACCTTCTGCTGTTAAGCAGTGCCTCGTCAGGCAAGACACAAAGCACTTTAACATATTACCAACTTTTGTCACAAGTCGTCTAAGTTAGATACATACCAAGAATAATTTACAAGCTCAAGTGAATTGCCTTCAGAACGTAAATAAAGTAATAATCAATTTTGCTGCTAGACTACAAAAGAAAAAAAATAAAATAAAAAAGGATAAAAGGACAGCGGCCGGACCAGTCCCCCCAAGCAGCACCCGCGCACGAGTTGACTTGAGCAGCAGCCATCACTCCCCTCAACCATATTAGAGGGAAGGGGGTGACCCGCCACACAAAGCCGCCACAAGCAGAGACTTTTCGATGGCGAGCATGACCGAACCAAAATCCCAGTAGCCTTGCGTCTTGAAATAAAAAATAAAATATATTAAAAAAATACGAGTACATAAGACATCATCCAGCAAAACACTTTTCACTATGACATTTGCTGTATTCAGTCTTAAAATTAAAATTAGTATTCTAAAACTATTTGAGCAGTTCATTCCCAGGCTGTTTTGTCTTCCAAGTAATCGGAAATTTTGTAGTAGCCTTTTTTAGCAAGTTTAGATTTAACAGTGCATTTGAATTTATTTATAGGCAGATCTCTGATACCATTGGGAAGCTTATTATAGAAACGTATACACTGTCCTACAAAAGAATTACTTACTCTGTGGAGACGAGTAACATGTAAACTAAGGTCATCTTTACCACGTGTATTAACCGAGTGAACATCACTTCTCTTTTTAAAGTTATTAATATTTTTCTTTACATACATTAAATTTTCAAAAATATACTGTGACACCACTGTCAAAATCTTTATCTCCTTAAACTTTTCTCTAAGCGAATCTCTGGGAGCCAGATTGTAGATAGCTCTTACGGCTCTTTTTTGGAGCACAAAAATAGCGTTGAGATCTGCGGCATTACCCCACAGGAGTATTCCATATGACATAATACTGTGGAAGTAACTAAAGTAAACTATCCTAGCAGTATCAACGTCAGTTAAAAGTCTAATTTTCTTAACTGCATACGCCGCTGAACTAAGCCTGCCGGACAGTTTTTTAATATGTGGGCCCCATTGCAGCTTCTTATCTATGGTGATTCCTAAAAATACAGTTGACTCAACAGGATCTATCCCAGATCCATTTAATTCCACGTTGGTTCTCTCCTGTCTTACATTAGGGGTGGAAAATTTAATCAATTTAGTTTTTGATTCATTTAGGCAAAGATTGTTAGTACTAAACCAATGAACCACTTTAGATAATGCATTGTTAACCTCGTCATAATTAATTAATTGTCGTTTGATTTTAAATAATAAAGAAGTATCATCAGCGAACAACACAATCCCGTGATTCTTTCCTACATAATAAGGCAAGTCATTAATATAGATAAGAAACAGGAATGGTCCCAAAATTGAGCCCTGTGGAACGCCCATTGTGACCTTAGCGCCAGGAGATATTTTTCCATTAACATCTACCTTTTGAATTCTATTGTCTAAATAACAAGTCAAAAGGTCAAGAGCCTTATTTCTTACTCCATAGTGGTGTAACTTCCTTATAAGCGTGATGTGATCAACGCAGTCAAACGCTTTAGATAAGTCACAGAATATACCTAAAGCATCCTGCGATTTTTCCCACGCATCATAGATATTTTTTAACAGTTCAATCCCTGCGTCTACAGTGGAGCGATTCTTCGTAAAACCGAACTGATTACTATGAAATAATTTATTATTATTAAAATGATTTAACATTTGACTAAGCATCAGTTTTTCAAAGATTTTACTTAGTGTCGGTAGTATAGAAATCGGCCTAAAATTAGTTGGATCTGTAGTACAACCTGATTTAAACAAAGGAATCACTTTACTAAGTTTCATAAGATCAGGAAATACACCAGATGCTACACAACTATTGAACAAAACTGCCAAATTTGGTGCAATAACATGTATGATGGACGATACTGTCTTAACAGATAACCCCCATAAGTCACTAGTTTTTTTGATATCTAGACTTTTAAAAGTATTAACAATGTCTTTTGTATTGACTTCAGAAAATTTAAAAGTAATGGCGCAACCCTTCACATTATTCTTAAGAATTAACTCAGCGGAACTAGCAGATGAAGAAAGGGTTGTGGTTGTTACTTGAGGAATACTATTGAAAAATTTTTCAAATTCTGTAGCTACTTCTATGTCCGCTTTTACAATTTTGTCATTTATTTTTAATTGAAAATCACGATTGTGTCCTTTTTGTCTGCCAGTTTCATTATTAATAATATTCCACGTCATTTTTATTTTATTACCTGCACTTTTTATCTTATCTCTAATATATATAGACTTAGCTACTGCACAGGCCCTTTTAAAAATTTTTGAATAATTCTTGACATACTCTTTAAATGCTACATTGTGGTTATGTGTTTTCTCATCATATAAGTCATATAATTTGTGTCTACTCTTATTAAGGCCTACAGTCGCCCATTCACTAAACCCAGCATGTAGACGCAGAGATACATTTTTCGGTTGAAAAATATTATTAAACACCCCAGTTATTATATCAAACAGAGACTTATACAATACATTCGGATTATTGTGATAGTATAACTTTAATAACCTATGGGTCAGACTTTCCTCAAAAAGTTCTAAACGTCTTTTAGATATTGGAACAAAACTAACTATTTTCCTTTGGAACCTATCAGCTTTCCTAGGCAAAACAACAAATTGACCGGTGTGGTCAGATTCTAAGTTATTTATAATTAATTTAGCTACAGGCTTTACGTCGGTAAAAATGTTATCAATACATGTCGCGCTTGTGGCAGTTATCCTAGTTGGTTCCAAAAATGTTTTGTACAAATTGTATGATTTAAAAAGTGTGATAAACCTATTACTCATTGTGGTGTTTTCTAGTAAATTTATGTTAAAATCTCCACAGACAACAATTGATTTATTTGTATTAGCCAACTTAAATAGAATATCCTCCATGGATTTCTCAAATTGTTCGTAAGGCGAACATGGAGGCTTATAAACGCATATAATAATGAACTGCTCAAATTCAATACAAGCGACTTCAATAACTCGCTCGACAGACAGGCTCACAATATCCTTGCGTTCTTTACATTTAATATTTTTGTTGAGGATAATTAAAGAGCCACCGTGTATCATATTTACTCTACTGTATGAGCTGACAACTTGGTGATTATTAAAATTGAATATAATTTGGTTACTTTTCAACCAGTGCTCAGTAACACACATAATGTCTATTTTGTAATCATACATAAATAATTCAATTTGTAAATCTTTACCCATCAGGCCTTGTATATTCTGATGCACTAGGTTGATCGAGGACACCTTCCTAATTAGAGTGTCCTTTAAATTATGTTGTTTTATATCATTTAAGCAAGAGTTTATCTCTATTGTCTTAATATCTAATTTAAATCACTCTGTATGTCAATATTATTAATTGCCAGATTCTTTTTTGAACTAGGCAAAATGTCAGTACAGCATTGCTCAATAGGAGCAGTAACTTTGTTAGCCAAGTTTTTGGCTAATATATCAAAAAAATATAATAGCGAACTAGCTATCTGTCTCTTAATATAATTAGAAAGATAACATCTATCTTTATTAATAAAAAAAGACTTATTAACATAATTGTTAATGTCAATTAAATGTAGTTTGTCAATTTTAGAGAAGTTATTAGTACATGTCAAATTGTGGAGTAACATATTTAACTTATATCTAGATTGATTTTCCACCTGTGGCAAGCTATGGCAATACGGAAATGTAAACATAACAATTTTATCTACATTTAATTTTAGTAAATCATTATTATAATCTACTATATTTTTTTTGTCAACTTTTTCCCTATTCCCTATAAGTATAATTACAGAAGTTGTCTGGCTATAGTTATAAGAGAGTATTCTTCTCATAATATCGTGGTAGGATAAGCCAGGAAAACAATTATTAATAACTGAGTACTCCCTGCAGATGTCTGATATTATAGTACCCATATGTTTACCGAGTTCATCACTGAAAATAACCAATTTTTTTTTGGTTTCTGATTGAAAATTGCCCCTTTGACAGCTGTTTGTGTTATTAATGTAGGCATCTGAGCTCACACATTCATTATTTTGTAAACTATTGCTTACGGGTTGACATTTATCTAGTGTAGGCTCTGCGTCAGGAATGCAATCAGGCACAGAAAAACTAGTTGAAACTCGTTTATGAATGTCTACAAAACTTTTTCTCCTATTGTTACTGTTACATTTGTCCATAACCAGTTCATTCATGGCCAGAATGTATTCCTTCATCAAGTTTTCTGAAGAATTATATTTTCCAGTCATAGATTTTAATTTACTTGCTAAGTTATTTATTTCATCTTGTAAAGCCAATGTGTCATTTTTATACTTTAAAGTACTATTTTCTAATTTGCGTGCATACATATCTAGTCTGTCAATAAGTTGCAAGCGTTCTCTATTTAACTTAACATTCTTGATAAAAAATCTATGCTTTTTTACTAATTTTTGTGTTTTTTTAATATATTTATTAATCTTTACATACTTCTTTAGTTTGTTTTTATTTTTAGATGAGTTAATGTTACTGCCACATCTAACATCACCTTCTGTGTTCATTTGTAAGGTCACATCATTTGTCAAGTCTATTACATGACTTGAGGGCTGTCCGTTAGATGTAGCAGACACCATGCTCGGGGCACTGACCACTAACTCATCAAAAAGACTTTGATTTAAGGAGGCCGTTATGTTATGGTTGGTTATTTCCCTCTGAGAAAGTTGATTATTTGCCTCTTGCAGTTGTCGTTCTAGGGAGACTATGCGTTGAAGTGCAATTTCGTACTCACTCCTACATTCATCAAAACCTGCTACAACAGATTGGAGTTTGTCCCGGGCTTCAACACTTTCAATTAATTCCAAGTGTAATCTTGACATTTCCGTTTTTAAGTTTTTATTTGTGCTTAATAAATCCAAAAACTCCCGCTCATTGGCATCCCTTTCTTGGTTTAACTGTTCATTTAAGTTTTTACATAACTTTAATTCTCTCAAAGCCTGGTGGAGTTTATTCTCCTCCTGGCGAGCAGCAGCACTACGGGTCATCATTGTGAGCTGATAATATATGTTTTACTATTCGAGATTACCAGATAAACTACTAAATGTTATTGCCAGAGAGCCAGGCTAGGATTTATGTACACAAATAGGTAGTTGAGGTTGGAGGTTAAGTATGAGTGAGTATGTTCCTAATATCAATATTTTTATCTACGTATATATATATATTATAAAGTAACTCTATTAACTGTACTGAAGAGACATAAGCAAGTACTTATTACCTTGATTTCCACGGCAAAAATTTACCTTTGATACGACAATAAATTCGCCGGTTGAAATAGACAACTGTCACTGACACTAATTACTTTGAATTTAATAGTGATAATCTCAATATGTTATTAAAAACAATACACACACTTCAATAACCCCTTTTTGGACTTTCAAATACAAATTACATAAAGTTGTATGAGTATAAAATAAATTAATCTAAATAAAATAACAGGGACAACTTTAAATCAGCTGTTAGCTCTCTCTCTCGCGCTCTCTTAATAGTTATTATTCCATTTCAATGTCTGCCTACTTCTAGAACTGCTAAAATTCACAGATATACTTACAGTACGGTCACCGTAATGCACTTTGACTTTGTCGCTGGGTGCATTTTTGATCAGTATTGTCACAACCACTTGAGATTCCGTCTGGTACCAATCATGTTTTATTTTTGGCTTTGTTGGCTGCAAAATAAAATGTATTTCATCAGTACCTAAATTTAAAAGATTAAAAAGAGTTTTTTACAATACTGACTCCAAAAGTGGAAGTTTGTATTTCTTTCACACTGTAGCCTAAACCATAAGACATAGAAACTCATCAGATTAGCAGGACAGTGGCAACAGGCTAGTCATATTCACCACAGAACTGACAATCTCTGGGGTAGACTGGATCTGGAGTGAAGAACATGAACTAAGAAACGTAGCATAGGACATCCTGGGACCAGCCAGGCTATTGCGTATCTTTAGCCACCCAAGTGACTATCAAGCTTCAGTTGTCCATCGAACTTTGATGTGAACTAAAAGTATGTAAGCATTGGTCACACAAGTTAGGCAATACCAAATGAATCATTTTGCAGTTATTTGGTGGTCACCTTGCTCTAGTGATCATAACATTAGTTGTCAAACAAGCTACATAATGGGTGGTGCAACCAGCCTCGGATCTACGATTTTTTCGAACCGGGGCAGAAACTTGACAGCGGCACCTCTCCCTTCAGCATTTTAGAAATTACTTAAAGAAAACTCAAATCTCAAATCAGCATCACAAGTTCACTTGTGGTGTGCCTGTGTGGCGACTTTTTCTTATAAGTCAAAGGTGTGCCAACCACGCTTCCGTATGCTAGGCGCTTTGTGTAGCGAGTTTCGAATTTTTAATCATATTACATATATTATGATTTAGTGTTTTTCTATTGGATTACCTACCAACTATACTGCGATCCACAAGACACCTGGCAAGCGTGGGGATTATGGCAACCCCTTCCTTCTAAGGGAGAGGCTTTTGTCCAGCAGTGGGTGTATTTTGGCTGCTGATGATATTATGATTCTGGCACCCCATGAAACTGCCACCCGGGGCCAGTGCCCCAGTTTTCTCCTCCCTAGATCCGGGCCTGGGTGCTACAATATACACAATACAGTTGGTAGTAGCTAGAAAAGAACTGAAGTTCGGACTCAGTGGTGTATCTTGGGAATATTATGTCCTGCAGTGGACTGTGCGCTGCTTACAGTGTATTATTTTTAAAGACACCATCAGCAGCCAACAGACGACCACTGCTAAACAAAGGCCTCCCCCTTAGAAGGGAGGGGTTGCCATAATCCCTCACGCTTGGCAGGCGTCTTGGGGATCGCAGTATAGTGGTAATAATACAATAGAAAGACACTGCTGCCCGTCTTCTTGTTTTCCCTTAGTCGCCTCCTATGAACACCCAACGGGAGATGGGAGGGTGCTATTCTTACCTGGACACCCCATGGGTAAGAGACATATTCTTAGAAGACATTTTCTTTGTTATTATGGAATCGCAGACAACTAACCTCAGTAACCGTGGCTTCTTGTTTTTCAGTCATTATTCCGTTACTTTAGTTATTTGTACAGTACAATACTTAGATAGCTAGCAATGATTAAGCAGATACATAAATAATAATAATAGCTTTTTTTTCTCCTCGGTACAGTTTTATTTATAAAGAAATTGACAGATTTTTCTAGACAGATTGATTGAGTGAGGGATACGTTCAAAATCCTTGTAAAATTTATTAGATATTAATCGATCTTATTTATTCTATATTTAATAGAAAACTAAAATAATTTAGTTTAAATGCAATAATAATTGAATCACAGGCAGGCCCTAAAAAAAGAACAATTTTCAGTTTTCAACGAACAACGGAACAAGATCAACAAGATTCAGAACGAACGAATCCTTCAGGTTGACACAAGTCAAGTCAGTGTCACTAACTAGTTAGAACGTCAGTGATAACTAGCATAGTGTCAGACAAATGTCATGTCAATCAATCAATCAACAATGTTATTTTGCCCGGTCCGGCCGTTTAGAATTTAATATATTATTTTTGCATTGCACTTTATTTGGTTGGTGGTTACATGTTTCTATGAATTCAGTATAAAATTAGGTAACCAGTAAAACTTTTATCGCGTAAGTTACTTTACGAAATACAATCGTATGATGCGGGTAAGTTTTTTCGAGAAGCAGCATACTAATACTTACACAAAAAATGTTTTATCAGTAGTTCTGCTTATCATTTAATGTAAATAGTATAATTGGAAGGTGATATGAATTATTTAGTTTATTTTAATATTTAATAGACCTAATTATTGTAACATATTGTATCATCTTATAATACCTATGTTTAACAAATAAATAAAGTACTTAAATACCTAGATAAAATGTACTTTTATGTTTATTGAAACAAAATATTTACAGTTTATTTACAAATATGTACACTTAAACTAGGTAAAAAACTTCCTCGAAGTTGTCGCCGCACTGGGAGGGAAGGGTACCTAAAAGACTGGCGGCATTACCCCTTTGTATGGCCAAGCTTATACGTTGGCAGAAAAAGCTACCAGCCCGGCGGTCTCCTGAGACTTCGATAAGTTTGGATGAAATTTCTTTTACCAAAGTGTGCGTCTCATGAGACCAAGGCCCCATGGTCTCCACCGCAAAGGGCGCAAATATATAGCTCGATCCTAGATCGTATACTTGCGTCGCTTTGCATCACTAGCGGCCGCCGCAGCCCCTCCAGCCGCCCTGCAAGTTGCCGGGGTGTGGGACGCAGCAAGTGTGTCGACACATGTCGCATCCCACACCAGCGGCTTACCATGTTGCCATGGTAAGCCGCTGGTAATTATTTGATTTGATTTGATTTAAAATGTTGGTATCGGTCAGCTGTTAGGGGTTCTAAATAAGTTGTAAGCCTGTCTGTCTGTAGGTCCCAAATTAATGGACAGATTTGAATGCGTTTTAATATCTTTAATAGATGGTTTAATTGAAGTGGGCCTTCTATATTTTGTTGATCTTTTATCCATTATTCCAATCAGAATTCCATATACCCCGGTTGACCCCATAGGGTCCTGGGGACCTATAGAAGCTTTCCCCCGCATAGGCAAAAAGATGAAAAATTACTAGGCTCTGAGTCAAGTCCATGGATACCTATGTGCATACCATCAGGCTAACTTCATTAATGGCAGCTGGAAAACTGACACCAGGTTGGCCACTAACCATACAACAAAAAAATCTCCTTACATCTTTTATTTATTGATTTACTTGATGTTCTGAACTAAATGTGTTGAAATTAAACAATATAAATGTAACAAAGATATTAGGCTCAATTCATATCAAGATGGCAGCGGCCGGCAGCGGCGCGGCGGCGGCGGCACACAGTGGGCCGAAATTCGGCTTTCATAGACATTTTCGTTTAATTTTTTAAGTGTCACTTTTTTGCTTGGATATGCTTTGGAAGACTAATAATATACTTAAAAATACAAAATCAACTGAATGTGACTGCAAACGACTCGTATAGAAATTATTTTAGAAAAAAATGTATGGAGTTGTCATTAAAATCGGCGATAACTCAGCTGTCCCATAATTGCGCATTATTTCCTCTTAGGTTATTTTTCTATGATTTATTTAAAATTTTCTGACATACTTATATGTTATAGATGTTCACAGAACCGCCATTCTGAAAATATAATAATTCCCAATATCCCTACATTGCAGAAGCGTCGCTTGGAAAGAGATCAATTATTTTTGTTTAAAATTATTAATAATTTTGTGGACTCACCATTTCTGATGAGTAACATATGTTTTAAATGTCCACGTTTTTTCTCACGTAGTCAATCACTATTTTCTGTACCCTCGTGTAAGTCGAAATTTACCAAAAACACATTTTTGTATCGAGCGTGTCATAGTCATAATGATAATTATTCAAACATTGATTTGTTCAATATGAAATTAAAAGAGTTCAAAACCAAAATTAGGTAAGTATAGTATGTTATAATAACTAAGCAGTTCCAAATTTCTGTCACTTTCGCTGTCTACAGATAATATTATTTTGATTTATTTAGTTCTTATTGTTTTAACTTGTAATTTAATATTTTTTTTTTAAATCTAATATCATGCATACGTACGTGGTTAGCTCTATAGTGTTATGATTTAGTTATTAGTGGAAACTTAACTGATTTTTGTACTATCGGATCATAATTTAGTAATAAGTTGTATAATTTGTATGTTTCCCAAATATAATCAAATAAAAATAAAAAAAATAAAATACTTTTTGACGCGCGCAGTGGTGTGCTTTATTTTTAAAAAATCGGTGAATGTTAAATTTTTTTTTTTTTTTAAGTTTAGTGTTTTTATGTACAACAGAATATAATGCTATATCCTATAGCTAAACAGGCCAATAATTCACAAATTAGAGACTAAAATTCTAGTAGGAAAAACTTTATTTAAACTATTTTTTTTATAAATATGTTGCCTATAATATAAAATGAACTATAACATGAATGAATCTTGAAACATTAATACCAAAGGCCCTTAATTATTATTCAATTCAATACAAATGTATTACAAATAAATATTTCGGAAATAATTCCATGATTATGCAAGTACATACATATATTCAATTATTCGTGTAGAATTTTCAAAGATTTCAATAAAGATTAATTAAATAATTATAAACATGAAAATAAATCAAGTAAATAATATAATCCTTAAACTAAAATAATCTATTCCGAGTCACTGTCAATACTGTCACAAGAGTCTGAATCAGAGTTAGATTCAGGACTGAATTGAGCGACATCACAGAACTCGATTTCACCATGGTCACTTTCTTGCAAGTTTAACAGATCCCATACTTCGTTAAAGTATGTTTTTTTCTTGTTTGCATCCATAGTGGGCCTTGTTATTGATATAAATGGATCTGAAGAAAGAAGTAGGAAGTTAAATATATCCTCGTTCGAACATTCTCTGCTCCTTTTACGAGAATGGTGTTCTCTGAACCTTCTAAAATCTTTATTACGAGCTTCCGATGCTTCTTCAGATAAACTGCCGATCGGCACGATTGCATTATGAGCAATTATTTCTGCTCATTGAATTAATATTTTGTGCACAGTGACAGGCATATTATACCAACCATATAATGCCACAAACCTCTCAGCAGTCTGTGATGTATATTCCTTGAACTTTTCTACATTTATATGTTCTCCTGATGTTATGGCCTGTAAAATTATAGCAAATCTGCGGATTAACTCTTCATCCAGTCCAATTATTGCAGAAGTTTTTTCCGGGTATTCAAAAAATCTTCTGGCTGTGTTGCCATCGTTTGTGGTTCCGTGGCCTTGTTTCACAACATCAATCAGCAGACCAAGTTCATCCTTAAATCGGGCTTGAATCGCCTCCTGCCTTCGCTTCATTACTTCTTTGTCAGCACCTCTAGCAGCCCATGTCTTGAAGTCCAATCTATATGCGATATGCAAAAGACATTCCATCATATTTATGCGCGCGTGGAGTGAAGAAAGTCCAAGTCTCATCATATTCTGCGATATTCATATACTCCAGTTGTTTGTTTTGTACACTTTCAGGTAGAGTTTTCAAAATTCTTTTCGATGTTAAGTCTAAAAGAGCTTGCAGAGTAATTCTAGCAGAAACATCTGTAATTGTAATAACATTTTTTGGTTCAGGTGGATAGCACTCAAGTTTTTCTTTTCGTACGCGGTAATAGGATGGATACATATTCCTGAAACCCTCTCGCATAACTGACTCTCTCAATGTTATATATTGCCACTTTGATAGGCGAAGAGACAGTAGTAAACCAAGTGCCTTCTCAGGTGTAAATGTCGTGCTCAGTGTGTTTGATGGTTTTTTAATGATATTTTAACCTTTATCGACAGCTTCTGGGTGCTTAAGTAGATGTTGTATCACAAAAGCAAGATTTTCTTGGCCAGTTCCTTTCATTTTTGATATAGCTGTATGTATAAGTTCACTTGTTTCGCTATGCACATGTTCAGAACTCCGTCTTTTCTTCTGTTTAGATCCCAAGTCATTAAAAGGTACTCGAGAAACGTATTTTCTTTTGGTCATAGTCCCAACTGTCGATGAAGAGGTACTAACACTTTCTTGCACTTCCATCGATGACGCGACTGTAGAGGAACTAGCACTTTCTTGCATTTCCGCCGATGACGCATGTGGTTCTGGAACGTTTTCTTTAATACAGCTAGGCCAGTCAACATCAGCTGTAAGCCAACTGCCATAATCCCGTTTAAAAGACTATTTTCTTGTGACAGGATTTCAAACGCCTTGCTGCGTTTGCAAATCTTCGACAAAATTCTCGTAAAGTCATTTTATCTTCTTCATTTAAATTGAAACTGATTCTAGATAACACAGTTTCAAATAAAAATTTGTAATCACTCGTTTTCTCTGAACTTTGTAAAATAACAAACAAGTCTAGGTTAGTTACGATACTTTCCATTTTAAAATAGTAATGATTGTTGTTCTTTCAATGCGTAAAGCAAACTAGTTCAATATTTTACTTGAGCTTTTTTTATATACGGTGAAGGAGTAATGTGTAATTAATTAACTAACTAGCGATCCTCAATTTTTTCTTGCCATTAGTTAATAAATAGGTCGTTAAGGCCTACTTAAATATATAAATATTATCTTAGAAAAGATTATTAATACAATGCAGGAACCCATTAAGTAATTATTTCATTAATTGCGCAGAAATATTACCTAATTAGCCTGAGAATATGAGTATATTTCCATTAAATTTATTTATAGTTTATGTTTAAGGTGAAATAAGTAGCCAGGTATTAATTAGTTAATCCATATTCATTACATACTCAAGTAAGTATATCAGAAATAAGTCATAGAAAAATAACCTAAGAGGAAATAATGCGCAATTATGGGACAGCTGAGTTAGAATTTTAGTCTATAATTTGTGAATTATTATTTGGCTTGTTTAGCTATGGGATATAGCATTATATTCTGTTGTACATAAAAACACTAAATAAAAAAAAAATAAAAAATTTAAAAATTCACCGATTTTTTAAAAATAAAGCGCACCACTGCGCGCGTCAAAAAGTATGTCAGAAAATTTTAAATAAATCATAGAAAAATAACCTAAGAGGAAATAATGCGCAATTATGGGACAGCTGAGTTATCGCCGATTTTAATGACAACTCCATACATTTTTTTCTAAAATAATTTCTATAGGAGTCGTTTGCAGTCACATTCAGTTGATTTTGTATTTTTAAGTATATTATTAGTCTTCCAAAGCATATCCAAGCAAAAAAAGTGACACTTAAAAAATTAAACGAAAATGTCTATGAAAGCCCAATTTCGGCCCACTGTGCGGCAGGCACTTTCACTGTGAATGAATTTTAAACTTTATCTACAATACGTAAAAGACCAGTATCGTTTGAAAAGCTCAAAAAAGCCGCGCGGCGCCGCGAGCAGTCGTGCGGCGACTCGCGCGGCCGCAAGCTCCGCCCGCGCCACCGAGCGCCTTATGGAGCGGTGTTTCCTTTTATAATGTACGAACTAGACTCAAGGCGCGACGCGGCCCGAGGCCGCGTGTGGCTGCTCGCGGCGCCGCGGGCGGCCGCGTCACGCCAGCCGCGATGCGCCTCTTCTGGCCGCTGCCGGCCGCTGTCATCTTGGTGTGAATTGAGCCTCATAATGTTTTTAGAATTGGACACTGAGTCTTATGCGAAGACTGATAAGAACAGATTTTGCTAGAAAATTAAGCTCTAATACTAAGATGAGTGACTGCAAGAAGGTGGCAGTGTGCCAGATGACATCGGTGGCTGATAAGGCGGCTAACTTAGAGGTTGTTAGTAAATTGATAAGTGACGCAACAAAAGAAAATGTACAGGTATGATAATTTTTTAATTTTTATCGTTCCATACCTATAAAGCAAAAAAGGAACCCTTATGGTGAGTCTTCATCTGTCTGTCTGTCTGTCACATCTATAAAGGGTGTAAGGGACCATGTACCGATTTTTTTTTTTAAGATTTCAAATAATGTCCGTTACAATATTACAGAAACCATTTATATGGAAAATGACAAATGACTAACTTATTAATTTTCGAGCATGTAATGAATATATGCGGAATAATATTTATTTCTCAAATTACATTGCTAATTTTCTAAACTAATACTAATTAATTGCCTATGTACTGTTTTAGTGCATAAAGAATAAATAAATAAAATAATTAAATAAATTTTCCACAAATAAGTAATTTATTGTTTTTAAATTAAAAGTATACTTTATTATTATACCAATAATGATGTTAAACTTATTTTTATTTAAAAAATGTGTTTTTTTTTTGGAATTTCATGACATAGCCCATGAAATTTTCAACACTAGAGTGTTCAGAATCATGTACTGGATCCAATGGTATCGGTTTTCGGTATGATGTCCCTTACACCCCGTATATTTCAGGAACCACGGATGCCATCGATTTGAAAGCTGGAATAGTTTTAGATCTCACTTCCTACCTAAAGTTGTAATCCTTCAGAAGTTTACAGACCGACTAACTTATCTGTATAGGTGGCGGAAATAGGAACTAAAATATTCTCATGAAAATTAAGTTAGGTTTGATGTAGGTATTTGCATAAACTGCTGCGATACTGACAACTCACAGTTATGTTGGGTACACTATATTTCAAATGGAGTATAGATAGATATTTATTGCAGATGCTGTTCTTCCCAGAAGCATGCGACTTTATATGCGACAATAAGAAAGATATAATTAGTTTCGCTGAACCAATCGTAGGTGGCGCCACGGTTAGTGAATACAGACAGTTGGCCGCTAAGCACAACGTTTGGCTGTCCATGGGCGGAGTTCATGAGAAGGTATTTTATTAAAATACTTGTTTGACAGCTAAGCAGTGACAGATAGGTTGTAATAACATCTAGTATGCTAAACTGCACCTGACCTGTCCTGGTTATAAAATCTTTTTAAAAAAAAATTGAACCGACTTCAATATCACTGAAAAGTATAAAATAATTTAAATATTATTGAAGTTGGTGTTAGCTTACCGGCTGTGTATATTTGGCACCAACTTCAATAATA
Source organism: Furcula furcula (assembly GCA_911728495.1). NCBI lineage: Eukaryota > Metazoa > Arthropoda > Insecta > Lepidoptera > Notodontidae > Furcula > Furcula furcula. Next base: position 5,566,528 of record OU452270.1, read on the forward strand.
TTTAAATTATTTTATACTTTTCAGTGATATTGAAGTCGGTTCAATTTTTTTTTTAAAAGATTTTATTTTAAACTTTTTAGTGATATTTTCATATATAAAGATTGAACCATCGAAAACCGTAATATTATCTAGGTAGGTTATGATCACATTATCGTCTACATAGTTTTACATAATTCATGTTTCTTCAGAAAAAAATATCCGATCGTAATGAAATTTACATGAAATCAGCATAGTAGTTTACTCTCTCGAATAAAAAAAGAATCATCGAAATCGGTTCATAATTGTCAGAGCAATGTAATGGAGAACATCAGTTTTATGGTTTTTACCAGATAAATTCCTCCACATCGTTCATGGTCCTCCAGGAAGTTCTTATCCGGTTGTAATAAAATTCATACAGATTCAATACAGTGGTTTCTTCTTTCGAATAAAAAAAGAATCATTGAAATTGGTAAATATTTGCCAGAGTTATGACCATTTTTGTCATTAAAAAGCGATAAAAAAAGTCATCTATATAGGCTTTCTTGCAGCTCTCAGTGCGCAGTCACCATTCTTGTTTTTTCAGGAATTACTTATTACTAAGCAATAATTTTTTTATGGGACCCAATTAACGGATTAAAGAATGGATGGAAGAAAGATTTTTTCAAATCGGTTCATAATTGCCTGAGTTATGCGCGAACATACATAGAAAAAAAAAATATATATACAGACGAATTGAGAACCTCCTCCTTTTTTGAAGTCGGTTAAAAATAGCACCCACCTATCGCCTGTTGGGTGTCGTAAGTGGCGACTAAGGGAGAACAGGTTTTACTGGGTGGGTGCCGTCAAGCAGAAGTGTAAGCATTACTCTGTTCCGGCGTAAAGGGCACTGTAGCTGGTGAAATTACCGGATAAAAATACTTAATATATAATGTCTTCAGGGTCGGCAACGCGCCAGAGATTCTTCTAGTGATGCTAGCATCTATAGGCTGCGGTGACTGCTTACCATCAGGCGGGCTACACGCGGGCTTGCCACCTTGGTAGGATAAAAAAAATACTATTTTTCAGGATGATTTAAACCCAAACAAAACATACAACACACATCTAATCATAGACAATAAAGGGAGCATAGTGCAAACATACAGGAAACTCCATCTCTTCGACGTGGAAATACCGGAGAAGAGAGTGAGATTGAAGGAGAGTGACTTCTCTCAATCTGGCAGCCATATTGTGGCGCCGGTCGAGACTGCTGTTGGGAAAGTAGGTATGTTTGATCTTGTACATGGTGTTAAAAAAACCCTGTCTGATTTTTATGGGAAATATTCACATTGTTGATACAAATCAGGAATAATATTTATGAGACACTAGCAATTCCTTGCGGCTTCGCCCGATATTATCTTTTCTGTCAACGCATGAACATATGAATTTTGACATCGGCGGGCGGGCAACACAGGTCCAGACGAGTAAACCAAGCTAACGAGGATGGCACCAACAAGCACCTAACTTTTTTATATTGTTACGACCGGGACATACATACATACATAAAATCACGCCTTTTTCCCGTAGGGGTAGGCCTCTGCCTACCCAAGGGCCGCTTTTCGCCTCCGTGAGAAACGAGACGTGATGGGTGGCGAACCACATCGCCGCCATTTTGGTTAATTTATATATTAACCATTGCGTTCTCACGAATAAGGAGGGAAAGGGAAGGACAGGTGTTGTGAAAAGGAAGATTGGCAAGTTAGAGTGGGAAATAGGAAAAGTAGGATATTTCCGCCCATGACTACGACCGGGACATAAAAGTGTTAATCGGCATTTTAATACCCACCCGCACGTAACAATATTTTTTTTTTAACTATTATAATCAATGTTTTAAAGTCCGCCTTGTTTTCATGTTATATTGAGCTAGGATCCAACATTTCCATACAAAGTTCACTAACCCTTAGCGCACCCCTAAAGGTTGCTTTTGAAAATTTGCGAAACACGTGTTTATTTATTTTATTTAGAGAATCTTAACAGAAAGCTTCAAGTCAATCGAACCATAAAATAAAAAGTTTCATACAAATGAAAACACCCCATTTAACCCTTTTAGTCATCGATATACTATACCAACTAGATTAGCTGTCACGACCCGAAAAGTGGTCACGAAAATAGAGCTACGGAGACGGCTGTCGCTCTATTTCAAATTAGTACGAGCCGACAACAGGATGTATCGAAATTCCTTATTGCGCGTTTATAAACTGTCCAAATAATATAATACTTATCGTAATACTAAAATTGCAGATGGAGAATTTTTTTTTCGTTTTGTTCTCTTATTACTACTAGTTTAAATAATAAATATAAGTAAGATATCATTATAATACAAAATAAAAATTATTTATTTGATATTTTCTCCGCTAGAGACTGATAAAACTAATGTTGCCGATAGGCGTGTCGCCACTGTCTATACGAAACTGTTAAACTACACGTCATTACCATAATAAAAAAGTTAGTTCTCATTTTTGCCACCAGCACGGATAAGTTTGTAAGTCAGTACACACACAATGGAAACACACCTGTTTTGAACCTTATTTTATAGTAGTTAAGATTTTCTTTTAAATGAGTACATTTTTGTTTAAGTCAAAACAACTACTTTTTTTCGTATAGCTTTGGCGGTTTTATTGATTTTTCTTTGTCTCCGATGTAAAGGTTTTATGTGCCAACATTACTGCATACAGAATTAGACTTTATTACTACATGTGAAGGCTTCTATTAGTCCGACGTTCCGAATTATTTAAAACTATTTTCTACAATTTCTACTAGTTGTGTAAGTATATGTAACCGCGACCACATTTTCGATGTCATTTTGTTCGTGACAGCTAATCTAGTTGGTATAGTATATCGATGCTTTTAGTAGTGGAATTTTCACAAACCCTTTCTTAGTGGATGCTTACATTATAAGAAGAACCTACTGTCCAAATTTCAGCTTCCTAGGTCCAGTGGTTTGGCCTGTGGGTTGAGGAATCAGATTCAGGACAAGTAATTTTATATGTAAACATTCAACAAATGAGTTACACAATGTGGGGAAGACGATACGACAATTAATGAAAAGTCTGGTAATACTGCTACATAGTAGTATTTTGAAACCGTCTAATAAATCCTTACATTGAAATTTAAAAAAAAACACGAACAAACTATACTGCAGAAAGACGTCAAAATAAAACACCATTTGTAAATATTGGGTCACTAACCTCTGGTACAGGCGGCAACAGCCTTTGCGTTCGTATGTTTCGAGGCACTCACATTAAATAGTCAACCCTCTAGTAATTATTTATGAGATTAATCACAATAACTTTTTCTAATCACCTAATCGACTGGAAACGTCATTACGCACACGTGGTTTAATTTATTGTCGTATTATCCATCCCAGATGGTATACTTACGAGTATAATTGAATTGTGAAACCAAATAATGCTCTCAGCGATGGGACAGGGTTTTATTAACACCCTTAGGTGGGTAGGTCTTCTGTACACCTTTGGAGTCGCTGGACATTAAGCGTGTAATGTATGAATTAACAGTTTACAGTAACAATTTCACACTAACTGCATAAAACAGCTTGAGTCGCACTAAAGGAACTGCTGAGTAAGATACTTGGATTACATATAAATATGTGTTTTATTAAATAAAAGCTCTCTTTTTGCACCAATAACTCGACATGGTTTTATTCAATACACAACCTTTCACATGGCGACCCTGCCACGACCTATGTGGACCCTAGATGTCTTATCGGTGTTTCCAAGGAAGACAGCGGCGGGGAGACCTCTGTCCCCTTGAGCACCGTGACAGGTTCCCGGAGGCTATAAATACGCCCCCCCCCAGGCGCGCTTAAAGGTAAGGTACTAAGGGGGTACCTGGTGCAGATCCCATCAAAGAGCCCGTACGGCAGCGCCAATGCGACAGCCGTAGGGGTTTTAATAGGTAAAGAATCGCACTTAACGTGGAAGGTACCTACTATTTTGGAGGTATCCTCTCAGACGTATAAAAACCATTATAGCTGGTGGTGTTACCGGACTCAAGAGCCTTAATAAGTAATAAGTACTTAAGCTTATGAGCAGCAATACTCTCGGCTATTCCTAAAAGCCGGTATTCTATCAGTTATTGTGTTCCAGGTCTAGCGATATGCTACGATATGCGATTTCCTGAATTGAGCACAAGTCTGAGTATAATGAAGGCGGATATCCTGACATATCCTTCAGCTTTCACGCAAGCGACCGGAGAGGCGCATTGGCACATAATATTAAGGTAACTTACGTATAATATTAAGCACATCCACACACAGTCAAACACACATACTGACAAACAAGCACACACATACTGACAAACAAACAAACTCACATACTGACAAACAAACACACACACATACTGACAAACAAACACACATACATACTAACAAACAAACACACACACACACACATACTGACAAACAAACACACACACACACACATGCTGACAAACAAACACACACACATACTGACTGACAACCACACACACATACTGACAAACAAGCGCGCACACACACACATACTGACAAACAAACACACATGCATACTAACAAACAAACACACACACATACTGACGAACAAACACACACACATACTAACAAACAAACACACACACATACTGACGAACAAACACACACACATACTGACAAACAAACACACACACACACACATGCTGACAAACAAACACACACACATACTGACAGACAACCACACACACATACTGACAAACAAACACACACACACACTCACACACAGAGAGAGAGAGGGGGGGGGGAGAGCACGCACAAAGACATTCACCCACGAACTGTACAAGCCCTACCTAAAAACTCATCATATACTTACACACACGCACGCACACCCATACACATTATACAATCACACATATATATACACACTAACGTATACATACGTATACACGAATAAATAAATACACATAGGTACATGAACATACACACACAAGAAACCTCTAAGAGGTGATTACAATGATCTAGTACTTCTGTACTAGATAGACTAGACTTAATTCTTTAAATCTTTCCCCACAGATCGAGGGCAATAGAGAACCAGTGTTATGTCATAGCAGCGGCGCAGGTTGGCCAACATAACGCGAAGCGCAAGTCGTACGGGCATGCGCTGTGCGTAGACCCGTGGGGCGAAGTCCTGGCCGACTGCGGGGTCTCCGCCCCTTGCTACAAGGTCGCTGAGATTAGTACTAGCAGACTGGACGAGGTCAGGAGAAATATGCCCGTCTTTCAACATAGAAGGTAAGTCAAACATACTACTACTTTTTGTAACTATATTTTAAAATAAAACAATACTTAAAATCACTATTAAAGTAAGACCAATTTAATATATCATATTTGACAGTACTTATATCAAAAAGAGATGTTCCAAAATGTATGGAGCCCGGGCTAGGACTTTGTACACTATACTCTAAAATAGGGAAACACACATAAAACAGTTTTTAACTATACATTTACTTTAATTTGGCTTTATTTGCTTGTAAATCTTAAGAATTTTTACTTAAAATTGCAACACATAACATACAACTGGCATGGCGGAAAAGTGTAACTGTCATGTGTCATTTTTATTATCAATGGCGTTATAAGTATATTTATTACAGTACTCTTTGTATTTTTGTTTCTGTTTTCTCATACATAATTTTAATAATTAAAATATCAATGATAATCAATTCACTACATACAATACACGCACACAACCAACTGTGACAAGTGTGACAGCAGCAGTAGCTATTGACAGCTGGCTGGCTGACAGTTCAATTCGACATCAGTGAGACGCCATCTTAGGACGCCATGTTGAATATAGATATAAAAATAAATGATAATTATAATTAAAATTACAACAATAATAGTAATTTAAACGAAATATTTATATTTTTCCCGGATTCTATGGACTTTTCTCGATTTTTTGAAGTGGTGTACATATTCCTAGCCCATTTTGCAACAACTCCTTTAACAACGTAATCTTGTAATGGCGGGCATAAAATATTATTGCTTATATATTATTGTATGTATGTATGTAAGTATATATGTATGTATGTCTATCTCTTTGGCCTACATCCTAAAATTATAATGTTAGATTCGTCTTAGTTGTGGGAGTGACATAGGCTCAGAGTAATTAGAATGGAGCTAGTATCGCGTCGATTCGCCGAAAAAATTTTTCGTGGCACTTTTTCGGGGTGCGGGAGGCGAAGTAAACACACACAGATACAATTTCACGCATACCCACACTATAATAAACTCGTAACACATTCAAACAGATACGCACACAAATAAAGAATGACCTGAACGTATGAACAAAATTTGGCAGAGGGGTTAGCGCATCATGCTATCTCCAGTGGTATCTCCTCTAAGGACATAGGATATAAACATTTAAAAAAAAATATATATGAAAAAAATACAAAATAGCGCCATTCTGTATTTTTTTTAGGTCCAAAAACATCAATCTGGGTATCAAATAAAATATCTGTATGTATCATGTATACATAAATGTATGTATAATGTAATTTACGATCATATTCTTTGTTTGCAGTCGGGATTTTTATGCTTTTATAATTTATACTTGTTCCAGGCGTGATGTGTACTCCCTCTACTCTTTAAGTCTACGTAAAGATCTCCCTAAGGAGCATACAGACGCGCCGGCATCGGCGTCCGGTACGACTCCGGACCGGACGGCCGCCGGACCGGCACAAGTGTTCGGTCACGTCCGGATTCCGGAGAGCTGCGTGTTTTATAAATCACAATTGACTTATGCGTTTGTTAATTTAAGGTAAGGAAGGAGACACTTTTTTTAATCTTCCTTTTCCTGTTACTTGGCTGGTTCCTTGTGCAAGGAACCGTCCAGGTAGGTACCAACGCAGTGTCATAATATATTCTCCCGCCAAGCAGCAGTGTGTAAACATTGCTGTGCTTCGGTGTGAAGGGCACTGCAGCTGATGAAATTAACGGACGCAAGAGAATTAATGTCTAAATAAATAAATAAAAAAACTATTGCCACGAAACAATATATTAATTTAGTATTGGAATGAAACTAATTTTACGGATTATATCGCGGTTTATTTTAGATTTTAATTACCCGAATTTTCGAATACTTTACAGCATTCATGGTCACGGGCGGACTGAGGTGGTGGCTGTCCATACGTCATAGTTGTCTTAGGGTACCCTCAGGTCTTCTAATTATTATCAAAAATAAACCGCGATATAATCCGTAAAATTAGTTTCATTTCAATATGTAATATTCTCGTAAATATCAGAAACCATTATATTAATTTAGTACATGATAAGGCAATAGGGGTAGACCTTAGAGAAAGAAACCAATAGAGAGCTGGCACTTTCTTTTTCATTCGCGTGTTAAATTAATGATATATATAACTATATAAATGTATTAGGATGTATAGCCGACTATGTAATAGTCTAGATAATTTATAACCTTAGTTCTGAATAATGTAGGGTAATACTTTATGAAAAGTATTCTTTATCAAATTATCGGATATTTATTACTGGTTTGGAGCTAGGTACCTTAACACAAAAGTCTTAAATATCAGTATATAATATTTATTAAATAACAATGTCGATTTTGACACATTTGCTATCTCAGAACATAAAGTAATTATTTCATAATACTGTAAATGACGTGAGAACCATATATAAAATATATGGGACTCCCCTAGTGGTCTCCGCCAGCCCCTACAACCACTTCCAGCACCAACTCCAAGTCATATATCATAATATATGACATCATAAATATAACATAATGACATTACAACACAATATTATCATAACAATGTAAATTAACAATACTAAATATACTTAGCTTTCTAGTGATCCGTCACCAACTGAAGATTGTACACGACTGTTGACTATCAAATACTGTTCAAGACTGTTTTAAGACTCTTCAAGACTGTTGAAGACTGTCCGTTCTAAACGGTTACAACGTATTTATAGCAATCTTAATCCACTGAAGTAGTGGGGGTGACATTGTCAGTTTCATTACTCGTTTCACAATATTTTATACAATATCAATAATAAATTATTCTAATCGCATTGGGCTTCAAGTAACAATTTTACATTTGTTAATCAATAGTTAAATACTACCAATAATAAGCTATTTCATTAATACAACACTTTTTCAAAGCATAGTCAATATCTACTACCCTCAATCGTCGCTGTTAAAAGGAATAAGTCAAATTATAATCAAATTACTTATATCTATTTATATAAAAATATCACCGCTGCTAACACGCGCAAGAAAAGGACGCATTTATATATATTATATGTGATAGAAAGAAACAGAGCATATGATTTTTTGTCCCTCAGCGTGTGTTCAAAATCTGGCGCACCGCCGGTGCGTTTTCTTCGAGTACTCATGAAATTTTCTAGTTCACGACCTAGCTTTGGAGTTTTAAATTGAATTGCATTATGAAATATCCTTTAAACTACAAAATAGGCGCATTTGAATAAATATCCATAACGTGTGTTAAGTGTACGAATGATTATTATTTTCGGTCCTTATCGGCGGCACAATAGCTTGTTATATTCTGTCGATGTCTTGTTATATTCTGTCTACGGGGTAGACTCAGTATAAAATATGTTCCACGCACACTGACGTCTGCACACAACGCTGTTTTTCAGTTTACCCCTTCGCTCGGAGTTGTTCGGCGAGATAGATACCAGAAACAAGCGGGCCTAACTAACGATAGTTTTTACTATACTTTGTCCATTTTATTATTGGTTTTTTGACAGCTGACGCCCATAAAATTTCGTATTGTTAAAGTTACAAATTCAAAGCAATAATATTGTACTTCATGGACGCGTACCGTACTTTAGTGTGTTGCCACCATCGATATAATATATAAACTAGATAAACATTCACGAACAAAATGACAATGTGGTCGCGGAGGTTGCAAACTTATCTGTGCTGGTGGCGGAAACGTGAACTAACGATTTTATAATGATAATGACTTGTAGTTTGACAGTTTCATATAGACAGTAGCGACACTCCTATCGGCAAAAATAAATTTGTCAGGATGTGGCTTGTAAAGAAATAGCGACACAAGGTCGCTATTTCTCGCTACCACATTTTGAATCGTGACACCAAATCTAGTTTATATATTATATCGATGTTTGCCACACATAACGATTACTACGATTGTGCCACAGATTATAAATAATCGATAGAAATAAATGCTAATATGTAAATAACGTAGACAGAATATAATACAGACATATACCAAGCGTGCCGCCGATAAGGACAGAAAAATAAGTACATACTAAATTTTGAGTTGCCACGTAAGGGAAATTTTACCCTTTGTGTAAAGCAAATACGGAGGTTGTTGTAAATTATATTTTCTTTCCAAAAACCACTTTTTTGACACAGCATTTACTTTTCTTACATTATATCGTCTTAATCTATGACAGTCTGCAAAAAGTACGAAAGTGATTGTTATAATAATGTCCTCCTAGCCGAAACGACTACAGCGGCCAATCTTTCACAAGATCAGCCATGTACGCAGGAGATATTATAGTGCACAAGTGCTTGCGTAGACACAAGTGCACTCTCTCTTCCTTTATATAATAGGTACCTCTCATAATCCGATGGGACGGAAGACCGACACGACTGGGGAGAAGTTAAGCGCAGGACCGACTTTTTACATGCCCATCCGATCATGTGTGCCGTATCTCGGATCACGGTTTCGGAACGCCAAAGGGGCTGTCAAAAAGATGACAGCGCGCTAGTATCTATGGCAGAGACATGTTTTAATTATTACGATTACTCCACTGTATTATAAGTTGTTCTCTCTCAATTTGATTATAAGTGTTTATTACCAAAGCTCGGTGTTTTAATTTGACGGACAGGAGTCGGGCATACGTCCTATCGCAAATCCCGACACATGGATCATCTTACTTTACAGACAATCAGGTCATCGGCCTGCATTGTCCTAGCCAGTAAGGAACAACTACTCAAATTTGTTGCCCTTCGCAGGATTCGAACCCACGACGGTGGCTACAAAGTGAATGTACACTTAATATCATATATGCTGTAGCTAAGGTCTATTCCACATTGTTCACCTGGGTGATATCACGTGGTGATTAAAGTGCCTAAGAGCTGTAGATAATTATTAGCCTCATACAAAAAAGTTAAGAGATAAAGACAATGATATGCTATTTCCCAGAGAGGTAGGCAAAAATTGGCTTTCTTATAACTTAATATAATCCATACTATGGCCATTTACCGGGTAAGTTTTAGTAAATTTCTCCAATATACAAATCTATAGTACTAGTATCTTGGGACAATCTACGCTTGACCAATGACCACCTGATCTCAATCTACGCAGATCCTTTAGTAAGGTAACCAGATAAATGATTACAAATACTTGTAAACTGTATAAATACATATTTAAATAGATATATAACACCCAGACAATTGTTCGGAATCCTTCGGAATCGAACCCATATCCTATTGGGCAGCGGCCAGGTCCCTCAGATCGTCGAACAGCCGTACATCGCCGCCGTCCGCGGCATGTACTGCTCGACCCACCCGACCCGATGTCCGTCCTCCTGGACCATGACACAACACCAACACCAACACCGACAGCGATGTCAAGAGTCGTAAACACATCAACACACAGACTCGCGAGGCCGAAGGGATCCGTACGCATGCGACCTCGACATGCATCCCCTCGCTGAGTTTCTTGCCGGTTCTTCTCAGCGGGGGCGCGTTGTGAACCGGTGGTAAACTCATTTTCTCTAAGCGGCAGCCCAAGCCGAGGCCGTGCCTCCCTGAGGTGCCCTTGTGCTAGTCGCTACCCAAACCTTTCTGGCTGGAGCGCTTTAAGCGCTCGCCCTCTTGTCCGGTGAAACAGTACTATTCCTACAAAAAAAAAAAGTGATGATCAATAAAGCAAAGTGACTATCAAGCTTCAGTTGTCCACCAAACTTTGATGTCTACTGAAAGTGTGTTTGGTATTTATTGGTGATTCAAGTTAGGCAATGCCAAATGAATCATTTGATAGTTATTTAATAGTCACTTTGCTTTATTGATCATCACTTTAGTTGTCAAACGAGATAGGTACATAATAGGGGGGCAAATGAAACAAACTATTCAACGTCGGTACTGTTTATTTATAATTCAGACAAATTTACCAATAAATTGTAACCAACAACATACATACATATATTTAAACAACATGCATATAGTAAAAGCACGATTAAATGTACAATGACCATTGTGCCTATAAATAACGAATGAATACGTCCTGCGCAGCCTTGGACGAATTACTTGAGCGCTTATGTTATTTCTGAATATTTAAGCATTCGGGAATAACTTTTAGCAACCTAATTAATTATTTTTGTTGCTGCTATCCACAGTATACAAATATCCATATTTTCAGGAAATCATAAAAATAAATTCGGGAAATCTGAGAAATTCTTCGATGCACCCAGCATGTGGGATCGTGTATGATGCACTTAATAATAATTTACCACTTATTTATGGTAGTCTCTCTTTTATACACTGGCAACACTGATAATGGCAATCAATAAACTGAAAATTTTAGGTTATGGATGAAAAACAAGAATTTATCGATCTTACACGTAACTTTCAAGTAAAATAGTAACTAATTTAGAGCAATAAGATCTAAATAAGTCGTTTACATGTATTAGTTTCTAAATGTAATCTCTAAATTGGCCATAATAATTCACGTTTACCTGTGAAACGATACTCCACTAATTTTACGTTCACTGTCACTTTTACAGCCTTTAATACTGAACTGCACGATTCTTATAGGATTTCCACAACACACAGTAATGTCACAGTTAGTTTTTTATTGAATTTTAAGTTATTTATTTAATATTAAAACCACGATAAAATTGTCACGGAGCAAAGTGGGAGCAAACGTCAAATTTGTTTCGCACCCAGGGCGCGGAAAAATCGAACACATGGTGAGGGACAAAAAATCATATACACTGTTTCTTTCTATCACACGTAACCTACATAAACGCATTCTTTTCTTGCGTGAATGAGAAAGAAAGTGTCCAGCCCTCTATTGTTTTCTTCCTCTAAGGTAAATAAGGTGTAAATGTTTTCATTACTTTCGTCTTGTTTGCATTAACTTTCATTTATTTTATTTGGAAGGCCTCATGCATAATATAACAAAGAAAGACAGCAAATTTTTAAGGTTGAAACATTAACTTGAGTCGTCATTTACGAATATGTACATTTTTCGATATCGATTATTTCGTTTACTTACTATGTTGACGTCCCATAAACATCAAACGTCGAGCCAACCAGAAAACCAATAATAAAATGGACAAAGTATAATAATAATTATTACTATATTAATTATTGCTGTTGCGGTATCAGTCCTCACTGTCTCTAACAGAACTATAGATACATTCTTAAAAACATTATACTATATTTAAACAGTATTCTACTTATACGTTTGTGTGTGTGTGCATGTGTGCGTTTGTCCGTGTGTGAGCGTGTGCGTGTGTATGGGTGTGCGGTACGTGTGTGAGAATTCCAGACGTTGTGTGCGTATTTTATCGTTTGATTTGAAAAGGCTAGTTCAAAGTTATGTCTTTGACGAGTAAGTTTATTTTTACTAGATGTTTAAATGTTTTAGAACTTCTTATGTCTAGGGTCGTCAACGCTTCTTCTGGTACTTTCTCTAAGCGGCAGCCCAAGCCCAGGCCGTGCCTCCCTGAGGTGCCCTTGTGCTAGTCGCTACCCCAACCCTTCTGGGTGGAGCGCTTTTAGCGCTCGCCCTCTTGTCCGGTGAAGCTGTCATGGCCATCTGCGGCCACCAGTACTACACCTACAAAAAAAAAAGATTCTTCTGGCGTTGCTAGCGGTTATAGGCTGCGGTGACTGCTTACCATCAGGCGGGCCGCATGTTTATTTGCCAACTTGGTGGCATAAAGAAAACTTCAAGACAAGGAAGACGTTCGCCTGCCTATAGACAGCTGCATTGCACTGCCGCTCGTCACACGAGACATTAGTTATCAAGTCTCTTGTGTCCGGTAATTTTGCCAGCTACAGTGCTTGCACCTAATAATCGTCATAATATAAACATCTTCATGTCTCAGATGCGTGACTCCTGGGCACGTGCTAGTAGCACCAATTAGAATGGCTGAGAGGAACAAAGACCTCACTGATGAAGAAGCTGAAGACTTCTATAAGACCATAAGATTAGTTCAGAAGGTAAAACATCTAGATTTAGATACGTATTCGGTCGTCCTTTCCGTTGTTGATAGGAACTCGCAGTGTACACTTGAATAATCCGACACCATTGGACATTTAGTGAAATCCTTACTAACGAAAATAAAACGCTAGTGTAGAACCCCCACATGACAACTCCGTATAGTCTTGGAGAAAGCTGAACTCGGAATCGCTAAAATAAAACCATATAAAATGTACAAAATACTAGTTTTTTGCTCTGTGGAGTGTCCGGGCGAAAATAGCACCCTCCCATCTCATCTCAATCTGTGTCGTAAGAGGAGACAACATTTAAAAGAGTTTCTCCTAATATAAACAAAAAAATCAAAACGTGAAATGGTGGATATTTAGTAATTTTTTTCATTAAATCTTGAACTATTTACATTTTTTGTAACGCTTACAAACTTGAAGATATGAATGTTTTTTACATTCCAAAACGTGAGAATCGAATGAGCACCTACAAATTCAATATTATTTAAATATGTACCACTATCCTGGTACGATTAGTATATTACAAAATCCTATTTAACGTTACCTACAACTAGACGTATAATTAAATATTATTCTATATTCAGTTCACAAGAAATCAGGTCATATAAAAGTGTGAGGATTCAGTAGAACCTAGTATTAAAATATTTTATGTAAACATAGATTACATACATACATACACACATACATTACATACATTTTTTTTTACATTTATCATACATTTGGAGATCTGAGTGGTCGTCTGTGAGAACTGAGTGAGCATACATTATTGGATATATCTTTTGTTTTATCTATTTACAAATTGCGAGATTGGTTTTACATTTATTTTAGACATTTTACCAAATGCTTAGAATTTGTGCATTAATTTTCTTTATTTTATAATAATGTGTAATATTATTGTGTGCAATAAAGAATAATAATTTTTTGAAATGTTTTCAGAGGGTGCTCACTCAATCCTCACACACACAAGACTTACTGCCAAACCTACAAACGTCAATTAAAGTTAATAATGATTATCCATTTTTTGATTTCGGATTATTTTGACATTCGAAGGCAATTAATACTTTATTTTAAGAGCTGTGGATTTTTGTTTGAATAAATAAAATAATAAAATAAATAAATACTTAATACGCTGATAGTGAGAAGAGATAACCATTATCTCGTATTCACTAATCGAAATTTATCATAAATGGCTCCGAAACTAGAAATAAATAGAATTTAAAAAGTGACTTAATTAGAATTAAAGTTAAGTGGGGTTTGTGAGTGCGGCAGTTAATGTCTTAAACGGTTGGCAACGCGCTAGTTATTCTTCTAGTGTTGCAAGCATGTATAGGCTGCGCTGACTGCTTACCATCAGGCGGGTCGTACGCTTGGCTTGCCACCTTGGTTGTAAAAAAAAAATATGAGTAAAAAGCCCTACACACGGCACTAAAATCAGTGGCAATATCGGGACAGTGGTGGTGGGGATGAAATCGGCTACTACTCTACACACGACCCAACCAGTTAGTACAGAACCGACCGTGCAACAGACTGCTCGTTGATCCGAGATGCCGCCGACACTATCAAAACAGCAAAAAAAGGCATTGCCTTGGCACTTACTATGGTTCCAACAGGCGTGGGTTCGATTCCCACCAAGTGTCTGGGTGTTTTATCTATATTTTCTTCTGTTGGTCGGGTGTTCTATCTATCTATCCTTTTGAGGTGGGCGTTAATAGCTGCGACACAGTTTTTAACTAATTTAGCTATTATCGTACTTATGTAAATGTTAACATATGTTTTAGTTCCAATAAAATATGATTTGATTTGATATAAGTATGTATTCACAAAAAAAAAGTATATAAATGTATTAGTATCAGTTGTCTGGTTTCCATAGTACAGGCTCTGTCTAGTTTGGGATCAGATGACCGTGTGTGAATTGTCCCAGGATATTATATTATACCTTATTATACCCATTCATTCGTTCATTCTTCGCACAGAGCGGAGCGCCTGCACGTCGTATCGCCGCAGCACTCGAGCGCATACTGCGTAGAAATCAGTCCCGATTTCGCTACACACGAGCCGACAACGCTCCCTAGACGATAATCGCCCCTAAATCGGGAGCTCGCCCGAACCGATTTCAGACCCGATTTCTAAACAATAAAAATTGGATACGATTTGCCTATACACGAGGGACGATTTAGGGTCCTCCCCACCACTGTCCCGATATTGCCACTGATTTTAGTGCCGTGTGTAGGGCTTTTTAAACTCGTTCTGTTGCACTATCAAATACAATAAAAACATTCTCTTGCAGCTAATGGAGAGTGTACACAACACTGAATCTTGCACAGTCACAATACAAGATGGGGCCGACGCGGGACAAACTGTTAAGGTAATACCTACATACCTTTAACCGATACAGCGGGTCTAAAAAGGCCGCTTTCGGTGAATATGAGTAAGTTACGGTATAATTTTTCATTCGTAGGGCAGCATTAACACCAAATATGCGTCTGCTTATTAGTGTTAACAAATGAATTGAGTATGATTCACATAAAATGAGTGATCATTTTACGAAAATTATAGGCATTGCGAAGAATTTGCTGGAAATGCAGAATACGAATTCCTTTTAGATGAATTGCTTAATGTGGCCTTTTTAGGCCCGCAGGACGTTCTCTTGATGGTATAAACGACTTTTCTATCTCTAGAAAAGATTCACTAACTTGCAAACGTCAATTCGAGTTATTGATCTTAAATCCAGTGCTTGAAACCATGGAGATGTTGTATGTATCCTCCGAGTTAGAGAAACTTCGCTTGCGTGATTCAGGATCGGAGGTGGCTCCATCTGTTATCTTGTATGCGGTACTTCACTTTCATCGCTTCATCATCGTACCATATGTGGCGACATCTGGTTGTATGTCAAATCGCCACATCATCATCAGAAGTGGGAGATGAATATAAGTAAATAATATTCGTGGAAAATCTACATTGACCCTATGTACACCAAACTAGGCAGAGGTTATATGGCCAACAGGCAAGTGATACAAATACTTGTATACTTTTTTTTTGTAAATTCATACATATTTGACGGGTTTGTAAGTCGAGTGGTTATACGGGCTGCTAGCTAATCGATTGTGGGTTCGATTCCCACCTTCTGTCTGGGTGTTAAAATGTATATAAGAATAAAGATTCAAATAAAAATGTATTATCTTCTTAGGGGCCATTAATTACATCCCACGTTAGGGGGAAGGGGTCAACGAAGTGTGACATTGTGTCACAAGGGGGAAGGACGGGTCATCAGATTTGTGACGTCACATGTATAAGTCACGATATTCGAAAATCATGAAACTTGTGTGACGTAGTTTATGGATGGCCCTTTAACATAGAACAGGCGTCGAGTGTGCCTCTAATTCTATTTCTTGCTTTTGACACTCAGTTTTGACTGTAGACAAAAGCCCAAGCCCTTGCATAGGTCATGATCAGAAGTGGGATTGAGATATGTTTTTTTACAGCACCTACATTGCCACATAATGCCAAGGAAGAAGGGAGACTTTATTGAAAACGACCTTATCTACTTGGAGCTGGCGAAACATGATAAGTACGTTAAAGTTTACTTGGTTATAGGTCCTCTAACGAGAGGATGACGGCGGGGTTGCGACCCCCGTCCCCGTGAGCACCATGACAGGTTCCCGGGGGCTACAATGCGCCCCCGGTGGTGGGCTCAAAGGCAAGGCATGAGAGCCCGGGGTCCCCCTCTTATGTGCCGATGCGACAGCCGCGGGGGTTTTAGTGGGTAAGTATCCCACATACCCCGGTCCAGCCCCACTGCTCCCGTGGACCTTGTGGATGTTTCCCCCGCGAAAAAAGAGGCTCAAAGGTAGCGCACCTGAGTGGTACCTGGTGTAGATTCGCAGGAGTTTTAGTGGGTAACTATTTTACAATTTTTTATACAACCAAGGTGGCAACCAAGCGTGCGGCCCGCCTTATGGTAAGCAGTCACCGCAGCCTATAGACGCTAGCAACACCAGAAGAATCACTAGCGCGTTGCCGACCCTTAAGACATTAGCTATTAAGTCTCTTGTGTCCGGTAATTTCACCAGCTACAGTGGTACACCCGTCACACCGGAACACAACAATGTTTATTTACAATGTTATTTTTCCCTAGTTTTAAATCCGGCCACCCATCGAAACCGCCAAGAACGAAAGAAGAAATGGACGCAGAAGCAGAAGTATTAAGAAGAGAAATGCAAAAGATGCTCAAAGAAGATTCGTCTATAAGTAAATGAATGTAATATATTGTGCAATGTAAGCTAGGTGTACTTATTAATATTGAAAAATTCATTAATAGAAAGTACAAAATATCAATCCCTACTAGATTCCCTTTAAAAACAGGTAAAAAAACATATTAAACCTAACATAAACATTAGTTAGAATTGGGTAGAATTGCATCCCCCCATCTCCCCTCGTTGGGTGTCGTAAGAGGCGACTAAGCGAGAACAGGAAGACGGGCAGCAGCGTCTTTCTTTTGGATTTATCTTCCACCTATACTGCGACCCCCAAGCCGCC
Source organism: Furcula furcula (assembly GCA_911728495.1). Taxonomy (NCBI): domain Eukaryota; kingdom Metazoa; phylum Arthropoda; class Insecta; order Lepidoptera; family Notodontidae; genus Furcula; species Furcula furcula. The sequence continues at coordinate 5,584,302 of OU452270.1, forward strand.
TGCCAAGCGTGGGGATTATGGCAAGCCCTCCCTTCTAAGGGGGAGGCCTTTGTTAAGCAGTGGACGCCTTTTGGCTGCTGATGAATGATGATATAAAAATCTTGTGTCACGGTGTTTGTGGTTGCACTCCTTCGAAATGGCTCGACCGATTTTTATGAATTTTATGTATATTTGGTACATATGAAAATAAATACTTTTAGACTTTCGCGTTCCATTATCAAACTTAATTCTAATCGGGAATACAAGTGAAAGAACGGGGGTAGACGAAGATATTTCTGCCTCGCGCACGGAGCCGTCTCGCTGAACCAGTCTGCTTGTGACCACGGCTGGTGCAACCCGGCCGAAACGTCAAGCCAAAATATAAGGTAAATCGCGTTAATTCCCGATTAGAATTAAGTTTGGTATGAAAATAAGTCGTGAAGTATATTTCATACCGCTAGGTGATATAAAAAAAATGTGCGTGCGTGGAGTCCCTTCCGCGCGAAATATGTGAAACTACATTTTTTTTTTGACACTGAAATGACACTGAACGACGCTGAACGATCCTGAATGACGCTGAACGACACTGAACGACGCTGAAAGACACTGAAATGACACTGAACGACGCTGAACGATCCTGAATGACGCTGAACGACACTGAACGACGCTGAAAGACACTGAAATGACACTGAACGACGCTGAACGATACTGAATGACACTGAACGACACTGAATGACGCTGAACGACACTGAACGACGCTGAACGGCACTGAAATGACACTGAACGACACTGAACGACACTGAATGACGCTGAACGACACTGAACGACGCTGAACGGCACTGAAATGACACTGAACGACGCTGAACGACGCTGAACGACGCTGAATGACACTGAACGACACTGAACGATACTGAATGACACTGAATGACGCTGAACGACACTGAACGACGCTGAACGGCACTGAAAAGACACTGAACGACGCTGAACGACACTGAACGATACTGAATGACACTGAATGACGCTGAATGACACTGAACGACGCTGAAAGACACTGAAATGACACTGAACGACGCTGAACGATACTGAATGACGCTGAACGACACTGAACGACGCTGAACGGTACTGAAATGACACTGAACGACGCTGAAAGACACTGAAATGACACTGAACGACGCTGAATGACACTGAACGATACTGAATGGCACTGAATGACGCTGAACGATGCTGAAAGACACTGAAATGACACTGAACGACACTGAATGACACTGAACGACACTGAATGACACTGAACGACACTGAATGACGCTGAACGACACTGAACGACGCTGAAAGACACTGAACGATGCTGAACGACACTGAAATGACACTGAACGACGCTGACCGGCACTAAAATGACACTGAACGACGCTGAACGACAGTGAACGACGATGAACGGCACTAAAATGACACTGTACGACACTGAACGACACTGAACGACGCTGAACGACACTGATCGACACTAAATGACGGAATGACTGAAGACAGAATTACTGAGTCACGTGAGCGCTTTCATACCCCCTCCATGGTAGCGTTTAACGTTTAACGCGTTAAGCGTTAAACATGTTGGAAGTTGCATAAGAAGTGTCACTTCAAAAAGCGCGGGCAGAACTGTGTTGGTTAGTTAGTACATACTCTAAAGGTAGGAGATTCGTCAAACAATGTTTGTGACTATATTTCTCAAAAACTAATGTAACTATTTTCGTACTTTTACGATTATCGATATTTGTTTTAATCGAATTTAAATTAATATTTAGAAAAAATCTTTTACTATGTTCAATTAATTATTTAAGAATTATATAAATTACAGTGTTGATTAATTATGTATAAAACAATGTACATATTGCTTACTGTTGTTAGGTTTAAGTGAATTAAAATTATTTTCAAGTTTGTTAAGTGTTTTATTGAGCCTCAATTAGGTATTTGAAAAATAATATTTTTTTCTAATGTATTTTATAACTTTATTATTAATAATATTGATATATAAAACAAAAACTTAAAAAAATCTATTAATTATAAACAATTAAAAATTGATGAGATTTCACGTGACTATAAACGCGCCATGATTGGTCACCATAGTCGTGACGTCATAATGTTAAAGCTATTTAATAACAGTAGGTACAGCGTCAACGGCTATTACACTTGACTAGACATTATTGTCTAGTCAAGTGTAATAGCCGTTGACGGAATGACGGATGACGTTCAGTGTCGTCCAGTGTCGTTCACTGTCGTCGTTCAGTGACGTTCAGTGTCATTCAGCGTAGTTCAGAGTCGTTTTTTAGCAATAAATTTTCAATATTATTGTCTAGTCAAGTGTAATAGCCGTTGACGCTGTACTTTATTAAATAGCTTTAACATTATGACGTCACACCGGCTAGGGTTTGTTCAGGAGTTGTCGGCGTGTTTCCGGTACTGGATTCAAAAATTAAATTTTTTATTTTGAAATAACTTTTGATTTATTGCGAATAAAAAAAACAAAAAATAGTTTTATTATAAAACTTGTGGCGTCGTGCTTTTCACTTGCACCATACCCTAAACTTGTACCATACACCAAACTCATTCGTCTTGCGCACGCATGTATCACTTCATTCTTCTTCATTCACTATGCGCACGCAGTCCACCCATACATTCATTCATTCCTTCGTTCGCGGGACGTCAAGGTCAGAAGACGAACACGGAGATTTGGATTGAATTACTGTTAATCTGGTGTAATTGATTACTGTTTATAAGTAATACAAATAAATTAATATGACAACGAATCTGGTATGCTGTGTTTATGTTTCATAGGGGTAAACCCATACTGTCTTATTAATAAAAATCGCTTATTTTTCTCTTACTCCAAAGTTACATCGGAAGTAGTTAATTCTAGACTAGTCACGGAATAGCTACGTCTTAATAACGGTATTAATAAATACGAAGTAGGTTCGGACTAACAATACAATTCTTACACTGAGACTAAGGTGTATGTTATGGCAACCCACTGAAATTAAAAGTAAAAAAAATGAACAAAATGACTAAAAAGACACTGGCAGTTAGGTAAATTTTGATATTTGACACTTTTATTTGACAATCACAACTTTCACTCTATATTTATCTTACATCATAATATTCTATATTTCTCTTACATCATAATATTCTGTATTTCTCTTGTTGAATTCAAGATAGTGGTTTTAGAATTTGTGTTTTTTTATTAGCAGAATATTATCTATAAATCAAGAAAGTATATAACAAGTAGGCCGGGGATCTAGCCTGTTACACACCGTCCCTAACAAGAAACTACAGTGCACCTCAAAAAACGCGTGTAAGAGCAGAAACCACGGTGGGCCTCAAGCACGAGCCGGCGCATGTAATGCAAAACTTGCTGACAATGCAACCTATCCAAGAACAGAAGGGCTATTGTATGGACGCATCCAGCATGTGTACCGAAAACCAGCTGACGGCGCACAACTAGATCCATTGTATGGACCCATAGCGACGGAATCGGCTCTTCACTTAGCTTCTAACATCGAAGCGGTCACTACATATTTAAATTAGATATTAAAAATGTAATTTAAATTAATAAAAATTAGTTATAAAATCTGTTCTAAGTTATTTCTGAATCATCGGGCTGTAGCCTACATAACTAGGCTAATAGTTTAGTTTATTGAGATAGTTTATTTACCTCTCCACGAGCCCAAGTCCTTTTTGCAGCTAAAACTTTCAAGTGAGGTGGTATAAAGCCTACTGCATCTCCAGCCAAATCATTCTACCATTTCAGTAATGTAATATGCAGTTGAGCGTGTAAATCTATATTTATATTTAAACTCGTCTTCAAGGTCTTCAAAAGGGATATTGCGAGGTTTATACAATTAGGTTATGTTTAGTATATATAATTATCTCAATGGAAGTTAGAAATACAATACAAATCTATGCTTACTCAAACGTTAAACCATGGGGCTCCGCGGAGTAACTTTTACTCCGGGACTACATTTTGATTAGTTAACTCCGTCCTTACTACTAGTTTATTAATACCATAATTGCCTAATCTTTGCGTAAGTCTTGGAGTAAAGTTGTTCTGACGCTAATCATAGTTTATTAATAAGGCTGATAGTGGGCAAACCCCCTATAAACTCATATATGATCTTTCCATTTACCACAAAAAAAAAAAAAATTCAAATACCCAATTGTGTTCTTCCTCAACACAATTATTAGGATTTTTATTCGACCCTGCAGAACCTGTATAGCTTTCGTAGCGATTTGCTACACTGACCATTTTTACAATAGGGTTGATGACTGGGTAGGAAAATAATTCTAATCAGTCAGTTAGTTAGATAAAAAAAAATTGGATAGCTATTTTGTTATTTAACAAATCAATACAAATTGACAAAGATATAGAGCTTCAAAGTTTGGGAGTGGGGGCTTGTGACGTCGCGCCTTAGTAAAAAGCGTACGTTAACGTAACGTCACGCGGAATTCAATGCAGTAACGGCTCGAAAGAAAAAATACGTGTCCAATATTTTTTGATAATCTAAATGACTAAATAGTATTTTTCAGTCTTCTAGGCTAGGACCAAAGTGGTTTAGGTATTTTTTTTGTTGCGAGAATCTGTTTACGGATTAGAAATTTTAATAAGTTCCTATGTTGAAGTTGGAAGTTGAAAACCAACACAACCGTCAGGAGGTCAGGAGTACACCGAATTTATCCGACGCATGGATCATTTTACTGTTCAACTATGTGAACGGCCTGGCTTGTCCCTCTTTTTTTTGACGCAGGGGAAACCTTCAAACGGTCCCCGGGAGCTATTGTGCTCGACCGGGGTATGTGGGATTCTTACCCACTAAAACTCCCGCGGCTGTCGCATTATCACATGAGAAAGGACCCCAGGGCTCTTAGGTAGGATCGGTGCCGTGCCTTTGAGCACGCCGCCGGGGGCGCATTGTAGCCCCCGGGAACCGCTCACGGATGGGGGTCGCCGCCGTACTCAATGGACATCGTAAGGGCCTACACCCCAACCGTCCAGCAGCTGGTCCTAGTCCTTTTTTTTTTTGCGATGGTGGAGTCCTCGTAGGATACCACGCGCACGACGCCTACCATGCGCGGGTTATGTCGGACTCTTACCGACTAAACCACCATCGGGTCTTCCAGCACCTCCGCTATAGTGGCGGGCCCCGGGAACGTACTTTGTACTACATCCGGTTCCCGCCAGCGGCCGTTCGGCTTTCGCCAAACCCACAACCGGCTCGACCAGAATGGCCAAGCCGGAGCCTTTGCAGGCTCTCCCCCCATTGTCACGTGCGGTGCCCACTATTCCACGTTGCTCAACAGAGAAGTACCAGGGGCGACCACAGTGACACACACCCTATAGCCTTTCGGCCCTACCCCCCCAATTGCACCCAGCTACCGGGTCCCATACCCCAGGTACTGCCGTCTGCCGGGTCCCATATCCCGACAGCACGGTTGCTGCGGCGCCCCCGCCCTACGTGGCCTTTCGACCCTACACCCTCCCGCGCCTCGCTGCCGCTCAACCAGTACCCCCGTACCGGGAACAGCAGTTCGGCGCCCCCACCTAAGGCTTCGCCACCGAGCAACAGCTGTCCACCCCGAAGAGTAGAGAGATATTACCCGGTGCCCAGGGTACACCGTCCCAAGCCCATTGTCCTTCCTCCGAACGAATCCTCGGGAATTACAATGGGCCGGGCACTCGAGGAGGTGATGCCAGTACCCCAGCTGGTCCTAGTCCTAGACTAAGTAATCCTAAGGAAGAATTAACACAAAGTCGTTTCTCCCCGCGGGATTCGCACCCGCGACCTCCGGTTTGCAAAGCAAGCGGTTTCCCACGGAGGCTAGGTACTACCTACATAAATATAAAGGTACATACATATAAGTACTACAGCTAAAATCATAACCCATTTAGTTTTGTCATAGTCAAAAAAGAGGCTTGAATTTGCAGTTAAAAGAGGTAAGACTGTGCCTTAATTATCCCTCAGGTGTGAGAAAGCCTTCAAAAGGGTTGAAATTTCGTTATACTAAGAATCGAGTTTGCGGAGGTCGCATTATCGCATCTATCCGATTACCGATAAAGGTCCGGGAATCCTTTCGCTAGTGAAGGGACTTTAGGTATAAGCAGGTATATTATCTAAGTAAAGGATGGGATCACAGATACAGATTTAAATAGATAACGCAAGTATAACGATTTGTATTGAAACCAAGCGTGCCGACTTTTGTACGAAGTTTTTAACACCTTCTGTGACGTCACGGCCGAATTTGGTGACGGGAAGTCCAAACCGATTCAAATACACTGATGCCGCCGATGCCCCGCCAATTTTCTTTAGTTTTGCGGCCGATCTGCTGCAAGGCTGCAACAACAGACGCGCGCGGACTGTAAGTTAGCGGCGATCAACCCCGACGTTTCGTCGGGGTTCGGACACGCGAAGTACATGCATTTGCGTTATCTATGTAAATCTATATCTGTGGATGGGGTATAAAATCCTCCTGGCCAATCAGGTCACAGTGGCGAAACTTCCACAATATCAGTCTTATATTCAGGGACACAGTGTGCACACACTTATGATAAAAAGCAAATTTCTTAGATTATTGGCCGGTTTCTGAGGTACTTTTATCGATAGTTTATCTATTCGTTAGCGCTATTGGTTCGATAACTTGACACATTGCGTTTCCGAACCACACATTGTCACATAAAGTCCGTTTAAACTTGGCTCAATTTAACTGACCAATTTGTGCAGTTTATTGGTTCGATAACTTTATTGGACGATTTCAACCGATGATATTATTGCTTTCAACATCAAAATTGACGTTTTTGAGGTTGACGCTGCTGCAGCGTGCGCGCGCAGAGAGCCTGCGGAAAGTTGAATTTTTGTGTCACAATGTTTACGCAGCACTAGCGCTACGAGAGTTAACGGCGTTTGGTGACACTACTTACGGTGAATTTTATTGATTATTACTTAATTAATATCATTCATAAGCACCTATTTATACCGGAAAAATGTTAATAAAAATAAGAACTGATAATATTGGCAATATAAAACTTTAAAATCAATTTAATATTCGATCTGAGAAAAAGACCCATCTAGCGTCGAATTATTGCACTGCTTATCAGTCTCATAGTTATTGAATAGCTTTCGGTGTACTCAGAAACTCAGTGACATAGTCCAATCAACGAGGAAATCATTTGTATGGAGACCCTGACAATAATTCCTCTGTCGCTGAAACTTTGCAATGTGATAAAGTAACGTTTATAGATTACAGTTGACAAATTATCTAGGTTTTTTTTTATTTGGAAGATAGGTATTTATACCTATACATGAAAATCACTTCTAGCTCTCGGCGGATAATTGCTCAGTCCAAAATTCCTTCAGTATATGCCAATATATATTAATATGTATAGGTATGTATCGGTATCCAGGAATATTTAGATTTGGGAGAGGCAGGAATTTGAAAATACCTACTTTTTATCATAACTTATCCCGGAAAAATTCTCCGTCTATATATTTTTTTTTATACGTTTTAATTTCTTAAAATATATCGGTATGGACAATTATCCAGAAGATTTTACTTTTCTATCACATCATTATGAATTTTTGGCAATAACTTACTGCGGAAAATTACTCCGGCTTGTTTTATTAATTTAGTACTTACATTTCATTAAGATAAAACAGTTTTTTCAACTATCCAATAAAATTCCGACGTCGCACATTCATTTTGGAATAGTTAACTAACGTAATAGGTATCTAGCGCGCGCGCTACGGGCGCGGGCGCATAGGCGATATTTGCAATTTTGTATTGTGATAGATATACAGGGTGTAAGGGACATCGTACCGAAAAAAAATTTATAAGACGTCAAATAATGTCCGTTACAACATTACAGTAACCATTTAAGGTAAATGACAAATGACTAACTTATTAATTTTCGAGCATGTAATGAATATATGCGGAATACTGTTTATTTTTCAAATTACATTGCTAATTTTCTAAAATAATAATAGTTAATTGCCTATTAATTAATTGCCTATGCACTGTTTTTGTGAATAAAGAATAAATAAATAAATAAATAAAAATAAAATAAAAACACAAATAATTAATTAATTGTTTTTAAATTAGAATTAGGCTTTATTATTATACCAGTAATGATGTTATACTAATTTTATTTAAAAAACGTAAATTTTTTTTTTGGAAATTCATGAAAAAGCCGATGAAAAATTTCAACACTAGGATGTTCAGAATCGTGTTCTGGATCCCTGGTATCGGTTTTCGGTACGATGTCCCTTACACCCATTATATGAGACAATACAATAGAGGGGAATTTTGACAATATATTATAACGTAAAAAATAATAGGCTTTTTATAAGTAGCGTATCGTTATAACGCGTTTTTCAATATAATATAGCCATTGCGAACATTCCTAATAGTAGAGGAGCCCTAGAAGGGATTTCGGGATTTATTCGAGCGCGGCAGATTAACATAAGGGAGGTACCTAGTATCCTGCTAAGTACCTCCACCCGATATAAGCACTCTATATAGAGCCACGGGTGTAGGGCAGCCCGTCAGTTTAGTAAAAAAAAATCGATCGTCATAAATACTCCAGCGCGTCAGATTAAGATAAGGTGGGTTAGCTTGTAATTAAGCTAAAAGGTGTATATTCAGAAAATCTGATGATTTGAGCGTGACGAAAGGGAGTGGGAGGATTACAAAGTTGCAAAAAAAAACGATGTCTGGACATTGTCGAGCGCAGTTGATTTTTTGTTATTTTGAAGAAAATTATCCAAAAATAATTAAAATAATATAATCTGCTGATTTCCACACGCCGAAGTAATAAAAATCGCCAATGAAGGTGAGAGCATGCAGCTGGAGTTAGGCTAGGCATATCTTCGCGACTCACCTATAGGCTTACGCAGATAATCACCGGTCACGGTTGTTTCGGTGATTATCTGCATAAGATCGGACGTGAAGCGACGACGAGATGCTTCCACTGCGACCAGTCTGACTCCGCCCAACACACGCTGGAGGCTTGCCCCGTGTGGTCGTTGGAGCGTCGAGACCTGGTCGCAGTCATCGGATCCGACCTCTCCCTGGGCAGTGTAGTGTCGGCTATGCTGTCCGGGGATGCAGCGTGGGGAGCGATGGCCGCCTTCTGCGAGACTGTCATGTCCCAGAAGGAGGTCGCCGAGCGGGAACGCGAACGCGCTGATCCTGCTCGGCGACGAAGGCGCAGGCCGCCACAAGCGGCCGCCCAACGTCTCGCCCCCCAGCCCTGAGCCCGGGGCTATAAACAACGAGCAACCTTCGGAGTCGCTGGACGCTCGGGGTGTGGGCCCTTTGAGCGTCCATCGAGTACGGTCCTATACACCGATCCCCAAGCTTGGCAGGCGGCTTGGGGATTATGGCAATCCTTCCCTCCTAAGGAGGTCTTTTGTACAACAGTGGACGTGTTTCAACTGCTGATGATGATGATGAGGGTAATAGTATGTATGTATGTCTATTTATTGGGCACCGCCTACAGCCTAAACTGCTTGATAGATTGTGACTCTTATGTCGTTCGATTCGTCTTAGTTGTGGGAGTGACATATGCTATAATTTAAAACAATACATTTATAAAAATACAATAAATCAAGGATATCACGAGCAGAGTTTTTTTCCATCGGTCAGTAATATACTTAATATCAATTAATCGTTAGATTTTAGGCTACCGTAACTGGGACATGGAGCTGAACCTTCTGTATAATAATCTGACACGTTCGAGTATTTCAATATGACGATTTTTTTTTGCATTTCCAGAAGTTCACTACAAGCTTGCGTCATTACCGGATCGTCAGTCTTTTGAATGGGAGCATTTTAAGGGTCCACTTAACATCCCCTCTGAATATCTGACGCGCCAGTTATTTTTTTTTTTTTATCTACCCTTCATCTGCCCACTTGCCCACCGCGTAAGTCGGCAGATGAATATACCTTTGGTATCAGAGATACGTTCCGGCATCTAAACTATCAATATCTGACACGCTAAAGTATGTCCATGTAACGATTTTTTTTTACATTTTTGAAAGCTTGTAGTCGCTTTACCCTCCACTGAGAGGGGAACATTATTTAACATTTTATTATTCTTATCAACTAATCTACAAAATCTATTAGGTCCTCACGACGCTCGAGTAAATCCACATTTAGCATCAATGCCTCCCCAGCTATAATAGTAAGTAAAGTAAACGAACGCGCGGCGCAGTCACAAAATATAATAATTAATATTTTGTGGCAGTCTCGGCGGCCGGCGAAAGAAACCCCCCCGCGTGCCCTCTTGCCATACCCCGCACCGCTCATTTCTCAATGCCGCGCCCGCGCGTAAAACGTTCATCATTTAATAATATTGTTATTCTTAAATTCCTACATACAACCGAAATTTTACTGGATTCTTTTAAAAACCTATTTATGTATGTGTACTGTAACTAGTAAATTAATAAAAAGGGGCAGAGCAATTTTCCGCAGTAACTTATTGGCAAAAAACTGTAATGCTAAGATAAAATAGTTAAAACTTCTGGATAATTGTGCATACCAATACATTTTAAGAAATTAAAACGTATAAAAAAAGAAATATAGACGGAGCAATTTTCCGGAACAAGTTATGGTACAAAATAGGTATTTTCAAATTCCTGCCTCTCCCAAACCGAAATATTCCTGGATTCCGATGCATACCTATACATATTAATATATATTGGCATATACTGAAATAATTTTGGACTGAGCAATTATCCGCCGAGAGCTAGAAGTGATTTTCATGTTTAGGTATAAATACCTAACATCCAAATTAAAAAAATCCGAGATATTTTGTCAACCGTAATCTATAAACATTACTTTATCACACTGCAAAGTTTCAACGACAGAGGAATTACTGTCAGGGTCAAACCCTTCATTGATTGGACTAACAGTTAAACGAACCTTATCATATATACAATTATAACGAACCAATAGCTAATGAACAGTTAACTGAGATCTTCAGAAACCAAGGAGTCTTAGGGCAGGCAAAGTCTTCGGGCGGGAGATATTATGTCTAGTACACAAGTGCATGCGTAGACACAAGTGCATGGTCACTCTCCTTTACTCTTAGAATCCGATGGGACTCCGACACACGGCGACAGAATATCTGACACTATGTGTGAACTACCTGTAGCCTGATTCTCGTAATCAAAACAATAACGTTAACGTAGCGACTCAGTCGTTTAAACACTTTTCGTATTCACGTCCGTCGATTTTACGTCAACGGCAACGATTTAAAAGTCGTTCGATTAAACTATCGTTGGAGCGTATTCTGGTATAATAATCGTCGTTCAATCGTTTTATAACGTTGACTAAATGGTATTCTCGTATGAAAATGACGTCACTACCGATCGGATGCCAACGAGTAAGCGTCAAATTTCGCGATTAAAGAGTCGTTGAACAAACGTTGGTTATTTGAGACGATTTTTGCTTTTCTTATTCTTGTGGTGCGAGTCAAAGTAATAAAATAACTTTTAAATGAGCCACGGACTTACGTATTTACTATCAAATTCGTCTGCACAGCAAGAAAAATAAAAAGAAAGCTGATAAGGCGAAATATGTAAAATATAAATAAATACGTAAAATTTGGGATATGGAACGCGACTAGGCATGATAGAGCTCATGTTAGAGATATATTGATTGGAGCACTAAACTGGAACATGAGAGCTAGGAGTGAGTGAGTGAGACGAAAATAGGATCGTATGCTGTGAGTGAAGAGAGTAATTAGAAGATAGTGTGAGCGAGATGGTTTTAAGGTAAATATAATTAGAGTAAGAGAGATAGAATAAACTAATAAATAGAGAAAAACACGTATTTTAATTAATAAACAATTAGTATGTTTGTGGAGGGAACGGAAACGAATTAATCTCGAGTTTCCCAAAGCCTAAGCTCTTAGCTTATCTCACAAAACTCCTACCAAGACCAAAAATTGATTAGGACGCCATCTATCAGGGAATAGCAAAACATACAGAACAATGACTCGTTGACTAATCGTTTAGTTTCGATCCAATTGAGTTGAAGTCCTATCGAACTACGTATATGGTATACGAGAATACCGATTTTGGATAGGACTTCGATCGAACGACAATAAAACGTCAACGAAATTTGGACTGTTTGTTATTACGAGAATCGGGCTACTGGACGGTTTCTTGCACAAGGACTTAGAGGAGATACCACTGGAGATAACATGATGCGCTAACCCCTCTGCCAAATTTTGTTCATATGGTCAGGTCATTCTTTATTTGTGTGCGTATCTTTTCGAATGTGTTGCGAGTTTATTATAGTGTGGGTATGCGTGAAATTGTATCTGTGTGTGTTTACTTCGCCTCCCGCACCCCGCAAAAGTGGCACGAAAAATTTGTACGGCGAATCGACGCGATACTAGCTCCATTCTAATTACTCTGAGCACAAGGAACCTATCACCTAGAAATTGGCGCCCAACTTGGGACTCTTAATTTAGCTATTTTAAGACTAACTAGCAGTACCCGCGGCTTAGCCCGCAGCCAGTATTTTTGATGAGCTCAAGCAATGTTAACGTCATTGCCAAGCAAGTACGTGGTACACCGGAAGGCGCTCGTTTAAACCTCACCCTGAGGTGAGCCAAGGCCTTGACTTGATTCAACTTAAGCCATTCCTTTTTTTAACGTGGAGAAATCCCAAGGGTTGCCCATACCATCACGGGAGTGACAGTGTGGGTTCAGTATGACTCCTACTGACTCAAACTCTTCGTGTCCAAATTCCGCTATGTTGATGGGCACCGGAATCTGTATACAATTTCGAGTCCCACCAGCGGCTGGCCAGCCCATCATCTTCCGTGGGTGTAAGTAAAGCCCACGGACCTGCCTGTCGCTATAAAAGGCCCGCAGAATCTCATCAGGTGGCATGCCGGAATACTTTAGAACGCCATATTAGCGAGAGTGAAATATAGTGGTGCACAGGCAGCAGTTCCTCCTCGTTCCTCGTTCCTGATGTCTGCACATTCTCGATACGGGGGCATAAGGTTGGCGTTGGTCCGCCTTCTGCCCTTCAGAGTCGCGGGACGCTCGGGGTGTGGGCCCCAGGACGTCCATTGGGTACGGCGGCAACTCCGAGACGGAAGGCGGCGGGGTTGCGTCCCTCGTCCTCGTGAGCACCGTGACAGGTTCCCGGGGGCTACAATGTGACCCCGGCGGCGGGCTGGTGCAAGGCAAGGCACTGAGGGGTTACCCTGGAGCAGACCACACCGGAGAGCCCTGGGGCCCCTCTCATATACCGATGCGACAGCAGCGGGGGTTTTAGTGGGTAAGAATCCCATATATCCCGGTCGAGCCCTACAACTGCCGCGAACCTTTTGAAAGTTTACCCGCGTCAAAAAATAAAATGGTCCGCCTTCTGCGCCCAGGAGTCTTGCTGCGTTGCGAATCTCGGAGATCACTCCCCTTTATCTGCTCTGTTACATGAAGCTCGAGCTGCCCTTTTTCCTTCAAAACCTCAATCCTTTAAAGGTCCCTGAGATACTGTGGGGGATCAATCGATGAGATTTGTACCAGGTGCCCCTCAGTACCTTGTCTTTGAGCTTGCTACCGGGGAGCGCATTATAACCCCCCGGGTACCTGTCAAAGTGTTCACGGGGACGGGATTCGTAACCTCGCCGCCGTCCTCCGAGTCACCGCCGCCGTACTCAATGAACGCCTAAGGTCCACATCCCAAACATCCAACGACCCCTAAAAGTAACTGGAGCCATTCGACCCAGTTCGAGGGACATGTATCGGTGTCGCCTTTAGTGTCTGTCCCTGCAACATTTTGATTTGAGAACCATACGCTTACAGAAAAATTGGCATGTTCGTAGCCAGTTATTATCACTGTTCGCAAACGATCGGTTGGTTAAGAAAGGTCATTCCTTAGATGGGTGACCGTTAAGGTATCATTTGAACTGAGCATTTTCGTGGTTCGGAGGGTACGTAAAAAGTCAGTCCAAGTCGACAGCAAGATAGCAGTCGATAAGCCAGGTCAGATGTCTAAGGGTAGCTTGAACTTTTAATTAAACTTTGAGCTTGACTCGTGTGTGTCATTTGAAAGGTGAATTAATAAATTGGGATGCTGACCTCATAAAACACTACAGACTTTTGAAATTTCCTAATGTTCTTGTATATTACGTTAGCGAAACGTATAATTCATGCTTTTGGGTTTCCCTCTCTTTTTTTATGAATTTGCCAGTAAGCAAACAACTCTACCATATCGCTAATATTTTCATGGTCAGTGAAGTTAATAAGTAACGTACCTATGTATGTAGACAAAAACCCACTCCTAACTTTCTCGACCACTTCTCTTCTTCAACTTTCACTAAGGTTAGCCATCCGAACGACGATACTTGGATTCATCATATAACTTGTCCACGGTAAAGAGTCTAATACTGTGCACATCAGATGACTACTGTCTATGTCTATACTATATACATTGGCAGTAGGTATATAATCTGCAACGTATTCTGTTTAGACTGAGTATAACGCAGAGGGCCTTAGACCATTTGAACTGGACTCGTCATTGTCACGTTCATGTAACAGACAGAACCCCAGTAGCGTCGACTGACACGCGTATGGCGATAATAATGCTGTGCTGCGGCACGATGGTGCTCACGTTGACAGGGAGTACTATGAACTGAAGTGCGCGGAAAGAGCCTCTTCAAATGGCAAAATAATATATACAGTTCAACGGGCGCAGCCTGGCCAACAATCTAAAATATTTTGGTGATTGACCATTCCTTTCAATAAGACATGCATTTGACCGTGGCGCTTTCGATCATAACTGAGTTAAGCTTCACTGTTACCAAGGAACCGATATGTAGGTACACAGTGTGTACAGGATATGTTACAGGCCCAAGCTTCACTGTAGCGTTCCCAATCGCTTATAACTTACAATTCCTTACTTGATTACTTACTTTCTTTAAATCGAGATGCAGCAGTGGGAACTCATATTTTATAATCTAACTGAGCCTGGAGCTATTCAAAAAATGAACATTTTAATTTATTTTATTAAAAATTGAAAGCAATACCTATCGATTTAAGTTGTAGAAGTACCTCGTAATGTACCGGTATGTCGTAATAGTACTATAAAAAATAAAATAAAAATGAAAAAAACTGAGTTCATCCGGAATCGAACCCGGAAACACAAAAATACCGGAAGACCGTTCAACCGCTACGCTGTATCAGCCGTCAGGATACAACTCGAAATTCCCTTCCTTATGTAGCATTATAGAAATTTACTGCTTAGCTCCTTATTTTAATATTGCGTAATGATTTTAATTTTGGAGTTAAATCCATAATTATTCTGCTATATTGTAATATTACTCTAGTTTTTTTACAATTTCGCGGAAAAATTAAGAAGAAGAAGTGCTTATTACAGTATTGCTCATTCCCTGTAACAAATAGCTTGATATTACTTATATTAAAGTCTGACCAGGTCTATAGTAAACATGTCCGTTAAATATCAACTAAATCTGTTGAACAGTATGTGCACAAATCTTCAACACAAAATAATTTCGCGGCAAATTGTAGTAGAAAAAGTACATATTTCGACACTGCTCATTTCCCGTAACAAATAGCGAGATAATTTATATCCTATAATTTTTCTAGGTTATCAATAAATATTTTTGCCAAATAGCAACTAAATCTGTTCAGCGGTTTTGACGTCAAGTCGTCACAAAGTCACAGACATACAGACAGACAAAAATTCTAAAAATCATATATTCGGAATCAGTATCGTTCCTAGAACACGTAGCAATTAAAATTTTCAAAAAATATTCAATGTACAGTACTTACTTTTCTATTTTATTATATGTATACCCAGGTCGCCCCTCTCATGTGCCGGTGCGACTGCCGCGGGGGTTTTAGTGGGTAAGAATCCCACATGAGCCCCACAGCTCCCGGGGACCTTTGCAAGGTTTCCCCCGCCAAAAAAGGCTTCGCTTTCATACAAAATCGACAAATTTGATAAATAAAGTATTACAAACAAAAAGTAGGTACCTACCGGTATTTCCCGGGTGACACTGAAATATTTTAGTCATCAATGAAGATTACACTGTAAGATTAATGGAGAAATTACGACAAGGTTTAAAATAACTTCACTTTGGTTACATTTTTGGGTACGAAATACGTGTATACGTGAAGTACGTACGGATATACTAACAACAATCCGTACCTATAGGCCTACTTAGTTTAGTGTTGTGTTTAGTTACTACTTTGTTTAGAGGTTACTTACCAGTTACTGCTGTAATGAAAAACAAATATTAAATAACTTGGTTTACCTAATTGTCATTTAGCCTTTATTTTCGGCTTCAAAAAGAAGGAAGGTTGTATATTCGACACGTATGTATGTAATATTAATAAAAATGCGTAATATTCATACACACATCAAAAGTGTCTAGGGATCAACATATATTTTTGCAATAACTTTTCTCCTGATTGATATTAATTAAAATTTTCTTTAAGGATTCATCAAATAAAGTGTTTTCGTTTGTCACAGTAACGATAAACCAAGTCACCTTTGCATTAATAAAGAAATTTGCCATTTTCCTAATAAAGGGATTTTTGACATTTGAACCACTAACACAAAAGTTCGAAAAAAAGACTGAAATAACAGTTTTCTTTAAAATTTTATTGGGTAACTTAAACAATTAATAATCCGTGTTTCTACCGCGAACACTAACAACACAAGAACATCGGTTTGGCATACTCAAAATGAGTTCATCCAAATCACGCTGTGGAATGGCCGCCCATGTTCGTTGCAACAACAAAAAAAGGTCTTCTTGCGACTGGATACCCTCCATATTCGGCAGAGCTCTTCTCTGTAGCATATCCCATGCATGCTCAATCGGGTTCAAGTCTGGCGACTGAGCAGGCCAGGGCAGGACATTGATGTTAGCTGCGGCGAGAGTCTGTCTTACAACTCTTGCGGTGTGCGGTCGTGCATTATCATGCATTAACTGAAATAAGGGACCGATTTGCACTTGTAGAGGAACGATGACGTCTGATACAATCGTCTCAGCATAAATTTGAGCGTTGAGGTTGCCTCTGATCCAAATCAACTCAGTTCTTCCGCCGATCCAAATACCCGCCCATACCATGATGGTTCCACCACTATAAGGATGGACTTCCTGGCAGGATTTTAATCGCTGTTGGCGTCCAGGGGTTCTCCAGTGTCGTATACGTCTTGTATCCGGTCTCATACCAAAACGAGACTCATCAGAAAAGCACACGAAACGCCATTGTTCTTCTGCCCATTTTTTTGCCCAAAAATGCTTGATCCCTAGACACTTTTGATGTGTGTATAATGATTTCTGATATATACGCGAAGACTACACATTGAAATGAAACTAATTTTACGGTTTATTTATGATTTTAATTACCCGACGTTTCGAATACTTTACAGCATTCATGGTCACGGGCGGACTGAGGTGGTAGTTGTCAATACGTCATAGTTGTCTTCGGGTACCCTCAGGTCTTCTAATTATTATTGTTAGTCCGATCTACGCAGAAATATCAATATTCACATAACATAGTCGATGTGGGCTTCTAAATAAATGTACCTACCAAATCTCATGAGTGTATGTATGTATGTAGATTTGTCCCTTGATTTCTCAGAAACTATAACTCCGATGGCGGTAGCTTTTTACCTAGTTTAAGTGTACATGTTTGTAAATAAACTGTAAATATTTAGTTTCAATAAATGTGTCTTTAGACCTTAAAAAGTAGTTTTAATATTCATCTAACACCTTTTATAGCAAAAGAAAAACAAACCGCAAAACTAAGTTTCTTTGTCAAGGTTTTTTTAGGATTACTTACTAAAAAACTGTACCTAAGTACTTAGGCACTACTTTGAAAGATCATTTTACTTTTCCTTTAAAAAATAAATAGGCATGTATTACAAATATAACGGTTTTTTACCTCCACAAACATCGGATAAAAGGGGGGGAAAGTATTTTTTTGACATTTTGGATTATAAGCCAAAACTACGTGATATAAACCAAAATAAAATCTGTTTTGAAATGTACAACTGAAGCCCTTTCTTAGGATACCCCTCTACTCGATGTAGTAGTCTCACTTTGAAATTTTGAGACTCCATTTCGGCCCCGATTAAAAGATAATATTTTTTTTTCACTAGCGAAGTACTTAGTAAGATCTAAATCTATTCCAAGTTTCAAATCAATAGCTTCAGTGGTTCCTGAAATGTATATGTAGGTGCGACAGACAGGATGAAGTCGTTCCACAAGGGTTCCTTTTTTGGGCTTCATACCTAAAAGGTAAAAAAAGAAAGGTCTGTATGTCTGGTCTGTGTAAAGATCTAAAAATCTACCTACTACTACAAACTACCTACGTACCTACGTAGAAACATCGTTTTATTTTTCCTGTTACATATATATTTATTACGTGTAATTTTAACAGATTTTTCGGAATCTAAATCGCAAATGTAAATTTTCAAATCTCGTGTGACGAGCGGCAGTGCAATGCAGCTGTCTATAGGCAGGCGTGTTCCTGACATTCAGGCTACCCACCGACCCAATGTCTGTCCTCCAAAACCGACAACGACGTCACGAGTCGCATATACACTTACACATAGATACCGGTGTCGCCAGCGAGGCCGAAGGATCGTACGCATGCGACCTCGACATGCATCCCCTCGCTTAGTTTCTTGCCGGTTCTTCTCAGTGAGGGCGCGTTGTGAACCGGTGGTAAACTCACTTTCTCTAAGCGGCGGCAGCCCAAGCCGAGTCCGTGCCTCCCTGAGGTGCTAGTCGCTACCCCAACCCTTCTGGTTGGAGCGCTTTAAGCGCTCGCCCTCTTGTCCGGTGAAGCTGTCATGGCCATCTGCGGCCAACAGCCTACTACTCCTACACAAAACAAAAAGACAATCAGGCGAACATCTTGCTTGACAAGGTAAAAAAAGAATCTGTTACCTTCATAAGTAGGTGATTTATCTTAATTCTTCCGCTACGCTTTAAAGTACCGATCAATCAAAAATTATGGTTTCAGAAATTAGTGAACGAATTGAGTGGCGAACCCATCAATTATGGATTGACGCCGACACCGCATTCTCCACAAATCCAATCAATATTATCCGTCCCTACCCAACGCTTGAATAATTCATCGGACATTTGGAGAAATGTTCATGTAACTATTATTATATACATAAGTGTTAATATGATGGACACAATGATATTTCATACAACAGATATGTCAGTAGCGGACGAAAAGTGAAACAACGAAATTCACCCAAATTGGGTGAGCTAACAGTAAGTCACGCGTCGGTAAAATGTAACGAACGTGACGTGTGCCTTTGAAAATCAAGTAAAATGCCTTCATGCGTATTTTAGAAAATGCACAAAGTACCTACTGTACAAAATTAAATAACGAAGTGGTAAACCTTTAGAATACCGAAAGGCTTGCTACTGTGGCGACAAAACCAGATGGCGCCACATATGGTAGAGCGACGCGATGAAAAGCGAGTAGTAACACATCCAACAAGATAGATGGCGCCACCACCGAATCCTGAATCTCGCTAGCGAAGTCTCAATGTTTGCTAACAATATAAACAACATCCCGACGACAACTGTCGGGGTTCAGACTAGTACTCTGTGGTTCAGACCCCGGTCTCGCCGGCGAGGCCAAAGGGTCGTACGCATGCGACCTCAACGACGTGCATCACCCCACTGAGTTTCTTGCCGGTTCTTCTCAGTGGGGGCGCGTTGTGAACCGGTGGTAAACTCAGCCCTCTCTTAAGCGACAGCCCAAGCCGAGGCCGTGCCTCCCTGAGGTGCCCTTGAGCTCGTCGCTACTTCTGCCGTTAAGGCTAGAGTGCTTTAAGCACTCGCCTCCTATTGTCCGGTAGGGATGTGAGATTAATGGAAAAGAATCGATTAAATAAAAATCGATTTTTCTTTATTCAAAATAAATCGATTTGCCAAAAATCGATTTTAATCAAAATAAATAATCGATTTCTTCGAAAAAAATCGATTTTTTTTGTATTATTAAAAAGTACATGCTATATGCAAAAAAATCTGGATGTTAATCATCTATTTATGCACATATCCATTTTCAAAAACAAGTTTATAAATATTATTATCCGTTTTATTTATAAATAAGATAGGTATTAGCCCGTGATACTAAATCAGGTTTACTGATAATCGTAATGGCTAAAGTTGAATCTATAACAAGAAATTGAGGTAAGCGCAGTTTTAGATTTTAACACGAAGTTTAATAACGTAATAAGTTTTAAAAACATAAACCCAACTACGGATAAAATCGCAGTCTAATAATGTGATGTTATATAGCCTATAACCAGCGGACAATCAAGACGCTTCTAACGACACCATACTTGTCAAATTGTGTTAAATAGATTAGAAGATATGCGGGAACAGATGAACATACATTCATACATACATACATTCTTCTTTAAATCATAACCCTCCTTCCGTTCCGTAGTCGGGAAATACAAATTAGAATGGAATGGAATATTTGTTTACGTGTTTTGAGCAACTATTCAAATAAAACCCTGTTAATTATTGTTTAACTACCGTATTCTGTTAAATTTCTGCTGAAGTTCATTAGATTCTGCTAAAAACTGCTAAGATTTTCTATTCTGCGACATAATCGACTAAACCCTAAAATGAGGGGCAGAATTCTGCTAAATCTGGTCACACTGCACTGAAACTACTTTATACGTATACATGCCTACAGATGGTGCTGTTTTTATTTGATGAACTTATACGTATGAACTTAATTCGAGATTTTTCACCCAACGCATAGATGGCCCTGTTTATAAAATTGAAACTTTGAGATTATTTCATCCGTCGCATAGATCTGAGCTGTTTCTAAAAATCGATTTAAACACGTAATTTATATAATCGATTTTCTAAAAATCGATTAATATTATTATAAAAATCGACAATAAAAAATCGATTATTAGAAAATAATAATCGATTTAAATAAAAATCGATTATTTTTTAACATCCCTATTGTCCGGTGAAGCTGTAATGGCCATCTGCGGCCAACAGCGTCTATCATTCCCAAAAAAAAAGACAACTGTCGGGAGCTTCGGTCCTGGCCGAGTCACACCACACCTCGCTCGGTCGGAGGATTCTCCCTTTAGTAGCCGCCGACGCATCCCTAAACTACTCTACGTCAAACACTGTTTTAAACTTTCATGGTGATTTAGGGCTCTCACACATAACTGCGAATTCGCATCGCATCGCAAATATCTGCGAGAAACAAATGAATATTTCCATACAAATTCCTGCGATGCTGCGCCGCATCGCATCGCATCGCAGTTATGTGTGGGAGCCCTGACCCCGTGTTTTAGTTATCCCGTGATCATGGCGCTTGCAACAGCGTCGAAATATCGGAATGAAATAATAAATCATCCTGGCCGTACCCGCGAGTCAAAACATGATACTCTACGTGCGTTCTCTAGGCTTAGTTCGCTAAATATCTGTCATATTTTTCTCTAATTTGGTAGACCTACAGGATTGTTTCTGTATCTAGATCAATTCCTTCATTCAGTTCCTGGACGTTTGCTTTTAGCCTTAGCCTTAATACGGAATGTATAAAGAAACAACGAGGAACACCGGCGACAAAAGAACACTGATTCCTAACAAGGATAATTCGTGAGGCTATTGAAATGAAAAAAAAGACCATTCGAATTTCAATACAGAAGATGGTTGGGTGTTACCACCGGCTTGGGATCCTGTGATAAAAAGCAAAACACTGCACTGCCTCAACATACCTAATGGCTATGTATGCCATAGCTAGGGGTGATCCATTTGCGAACAGGCGACCCTACGATATAAACCGTTGGCTCGCCGGCTCGTTGACTTTCATTAGTGATCCATTGGCTACTCTCATCGTTGGCGAAGTCATGAAACGCTCCCAGACAGATAACATTTATTGTTGTTTTTACTTGAGTATACTGCTAAATCAGGAGCCACTAATTGGCAAAAAGACAGTCGGCTCGCCGGCTCGACTGATCCACTGGCGGTTTTTTGCACCGCGGACTTAGAATTTCAAGCATGCACAAAGAGCCAGCGAGCAAATCCGCCGGTTTTTGAGTTCGCAGACTTGTAATCCATTGGCGGTTTAGACCTCTGGCTCGCGACTTCGTTGGCGTACGGTTTTGCTTGCAAATGAATCACCGCCTACTGCATAGATTGGGCCAACAATAATAACTAAGAAAACCTGAGGGTACAATTGTGACATAAAGACGTTCAACATCTCAGTCCTCAGTGAACCATTAGTGCTGGAAGACATTAGAAAAACGGCAAAAAAAATGTAAAATAAATCGCGATATAATCCGTAAAAGTAGTTTCATTCCAATGTGAAGTATTTGCTTAGGTATATAAAAGACTAGCTGACCCGCGCAGCTCCGCCAGCGCTTAATATTATTTTTATTAACTGTTTTCATGGATTTTCCCGATATTTATATTTTAAACCCTCTGGCCTAAAATTTTAACGGCCAAAAAGAGTTCCAGAAGAACAGTTTGCTAAATATTTTGTATATGGCATAAATAAGCTAGCGTTAGTTATGCAATGTCAAGCAAGGCCAATCCATGGATAGCCGTCGACGTCCGGATTTCTTTGTACGCTTGAACTAAGCTTCCCTGTGCTTCGGAGCGCGCGAAAAAAGACGGTTCCGTATGTTGTAGACAGTAGTCGTTACCTTCGGAGTCGCCCTAGGACGTCCATTGAGTACGGCGGTGACTCCGAGTAGGACGGCGGTGGGATTGCGACCCCCGTTCCCGTGAGCACCGTGTCTGGTTCCCGGGAGGCTATAATGTGTCCCCCGGCGGCGGGCTCAACGGCAAGGCACTGAGGGGCAGGGGCCTCCTGGTGCAGTTGACACCGGAGAGCCTGGGGGTCCCCTATAAATGCATTCTTTTCTTGCGCGGACGGAGGCGGGGTTTCGACCCCCGTCCCCTCGATCACCATGACTGGGGCCACCGGGGGGCTATAATGCGCACCCCAGCGGCGGGCTCAAAGGCAACTCACTGGTGCAGATCCCACCGGAGAGACCTGGGTCCCTGCTCATGTGCCGATGCGACAGTCGCGGGGGTTTTAGTGGATAAGAATCCCACATATCCTGGTCGAGCCCCACAGTTCCTGGGAATCTATTGAAGATTTCCCCCGCGTCAAAAAAATACCTACTTCACTGTTTGGAGTCATTGGACGTTTTGGGGTATGAGCTCTAGACTTCGATCGAGTAGGTACGGCGGCGACTCACAGGAGTACGGCAGCGGGGTTGCGACCCATGTCCCCGTGAGCACCGTGTCTGGTTCTCGGGGGGCTATATTGAGTCCCCCGGCGGCGGGCTCACAGGCAAGGCACTTAGGGATTCCTGGTGCAGATCCCACCGGAGGGCCCAGTCCCCTCTCTCATGTGCTGATGCGCCAGTCGCGGTTGTTTTAGTGAGTAAGAATTCCATATTTCCCGGTTGAAATCGGTGGGGGCACGGGTCCCAAAAACTGGTTGAAGGTTGTTTCCGCGAGAGCAAAAAAGTACCTCCTTCACTATTATAAATTGCATTGATTTGCATACAGCCGTTTTTCCGTGATCAGACAGACAGAAATGTTAAAAGTAGCCAATATTGTGTTCTTGCTTGCTTATTTATTTCTAAACTTACAATTTACAGACTTTCAATCTTTACTGTTTTAGTCATGTTTTAGTAGATTATTTCCTTAGACTATATGATCTAAGATTATTTCGTCTTATCTTTAATAATTTATGCAGCGCACGCGAAGAAAGAACGGATTGACATTTTTAAATTCGAAGTATCTTTTGAACGGAATGTCCGATTTCAATAATATAAATAGTAATGTATAGATATTGAAGCAGACTTGAATACAACATGATTTAATTGGATAAGGATTATTATAAAGGTATCAATAACATCATCTGAATGAAGACGGAACTTTTATCAACATTTAAAATATAAAAAAGTACTTGTGGTGACATAACTCTAATAGTTAGACATATGGTATCGCGGATTTTTTTGTAGATATTGATACGTTCTATAATATTGTAGAACATTTTTTTGTTGTATCATCAATAGTTTCCGCAGCGCATGCAATGACAGACATTTTATGACTGAGTTTTTCACACCTTGGGTTACATTATTTTAATTTTAGTAGGGATCCCTATTTTTTTAAAAATATGAAATAGCCTATGTTACTCAGTGAAGATGTAGCTTTCTAATGGTGAAAGAATTTTGGAAATCCGTTCAGTAGTTTTGGAGCCTATTCATTACAAAAAAACAAATCTTTCCTCTTTATAATATTAGTGTAGATAGTGTAGACAACATTAATTTGGGGGGAATTCGGCAAAATGTACGCATTGAAGGCAAGCGATCAATATTATCATAAGAAAGCACACACAACAATTGAATGAAAGTTCTCTAATGTGATGTCTTTCAGTCCTGAAAATGCGCAACCTTTGTTTTATTATGCTGAAAGCCAGCAGTGTGAGAATCGACGCGCGGTGGGCCGGTCGTCTTGGCTCTGTTTAGCGGGAAATTCGAAAAGTTTGCACTGGTTTCAAGTAGTGTTTAGTGAGTGGATACTATACTAATTAGTTAAGTGGTTAGTGTGTCGTGTTTAGTGTTACTTTAGTGTGCGATGGATGACTTTTGAAAGCCGGGCTTTGAAGAAAATAAGGTAGGTTTTTATAAATATTTTAAATGCCTATATTTTTTGACGGGTTACTCCACGAAGTTAAAGACCGAAGCAAGAGGAAAGAAGATGCAAGAAGAGTCATGATCCTCAACAATGAGGAAGCGACTGAGGACGAAAATATATTATTTTTATTACTAGCTATTCGTCGTGGTTTTTCCGGTCTGTACCTAAAGTTTTATTTTTAAAAGGATGCACTTGCATTTTTTATATACTTACTACAAACCTTCCAAAAACATCACTAAATGTTGTGAAAGCTTAAAAGAAGTTGTGAATAAACATAATCATCAAGACGTCTACTGTTGAACAAAGATCTCCCCCATACAAGGGAGGGGTTGCCATAATCCCCACGATTGGCAGGCGGCTTGGAGATCGTAATATAGGTGAAACATCAATCCAAAAGAAAGACGCTGCTGCCCGTCTTTTTGTTTGCCCTTAGCCATCTTTTACGGACACCTAACGGGAGGAGATGGGCCCTCCCATGTTATTCTTACCCAGAAAACCCACGGGTCAAACATACACGATGATTATTTAGGCCAGAGTTCCCCAAATTTTTTTGCGTCGTAGACTACTTGCCATGTTTTTCCGTGTTGGGTAGACCCCCTACTTACCCCCAAGCTAGCTACTGATATTATATTTGATAAAGGAATTGCTTTTTCAATGAAGTAATCCTTTAAAATTTAAAACATGAAATATTGATTCACCTTTAGTGTCGGTTATCAAAGTTCTTGCGAAGAGCAGTTCTTCGTAGATTTCTTGATTCATAATAAAACGAACATATGCCATATATAATAAATTTTTTACTTCATAGGTAATTTTATAACTAATGTATATGTCTTGATATTATAAGATAGTATGATGTAAGTAAATAGGTATTATCAGTGTATGTGTTGAGATCCACTATCGTGGACCCGAATTTTCATTTCATGGACCCCCAAATTTTTTTTCGCTGACCTAGACCCCTTGCAGGTTGTCATAGACCCCTAAGGGTCGATATAGACCACTTTGGGAATCACTGATTTAGGCATTTAGAGAGAATAAAGGGTCTATAACCGATAATCGATGGGGCAGAAAGGTTCTCGAGTGGAGACCACGAACCGGAAGACGCAGCGTAGGCAGGCCTCCCACTAGGTGCACAGACGACATTGTCCGCGTCGCAGGTAACCAGTGGATGCAAATAGCCAATTGTCGTTCATTGTGGCGTTCGAAGGGGGACGCCTATGTTCAGCAGTGGAAGTTTTCTGGCTGGTGATGTTATAAACTTAACGATCGGAATACCGAAGTTATTGTGTTTAACTCTATACTAAAGCATACAATACAAACAGAAGTATATTCCAGTTTTATGGCTGCTATAACGTTTCACGATAGTACTTCTTTGTACTGATTTGTTTTTCATATAGGAAATGGTATATGATTTCCGTACTTCGGAGGGCACGTACGGTCCCGTTTGTTGTAATTTTGGCAGCAGTCGTTAAGCCAAGATTGAAACACTAAGGGTATCTTGAATAACTCTGATACAGGTTAGGCCACTAACCATGCGACAAAAATGGTTTCTAGCTGTAAGACATATCCATTGGAGTATTTTTTAAATTTCGTCAGTTTCTATGTGATTTTGTTTATTTATAACCGACTTCAAAAAAGGAGGTTCTGTATTCGACGCGTATGTATGTAATATTAATAAAAATGCGTAATATTCATATATGTTAGTCTATGTGGGCTTCTAAACGAATTTACCAAATTTCACGAGTGTATGTATGTAGGTTTGTCCGCGGATTTCTCAGAAACTACAAGTCCGATTTCGATTTTTTTTTTTGCAATAGTTAGAGTATCTTTCAACTTAGGGTAGTGTACAAATTTCATCAAAATCGGTCCAGTAGTTTAAGAGATATAAACTTTTTATGTTTTCTGTAAGTTACTGTAATGTAGACGTTCGAGTTGCGTGATAGTGCTGATACCTATCTTGGTAAAATAAGTCACTAAAAAGTGTTAAATAAACTATTAAAAAAAAACCGACTTCAAAGTAAATTATCTAAAAAGCATAAAATAACGAAAATATTATTGAAGTTGGTGCAGAATATACACAGCAGGTACGCTAACACCAACTTCTATAATATTTAAATTATTTTATACTTTTTAGATAATTTACTTTGAAGTCGGTTTTTATTTTTTTTAAAATAGTTTTGTGGAGTAGATTTTATATTTCGTTTTGGACGGAGAGGAAACCTTTAAAAGGTCCCCGCTCTCCGTAGGGTCAGGGGATTTTTTACCCACTAAAATCTCCCCGGTGGCTTTCTCGACGATATGGAGAGACTGTAAGCACTTTGAGGAGTAGACTTTTTTTTTTTTGATGCGGGGGAAATCTTTCAAAGATCCCGGGAGCTGTGGGGCTCGACCGGGGTATGTGGGATTCTTACCCACTAAAACCCCCGCGGCTGTCGCATCGGCACATGAGAGGGGGGACCCCAGGGCTCTCCGGTGGGATCTGCACCAGGGGCCCCTCAGTGCCTTGGCTTTGAGCCCGCCGCCGGGTGGCGCATTGTAGCCCCCCGGGAACCTGTCACGGTGCTCACGGGGACGGGGGTCGCAACCCCGCCGCCGTCCTCCTCGGAGTCGCCGCCGTACTCAATGGACGCTCAAAGGGCCCACACCCCGAACGTCCAGCGACTCCGAAGGTGAAGAGTAGACCTAGGTAAAGTTTGCCGTTGCTGGACGTTCGGGGTGTGGGCCCTAGGACGTCCATTGAGTACGGTGGCGACTCCGAGGAAGACGCCGGCAGGGTTGCGACCCGGATACCGGGGGGATACAATACGCCCCACGGCAGCGAGCTCAAAGGTAAGGCACTGAGGGGCTGGTGCAGATCCCACTGGAGCCCTGGGGTCCCCTCTCATGTGCCGATGCGACAGTCGCGGGGGTTTTAGTGAGTAAGAATCCCACATACCCCGGTCGAGCCCCACAGCTCCCGGGGATCTTTGGAAGATTGCCCCCGCGTCAAAAAAAAAAGGTAAATTTTGCCTCCTTCGGAGTCGCTGGACGTTCGGGGTATGGGCCCTAGGACGTCCAATGAGTACGGCGGCGATCCTGAAGAGGACGGCAGCGGGGTTGCGACCCCCGTCCCTGGGAGCACCGTGACAGGTTACCGGGGGGCTACAATACGCCCCACGTTAGCGAGCTCAAAGGCAAGGCACTGAGGCGCTGCTGCAGATCCCACTGTACCCCGGGGCCCTCTCTCATGTGCCGATGCAACAGCCGCGGGGGTTTTAGTGAGTAAGAATCCCACATACCCCGGTCGAGCCCCACACCTCCCGGGGACATTTTGGAGCATTTCCCCGCAAAAAAAGGTTAAATTTTGCATGTCTTTCTGCTCGGGACGTGCCCTAGCGAGTGTTTGGCGCTGGAGACGCGAGGTCCGAAGCGAGTATCCAGGTTCTCCTAAGCGTGTCAAGAAATCCCCTGGGCCCTGGGTAGGTTTTAGTGGGTAAATTTCCCAAATAACCCGGCCTTCGCCTCTACGGAGACCGGGAACCTATAGGATATTTCTCCAAGGAGTACAAAAAAATTGTTTATTTCGCCAAAACACTAACATTTTATGCACTGTTTTATGTTCTTTGAAAAATGTACCAACTTCTTTATTTCGCAAATTTACCTAGAACTCAGACAGAAATTTACGACTGCTTTCGTGCAAATAGGACAAACGTACGAGTAAGTATGCTTGAAGAACCGATTGATTTGCCATCAAATAGCCGTTAAGATTTTGAGATGACTTTAAAAGTTTTACAGACGTTCCCGCGACTCCACTTGATGATAAGATTTATTGGAAAAAATCGGGGGAAATCTCCTCAAGGCCCCCGCGACCTGTGGTATGTGGGATTCTTAGCCACTAAAATCCCAACGGCTGTCGCATCGGCGGTGGTCGCACGTGAGAGATGACCCGGAGCTAGTGGCAAATAAAAAATAAAAAAATGCCGACGCTGTGTGACATACCTACCAGTAGGTAATATAAATAACATCCATGAGCATTTCCCTACGCAAAAAAAGGTAATATAAGTAACATAGGTATCATTATGTTGCTAAGTTGTAGCTTTCTGTGCCCTACCATTTGTAACTTGTCAAGTTAATTACTATAATTAAGTTATCTGGCGTTCTGTTTAGCTTTTAGCTTGGAAAGAAAAATTGTGCCCATTATCTGTATACATTTGTAGCTTTTTACATTATCTTCGTATAGCCACGGTGGCGCAGCGGCAAACCACTTGCACTGCAGACTGAAGGTCGCGGGTTCAAATCCCACAATTTTTACCAGGTGGCAGGTTCCTTGTGCAAGCTACCTTCCGGGTAGGTACCACCGCAGTGTCAGATATTCTGCCGCCAAGCAGCAGTGTGTAAACATTGATGTGTTCCGGTGTGAAGGGCACTGTAGCTGGTGATATTACCGGCCACAAGATACTTAATATTGAAATGAAACAAATTTTACGGATTATATCGCGGTTTATTTTTTATTTTAATTACCCGAGGTTTCGAATACTTTACAGCATTCATGGTCACGGATGGACTGAGGTGGTAGCTGTCCATATCCAGCACCACCAAAGTAATTAAAATCAAAAATAAACCGCGATATAATCCGTAAAATTAGTTTAATTTCAATGTGTAATATTCGCGTAAATATCAGAAATCATTAAGAGACTTAATATCAAATGTCTTTAGGGTCGGCATCGCGCTAGTGATTCTTCCGGTGTTGCTAGCGTCTATAGGCTGCGGTGACTGCATACCTACCACCAGGCGGCATGCTTGCTTGCCACCTTGGAGCCTGCCAATAAGAACTTTGTTGTTTCATACTGGCTAATAGGTACAATTCAGGCTGATCGCTTGATTGTCTGAGAAGTAAGATGATACATGCGGCGAATGGGCATGTAACCAGTTGGTCCTGCGTCTGACCTCTCCCCGGTCGTGTCGGTCTTCCGTCCCATTGGATTGTGAGAGTAAAGGAAGAGAGAGTGCACTTGTGTCTACGCAAGCACTTGTGCACTATAATATCTCCTGCGTAGATGAAAGTGCACTGTAAATCTTCCACGTAGATGAAAGATTGGTCGATTATTTTGGTCGCACAATCTAACTACTCGCCCGTATCGATATATTATATAAATTAGATAAACATTCACTAACAAAATAACATCTGAAATGTGGTCGCCGGGTTCGCGGACTTATCTGTGCTGGTGGCGGAAACGTGAACTAAGGTTTTTATTATGATAATGACGTGTAGTTTGACAGTTTCATATAGACAGTAGCGACACTCGTATCGACAAAAATAATTCTGTCAGCCTGTGGCTTTAAAAGAAATAGCGACACAAGGGCGCTATTTCTCTGTGCCACTTTTCGGACCGTAACAGCTAATCTAGTTTAAATATTATATCGGTGACTCGCCCAATTCTTACCCATTCTTTTAGCCACTTTCATGGTATAAATATAAAACCATTCCGTTCGTTAGTACTTCACACTGATAAGCTATCGGATACTCTGATTAGCTAAGTGCAGAGCCTATTTAATGAAACCTTTATCTGAATCGATATATGGTTTGTTCAATCTACATCTACTTAGCTTTACACCTAGGGTTGACATCCGTCCGGGTTTCTCCGGATTTTTCCTAGTTCGGGAAACGTCTGGGCGGGGTTTCATATGTAGTCCAGACTTAAAAGCTTTCAAGGCACCGGCAAATTTAGTTTAAAAACTAGCTGACCCACGCAGCTCCGCCCGCGCTGTGTTTACGATAATTAAACTAAACTTTCAATAATATACATTCGCATAGAATACAAAACCTCTTTTTTAAAGTCGGTTAAAAATTTGGACCCACTTTGTACTTGCTCTCCGAAGCACGGAGACGTTTAGTTCAAATGGCGTTAAACGGTCACCCATCTATTTAATGACCTTACCTAACGTTGCTTAACCTGATCGATTTCCAAACATTGTTAACAAATGTCTATGAGTGTTCCCTTACAAATATTTATTATAATTATAATGAAAAATTGTTAAAATTGGAGCAAGTGTATAACCAAGTACCCATTTTGACTTTAGTCCCCTCTCCCATGGGAACCGTGCCGAATGTCGGGATAAAAAGTATCCTATGTCCTACCTCGGAGTATTAACTCAAATCATACCAAGTTTCGTTTCAATCCTTCCAGTTGTTTCGGCGTGATGCTCAACCGAGATACAGACAGACAGACAGACAGACAATAAAATATTTAAAAAAAAATTGAACCGACTTCAATAACACTAAAAAGTATTAAAATAATTTAAATATTAAAGAAGTTGGTGTTAGCGTACCTGCTGTGTATATTTGGCACCAACTTCAATAATATTTAAATTATTTTATACTTTTTAGTGTTATTGAAGTCGGTTCAATTTTTTTTTTTAAATATTTAATTTTCTACTTTTTAGTGTTATTGAAGTCGGTTCAATTTTTTTTTTTGAATATTTTATTTTCTACTTTTTAGTGATATTTTCATACAATAAAGATTGAACCACCGAAGACGGTAAAATGATCTAGGTAGGTCAGTGGCGTGCACTGGGTTATATGACAGGGTAGGCAAAAACTGACTTCAACCTCATCAGCAGCCGAAACGTCCAATGCGAACAAAGGTCTCCCCCTTAGAAGGGAGGGGTTGCCATAATCCCCACGCTTGGCAGGCGGCTTGGGGATCGCAGTAAAGGTGGTAGGTAATCCAATAAAAACACGCTGCTGCCCGTCTTCTCGTTTTCCCTTAGTCGCCTTATACGGACACCCAACGGAAGGAGATGGGTGGGTGCTATTCTTACCCGGACACCCCACGGGGACCTAAATTGACATTAATGAATGATGTGAACACAAAACATTTGATGAGTACCTAATACTTATGTTTTTATTTCGAATAAATATATATTCTATTTCACTTCCACTACTAAGACGACACGTAGGAAGTACCTACGTTAAAATCCACCCAGCCATTTAGACGGCAGAGCGTCTTAAAGAACCAGACATACTACACAGTCAATGAAAACAATAATAGAGTAAAAAAACTTACAAATATGACTTGCGAGTTACTTGTCTTGCTTGTACACATACATTATGATGATTATAAATAAATATGCCACCTTAAAATATCAAAAAATTAAATGATATTTAGATTTGTTGAAAATGATAAGTTTATTATAGTCTACTCAAATATGGTCTATGTTGTATCTCTGCTATAGTCTGTTTTTTTTTGTTTGATTACTCTATGGTAAAAAAAGGCTTCTTGTGTTACACAATAAATTGATTACGCTCTCATTAAATTAATAGTTTCATTGATATTTGGCCCATAACTTTAACAGGTTATGGGCCCAGTTACCGCGATTAATATGTAAAACACTGTGCTCTGCCTTATTAACTCTTTTATAGAAAGTGTGGTGTGCGAAGTCTAAAATGACAACCGCAGGGAACGCTTTGCCAGATTCCCCGGCTTCTGTAGCTGGGGCTCCAAACGTGCCCATATCACTTCCAAATATTGATAAACTGCAAGGTGCAAACAATTACCAATCATGGAAGTTTCAAATGAAGTTGGTGTTAATTGAGAACGGCCTATGGCATTGCGTGGAGGAAACGCCCACCAACAAAGAAGTTGATTTACGTGCTTATGCTAAAATTTGCTTGAATGTTAGTAGTGCTTGTCATCCGCACGTAAAATATGTAAAAACTGCAAAAGAAGCGTGGACTTCACTGAAAGTTGCCTATGACAACATTAGCATATCAAGACGGCTTAACCTAAAACGGAAGTTGTATAAAATTAATTATTTAACATATAATAATATGGAGAAATATATATCTGAAATAATTAACATAACGCAACAACTCGCAGAAATTGATTGCACCATTGAAGATAAGGAATTAGCCGAAATTATATTGATTGGTCTGCCAGAGGAATATGACCCATTTGTGATGACCATGGAGGGGTTGAAAGAAAACGAATTAACTTCAGATATGGTGAAGAGTAAATTGATGTCTCACAATAGAAGAAATGAATCGCAAGATACGAATGAGGTTGCATTAATTTCTAGACAACGCAGAAAAATAGTGTGTCATTTTTGTAACAGGGAGGGTCACATAAGACCAAGATGTCCTTTATATAAAAAGCGATCAGAGGCTGCAGTTTTGGATGGAAGCAAAGATCAATTTGATAATAAAGCTCTGGCTGCAAATGGATACGAGAAGCCTGAACTAGCTTTGGTTACTTCTGGTGCATGCGCTTCTGATTGGTTAGTTGATTCAGGTTGTACTACACATATGTCTATGCGGAAAGATTGGCTTAGTGATATTTGTGATTCTACCCAAACTTCAATTAAAGTAGCCAATAATGAAGAAATTTATGCATATGGTTCTGGTAATGTAGATATAGTTTTACAGAATAATATTAAGAAAACTGTTAGAGATGTAGTCTACGCACCAAATATAGCAGCAAACTTATTATCTGTCAATAAGATAACTAAAAAGGGGTATATTTTAGTATTTGATGACAAGGAATGTAAGGCCTATAATAAACATGATATATGCATTAAAGGTCCTTTTCTATTTTCAGCATCTAATGTTGGTGGCGTGTATAAACTCAATCAACATCGGGAATGTTCAACTTATGAGTGTGCTGATCTTGCAGCCAGTCAGTGTGTGGATCATCAGTCATTCTATTGTCATGTAAATGATACTGATCTATGGCATAAAAGACTCGGTCATCTCAGTTATAAAGGTATGTTGTTATTGCGTGATAGTTTGGCAGATGGTATATCATTTGGTAATTCTCCCTTGAAATCATGTATTCCTTGCATTGAGGGGAAGCAGGCTACAAAAGTTTTTCCAAAAGGTTTAAAGAAGAAATCAACTCAAAAGCTGGAACTCATTCACACCGATCTCTGTGGACCAATGCCAGTTCCCACTTGGAGTAATGCACGTTATTATATAACATCGACAGATGATTTCACACGTAAGACATTTGTATATTTTTTAAAAAATAAATCTCAAAAAGAGATTCATCAAGTTTTTGTCAATATCAAAATACTAGTGGAAAATCAGACAGGCTCAAAAATAAAAAGAGTACGTTCTGATAATGGTACGGAGTACTGTAATGAAATGATGAGAGAATTTTTTACTAAAAATGGCATAATTCATGAAACAACTATACCTTATTCACCACAACAGAATGGGGTTTCTGAAAGATTAAATCGCACTATAATGGAAAAAGCTCGCACAATGTTGAGAGACTCAAGATTAGACCAACGTTACTGGGGAGAAGCAGTCTCAACAGCAGTCTATTTAAAAAATGTTAGTCCAACCAATGCTCTGAAAAAGGCAACTCCAGAGGAAATGTGGTCCGGGTCAAAAGTTGATTTAAGCAATTTACGAGTATTTGGTTGCAAAGTTTATGCGCTTACTCCAGAAGTTCAACGTCGAAAATTGGACGCTAAGTCCAAACCATACATTATGCTAGGTTATTGTGAGACTTCAAAGGGATATCGCCTAGCAGATCCCACACAACCTGGAAAAATGATAAAAGCAAGAAATGTAATATTTCTAGAAAGTGTGCCAGGTATACAAAACACGGAAGTTAATGATGTCCCTATTATTCAGGTTTCATATTTGCAAAGTCAACCAGAAACAACTGTTAATACTAATGTAACAGATATTATTAACATTAATGTGGAAAATGCAACTAGCCAGGAGGAGGTGCCTCTTAGTGATGACAGCTTAAGTTATACATCAGTAGAAGAAAATATTACCATTGATATCCCTGACAGTGCTCCAGCTACTGTAACTGATACTAGCTTAGATACATTTGATAGTAGACCCACACGTCAACGTCAACCTCCTGCTTGGCACCATGATTATATTATGACTGATGATGATGCTGAATTGGCTTTGTTTACAATGGAGCCAAAATCATACTCTGAAGCAATATCTTCAAAAGATAGTCAGTCTTGGCAAGTCGCCATGAATGAAGAATATAGATCATTAATTGATAAAAAGGTTTGGGATATTTTTGATAGACCAAGAGATAAGAATGTGATAAAGTGTAAGTGGGTATACAAGCTCAAGAGAGATGCATCTGGAAATCTGGAGAGGTATAAGGCAAGACTAGTGGCCAGAGGATTTACCCAACAACAAGGTATTGATTATGATAGAACTTTTTCACCTGTTGTCCGTCATTCCACATTGCGATTACTATTTGCCATTGCAGTTGAAAAAGACATGGATATCAGTCATATAGACGTTAGTACTGCTTTTTTGAATGGTAACCTAGAAGAAACAATATACATGAAACAACCATCCGGATATGAAAACGATAGCACCAACAAAGTTTGTTTGCTGAAAAAAGGGATATATGGTTTGAAACAAGCAAGCCGATCATGGAATTTAAAAGTCAATGAGGTTTTGAAGAATATTGGTTACACACAGTCTAAATGTGAACCCTGTGTTTATACAATGAAAACAGAGAAAGGTGCTGTTTTTATAGCATTATATGTCGACGATTTCTTTATTTTTAGTGGAGACAATAATGAAAAAGAAAGGCTTGTAAATGCGCTTAAAGATCACTTTGATATCAAAGATTTGGGTGAAGTAAAAAATTGTCTGGGAATGAAAGTTGAAAGAAATAGGAAAAATGAGACTTTAAAATTATCTCAGGAAGAATATACAAAAAATCTGCTGTCTAAATTTGGTATGACTGAATGTAAGTCGATTTCAACTCCAATGCAAGTGAATGTAAACCTCTGTAAATCAAGTCAATGTGATGATAAGTATCCCTACCAAGAACTAATAGGAGGCTTAATGTATTTGTCAGTTTGTACTCGCCCTGATATATCATTTGCATGTAGTAAGTTAGGACAGTATAATAATTGTTTTGGTGAAACACACTGGTTGGCTGCAAAACGGGTACTTAGATACCTTTCAGGAACAAAACATTATGGTATTAATTTTACTAAAGGCAATAATACAATAAAAATTTACACTGATGCTGATTGGGGTAATGATCAGGATGATAGGAAATCGTATACCGGATATGTTGTAAAATATGGTGATAGTATTGTAAATTGGGAAGCGCGTAAGCAACAAACAGTTGCATATTCAAGCACTGAAGCTGAATATTATAGTTTAGGTGAAGCTGTAAAAGAAAGTAAACATCTCAATAATTTTTTCAAAGATTTATTAGATTACAATGTATGTCCTATTACTATATACAATGATAATTTAAGTTCTCATAGAATAGTTGAAAATGATCAATGTCATCGCCGTACTAAACATATAGATATACGCCATCATTTCATTAGAGATTCAGTAAATGACAATGTTATAAATATTAAATACATGCCTACGGAAGACATGATGGCAGATATTCTAACAAAGCCTTTGGCAAAAATTAAGCATGCCAAGTTTGTAAAAGATTTATGCACATACTGATTGTGATTTTAAAGATTATATTAATACTTTTATTTTGAAGAAAAGAATACCTAACTATTTTGTTTTTGAATATTTGTTGTTTTTCTGTTTTATTAAGTAGTCTTATTGTTTTAATATTTGAGTAAGGGGAAGTGTTGAAAATGATAAGTTTATTATAGTCTACTCAAATATGGTCTATGTTGTATCTCTGCTATAGTCTGTTTTTTTTTGTTTGATTACTCTATGGTAAAAAAAAGGCTTCTTGTGTTACACAATAAATTGATTACGCTCTCATTAAATTAATAGTTTCATTGATATTTGGCCCATAACTTTAACAAGATTCGATGTTTCCAGCTGGCTAACCGATTGTAAATATACTTTAAATCTAAATACACACATCAAAAGTGTCTAGGGATCAACATATATTTTTGCAATAACTTTTCTCCTGATTGATATCAATTAAAATTTTCTTTAAGGATTCATCAAATAAAGTGTTTTCGTTTGTCACAGTAACGATAAACCAAGTCACCTTTGCATTAATAAAGAAATTTGCCATTTTCCTAATAAAGGGATTTTTGACATTTGAACCACTAACACAAAAGTTCGAAAAAAAGACTGAAATAACAGTTTTCTTTAAAATTTTATTGGGTAACTTAAACAATTAATAATCCGTGTTTCTACCGCGAACACTAACAACACAAGAACATCGGTTTGGCATACTCAAAATGAGTTCATCCAAATCACGCTGTGGAATGGCCGCCCATGTTCGTTGCAACAACAAAAAAAGGTCTTCTTGCGACTGGATACCCTCCATATTCGGCAGAGCTCTTCTCTGTAGCATATCCCATGCATGCTCAATCGGGTTCAAGTCTGGCGACTGAGCAGGCCAGGGCAGGACATTGATGTTAGCTGCGGCGAGAGTCTGTCTTACAACTCTTGCGGTGTGCGGTCGTGCATTATCATGCATTAACTGAAATAAGGGACCGATTTGCACTTGTAGAGGAACGATGACGTCTGATACAATCGTCTCAGCATAAATTTGAGCGTTGAGGTTGCCTCTGATCCAAATCAACTCAGTTCTTCCGCCGATCCAAATACCCGCCCATACCATGATGGTTCCACCACTATAAGGATGGACTTCCTGGCAGGATTTTAATCGCTGTTGGCGTCCAGGGGTTCTCCAGTGTCGTATACGTCTTGTATCCGGTCTCATACCAAAACGAGACTCATCAGAAAAGCACACGAAACGCCATTGTTCTTCTGCCCATTTTTTTGCCCAAAAATGCTTGATCCCTAGACACTTTTGATGTGTGTATTTTAGATTATTTATCGTGACGAAAACGCGTGAATTTTTAATTTTTCTATACACACTTGGCCAGAACATCGATCACACGTTACCACTTCCATTTTCTACTTAGTAAGTTTTATAATTTGGAAACACATACACATACTGCACCGAAAACAATCGTTATCAATCAAATCGTTAAAAAAGTATAGAATAAAAACCAACAAAAAATGGATGTCATTATGAAATCTTGAAGTTTGAACAAACTAGGTATTTTATATTTGTAGTATTTTTCATTCATCGATCACCCATTCTCACTCATCCATCCCGTTCGATGCATTGGGCTAAGATTGAGCTGCTATTGGTCAACATTTCTTTAGTCCTTCCTCCAAGGTCGTCATTGCTGCCGAGAGCACCCGAGCAGACCCGAGCACACCCGAGAGGCACTGTCTATTTTTGCATGGTGTTCGTTCGTGACATTTATACTGTTGGAATCGTCGGCGTGCCTACTGGTGTGTGTAAGTTTGTTAGAAAAAAATCTGTGAATGTGTGGGAATTAAGAGTTTCGATCATAAAATCTTAAAATTTTGATTAGCGGTCCTCGCGTTTGGCGCGCGGGAAATTTAAATCTCCGCTTAGTTTAATAGTTTAATGCCCGTTTTTCGCGAGCTTTTGCTTATTTATAATGATGAAATAATTCAAAACAAAATGTTATTGAGCAGATAAATTATTTTTGTATTGTTCCGGAAATCACAGGGTAGGCAAACACTTTTTGCCTATATGGACTGCACGCCACTGAGGTAGGTTATGACACTCAGAGAAAGTACCAAAGGAGTTAGTATCGCGTCGATTCCCCGAACAAATTTTTCGTGGCACTTTTGCGGGGTGCGGGAGGCGAAGTAGACACACACAGATACACTTTCACGCATACCCACACTATAATAAACTCGCAACACATTCAAAAATACACGCACACAAATAAAGAATGACCTGACCATATGACCAAAAATTTGGCAGAGGGGGTTAGCACATCATGCTCTCTCCAGTGGTATTTCCTCTAAGTTATGACATCATTATGATTTCACATTATCTTCTACATACTTTTACATTCATGTTTCTTCAGAAACTCAGAAACAATTTATCCGATCGTAATGAAATTTGCATGGAATCATCATAGTAGTTTACTCTCTCGAATAAAAAAAGAATCATCGAAATCGGTTCATATTTGTTAGAGAAATGTAAAGGAGAACATCAGTTTTATGGTTTTTACCAGATAAATTCCTCCATATCATTCATGGTCCTCCGGGAAGTTCTTATCTGGTTGTGATAAAATTCATACAGGTTTATAACAGTGGTTTCTTCTTTCGAATAAAAAAAGAATCATTGAAATTAGTAAATATTTGCCAGAGTTATGACCATTTTTGTCCTTAAAAAGCGACATAAAGTCATCTATATAGGCTTTCCTGCAACTTTCCTGCGTAGTCAACATTCTTGTTTTTTCAGGAACTACTTATTACTAAGCAACATTTTTTTTATGGGACCCAATTAATGGATTAAAGAATGGATGGAAGAAAGATTTTTTCAAATCGGTTCATAATTGCCAGAGTTATGCACGAACATACAAAGAAAAAAAAAATATATACAGACGAATTGAGAACCTCTTCCTTTTTTGAAGTCGGTTAAAAATAAAAAAAAATACATTTTTGCCTTTAGTATCTGTACGGTGCAACCGTGCATTTCTCAAGTCAGCAGTTTACGCGACGCACACATTTTATAATTCAGTAATTATATTCAGTTCGCATCGGACCGCCAAGGGAACCGAGTGTACTCACTACCAAACAAGTGGTATCTTAGCAAAACCGCGTTTAGGCCAGCAAGTGTGCCTCGTGTGTTAATTTCATTTCTTCCATTACATTCATTAATTTTCATTTACTTTTAAGGACATTTTGGACATTATACATATTTTACAATCTATTTCATTATTTCTTTCCCCACTTCTCATATCAAAAGAGTGTACAGTCAAGCAAGGACCGTACATCTCTTTTTGGTCCTTCTTAAAGTGCTTCTCACGCTATAGTTTTCGTGTCGCGCCGCGTTACGTGGACCATTGCCGTGTGAAGTGAACCAGTGACTATCGGAACTAATCAGTGTCGAAGTGTCAATACAGTGTATTACCAAGGATTACAGCGGATCACCAAGGATTCGTAAGCAGTACAACTACTTCGTCGGAGATACACAAGTAAGATCGTTTTATTTTACCGCTTACGTAGAAGCTTGTTTTCAACATGGAGAACTTACACGCAAACCAGCACGAGCTCTTTGAGGCTATGAACAAGTTAGCTATCAATATCAGGAAAGACTCGATGGAACGCAAGTCGGTCGACTATTTTAAACGACGTTTAGAAACGTTGGAAGCGTATTGGTCAGATTATCAATACAACCACGAACAATTATTATCAAGGGAAAGCAGGTCCCATCCATATTTTACAAAACAGCAGTATGAACAAGCAGAAGAATCATACAAGGTAGCAAAAGCTCTCATCCAAGAACAATACAAGGGGTTACTGAAACGGATGAAGTTAGAATCAGTCTCTGAACCAAGCCCATCTCACCAAGGAGACCAGGGTCAAGGAACTTCTCAACAGGGAGAAACAGCTGCGGCCAGTCCTGAGCATGAAATACAAGAAGGACGTCAGTCGCTGCCAATCCAGATGCGTTCTACAGGTTCTTCAAGTAAACTAGATGAAATGCTTAAGAAACAAGCAAGCAACTTTCGAGCATTTCAGCGGATATCAGCAAGAATAGATTTAGGTCTCGTCTCAGAGAAGTGGGAATGGGAAGATACCTTACGTACTTTGCAATCTCGCTGGTCTATAATAGATTCTTTACACTGGGAATTGGACAGTGAGTTGGAAGGCAGCAACGAAGAGTATGAGACAACCTATAGTGAACAAGAAGATATCTACAACAGCTTAAAAAAGGCGATTAATAGTAAAATATGGTCAGTAGCTCACAGGGAGAACAGCACACAAAAATGGACATACCCATTTTCAATGGCAATTACCAAAACTGGGTGTCATTCAAAGATTTATTTACGGAAGTTATTCACAGCAACACATCGATTTCAAGCGCCCAGAAGATGCAGTTCCTGAAAAGTAAAGTCCGTGGAGAAGCAGAACGTCTAATCCAGCATCTGCAAATTAGCTCAGAGAATTACTCAGTGTGCTGGGATATACTGAATAATAGATACAACAATATTAGGCTCATTTTTACTTCTTATGTTAACACCTTGCTAAATCTATCAGCGACTCAACAAGCAACCGTGAATCATATCAAGAATATTCACGATACGACTTTAGAGTGTTTAAACGCCATCAAGAACCTTGGAGTGGACACAGACAGCTGGGATCCATTAATCGTGCATATTCTTTTGCAAAAATTAGATACAGACACACACAATCAATATTTGGAATCTCTGAAGCGTCCAAGGGATTTGCCTAAACTGCACGAATTTCTCAGTTTCTTAGAAAGCAAATTTACTACTCTAGAGTCATCTCGCAAGAAGCAGGAACCTAAATTCATAAATAATAATCAAAATCATTCAACAAACAATTTAAAATATAAATCTAAATACATTAAACATTCATTTCCAACAAGCAAACCCAATGCATTAATACCTAACAACAACAACTCAGCAAAAAATGTACCGTGTCCATTATGCAAGGAATGGCACGGGTTATATTTCTGTACAAAGTTTCTCAACTTGTCGCCACAAATAAAACGACAAACAATAACAAGATTACGTGTATGCCAAAATTGTCTTTGGGGTCATAGCGAAAAAGAATGCAATTCGGAAAAACGTTGTCGTGTATGCAACGAAAAACATAATACGCTCTTACATGAAGCATTCGCCAATTCAACGTAATTTGGTGATCGAAGAGAAGCAAGAAAGTCTCGATTTGCAACAAGGGAACATCGGGACTGAAATATTATTGGCAACCGCATTGATCAAGATTCAAGCAAGAGATGGATCATATCACGTCATGCGAGCGCTTATAGATCAGGGGTCACAAGTGTCGCTTATATCGGAGAGAGCTGCACAGGTGCTAGCTTTACCAAGAAAACATTGCAAGGGCATCGTCTCTGGTATAGGAGCTAAGGCGAGCACCTGTAAAGGCGTTATGAACATAACATGTTGTTCACTATATAACGAATATTCTTTTAACGCCGAGGTACTAATTATGAACGCACTTATAAACAAATTACCTACTTACACATTCAACAAGCCCTCATGGGCACATCTGGACGGCATACAACTCGCTGATTCAGAATTTTATTTAAGTAGAGCTGTGGATATCCTGTTAGGGGCGGACGTCTACCCTTACATTATTTTAGACGGCATAAGCAGAGCAAATGAAACCCTCCCCATAGCACAACAAACTCGCCTGGGATGGATTTTGAGTGGCAATGTCAAAACTCTTCATTGTAATGTAGTCATTAATCAGATGGACGACATTCAAAAATTTTGGGAAATAGAAGACATCACAGAGTCTTCGTCACTATCCACTGAAGACCAACGGTGTATAGATTATTACAACGAAACTACAACCCGGCGTATCGATGGTTCGTATGAAGTCAGAGTACCTTTTCAAGAAAACTTTGAGAACCAGTTGGGATCGTCGAAACCTAAAGCAATTGCGCAATTTCGCCAGGTGGAGCGAAAATTCCACAACAATGAAAACATTGCACAAAAATATAAGTTGTTTATTAATGAATATAAAACCTTAGGACATATGAAGCCGTCATTTAGTAATCAGAAACCGGAGTTTTATTTACCGCATCACTGCGTGTTGCGAAATGATTCGAGTACGACAGCACTTCGTGTAGTCTACAATGGGTCTATGAAAACAAGTACAGGATGCAGCTTAAATGATCTCATGTTAAAAGGTCCTAATTTACAGCAAGATCTTCAGTCTTTATTGGTCAAATGGAGGCAATATCGTATAGCTTTCACTGCAGACATAGAAAAAATGTTTCGGTATATCTGGGTGCATGAACATGATCAAAAACTACAAAAAATCGTTTGGCGGGATTCTCCCAATATGCCCTTACAAGACTATCAATTATGTACAGTGACCTATGGCACAAAAGCTGCGCCATTCTTGGCTATGATGACGTTAAAAAAGTTAGCAGAAGATGAGAGACAGAATTATAGCCCTGAGGCCATCAAGGCCTTAGAACAACATTTTTACATGGACGACGTGCTTTACGGTTCTCAATCAGTCGAATCAGCATTACATTTACAGCAAGAATTAATTACATTACTAAAATCTGGCAGGTTTAATTTAAGAAAGTGGTCATCCAATGCACCCGAATTACTACAAGACGTGACCGGGGAGAAAAATATGCAGGAAAATTTTGACTTTAAGCAAGCGGAGTCAACAAAAACATTGGGACTACGATGGAACCCTAAGTCAGATTCTTTTACATTTCAATCCACAATCGAGCCTACCAACAAGCACCCGAGCAAGAGATCGATGTTATCAGACATCTCTAAACTCTTTGATCCTCTTGGCTGGCTGTCACCAATATCTACCAGTCTCAAATTATTATTTCAAGAAGTGTGGACCACAAATATCCAATGGGATGATAAACTGCCTGAA
The DNA here is from genome assembly GCA_911728495.1 of Furcula furcula. Taxonomy (NCBI): domain Eukaryota; kingdom Metazoa; phylum Arthropoda; class Insecta; order Lepidoptera; family Notodontidae; genus Furcula; species Furcula furcula. Next base: position 5,627,402 of record OU452270.1, read on the forward strand.
GATATTTGCAAGAAATGGACGAATATAAGGGAAAACATGCACAAAATAAACAGGTTCGAGTTAACAAGATGGCTCGGAACTGGTGAAAATGATCAAGTGGAACTGCATGGGTTCTGTGACTCGTCAAACAGAGCTTACGCGGGCGTCATTTATTGTAAGCAAGTTGGCAAGACTGGCGCCGAAATAGTGTTGATAGCAGGGAAGGCGAGACTTGTTCCAGCAAACAAAACGGCCTCGTTGCCTAGATTGGAGTTAAGTGGAGCTCTTTTACTAGCAAAATTAATGCATAAAGTTCAACAATGCCTTATAAACCATAACATCCAAATATTCTGTTGGACGGACTCCAAAGTGGTTCTTGCCTGGATACAAGGAGACCCAGGCAGGTGGAAACCATTTGTATCAAACCGTGTAAAACAGATTAAAGAGTTACTCCCCGCGCACAGCTGGTGCTATGTTAAGTCAAAAGTCAAAAGTCAAAGTCAAAAATAGTTTATTTCAAATAGGCTTAACGCTAGCACTTTTGAAAGGTCATGTATTTTTTTTTTTTTTAAAGCTACCACCGGATCACAACGCGGCCTCAACTGAGAAGATCCGGCAAGAAACTCAGCGGGCTTGTCATTTTATCACTTTTTTTTTTTAAACAGTGTGTCATGTTACAGTTAGATCAGAGCGACAGTGTGTCTTGCCGTTCAAAAGATCAAATAATACAGGGAAAAAGTCTGCAGAAAATCCAGCGGATTGTGCTAGCCGTGGCATGAGTGTCGAACAGCTGGCAGGACATCGGTTGTGGTGGGAAGGACCCTCTTGGCTATCGGATTTTACCTTGGGCAAGGAAAATAAACAAGAAATGTTCAATACAGAAGAAGAAACAAGGAAATCAAAGCAAGTAAACTATATTTCAAAGCAAGAAAAAGCTGACAGCGTTATTTATGAATTATTAACAAGATATAGTTCATTTACAAAACTAACAAGAGTTTTAGCGCTGGTATTTAGATTTATTACACAAATAAAAACAAAAAGCGGACTTATCAAGCGTCCCATAATTAAGTTGTCAGTTCTCCCAGTAGAGGACCGTATCGTTCAACAAGAGCAGCGATCACACGAACAACAATCTAGCAAAAATCACAAACATTCTGTTAAAAAATCAAGTTATAGCCTACTATCGCTGGCTATGTTACTACTGTCCTTCATGAACCTATTTACAAATGCATACTGTACTTATAATGTCACACAACTAAAAGACAAACAAGGTCTATACTTTGACAAAATTTCGAATATGCAATTAGTGCGTGATGAGTGGAAGATCATCACGTATTATGACATGGATCCGTATTGGCAAGGGAACGCAGCTTGTAGTAAATACATAGATTATTTAGAAAAATTATGTAATACTTTAAAAGATTCTTCACATTGCGATGTCATACAAATACAACTGCAGCAAGAATACTCAGAACTCGTGTACTACAATCACCTGTTGTTGAGTCAGCATTCCAGCATGCGTCGAGCGCAAGCCATGCGCCGACGCAAGCGAGGTATTATCAACGGCGTCGGGTATCTCGCGAACACTCTATTCGGCGTACTCGACGAGCATTTCGCTGAACAATATAGACACGACATACAAGTTATAAAACACAATGAAAATCATTTGGTTTCACTTATGAAAAATCAAACTTCAGTCATGGAAGCCGAGTAACAACATTTTAAAGAGAAGTGAAGTTGCTATGCATAAACAACACAAAATGCTAAATCAGTTATCGATAAAATTAACCGAAATGGATAATAAGGTGCAAAAAGAGTCCGAAAGAAATCTAAACATGAATGATTTTAGCTTAGCAGCTATAGCAACAGGCAACGTAATAAGGAACTTAAAAACAATTCAAAACACAATATTAGACACTATAACAGATGTTTATCACGGCCGACTAAATTTTCATTTGATATCTCCTGAGCAATTGAAACAGACGTTGAATATCATTTCTAGTCACCTAGCAAAGGACATTACTTTACCCGTAAATGACCTGCAGAATAACTTTAGGGAAATTTACAGTTTATTAAAGGTCAAGACCAGAATGTTAAAAGAATATTTAATTTTCGAATTAAAATTGCCATTGGTTACCAGAGATTCATTCGAGATAATGAAGATTTTACCTGTTCCTAAAGTAATCGGTGACACAAGCATGGCTGTCCTTACACCGATTGCAGAATATGTTGCGATCAATTTGAAGAAAGACTCATATTTAACAATGTCTACTTACGACATTCAGTCGTGCCTGCGTGATAATCCGGACACATATTTATGCTACGCGCAAAGTCCAATCTATCATCTCAAAAACGAAGACAAATTATGTCAGCTACAATCCAACACCAGACAATGCAAGATCAGCATTACATCATGTTTAAATCAATGGACAGAAATTAGCAAGTTAAACATGTATCTATATTTCTGTTGCGGTCAATTTTTTTTTTTTTAGTCATTTATTCATAATAAAAGAAATGGTTACAAAAAGTTGGTACAAAAATTAACAGCGAGAAAAATCATGGTGATTTATGTATCGCTGCTTCACTCGCTAGAATGTTTAAATTAACAGATAATTAAAGCGATAAGAAATAATTTAGTTAGCTATATTACGTAGTACCCACAGACAACCACACACGGATAGCAGCTAGCAATCACCTGTGTGTACAACTGTACTTATTAGACCTTCAGATGTACTATACGAGTACTATGCGAAGATCAGATTTTGGCTGGAAATCTAGAGAAAGCAGGAATATTAACAATTGAGCCTGGATGCATAATCAAGACAGAAAACTTTACGGTTTATTCTCATAGTAAAGGCTTAATCAACATGAACACAAGGGCTTCTATTACAGTACCAAATATAGAACCGATTAACCATATCATTGATGCCAGCATCCCGATGTCGCTTTTACAAAATTACTCACTACTGTCTTCGGAAAAGGAACTGGAGGCAATCAAGAATCAGATAGTCAATCTCAAAGCCAATGAAGGATTGACTCAGCAGATTTCGTACCATGATATTCACCACTACACAGCCTTGTATGTGGTAATTGGGATCATGCTGATTATTGGACTAGTCTTCATGGTGCGTAAGATTCGCACCAAGCAGGCGGAGCTTCAGGCGGTGGCGAGGATCGCAATGGCGAATTCAGAGGCGCGGCCTACGCAAGCAGCAGAAGCCGAGGCTGGGCCCTCAGGCTCGCTGTCGTTCGTTCAAGTGCATAGTGCTAGTGAAAGTGATAATAAGACAGACATTAACGTACTTAAAATACATAAAGTGGACAAATGCACGACACCTATTCCTAGAAAAACTAAATTCACCTAATAATATTTAAGAAACAAGTGAAATCATCTTGTTATCTCACATCTTCATCTCTCATTCATCTTTGCGCTTGGGAGCATGTACGGTGCAACCGTGAATTTCTCAAGTCAGCAGTTTACGCGACGCACACATTTTATAATTCAGTAATTATATTCAGTTCGCATCGGACCGCCAAGGGAACCGAGTGTACTCACTACCAAACAAGTGGTATCTTAGCAAAACCGCGTTTAGGCCAGCAAGTGTGCCTCGTGTGTTAATTTCATTTCTTCCATTACATTCATTAATTTTCATTTACTATTAAGGACATTTTGGACATTATACATATTTTACAATCTATTTCAATATTTCTTTCCCCACTTCTCATATCAAAAGAGTGTACAGTCAAGCAAGGACCGTACAGTATCGGTTATAGAATGCCCTCCAAACATAATTTTCAAAATATCTTCAATGTACAGAATTGGATCTGTTACAGTTTTTTTATTATAAGTAAGTATAGATGTAAAAAATTTAAAAAAAAACAGTAAATTTATACTAATATGAAAGGTATATCTTATTTTATTATGTAACTTAAAAAAAGCACTTGACTTGTCTAAACTTAAAAATCCGGAGTTTTCATACTTCCCGTCCTGGTTGCCAGATTTTAGAGATGGCAACCCTATTTACACCAAACAGATATTGAAGCTCTTTATAGATTTGGAGGTAAAAAATCATCATCAGCAGCCGAACGACGTTCACGGCTGAACAAAGGCCTCCCCCTTAAAAGGAAGGGGTTGTCATAATCCCCACGTTTGGCAGACGTCTTGGGAATCGCAGTATAGGTGGTAGGTAATCCAATAGAAAGACGCTGCTGCCCGTCTTGTCGTTTTCCCTTAATCGCCTCTTACAGACACCCGACGGGAGGAGATGGTTGAGTGCTATTCTTACCCGGATACCACACGTGTTAAGTACTTATTAAATGCGCACTGATACATAATAAAGACAAAACCAACGGTGAAACTTGGCTTTATTATACTTTAAAATCAACGATAAGATTCAATAGTTTTTACAATAGGTGACATGTAAAATATTAGTGACAATGTCTATCATATTAGATCATATTATTTATATGGCTTGTGAGTTCACTAACTAACAAGGAGATCCTAATCATGACATTCACATTACAGACTTTCAACGTCAACTTATCCAGTGAGGTCGGTCCAACTTCAACAAAGAGGTCGCCCGAAGAATCCAACTCGGATGGGCAGCGTTCGGGAAACTACGTGACATATTCTATTGGTACTGAGACGTGGTCTCTAACAGCTGGCCTTTTGGAGAAGCTCAGAGTCACACAACGAGCTATGGAGAGAGCTATGCTCGGAGTTTCTTTGCGCGACAGAATCCGGAATGAGGAGATTCGCCGAAGAACCAAGATCACCGACATAGCTCGTAGAATATGCAAGTTGAAGTGGCAGTGGGCCGGCCACATCGCTCGAAGAACCGATAACCGTTGGGGATGAAAGGTTCTAGAGTGGCGACCACGAACCGGAAGACGCAGCGTAGGCAGGCCTCCCACTAGGTGGACCGACGACATTGTTCGCGTCGCAGGCAACCGGTGGATGCAAATAGCAAATTGTCGTTCATTGTGGCGGTCTAAGGGGGAGGCCTTTGTTCAGCAGTGGACGTCCGGCTGGTGATGATGATGATGATGATGAACGTCAACTTTATACAGCGCAACGTAAAACGCTTTGTTCTAAGCAATAACCTCTTTATTGTGTTAAGGGGAAAAGCCTCGACATAATAAATAGCAATGAAGTGGTACATTCCACGCGCGTAGCAGTACCTACATTTACGTCTTTCTTTACAGTTTCACTGTAAGTAGAGTAGATTTACAAGTTTCGTGACGTGGATAGAGCTCTTATTGCCCGAATACACCAGTAAGGAGGTTATGTTTTTCGACAGTGTTATGTATGTTAGTATGTATGTCTATTGCTTTGGTACAGCAGTACTGAGTTACAATATGTCTTTAGATTAGTCTCAGTTGTAGGAAGGAGTGACATGACCCACACACAAGGCATGTTTATGAACACGAATGTTGTCTGGGAATCGAACCCATGACCTATTGTGTAGTAGCCAGGTTGCCTAACCACTACCCATATAGCACTTTTCGGTCACAGAATCATAAAAGCAGTAACACGTCGCATAGTTTCGTAACTGTTACGAAACATAGTTACTGTGTGGGGTTTGGTCTCTATGTGTGGTAACAGTTCCCACACAATGTGACCAGAATTTTTTTAGTTACTATGTGTAGTCTTTGTGTTCACACGTAACGTAAACATTTGTGTCGACTTATTTTTAAACGCAATGTGTTTATGTGTAGTAACGGTGTGGTAACTATGTTACCAGAATAGTAATTTAAAATATATACTTACACGAAGTGTTGTAACGTTACGACATTGTTACTGAACAATATATTGCTAAAATGTAAATAAATAAGTCGTCATAAGACACTGTTTTTCAAACTGTTCCTACAAGTGTAGTTAATAAAATCTTTTAAAAAAAAATCGAACCGACTACAATATCACTGAAAAGTATAAAATAATTTAAATATTATTGAAGTTCGTGTTAGCTTACCGGCTGTGTATATTTGGCACCAACTTCAATAATATTTAAATTATTTTATACTTTTCCGTGATATTGAAGTCGGTTCGATTTCTTTTTAAAAAGATTTTATTTTAAACTTTTTAGTGATATTTTCATACATAAAGATTGAACCATCGAAAACCGTAAAATTATCTAGGTAGGTTATGATCACATTATCGTCTACATAGTTTTACATAATTCATGTTTCTTCAGAACAAAATATCTGGTCGTAATGAAATTTGCATGGAAACATCATAGTAGTTTACTCTCTCGAATAAAAAAAGAATCATCGAAATCGGTTCATAATTGTCAGAGCAATGTAATGGAGAACATCAGTTTTATGGTTTTTACCAGATAAATTCCTCCACATTTTTCATGGCCCTCCAGGAAGTTCTTATCCGGTTGTAATAAAATTCATACAGATTCAATACAGTGGACTTTCGAATAAAAAAAGAATCATTGAAATTGGTAAATATTTGCCAGAGTTATGACCATTTTTGTCCTTAAAAAGCGACATAAAGTCCTCTATATAGGCTTTCTTGCAGCTCTCAGTGCGCGGTCACCATACTTGTTTTTTCATGAACTACTTATTACTAAGCAATAATTTTTTTATGGGACCCAATCAATGGATTGAAGAATGGATGGAAGAAAGATTTTTTCAAATCGGTTCATAATTTCCATACATAAAATATATATATATATACAGACGAATTGAGAACCTCCTCCTTTTTTGAAGTCGGTTAAAAATGAGTAAAAATCCGAAACTCACACGTCTCACATCAACTTTCTACAGAAAAGTAAACAAATTAATGGTTCCAGAAAATCTACCTCCAAGTAAGTACATATTTTTAGCTCTTAAAGTTACTTCATGATAGATTACTGGTTCAAAAGCAAATAGTTACCATCAAAATTCGTTGCTTTATATGTGATACACCTGCGAGGTGCTTTATAAAAGGTGAATGCAAAATTAAATATATAAGTAGTGTACCGGAGTGGAGGTACGGTGCGTTTTAAATAATGTAATATATAAGTATTTCGTGATATTTTTTATTTCAGGTACTGTGGGGTTTAACAGTTACCACGGATGCATGAAATGTACAGTAATCGGAGAATACGATAGAAGAGGTTGGCATATGAGTTTTCCCAGAACGGACATGCCTTTGCGTACTGATTATTCATTTAGAAATCGATTAGATCCTGATCACCACTTGCCACACTTGCCACCACATTTGCTTGTAGTCGTCATTTTATTTGTATGGCCTCCAAAAGTTTGAGAATTGCTGGAAACAATATACCATTTTGTAAATTCGGTAACTTTATAACTACTTCTGATTTTGCGTCGACATATGTCGACACAGTCTCGTAACTTAGTGACCAGTTGTGACTTAAGTATTTTCTTTAAATACAAATGTTTTATCCAATTATTTACCAACTTTATGGTTTTATTCTTGGTTCCATAATATATAGTAAGTATTAAAAGAGATTAATCTATTAAAGCAAAAGCTTCCAAGCTCTGGGAATGTAAAGATTTGTCAGTAAAAATATTGTTTACATTGTACTACACAGGTGAAATTACATTAATATGATGGCGCGTTGATAAATTTCAAACTATTTCAACAAATTACACAATGAATTTCCTTTCCCACCTCTATTTGAACGATAAAAACCAAGTAATTTAGTAATAAAAACTTATGTTGACAAAACAATGATGGCCGATAACTTTTTCTTCTTATTATTTTTTTCATTTAAAACTTCACTTCGCTAAACAAACAGTGAATGAAAGAACCATGAAAGAACGAATGATTTCTGAGAAGTGGTCGCAGACTAAGAACAATGTTACCACACAGCAACGTAACTTTAAAACCAAATGTTACTGTGTCGACTGTTCCCCATTTTTAGTCGTAGCGACGGAACAAAGTCGACTCGGCGACCAGAAAATGTTACTAGAATCAATCAGTGTCGACACAAAAGTGTCGACTTGTTTCGTAACGGCTACCAAAAAGCGCTATATGGGTAGACCAAGGGCACCAGAGGGCCACAGAGAAAGGTTGCGTCCAGGGATCAATCGGGGGCCCCACACTATGGAATCTCCTACTGGATCCACTGTTGAAGGGACTCACGGGGAGGGGAGACTATTGTCAGGCGTTCGCCGATGACATAGTTCTCGTCTTCTCTGGGGACTCGGCAACGGAGATCCAGAGGCAGGGCAATGCCGCCCTCGAATATGTGCGGCTGTGGGGTGTCGCGAACAAGTTAAAGTTTGCTCCGCACAAAACCAGTGCGATGGTGCTCACAAACAAACTTGTTTACGACACGCCGCACCTGACCATGGGAGGGGTCGACATTGCCATGGCTAAGGAGATTAAGATACTGGGGCTAACGATAGACTGCAGGTTGACGTTCGCAGCCCACACTGCAAATGTCTGCAAGAAGGCTGCGAACGTCTACAAGCAGCTATCGAAAGCAGCTAGGGTTAGTTGGGGCCTGCACCCCGAGATAATAAGAACAATTTATCGCGCCACAATCGAGCCTATTATCACCTACGCGGCCGCGGCGTGGGTAACAGCATCTAATAGAAAGTACATTCAAAAGCAGCTTAACCAGGTCCAGCGAGCGTTCGCGCAAAAATTGTGCAAGGCATACCGAACGGTGTCGCTGAACTCTGCCCTGTTGCTGGCCGGGCTGCTGCCGCTTGACATTCGTATAAGGGAGAATGCCTCCTTATACGAAATCAAGAGGGGCGTAGCACGGCCGGAAACAGGAGACAGAGAAATGGAGATATGTGTGCCCTTCAGCGAAAACCCGCACCCCTCGGAACATATTCGCCGACAATTTTTCAGCTTGACGTCGCCTGATGGTAGTGATCGCAGTCTAGACGGTGCAATCAAGATCTTTACGGACGGCAGTAAGATTGAGGGTAAGGTTGGAGCATCACTATCCATATGGGATGGTGATGCGGAAACGAAAGCCCTCAAACTTAAGCTGTCGTCATATTGCACCGTCTATCAGGCCGAATTGCTGGCAATATGCCATGCAACGAGGCTGGTGACCAGAGGCACACATACAAGGTATGCCATACTCAGCGACTCCCGTTCGGCCATGCAAACCGTACTCAATAATGACTCCCTACATCCGCTTGCTTTCGAAGCAAGGGAGAACCTTAAGGCCGGTGCACTCCAAAATAAGGAAATCTCCTTGTTTTGGATCAAAGCACACAATGGTATAGCCGGCAACGAAAGGGCGGATCAACTGGCGAAAGAGGCCGCATTACACCTTAAGACCAGGCCTCAGTACGATAAGTGCCCGGTGTCATTCGTCAAGCGACAAATCCGTCAAGCGTCGCTTGACGAATGGAACCAAAGGTACAAGGCGGGAACGGTCGCTGGCACCACTAAGCTGTTTTTCCCTGACGCGATTCACGCGTACACAATTGTTAGAAACATACCGCTTAACAATGTACTAACACAAATACTAACGGGACACGGTGGGTTCTCCGCATACTTGAACCGCTTCAAGTGTAAGGAGAACCCATCGTGTATTTGCGATCCTGATGCCGCGGAGAGCGTAGAACACGTCCTTTTCGAATGCCCTGTCCACGCCGCCGCTAGACAGAACCTGAAAATAAAAATAGATAACGATATAACGCTGGATAATGCGAGTATACTTATGAGAAACAAATTAACGAGAATAGAATTCATAAAATACTGTACTGATGTTACAAAGATTGTCATTAAAAGAAATAAAACCTGAACAAAAATGTTATAATATATATATGATATATATAGGCATAGCATTATAAATAATAGCATATAAAACAAAGATGAAATAGTGTAACTAGATGTATAAAAATAGAATAATATAGATATTGTAGAGTATAGTAGAGCATAAGAATGTTGAACATAATAAAGTTGTAGAACCTAAACTATAAGTATGTAATAGATAAACAAGAAATAAACACAGAAAAGTTAGATGAAACCCTGTATAGAAACGTTAAAACATTAGATGCTAGAACTTGAATTGATAAGATAAAAAGATAAAATACTAAGTATAAGTTAGAAAATAAGAACCTGTTAAAATTGTAAGAAATAAGAAACTTAAAAGTGTAACTCCCTTATTTACCCCTCTCCCCGTGTTTGCATGCTAAAATTAAGAAGTCAATATAAAGACAAGAATAGAGTAGATACATCCTAGAATATATAACATTGTATTTGAAAATAAATAAAAACTAAAAAAAAAGGACTCTAATTATGTTAGAGGGTTTCGCGGGCCGGGCCGAATGCGCCCGGACATAAAAAAAAAAAAAAAAAAACCACTAGACCAATAGGCCCGTCATGATCTCAAGACTCAAAGATCTTATCCAAAAATACTAATCTGGTCAATTTTGTTTACGGTTGGAAAAATAACACCAAGTACGGGGTATCGAAGTCACGACCTATTGGGTGCAGCCAGGATGTCTAACTAATAGACCAACGGGCCCAAATAATAAATCGATGAACGGAACCCTGTATCTATATACTTATAATAAAACTGTAACAGGTCCAATTCTGTACATTGAAGATATTTTGAAAATTATGTTTGGAGGGCATTCTATAACCGATACTGAGGCAGAAAATATATTTTTTTGAAATGAAACTAATTTTACGGATTATATCGCGGTTTATTCTTGATTTTAATTACCCGACGTTTCGAATACTTTACAGCATTCATGGTCACGGGCGGACTGAGGTGGTAGCTGTCCAAATGTCATAGTTGTCTTAGGGTACCCTCAGGTCTTCTAATTATTATTGTTAGTCCGATCTACGCAGAAAGAGCTTACAGTGTCTTGAGGTCTTGCAGTGGAATGCTTGTCTTTGGATTTGACTATGTTTATCACGGGATCCCAAGCTGGTGGTAGCACCCAGCCATCTTCTCTATTGAAATTTGGGTGCTTTTTAATTTCAATAGCCTCTCGAATCATCCTTGGTAGGTAGCGCTGTTCTTTTGCGAGGATTTGTGGTTTGTCAAATCTAATATAATGGCGGGTGCGATCCTGAACATGTTCACAGACTGCAGACTTTGTATAGCGTCGATGTTTAACGTCAGCTATATGTTCTTTTACCCGGGTTTTTACTGATCGTTTTGTTTGCCCGATGTATGAGAGCCCACAGTCACAATCCAGTTTGTATACTCCTACATCTTGTAGAGGTATATGGCACTTGACTGATGGTAAAAACTGACTAATCTTCTTTGGTGGCTTGAAAAATGTTTTAATTGAAGCTTGTTATCATGCAGGACCTGCTTGACATGTTGAAGCTCGGCACCAAGATGTTCCTCGTCACAGATCCCGTGTGCTCTCTGAAACAAAGATTTTCCAACGGTAGCTAACTGTGTTGGGGGATGATGAGATTCACCGTTAAGATATCTATCTGTATGGGTCTTTTTCCTATACACAGTATGACTCAAGGTATTATTGGGATTACGGATTACTAAGACATCTAAGAATGCTAGAGAGTTATTTGATTCCAACTCCATTGTAAATTGGATTTTAGTGTTTATGGAGTTAAGGTGATCTAGGAAAACAGTTACTTTGTCTGATGGTAATATTGGTTTTATTTTTTTGGTTTATATTTTATTTTGTTTTATTTATATATTGTTTTATTGTATGGAGGGACTTTGAGGAGACGGCCCTTAATACTTCACCTGTTAAGCCACGATTCTACAAGCGGTACGTAGACGATACTTTCACAATATTACCATCAGATATTTTCCTATCATCATCAGATATTCCTATATTCATCAGATATTTTAACGGTAAATCTCATCATCCCCCAACACAGTTAGCTACCGTTGGAAAATCTTTGTTTCAGAGAGCACACGGGATCTGTGACGAGGAACATCTTGGTGCCGAGCTTCAACATGTCAAGCAGGTCCTGCATGATAACAAGCTCCGAGTTCCGCGCCGCCGTCACGGTGAACGTGTCAAGCCATCCACAGTCGAACGTATGCCTGCTGTATTGCCATATGTTAGAGGGGTAACAGACAAAATTGGCTATATCTTAAAGCGAGCTTCAATTAAAACATTTTTCAAGCCGCCAAAGAAGATTAGTCAGTTTTTACCATCAGTCAAGTGCCATATACCTCTACAAGATGCAGGAGTATACAAACTGGATTGTGACTGTGGGCTCTCATACATCGGGCAAACAAAACGATCAGTAAAAACCCCGGGTAAAAGAACATATAGCTGACGTTAAACATCGACGCTATACAAAGTCTGCAGTCTGTGAACATGTTCAGGATCGCACCCGCCATTATATTAGATTTGACAAACCACAAATCCTCGCAAAAGAACAGCGCTACCTACCAAGGATGATTCGAGAGGCTATTGAAATTAAAAAGCACCCAAATTTCAATAGAGAAGATGGCTGGGTGCTACCACCAGCTTGGAATCCCGTGATAAACATAGTCAAATCCAAAGACAAGCATTCCACTGCAAGACCTCAAGACACTGTAAGCTCTTTCTGCGTAGATCGGACTAACAATAATAATTAGAAGACCTGAGGGTACCCTACGACAACTATGACATATGGACAGCTACCACCTCAGTCCGCCCGTGACCATGAATGCTGTAAAGTATTCGAAACGTCGGGTAATTAAAATCAAGAATAAACCGCGATATAATCCGTAAAATTAGTTTCATTTCAATGTGTAGTATTCGCGTAAATATCAGAAATCATTATATATTTTTTTAAATTTTTGTCTGTCTGTCTGTATCACGGCTGCGCATCACGCCGAAACTACTGAATGGATTCAAATGAAACTTGGCATGATTTGAGATCTTACTATGAGATAGGACATAGGATACTTTTTATCCCGTAATCTTGCACGGTTCTTTTGGGAGAGGGGATTAAAGTCAAAATGGGTACTTGCTGTGGTACTTGGTTATACGCTTGGTCCGATTTTATCAATTTTTCTTTATAATATAATAAATATTAGTAAGGGAACACTCATAGAGAGTTGTTATCAAGGTTTTGTAATCGATCAGGTTAAGCAACGTTAGGTAAGGTCATTAAATAGATGGGTGACCGTTTAACGCCATTTGAACTAAACGGGTCCGTGCTTCGGAGAGCATTTAAAAAGTGGGTCCCAGTTTTAACTGACTATAAAAAAAGAGGTTATGTATTCGATGCGAATGTCTGTTATTAAAAGTTTAGTTAACGTAAAAATAGCGCATGCGGAGCTGCGTGGGTCAGCTAGTATTAGAATATAAGAGGTGACCAAGGCAAAAACAAGAAGACGGGCAGCAGCATCTTTCTATTGGATTATCTTCCACCTATACTGCGATCCCCAAGATGCCTGCCCAGCGTGGGGATTATGGCAACCGGGAGGGGTTGCCATAATCCCCACGCTGGGCAGGGCTTCTTAATTTAGCAGTGGACGTTTTTGGCCGATGATGGTGATGGTGATGAAATAGTTCTAACACGTTTATTTTGCAAGACAGATACATGTAGGTAGACTAATTTGCTTATGGGTCGTTTTGCTTACTGGCTGATTTTATAACTACCTAATCTTTTTTTTTTTTTGACGCGGGGGAAATCTTCTAAAGATCCCCGGGAGCTGTGGGGCTCGACTGGGGTATGTGGGATTCTTACCCACTAAAACCCCCGCGGCTGTCTCATCGGCACATGAGAGGGGGGACCCCAGGGCTCTCCGGTGGGATCTGCACCAGGGGCCCCTCAGTGCCTTGCCTTTGAGCCCGCCGCCGGGGGGGCGCATTGTAGCCCCCCGGGAACCTGACACGGTGCTCACGGGGACGGGGGTCGCAACCCCGCCGCCGTAATCCTCGGAGTCGCCGCCGTACTCAATGGACGCTCAAAGGGCCCACACCCCGAGCGTCCAGCGACTCCGAAGGATAACTACCTAATCTAGCTTATCTGCCTTTTTTATAATTAGCGTATTACGGCACGTTTAAATATATTGTAGCTGAAAAGTTCTAGTCTTGTCGATAAACTCCATACACCTCTTATCAACCTCGAGTGCCAATTCTGGTTCACTGAATACTCTTTGTCCGAGCACGATCTTTATTGTTTCGTAATTTATGATTTTCGACGCAAAGTTCTGAAGTGGCTATACTTACAATAACTTTTCTAAGTAAGATACTTTAGTCGCCTGTATTTTCAGACGAACTATCGATATTCAGGGTTCCTTACCTAAATGGTAAAAAAGGAAGCTTAATGATAAGATTTCGTCTGTCTGTCTGTGGCTTGAACAACTCTGGCAACCCTTCCCTTCTAAGGGGGAGGCACTGGACGTCTTTTGGCTGATGATGAAGAAAATACAAAGTCAAAAAAATCATTGTTAATTTAATACCCGATAGAACTCTGAGTACCGGTGAGGTCTGTACAAGAAACAGGTTTTTTTATACTACCAAGGTAGCAAGCAAGCATGTGGCCCGCCTTATGGTAAGCAGTCACCGCAGCCTATAGACGCTAGCAACACCAGAAGTATCACTAGCGTGTTGCCGACCCTTACAACTTAAGAACCGGACACAAATGTGTCCGGTAATATCACCAGCTACAGTGCCCTTCACGCCGGAACACAGCAATGCTTACACACTGCTGCTTGGCGGCTGAATATTTGACACTGTTGCGGTGGTACCTACCTTTTTTTTGTTGACGCGGGTGAAATCTTCCAAAGATCCCCGGGAGCTGTGGGGCTCGACGGGGTATGAGGGATTCTTACCCACTATAACCCCCGCGGCTGTCGCATCGGCACATGAGAAGGGTCCCCAGGGCTCTCCGGTGGGATCTGCACTAGGGGTGCCTTGCCTTTGAGCCCGCTGCCGGGGGGCGCATTGTAGCCCCCCGGGAGTCAGTCACGGTGCTCACGGGGACGGGGGTCGCAACCCCGCCGCCGTCCTCCTCGGAGTCGCCGCCGTACTCAATGGACGTTCAAAGGGCCCACACCCCGAACGTCCAGCGACTCCGAAGGCGGTGGTACCTACCTGGACGGTTCCTTGCACAAGGAACCTACCACCTAGCGCAAAGGATTTGCTAGCCCTTGGCCTTTTAGTTTGTTGAAATTTTTGTCGTAATTTATTGTTTTCTTCTTTTCTCCCTTGCTTTATGTTTCGAACGGCAGGACACAATATCGCTAATGTCGATTCATTTGTAACAAAACAATGTTTAAAAAAAAAGTGAAAAAATGACAAGCCCGCTGAGTTTCTTGCCTGATCTTCTCAGTTGAGGCCGCGTTGTGATCCGGTGGTAGCTTTTAAAAAATGACCAATTAAAAGTGCTAGCGTTAAGCCTATTTGAAATAAAGATTTTTGAGTTTGAGTTTGAGATAGACTTGTTTATGAAACTGCACCCAGCGACACTACCAAACAAAATCGTTCTTCCCTACAGGATCAGATCCTGTGACCTCCGGATTGTAAAGCGAACGACCTACCACTGTGTGACAGAGACTGCAACCAGCCTCCAAAATAACCATCTAAATCATCATCAGACGGAAGACGTCCACCGCTGGACATAGGCCTCCCTTTAGAACGCCACAATGAACGACAATTGGCTATTTGCATCCACCGGTTACCTGCGACGCGCACAATGTCGTCTGTCCACCTAGTGCGAGGTCTACCTACGTTAATGAACCAATTACGAGGAGATCATCATCATCATCAGCCGGAAGACGTCCACTGCTGAACATAGGCCTCCCCCTTGGAACGCCACAATGAACGACAGTTGGCGACTTGCATCCAACCACTTGAACCAATTAGATAATGGAGAGAAATAAAGTGAGTTGTTTGCTGAAGTGAGTCGAAATTGAGGCGAAATGAAATGGAGAGCGCATCTTTAGAGGCGTGTAACAAATAAGACAATGTAAAGGACGGATGGAGCAATTTGCGAGGCTTATGAGGGTGTCTTTGAGGAGCGATTGTGGTGCAATGAATGAGATGAAAGCGATGTATTTTTTGGAATTTTTGATTACAAGCAAAAACGTAACATAAAACATAATCAAACCAAAGTAAAAATCTGTTTTGAAATGTGCAAATGATTCCCTTTCATATGATACCCCACTTGATATAGTAGTCCCACCTGGAAATTTTAATGACCCATTAAAAAAAAGGAACAAAAAATCTTTCTTAATTTGCGGTAAGGTTGGGTAAGTAAGATCTAAAACTATTCCAATTTTAAAATTAATAGCGGCAGTGGTTCCTGAAATATATACATAGGTGTGACCATAGATATAGAATTTTTCACTACGTTGTGACAGACATACTTCATTTTAGATATAGAACTCTAAAAATAATATCCGGTAGCCGCCATTATGTGTTTTTTTTAAACTTCCAAAAATATAAATATGGGTAGAAATAAATGAAAGGTCTAACGAGACGAGTTTAAAAATATGCTTAGACATGTGTATACTTTTAATGTATGTATATTTTGTTTGACGGGCTTTTTGTGATTTTATATATTTTATACTTGTTTTTAAGAAGAAGAAAGATTTTTATTTTGAAAATCACAAACAAATTTTATTTTAATCGGGAATTAACGCGATTTACCACGGTTGCACCAGCCGTGGTCACAAGCAGACTGGTTCAGCGAGACGGCTCCGTGCGCGAGGGAGAAATATCTTCGTCTACCCCCGTTCTTTCACTTGTAACGTTAAGCCCACTATACACTACACTCACAGTATCCGTAGACCGCCGCTACACTCACAGTAGACCGCCAGCAAAATAAAGTTTGATAATGGAACGCGAATAAAAGTATATAAGGTAGTAACATTTGCCATTCCTTAGGAAGTAACACACAAAATACACAATAAAACAACATAAGTGAAAAGAATATTTTTCAATACTACTCATGAGTCTGACTGTGGTCAAGCACTGGCTTATATTAGATTACAAAAAAAGTAGAGTACCTATCTATTCGATACCTTGTCCGTATTCGTGAAGTTTTTCTTGTAATTAATTGTTAAGTGGAGTGTCATCTCAAGAATGCTTTATCGTTCAGCTGTTATAACTTATACCACGCGTGCATGTTAAAATATTACAAGAGATACAGTATTTCTCTTTTACATGGGGATCCTCCAGCATTCTACCGAGTGTAATGTTTTCATTAAGCCCTTGACTGCGGTCGAGTCACTTAAAAATAGAAAAAACTCATTGTTTGACGGACACTTGACGTTAATTTAGTTACTTGTTTAACCCAAAAGACTGTATATTTAAATTCTGACCCATGTGTAGAGTTCACTGTATTTGTTAATGTTAACACTAAACTATATCGGCTCGTTAACGCACACACCACGTCTGACCCGCACAGTGGTTAACACTCGACTGAACTCCCCTCCTACACTAGAGGGGCTTTTATGTCTTTCTCACATCCCCACTCAGTGCCTGCGTAGTGTGCCCGCTTGAGACGATAAACTTGTCTACCCACAACTTTACACAATTTACCAGTACACTACATCCCTTCCTTTTTAAAGAAAATTTAATTTTTAATTTAAATGTAAATTAATAATCGTTTCTCAAAATAACAAGTATGTAACTATCATAAAATGAATAATGTTCATTAACTGATCTTATTATACACTGTCCTTTATACATCTCTTTCTTTTTTTTTTTTATAATTATAAGAATATTAATGTCAAAACTAGACATTCATTTAATTACCTAGTTAGAAATTTAAGACTATCTACTTCATAATAGCATTTCTGAAATAATATATTTTTTAAATTCTTTATTAAACTAGGTAAGTACCTATTTTATTATATATTCTCAGAGTATCTAAAGCACGTTTCGTTACTCCTGCCAGTGTGGCTTAGTGGAGTGCCCCTGAAATGAGTTTCTACCAAACACCAGGTCCCAGGGGACCTCAAGGATAAGGCTTGTATTGAGAAGGAGTGCGGGGTCACTCGGGGAAGGATATATTGGCCCGCAAGTTGGCGTGCTCTTCAAAGGAAGTTAGAAGCACTCTTAAGCATTTCGCCAGACATTCTAAATGTACCGGCTGTGGTCAACTGCACTCATGGTTGACTCACCGATGCTTGCGTTTAAAGCAATAAATAATATCCTCCTGCCACACCGGCCAATCTTGTGGGGACAAGACCAGCCATCGACGCGGGAAATAGTTCACCCGCGCGTACACCAATCTTATTCTTTCCCTCACAGCCAACCCTAGCCGACCAGCTTCCTATTCTGACTTTCCAACGGCCTAGGAACTAAAGTCACAAGAGTGTTGATCATAACTATTATATGATTTGATAACACAAGCTAGTAAGACCCTGTGATACGAACCCACAGCACTACATGAAATATCACCAGAGAATATTCCCGAGTAATAAGAAAGTACAGCGGCAACAACAACAAGACTCGTAATATCTGTTGGTCGCATTGGATCTTTACAGTAGATTCACTACCACTGCTCCCCGGATAATTATCGATTATTATGATAGACTCAGTCGATTAAATAGGTAATATTGATAACAATTGTATCCTCCACCGAAAAGTTCAAATAAGACCACCGTATTTCGCTGTCAGTCAGCCACCCGTATCAATGACATCGCTAGCACGTCCATCCTACGAGACACTGCCTCCCCGTGTGTGGATCCATAGAGGAATATACTCACATAGCTTTATTTGCTCGGTCAGTCTTGACAGAGTTGATGGACTCTAGTGAAATAAAGCCAAAACTAGGAACTAATTAGACTATTAACATTAAATGTTGAGATCAAATTCAAATCTGCTTACGACAGCCAATCAGTTCTAACTCTAACGCATCCGGATCAAGATTACCTACTGATCAGAACCGAGATGCCTAAGCCAACACGCCCTTGCAGTTAACTTCGATGAGAAGAAACCTCCCAACTACTCCGCGAGTCTTGCTGTCGAAACACTCAGTATTGTTCTGAAAATAACTCGAAAAACATAGTATTATTAAATTAAACTTATATAAAATTAACAGAGCAGATTATTAGAACTTCTAGTCACACAAACTTTTCCCCTTAAAGTATCACCCGAGTTCCGAAAGAGGTTCAAGGAAACTGAAGGTTCATTAAAATTTTAGCGATGCAACGACGTACCAAAGGGAGAATCCTCCGACCGAGCGAGGTGTGATGCTCGGTCAGGGCCGAGGCCCCCTACAGTTGATGTCGGGATGTTGTATATATTCTCCACGTTTGTGAAACTTCACTTGCGAGATTCAGGAATCGGAGGTGTCGTCATGTATCGCGTTGTATGTGATGCTGCTTGCTTTTCATCGCATCGCTGTACCACATGTGGCGCCATCCGGTCATGTCGAGTCGCCACATCACTCTCCCCGAAGACTGGAAGTCGATGAACGTCTTCATTTGCTAGCTCGTCCTTGTGTTCCAGTCGCTATGCCAATACCAGTGGATGCAGTTCCAGTGAGTCGAAGCTGATGCTGCTACGTCTTCAGTGAGTCGAGGTGTGCAGTGGGTATGGCTGACGGCTGCTAGGCGTACCGGTGAGAGGGATGCGCTCTTCTTAGAAGGACCGGCCATAGTGCAGGGGTGTTGTGCCATGTTGTGGCCGAAGGTCGACCAGGCTTGCATCCGCAGCCGCAATGCGTTGGTCATCCGATGACGCCGGGATGCTGGCTGGCTTGTGACTCGCTGGTTGTTGCAGAAGAGAGCGATGGCGTAGCTGTGCTGTTGTCCGATCCGAAGGCTGCGTCGATGTTCAATGCGGGGTTACCAGTTCAGCCTCATTCCGTGTGATGCTAGTTGGTACCAAAATGTCCTGTGAGTGCACCTACTAGGTGCCTTATTTGTGATCTGTTTAGGTTTAATAATTTAAACCCTCAGTCCCCCCTTGTGCTAGAGAATGTTTTGGAGTGGTTTAGGCCTGATGCTGCCCTCCATTCCTTCATGTGTTCATTTCTAGCATGTGCATATAATGCTTGGTGACACATTCCATATGGAACCCCACAAATGGTTCGGTTGTCTAAGAGCCGGCCTTCGCTAGTCTATCTGCCTTCTCCTTGCCCTTGACGCCTTCGTGTCCAGGTACCCAGATAAGGCAGACATTGTTGTCTTCCCAAGTTGTTCAAACCTGTAACACGTTCTTTGACCAGTTTAGAAGCAACTCTGAAGGAATTCAGAGCCTTCAGTACTGCCTGACTGTCGCTGAGAATGCAAATGGTTTTACCTTTTACATTTCTCCTTTGCATTTATTTAATGCTGGCAATTATGGCATAGGTTTCCGCTTGGTATACTTATGAATGCCCCATGCCGTGATCGACACTACAGTCCTTGAACAATCTCTGTCCTACCAGGGTAACCATCAGATCAGGATCAGTAATACTTGATATTGCTACCTCCCGATTGGCCTCCACCATACACTTTATTGTACGGTATTTTGAACTCATTTGAGATTTAATGCAAGGTATATAAACCCTCATTCGCAATTGAATGCCCGTTCACAATCCAATGTGAACCACTTTTCGTACGATATCTAAACCCACCCCTGCGCAATGTAATGCACGGTCTTTAAACCCTCGCAATTTAATGCACGGTATTTAAACCCTCGCAATTTAATGCACGGTATTTAAACCATCATTCGCAATTTAATGCCTGTTCACAATTTAATGTGAACCACTTTTTGTATGGTACCTTCGCAATTTAATGCGTGGTATTTGAACAATCGCAAATGAATGCACGGTATTCAAACACCCATTAGAAATTTGACACCGCCCTACATAATTTATTGAATGTCCTTAGCAAAATTTTATACAAGTAAGTAATACCATTTAGGTTAGGTACTGCAAATTAAATACTAGAATCAATAGCACTCAGGTACTTTAAAACAAACCTTACATTACAGATCAGGATAAGGTTTGCTAACCTTCTACACCTACACATTATAACTGAATAATTTCTTCTATTGGGACTAGTTACTTATAAGTAGTATTTCTCGTATAACAATTAGAGAGTGATCATTGAATTTATGTTTCATCTATACCCATTAATCATTCATATAATGCAATTACATTTTATTAGGTTCACATTACAACCTTAAGCAAATTTTGTGGGAAAATCTAGTCTGGGATATAATAGCCCCAGGGACATTCATTGTTAATATAATATGCAAATATATAGAAATTTTATTTAGCGTTTACATTTGTGGTTTAGCTGCGCGTATCAGGACAGGTGCCATTTTTATGAACTTTAGAGGCGTTGTGGACATACTTATAATAAAACCAACTACACGCCTTTAGGTCAGTCAATTATTAGCTATTCTATCTGTCTGGGAAAGCGCATCAAGACGCTTCTTTAAACTGCGGAAAGGGCACTACGATCTGTGGTTAATATATTATTATATATAATATTTCCTCTTTTTTTTTTTTCTAAGTCATTTCGGCTTCCTTTTCGGTATCAAGGTATTTTTATAAAGAAGCCCAGGTTCTGACAACTAAAGTTCTGATATTTTACAGAAAAGATTTTGTGTTTAAACCCACATACTGTACGTACGCACCTTTGCACGTAATTTTTTTATTTATTTATTTTTACCAAGCTATTCTAAAGTATTAAGATATTTCTAAATCATCTGTCTGAAGCGAAAGATATTATGACAAAATGGTCGCCATCCTTTGACCTCGTTAAGATAGAGGAGACTACTTGAGAATCGAGATAATTATGACTTCACTGTTTTTTTTTTTTTTGTAGGTATGTTCACTTTTACATGTAAAAATATAATTTACTAAAGGTAATCTTTAGACCATGTCAAGATAGAGGCTACTTGAGAATTGAGATAATCGTTTGACTTCACACTTCTGGTTTTTTTTTCTGTTTTTGTTTAATTATGTTCACTTATCATTTGAATATTATTTTTCCAAAAAGTGAAAAGATTTTAATTGTATGTAATTACTTATATGATCAAATACTTATTTTGCCACTCAATTCTACACACACACACATCACTTGAATATTATTTTTCCAAAAAGTGAATAAACTAATTGTATGTACTTATATGATCAAACACTTATTTTGTCACTTTCAATTATTCAAAAATAGTTTATTATGATTAATTTTAATAACTTATCACGTAATAAAGTATTTCGTCCACGCCACTTATTTGTTTTTAATTTAAATTGCACTTTTATTTATCAAAAATATATAATTACTCACGGTTTTCACCTCGTCGCCATGTAGAGTTCACTGTATTTGTTAATGTTAACACTAAACTATATCGGCTCGTTAACGCACACACCACGTCTGACCCGCACAGTGGTTAACACTCGACTGAACTCCCCTCCTACACTAGAGGGGCTTTTATGTCTTTCTCACATCCCCACTCAGTGCCTGCGTAGTGTGCCCGCTTGAGACGATAAACTTGTCTACCCACAACTTTACACAATTTACCAGTACACTACACCATGTAATTGAAATTTTTGGCTTCGGAGTCGCTGGACGTTCGGGGTGTGAGCCCTACGACGTCCATTGAGTACGGCGGTGACTCCGAGGAGAACAGTCAGAGGTTGCGACCCCCATCTCCGTGAGCATCGTGACTGGTTCCCGGTGGCTACAATGCGCCCCCCGGCGGCGGGCTCGAAGGCAAGGCATGAGCGGCCCCTGGTGAAGATCCCACCGGAGAGCCCTGGGGTCCCCCTCTCATGTGCCGAGCCCCACTGCTTCCGGGGACCTTTTGTAGATTTGCCCCGCGAAAAAATAAGGGAGCCTATGATATCCCTTCCATACTATTTACTGTTGTGCATTTTTTAAATACGCATGACTGCATGCAACTTGATTTTCAAAGGCACACGTCACGTCCGTTATATTTTACCGACTGTGGACTTACTGCTCGAAGTTTTTAGTGGGTGAATGTCCTCACTTTTCTTGCGCTAGTGAAGCACAAATCCCGGTCTTAACCCGGTAGAAATCATCCTGAGGAACTGCAAAAATTTAAGTAATCACGTTTTTCATTGGCTCAAACTGCTGATACTCCGGGCGCGTATTCACGCCGAAATAAGAGACGATGAGATCACGTAGATTCGGCAAAATCATTTACATTAGTACCTATACTCCATCCCAAATAAGCTTGGAGGCGATTACAAGTTCGTTTGCGGCTCAATATCTACATAACGCATACATTGTCAACTAGGCGCGTCAGCAAAAACAACTTTGTATTACCAACCTTTTTTTGCTGCCGCGTTAACGGTCAACTATGCAGCGGGGGTGTTTTATGACTGCATAATAAAGTTGTAATTGCCTTCAAGCTTATTTGGTTTGGAGTGTAGTCCCGAAAATAACGTAAATCTGGTGCCGTAACAAAACATTGTATGTGTATTTAAGTATATTTCCCATTACAAAAGCGTTTTCAACTGAAACACGAAGCGGAATAACCATATTTGCATATGTATGGAAACAATGGTAGGCCGGATTATTGCCAATCCTTTTTAATTGGGAATCATTGTATATTCTGATCAATATTTACTAGAGTGCTTAATATATAGAATGATTTGAAGAGATAGAGAAAGAGATACTCGACTGGGAAGGTACTTGTATCTCATGGCGGATTTCCCAATAGGCTAGCTAGGATAACAGCATCTTCGGAGTCGCTAGACGTGCATTGAGTGCGGCGGTGACTCCGAGCAAGACTGCAGCGGGGTTGCGACCCCCTTGCCTGGTTTCCGGGGGGCTATAATGCTCCCTCCGGCGACGGGCTCAAAGGCAAGGCACTAAGAGGTCCCTGGTGCAGATTCCAACGGGGACCCCACGTCTGCAGTCTCATGTGATGGACAGAATCCCACATACCCGGGTTGACCCCCACAGGTCCCGGGGGGGTTGACTTACCTATACCACCTATTGAAGGTTTTAAATACAAGCAACAACCCTCACACAAACAAACGAACTCTTAACAAGTAATAAGTTTTAAAAACTAAAACCCGACTACGGATAAAATCGCAGTCTAATAATGTGATATTATATAGCCTATAACCAGCGGACAATCAAGACGCTTGTAACGACACCCTACTTGTCAAATTATGTTAAGTAAATGAGAAGATATGCGGGAACAGATGAACATACATACATACATACTTACATACATACATACATTCTTGTTAAAATCATAACCCTCCCTCCGTTCCGTAGTCGTGTAATAAAAAACAAACCAAACCCGTGAAACGTTGCATCTCCCACTATGTAAATATCGGATATTCTTTACATAACGATAAAAATTATCTAACGTTAATTTTAAATGTTATCGATAATTACGATATAGCATTAAATGTACTACCGGTATTTTATATTACCGTTACAGTACAATTGTTGATTGCAGGGTACGGTAAGGATTTTATTACGTTATTTTACACGGTTTTATGTAACAGGCTACTGAAATAAAAAGAAATATTTAGTCTAATTATTCTCATTTGCAATGAACAGTCCTTTTCATGCAAATCACTTTGAAATCAGCGAGCAATGGGATTATATTGTTTTGTCAAGTAATTCGTTTGTTTAGTATTCTGTTCGTGCACTTCAGTGCTAATCGGATTAGGAGGGTTGGGCTGCAAAGCCGCAAGCGGTATAGATAGGGATATTTTTGCATGATATTTACCTTTTGTATGTAAGCTCATGGATTTTTGAATAAAATACTGAAGTCTACTTACTGTTCTCTTTATATGACTTATACCAAACTGATAGTAGACCTAGAACTAACAATGAATTTATTTTGTTACTAGCTGACCCACGCAGCTCCGCCCGCGCTGTGTTTACGTTAACTAAACTTTCAATAATATACAATCGCATAGAATACTAAACCTCCTTTTTTAAAGTCGGTTAAAAACTTGGACCCACTTTGTACTTGCCCTCCGAAGCACGGAGACGTTTAGTTCAAATGGCGTTAAACGGTCACCCATCTATTTAGTGACCTTATCTAATGTTGCTTAACCTGATCGATTTCCAAACATTGTTAACAACCATCTATAAGTGCTCCCTTACAAATATTTATAATGAAAAATTGATGAAAAATGAAAAATACACATTTTGACTTTAGTCCCCTCTCCCAAGGGAACCGTCCCGAATGTCGGGATAAAAATCATCCTATGTCCTACCTCGAAGTATTAACTCAAATCATGCCAAGTTTCGTTTCAATCCATCCAGTAGTTTCGGCGTGATGCTCAGCCGAGATACAGACAGACAGACAGACAGACAGACAAAAATAAATAAAAATACATTTTTGGCCTTAGTATCGGTTATAGAATTTTCAAAATATCTTCAATGTACAGAATTGGACCTGTTACAGTTTTATTATAAGTATAGATTATCAAAGTAACCGTAAAATGCATTTATTATAGTCATCCAAATCTAAGCCGATTTAATTAAATGTTCGTTAAATTACTAATTTTGCGGTTTTTTAGAAAGATTTAATTTGAAATAATATTGTGGCGTGTGGCAACACCGTATCGATGACGTCAGGTGGCGTCATAGATATAAATGGTTTTTATTATAAACCTATGGGTGGCGTGATCCGTTCCGTACCGAACTTTGATTCCTCGATTGTCTTTGATTCGGACCCGGGGCTCCCCAAGGTTCGAAATCTATCATACGATGCGGTGTTGCCACACGCTACCATAATTTCCATAGAATTTCACAATTCCTTGTATTTGCGTAGAATGTTTCATGTGAGTAAAGTTTGCAAAAAGGTTGTGAAAAATGTAAACCGTCAAAAGGTATTTCTTAGATTGGTTGAAAACACTTTTATGTTGCAGCTGAAAGAATATTATTATGTTTCCCTGACCCGTTAGGAATTCAAAAAAGGCAAGTGTACAAATTAATGTGTAGACAAAGAATTTTTGGCTGTTCAGTCTGAATGCCACTATTCACGTAAAAACAAAATGTCAGGTGTCATTTGCGAAGTTTCAGCATCAGCGCGACCGTCCTCCAACACGTCCCAAGGGATAACCTTCATCCCTTTTAAGCTTCAGGACGAACGTGGCTTGCGAACTTAATATGTAGTAGTATAATATATCCAAACATAAAACAACGCCAGGCGTAACTTTCGCGCACTGTTATTGCTGCAAGCAGGGCTTGAAATAACGTTAATTTGTAACGTTAACCTGTACTCCGCTGTAACCTTAATATAAAATATTGGATATAAATATAACGTTATTTTTGTCAACTTGTAGATTTTAAGAGCTATGTCGGTGACCTTGGTTCTGCGGCGAATCTCCTCATTGCGGATTCTGTCGCTAACATTAAGAAAAAAAGCTTAGCTTATTTTTTTTTAATGCTTCACTTCGGTGTCTCGCCCCCTTGATCATTAACTGTGAAGGGGTTAGCGCTTTAATGGGTGACGCGGGAATTTCAGGCTTTTGTAAAATTACACCCTTTGGAAAATCGACCTAAATACCGCACTCATAAACGTTAATTGGTGTTAATTATCGGTTCCTATCCTATCCATTTGCATAAAATTTTAAGACATATTATAACATACATAGCATACTTTATTGATGATATTTACGCATAACACTACTTAGGCGTGACAACTTACGATTAATTATTTTAATAATAAGTACCAACGGTTTTTTATTTAACTTAAACTATTCAATTGCAAATAAAAATATTGTTAATAAAATATTGTTTCTTGTATTGAAAAATACAGCAATACATGTGTGTGTGCACACAATATTATTCAATTATTCCCAGTCGTCACCACTGGCTACGTTCCCACTGGTGACAAACGAGAAAATTATTAGCATTTGTCGCCAGTGGTGATGAATGAATCATTAAATTCCCATTTGTTGCCAATGGCGACAATTGGGACTTTTATTTCTTTAGTGTGTGTGCCAGGGGCGTAGCTACCGCCGTATCAGCCGTATCAATGATACGGGGCCCCCGGCCTACAGGGGCCCCGAAGATGTGTAAGCAACAATGCGTAAAATCAATGTTGACGGGCCCGTTGGTCTAGTTGGCAGACACCCTGCCTGCTAACCGATGGGTCGTGGGTTCGATTCCCGCCAAGTGTCTGGGTGTTGTTTATCTATTTAAGTATGTATTTACAAAAAAAAGTATATAAGTATTAGTATCAGTTGTCTGGTTTCCATAGTACAGGCTCTGCCTAGTTTGGGATCGGATGACCGTGTGTGGATTGTCCCAAGATATTATTAGATATTAATGTTCTCACATAATCTGGGTTAGTAGAGACCAATTTACAAAGCCTGGAGCACAGGCGCAGAGTAGCCAGCCTCTCGGTATTCTACAGGATGCATTTTGGAGAGTGTGCGCAGGAATTACATGACTTGATTTCACCATCCCCCTTCCATCATCGGACAACGAGACGCACGGCGCGCACACACCCTTATGTGGTAAACGTGCCTTCAGTCCGAACTAAGCGATTTGCATCGTCATTCATAATAAGGACAGCTAAGGACTGGAACAGTTTGCCTGCGTCCGTTTTTCCGCCCGATTATAACCTGGGTGTCTTCAAAGCTAGAGTGAATAGGCTTTTAATAAGCCAGTGTGCTTTACCATCCTTGATTGCGTCGCCGCTTTCCATCAGGTGGGACTGCAGTCAAGCACTGGCTTATAGGGAGTAAAAAAAAAATCTCTTAGGAAGTACCATTATTTGGACCCCCCCAACCAATTTTGATACGGGGCCCATCTAAGGCAAGCTACGCCACTGGTGTGTGCCTTGCCTAAAAGAACTTATGCCAAATTATCATAATGCCTTCCTGTTTCTTTTTTTTCGCGGAGGTTGGAGGTTTCCCCAAAAGGTCCCCGGGAGATGTGGACTCTACCGGGGTATGTGGGATTCATACCCACTAAAACCCCCGCGGCTTCCCGCTGGTGTCGTATCGTGTCGCGGGGGACGTTAACTTTTTTTTTTAAATTTCCTTCTACAATTACTACTCCGTAAATTACTTGCAACATTATTTAACTTATCACCCTTAAATGTAAATATTAGTTTTAAATACATACGAAATATGGTTTGTGGCTAGGGTCACAACGCGGCCTTATAATTTCCAGGACATTCCTGTATTGATTGATCCAAAAAAAAAAAAAACAGAAGTAACCAATCCTAATAATGGGCGGGGCTAAAACATGTGTGCCTATTTCGCTTTTACGGTGAAATTAAAATGATTGTCCATGAATTCATAAACTTATACCATAATGAAAGGGAAAATAAGAGCCTTCTATTTTACAATAAAAGTTTTCTACAGCGTGTATTTGTTACGTGTTACATGAAATTAAACTTTACATTATAAAACTCCTTTATCTGATCCTTGAAAATTGGCAGTAAAGTAACATTATAATACTTTATCTATTATTCTTTATAGCCGTCAGCCGACAGCTGTCTCCGTAGCTCTATTTTCATGACCACTTTTCGGGTCGTGACAGCTAATCTAGTTGGTATAGTATATCGATGTTATGTATACAAAAAATAAAATAAATAATACAATAGAAATATTAACATAAAAAAGTAACATAAAGGGCGAGCTTAACTCAACACGTGAGTTCTCTTCCAGCAATATAATAATATTGCCATTATAATTATTGGCAGGACTCCTGGACACATTGTAATCATTAGAAACATTCAAGAATGGGACATTCTCATATTTTCTGGCCACATGGCAACCCTGTTTGTTGCCGTACTATCCCTTTTCGGGACAATAGCGGCGAAGGAATATATCTCTTTTGTAATCTGACAAGGCATCAGATCGCCATCAATCACTGTGAGCCCTCTCCATTGTGACATAAGCTATATTTTATTGTGATCTTTAATGATACCAAAGTTCCACAACAATGGGGCGGGGATTGCGCAAATGTTTTCAGTTGAATTCTGATAACGTCTACAGCAATTTTCTAGAGAAATTTTGTAACGTTGCCCGAAGAATCCAACTCGGATGGGCAGTGTTCGGGAAACTACGCGATCTTCTTGGCCGAAATATCGCAGTGCCTGAAGACGAAGGTTTTTAACCTGTGTTTGTTGCCAGGGATAACATAATATGGTACTGAGACGTCCTTCGGTGTACGGCGGCGACACCGAGGAGGACGGCGGCTGGGTTGCGACCCCCGTCCCCGTGAGCACCGTGACTGGTTCCGGGGGCGGGGGGGGGTCTACAATGCGCCCCCCGGCGGCGGGCTCAAAGGCAAGGCACTGAGGGGCTCCTGGTGCAGATCCCACCGAAGAGACCTGGGTCCGATGCGGCAGCCGCGGGGGTTTTAGTGAGTAAGAATCCCACATACCCCGGTTGAGACCCACAGCTCCCGGGGATTATACGAAGATTTCCCCCGCGTCAAAGAAAAAATGGTACTGAGACGTGGTCCCAACTGCTGGCCTATTAGAGAAGTTCAGAGTCTCACAACGAGCTATTGAGAGAGCTATGCTCGGAGTTCCAGTCAGTTGTAGCCGTTGCAAAAGACTGAGAAAGGGTTTAGACAGATTTGTCTGTTCCTAATGTATTATTTCACCCACCCGCATCTCACAGTTATCCCGTGATCATGGCGCTTGCAACAGCGCCGAAAGATCCAATAAATCATCCTAGCAGTAAGCCCGTGAGTCAAATTATTATTGTAAATCGCCATGAATGATGAATCCGTAATGAAGAGATTCGCCGAAGAACCAAGGTCATCGATATAGCTCTTAAAATAAGAAGCAAGCAAGTTGAAGTATCAATGGGCAGGCCACATCGCTCGGAGAAGTGATAACCGCTGGGGAAGAAAGGTTCTCGAGTGGCGACCACGAACCGGAAGACGCAGCGTAGGCAGGCCTCCCACTAGATGGACAGACGACATTGTACGCGTTAATAGCCAATTGTCGCATTATGGTGCTCGAAAGGGGAGGCCTATGTTCAGCAGTGGACGTCTTCCGGCTGGTGATGATGATGATGATTGCATTTATAATAAGGACAGCTAAGGACTGGAACAGTTTGCCTGCGTCGGTTTTCCCGCCCGATTATAATGTGGGTGTCTTTAAGACTAGAGTGAATAGGCTTTTAATAAGCTAGTGTGTTTTGCCATCCTCGGTTGCGTCGCTGCTTTCCATCAGGTGGGACTGCAGTCAAGCACTAGCTTATCAGTGTTAAAAAAAAACAAATTTTTTAGGCACTACTACCGTGGTACTAGGTGGTAGGTTCCTTGTGCAAGGAACCATCCAGGTAGGTACCACCGCAGTGTCAGATATTCTGCCGCCAAGCAGCAGTGTGTAAGCGTTATACGGTTCCGGCGTGAAGAGCACTGTAGCTGGTAAGCTTAAGTTGTAAAGGTCGGCAACGCGCTAGTGATTCTTCTGGTGTTGCTAGCGTCTATATGCTGTGGTGACTGCTTACCATCAGGCAGGCCGCACGCTTGCTTGCCACATTTGTAGTATAAATTAAAATGTATTTTCCACTTAGTTCCTTATAATTCGCGTGCTTTAACTAAAAGATGCGAGTCTTTGAAGCCACCGAGCATCAGACGAGCTGTGAATTTTGAGGAGGCAAAAGACGTGTTAAAGTCTCAGAGTAATTAGAATGGAGCTAGTATCGCGTCGATTCGCCGTACAAATTTTTCGTGGCACTTTTGCGGGGTGCGGGAGGCGAAGTAAACACACACAGATACAAGTTCACGCATACCCACACTATAATAAACTCGCAACACATTCTAAAAGATACGCACACAAATAAAGAATCACCTGACCATATGAACAAAATTTGGCAGAGGGGTTAGCGCATCATGTTATCTCCAGTGGTATCTCCTCTAAGGTAAAAGTAGAGAGTATTATGTCACGTTTTGGCACTAGAATTTGCTGATTTAAGCGAAAATAAACCCTCCATCCTGCTTTTGAAAGGTTCAAATCCGTTTAAATCTGCCATTCGTAATTCCAGTCACGGACTATTAGCTTTGCAGCGTTCGTTTATTTTCATTTCTAACGGTAGACAGAGAGGAAATTATGGGTGATTATTGAAGTGCGAATGGGATAGTGGATGCATTAGTGTTACGCGAAGCTCTTTATTGTGAAAGTTTTTGGGAATAATCATTTCAGACTTCTAGAATGGTTTGAGCTTCAAAGTAAAATTTACCAGACAGACGGGCCTGTTATACTTGTGCCGGAGTACCCACCCATTTTTTTTTAACAACAGTAGTCCATTATGTACGGTGGTGACTCCTAGGCGGACGGCGGGGGCAGTCCCCGCCGTGTCAGATATTCTGCCACCAAGCAGCAGTATTTTTTTTTTTTCGGGAATGATAGACGCTGTTGGCCGCAGATGGCCATTACAGCTTCACCGGACAATAGGAGGCGAGCGCTTGAAGCGCTCTAGCCTTTACGGCAGAAGTAGCGACGAGCTCAAGGGCACCTCAGGGAGGCACGGCCTCGGCTTGGGCTGTCGCTTAAGAGAGGGCTGAGCTTACCACCGGTTCACAACGCGCCCCCACTGAGAAGAACCGGCGAGAAACTCAGTGGGGTGATGCACGTCGTTGAGGTCGCATACGTACGACCCTTCGGCCTCGCCGGCGAGACCGGTGTCTGATAGCTATTGTAGCATACGGTTGTCGGGGAGGGTTCGGCGCATCCCGGTCCAATAGGACCGTCATGGGGTCAGGAGGGCCGAGCAGTACGTGCCGTGGTCAACAAGCAGCAGAGTGTAAACATTGCTGGGTTCCGGTGTGAAGGGCACTGTAGCTGGTGATATTACCGGATACAAAGACTTAACCTATATTACCTATATTAAGGGTCGGCAACAGACTGGTGATTCTTCTGGTGTTGCTAGCGTCTATAGGCTGCGGTGACTGCTTACCATCAAGCGGCCGTACGCTTGCTTGCCATTTTGGTAGTATAAAAAATATAATATTTAATCTCTTTGCCTAAAGATGAAATTTAATTATCCCACGAGAGTTCTGTCTATTTTCCAAATCATCGTAATCAGATTTATTTTCCACCCAATTTGGTTAACGAATGGCCTCAAATAATTAACTTTAAAACATTCCTTGCAGACACAAAATGGCGGCCGCGAGCCATTGTATCCAGTAATTTGAAATGATTAGTACCTACCGCTTGATATTATCTTAATTGGGAAAAAGTATAGAATACCTAATAATAATTTAAGGACAATTAGTATAATGATCTTATTGAGTTTTAATATGCGACGGATTTGGGGATTTGAATATTAATTTCTATGTTGTTCGGATTCGTATTGCTGGTACTTATTGTAATATTATTTTTATTAACCGGCTTCAAAAAGAAGGTTCTCTATTCGACGCGTATGTATGTAATATTAATAAAAATGTGTAATATTAATATATGTTAGTCTATGTGGGCTTTTAAACAAATTTACCAATTTTTTTAAGTATATAATTGAAAAAATACAAGCCCGCTGAGTTTCTTGCCGGATCTTCTCAGTGGAGGCCGCGTTACGATCCGGTGGTAGTTGTAAAAAATGACAATATGTAAGAGCCCCCGTGAGGCCTATGCATAATAAATAATTTAGAGTTTGAGTTTGAATGTGAGGGGATGAGTTGTGAAGGGTGTATGAAAATAAATGATCTTCACCAAGCTAACGACATTTTAAAAACCTGCGATTGAACCATTATTATATAATTACTAGCTGACCGGCGCAGCTCCGCTCGCGCAAGTGTGAATCTAAACCATTCTCGAATCCCCTTGAAGACACACAAACAATTTCATCAACATCGGTCCAGCCGTTTAGGAGGAGTTCAGTGACATACACACGTACAGTAGAATTATATATATAAAGATAACAAAGTTACATCTAACCATAGTCGCTGCTTTCACCAGGATTAAATTCCGCCAACTACGGCTTGATATGCAATCAGCTAAGCGATGTGCCACCAAGGTTAAATTGACATAACAATGTTTGTTGGAAAGCTAAATTATGCAGATAATGTCTTCGCAAATAGGTACATTCACCGTGGAGGCATGAGGTGATGTTTAACATTGGAAAACAGTAGCTTAATTCTGGAACACCCAAATACTTAAAATATTTTATTCGGAATTTCAATATTAAGATTTTTAAAACTCTGAATTTCATAATAACCTATGAATTATGTAAAAATCACGAAATGTATTTTACAAAAAGTCCGATGTCCATAAGTCCGAAGAATCAAAATTAAATGCTCGATGGGTATTCGGTCCGAAAAATGACATTATGAATTGATGAATCATTTGGGTTATGGTTACCCAACACACGCTGGAGGCTTGTCCCGCGTGGTCGTTGGAGCGTCGAGACCTGGTCGCAGTCATCGGACCTCTCCCTGGGCAGCGTAGTGTCGGCTATGCTGTCCGGGGATGCGGCGTGGGGAGCGATGGCCGCCTTCTGTGAGACTGTCATGTCCCAGAAGGAGGCCGCTGATCCCGCTCGGCGACGAAGGCGCAGGCCGCGTCAAGCGGCCGCCTAACGTCTTGCACCCCAGCCCTGAGCCCGGGGCTATAAACAACGGGCAACCTTCGGAGTCGCGTGACGTTCGGGGTGTGGCCCCTTTGAACGTCCATTGAGTACGGCGGCGACTCCGAGGAGGACGGCAGCAGGGTTGCGACCCCCGTCCCCGTGAGTACCGTGTCAGGTTCCCGGGGGGCTACAATGCGCCCCCCGGCGGCGGGCTCAAAGGCAAGGCACTGAGGGGC
Source organism: Furcula furcula (assembly GCA_911728495.1). Classification (NCBI taxonomy): domain Eukaryota; kingdom Metazoa; phylum Arthropoda; class Insecta; order Lepidoptera; family Notodontidae; genus Furcula; species Furcula furcula. The sequence goes on from OU452270.1 coordinate 5,660,918, forward strand.
CCCTGGTGCAGATCCCACCGGAGAGCCCTGGGGTACCCCCTCTCATGTGCCGATGCGACAGCCGCGGGGGTTTTAGTGGGTAAGAATCCCACATACCCCGGTCGAGCCCCACAGCTCCCGGGGATCTTACGAAGATTTCCCCCGCGTCAAAAAAAAAAAAAAAAAAGGTTAGAATAGTACTTCGGAGTCGCTAGACGTTCGGGGTGTGCGCCCAAGGACGTTCATTGAGTACGGCGGCGATTCCGAGGAGGACGGCAGCAGGGTTGCGACCCCCGTCCTCGTGAGCACCGTGATGGCACCCGGGGGACTACAATCCTTCCCCCGGCGGCGGGCTCAAAGGCAAGGCACTGAGGGGCCCCTGGTGCAGATCCCACCGGAGAGCCCTGGGGTCCCCCGTCTCATGCGCCGATGTGACAGCCGCGGGGGTTTTAGTGGCTAAGAATCCCACATACCCCGGTCGAGCCCCACAGCTCATGGGGTTCTTTGGAAGATTTCCCCCGCGTGAAAAAAAAAAATTGAATAGTGACGCGAGTGGGATTCTCTCTATTGTTGGTTATCAATCAAAATAAGATTAATGCGTATTTTTGATGTTTCGAAATTCGGTATTTTGAGAATTTTGAATCGTTCGGAATTATGAAAATCGGTATACTTATTGAAATTCGTATTTATGTAGTAGACGGACGGACAGCGGAGGCTTAGTAATAGGACCCCGTTGGCACCCTACCGGTACGGAACCCTAAGGCCTCATTTACGGAGACGCGGGGCGTCACGCGTCGCGTGTGGTGGCGCGGCCCGCACTAAATTCAAATGTAGGGCGTTGTATGAGTGTGTTTACGGAGAAGCGATTTTACACGCATTTGCTTGAAATGGAGCATGTTTTACGGCGGCGCCCGCGGATGGCATCGCCGCGTCTCACGCGGCGTTCATCGCGGCGGCGCACGCAGCGGTGATTCTAGATGAAGCGATGCCTGTGGCGGAACCTTCTGCCAGTCTATTTGGTAATCATGCAAGACAGACGTAGGCACCATCGCAATGGAGTATGATATGATCGATTTTTTTTTTAGAAGAATATTTTATGTTAAAAAGTGAGTTGCACCGCCGTTGCACGCGGCGGTGCCCGCCGCGGGCGCAGCGGCGGGCACCGCCACTCTCCCCGCCCCGCGTCACGCCATACGCGACGCGCGACGCCCCGCGTTTCCGTAAACGAGGCCTTAAAAGTATATAATACTTAATAAACATTTCTAAAACAAAGGCACAATAAAACTCGCTTGTAAAATAAAGTGTTTAATTATTGCAAGTTAACTTCTTTACGATTCGCGTCGCAGTTATATCAGACTCGTTAACCCTTGGCTCATAAAAGTTAAATGACGGAACTGATTGTGCCTTTAAGCAATATCACAAGGAGAAGATTAGGGGGGGGGGGGTCTGTAGAAGGAAGTTGGGTAGGTAACCAATAGGAAAATATTATACCCTCCTGTAAAGGAATGTCCAAGAACGCACATGCGTTTTTTAACACGCTTTATTTTTATACAATCAAGGTTAGCCCACCTGCCGACCCTTAAGTTAGATATTAAATTTTGTGTCCGCTAATTTCACTATAACAGCATGATAATTATAATTATAATAAGGCTAAGTTTATATGGCCGCGCGGTTGGAGCGACTAAATGTAGATTTTTTTTTATGTATTTAAGGATGTCGATAGCATTCTTAATCTATACTTATAATAAAACTGTAACAGGTCCAATTTGTACATTGAAGATATTTTGAAAATTATATTTGGAGGGCATTCTATAACCGATACTGAGGCCGAAAATGTATTTTTTTTTTATTTTTGTCTGTCTGTCTGTCTGTCTATATCACGGCTGAGCATCACGCCGAAACTACTGAATGGATTCAAATGAAACTTGGCATGATTTGAGATCTTACTACGAGGTAGGACATAGGATACTTTTTATCCCGTAATCTAGCACGGTTCTTTTGGGAGAGGGGATTAAAGTCAAAATGGGTACTTACTTGGTTATACGCTTGGTCCGATTTTATCAATTTTTCTTTATAATATAATACATATTAGTAAGGGAACACTCGTAAAGAGTTGTTATCAAGGTTTTGTAATCGATCGGGTTAAGCAACGTTAGGTAAGATCATTAAATAGATGGGTGACCGTTTAACGCCATTTGAACTAAACGGGTCCATGCTTCGGAGAACAAGTAAAAAGTGGGTCCCAGTTTTTAACCGACTATAAAAAAGGAGGTTATGTATTCGATGCGAATGTCTGTTATTAAAAGTTTAGTTAACGTAAAAATAGCGCAGGCGGAGCTGCGTGGGTCAGCTAGTTTTTTATATGATTGGAAAACCCAGTGATGATGCTATTAGATATTTTTCTATTTCGTTGATTAGCAAATCGATAGGTACGATGTCGTTTTCGCCACTCCATTTTTCCTGCATCTATGTGACCGCCATTTTTTTTTTTTTTTTTTTTGACGCGGGGGAAATCTTCGAAAGATCCCCGGGAGCTGTGGGGCTCGACCGGGGTATGTGGGATTCTTACCCACTAAAACCCCCAAACCCCGCGGCTGTCGCATCGGCACATGAGAGGGGGAACCCCAGGGCTCTCCGGTGGGATCTGCACCAGGGGCCCCTCAGTGCCTTGCCTTTGAGCCTGCCGCCGGGGGGCGCATTGTAGCCCCCCGGGAACCTGTCACGGTGCTCACGGGGACGGGGGTCGCAACCTCGCCGCCGTCCTCCTCGGAGTCGCCGCCGTACTCAATGGACGCTCAAGAGGCCCACACCCCGAGCGTCCAGCGACTCCGAAGGATCTATGTGTCTGCCCGTCTCAACCCGCGCGGATCAACTGTACAGGTCAATGCAGTTTCGTAGAACTTGATGGGCAGGCTACATCGGTCGAAGAACCGATAACCGTTGGGGAAGAAAGGTTCTCGAGTGGCGGCCACGAACCGCAAGACGCAGCGTAGTCAGGCCTCCCACTAAGTGGACTGACGACATTGTGAACGTCGCAGGCAACCGGTGGATGCAAATAGCCAATTGTCGTTCATTGTGGCGTTGTAAGGGGGAAGCCTATGTTCAGCAGTGGACGTCTTCCGGCTGATGATGATATCATAAATGAATAGATGGCGTTGGTAAAATCATCGCGCCAGAACATTAGAAGTTCGTGAGGGTATTATACCCTCACGAACTTCTAATGTTCTGGCGTGCGTGTTCGTAAAGATATATGTTTGTTAATGAAATCATTGTGTAGGCAGTAGAGGACGTATAAAGTTGAAAACCTGACAAATATAGGAGCTAATCGCAAAAACAAACATTCTAAACTTTGACGACCATAATAAGAAAACTTTATCATATCCATAACGGTATACACCGAACCAAATTCGACTCTAACTTAACGGAGTATGATTCAAATTTCCTTTGCAGTATTTAAGTCCGCTTGTAAAATCTCCCTTTGTACTTGAAGGGGAAGTTCTAAGCTCTTCAAAACGAAGGGCGTTAATTACTGATATTAGAACTTTGTGTGGTAAAAAAGACCGGATCATAAAACGCGATTAAGGTAATTTAGCATTACCCCAGAGACTGCCAAGGAAAAAATTTCAGTATACTACAGATCTTGGCTTAGAGGAGGGATGAAAATGAGTGGACGGATTAATTTGAGCGTCTAAGTGCTCGGGGAGGGCAAGTTACTAGGTGGTAGGTTCCTTGTGCAAGGAACCGTCCAGGTAGGTACCACCGCAGTGTCAGATATTCTGCCGCCAAGCAGCAGTGTGTAAACATTGCTGTGTTCCGGCGTGAAGGGCACTGTAGCTGGTGAAATTACCGGACACAAAGACTTAACATCTAATGTCTAAGGGTCGGCAACGCGCTAGTGATTCTTCTGGTGTTGCTAGCGTCTATAGGCTACGGTGGCTGCTTACCATCAGGCGGGCCGTACGCTTGCTTGCCACCTTGGTAGTATAAAAAAATTAAAAAAGTTATATGTCGGTACGGGTTGTTGTCATTTAGACAACAGTTGTTTAGCCAAGTCAGAGGCCTAAGGGCCTTGAACAACTCTGTCACCTGGTCGGCCGCTAAACATCATCATCATCATCACCAGCCGGAAGACGTCCACTGCTGAACATAGGCCTCCCCCTTCGAACGCCACAACGAACGACAATTGGCTATTTGCATCCACCGGTTACCTGCGACGCGCACAATGTCGTCTGTCCACCTAGTGGGAGGCCTACCTACGCTGCGTCTTCCGGTTCGTGGTCGCCATTCGAGAACCTTTCTGCCCCAACGGTTATCGATTCGCCGAGCGATGTGGCCTGCCCATTACCACTTCAACTTGCAGATTTTAAGAGCTATGTCGGTGACCTTGGTTCTTCGGCGAATCTCCTCATTCCGGATCCGGTCGCGCAAAGAAACTCCGAGCATAGCTCTCTCCATAGCTCGTTGTGTGACTTTGAGCTTATCCAAAAGGCTAACATACGACCGTACAAAAAGAAATTGGTAGTTTCAAAGATTCTGTAAACTTATGCGCTAATAGGTAGATACTTTGTCCCTTCGGAGTCGCTGGACGTTGGGCGATTGGGGTCTAGATGTCCACAGAGTACGGTGGTGACTCCGAGGAGGACGGCAGACGCTGTCCCCGTGAGCACCGTGACAGTTTCCCGGGGGGCTATAATGTGCTCAAAAGCAAGACATTGAAGGACACTTGGTGTTAATTCCACCGGAGAAGCCTCTCACGTGCCAACGCAATAGCCACAAAGTTTTTAGTGGATTAAAATCCCAGGAGGTCGAGCCCTACAGCTCCCGGGAACCGTTTGTAGGTTTTACCTCGTGTGTGGAATATTGTAGTCACATATGAGCTGGTGCCGCAAAAAGCCATCTTGCAGCTTTGGACTCGGTGGAGAAGCGTCATCATCGGCTGGATTAGTAGCGGCCAATTTACAAAGCACAGACGCAGAGTAGCCAGCCTCTCGGTATTTTACAGGATGCATTTTGGAGAGTGTGCGCAGGAATTGCATGACTTGATTCCACCATCCCCCTTTCATTATCGGACGACGAGACGCACGGCACGTACACGTTATGTTGTGAACGTGCTCTTCGATTGCGTCGCCGCTTTCCATCATGTGGGACTGCAGTCAAGCAATAGCGTACAAGTCGTAAAAAAAGGTAGACACACGAGCTATATAACCGTTCGTAATTCAGTAGATACTCAGCTTCGCCAAAAGCGAAATATTCCTCACATATTTATTGGCGCCCAACGTGGGACCAATTCGGCGGTATATTCTGATAATTCTCCCTCGCACGCTTTCGGCTCTATATTGAAATAATTTCCAATACATTGCTTGCGTAATAGGGCATGTCTTTGTATGTAATATATATGTTTGTGTGAGTTAAGTGCCGTTTTGGGGCACGTTATTGAATATTCTTTTGTAATACGAATAAAAATTGAAACGTCTTTCATTTCAATCCAAAGAAATTAAATTGTGTGCCATAGATACAAAAATGATACCATAGATAATGGTCCGACTACCCTTTCCTCTTATCATTTTTTCTCTCTTGTTTCATCTTTCGAACGACAGGGCACACTGTCGTTGATGCTGATCTACCTATAATTGTAACAAGACAGTTTTAAAAAAAGTGAAAAAATGACAAGTCCGCTGAGTTTCGTGCCTGATCCTCTCAGTTAAGGCCGCGTTGTGATACGGTGGTAGCTTTAAAAAAAATACTTTCCGAAAGAGCCTATTTGAAATAGATAATTTGAATACAAAAGTAAATTCAAATGAACTCTCAAAATGAATTTCCTGCACAGTTATCACCATCACCATTTGTCTACTAACTACTCATCGAGATTCGAGACCACCAGAGATTCCAACGAGTCCAAATTCTGTTGTTCTAGACTTTCAAATAAAACTACATACTTATACCATCGATTTAATAAAATATATCGATGACTTTTTCGGATTATATCGCGGTTTATTTTTAATTTTACTTTCCCGATGTTTCGAATACTTTGCAGCACCCATGGTCACGGGTGGACTGGGATGTTGAACGTACACCGGCATAATTTTGCAATAAGGCAAAATGCCGGTGTACGCTCTCAGTATTTTGTGCCTCAGGTCTTCTTAATTATTATTGTTGGTCCGATCCACGCAGTAAGAGCTTACAGTATCTAAACAACTTTAGGGGAGCGGTTTATGTGTTTTTAAAAACTTTATTTTAAATTAAAACACTGTAATAGAGCAGAATTGCATGCTCTTTATTACTGAAAAGTGATACAGACACTTTGAATTACAAAAATATAATGCATCTCTCTTAGTTACGCAATTAGTTTTTATAAAGACTCATTCGTCATCAGACGTATTCTAGATCATTCGGTAATATCGATACCTCGGGGCTCAAAGGGCGTAACCACCATTTTGGCGAAAATGAGTTTTTAATGCAGCCCTACTCAGTTTTTTATGCTCTATCGATCTGTATATTTAAAATCTTCCAATTCGCCAAAAAATGGTGTTTACGACCCCATTTTTTGTAGAAAATAAAACAGATATTTTTAGTTTTTGTGTCGTAACAGCAACCACTGTTAATTATCATAAACGCGATGGTAGTAAACGCCACCGAAGATTATACAAATGCTTTTACGCCTAACTATTTTCAACGATATATTTTTAGTTTTGGGTCGTAAACGACATACCTAGTAACATTATGTTGCTTACGCCCGAACATATAAATTTTTAAAGAATCAACTTGCCCGATACGCCCTTAATAATTTCTGTTGGTCTAAAATAAAAGGACACATACACCCCAAAAATCAATGGATGTCTGATGAATGATGGTTGTAACCGTCATCTTGCCTACTAATTCAATCAGTTTGTAGACAGTTACTTTGTTTTCTTCAGTTGATTAAATATCAATTACAATTTTATATTATGGACTTTATTAACTTGGCATACCTATTTATCAACTCGGATAACAAATTATACAAATAATTATTGATGTTACCTATACCTAATTACCTGTCTTACCCAAAAACTATTCAATAACACATTTTATTTATAAGTAGGTACTAATATAATAAATCTGGATGGAACAGCTAGTTCATTATAAAAGGAAAATGATAAATAAAGATCACTTTACATAATAAAAATATTGTTTATCAAACAATCTAGGTATCGCCACAAAATTTAACACTATTAACTAACCATCTTAAAAAAAAACCAGGAACTCTTGAGATCAATTATTATAATTTTTAAGTCTTTTGGTGACCTGTTAGTAGGTGGGTACTTTAAATCTACATAGACCTATGAATACCTAGGTATACCTATGTAGTTACCTACCTAATAACAGGCCACCAATAGTATAAAAAAGGTTAATTATATGATTTCAAGATTTGTTTATTTATTTGTATTCATACTTTATGTACACATTGCAAACACAAACAGTTTTAAAATACAAAATAACACTCAATATTATGTACAATGGTGTACTTAACCTAATATGAGTTCTCTCCCAGCAGGCTCCTAAAGGAAAGAAGAAACAATGAAAAGGTAGGAGAGAGTAGAGCAAGTATACAATTAATAAAAATGAAATATAATAATAACACATACATATTATATAAGGACGACCTTGCTCCGAGGAGAATAATAGAAGATATCATCACAGAATATAAATCACTTTTATTATAACATACTGTTCCCAAACTAAAAACTAGATAAATTAAATTCACAATAAACAGTTACTTCCAACTCTTAACAGTCTCGTGGTTGACACTCTAATACCCGCATTGTGCTCCCTACCATGGTTTTATCGGTAAAAATCCCTACCAGCACAAAACCCCCAAACGTCTCACAACGACCAATCACAGCCCGCATCAGTTCTCTTTAATGCGGCCCCGTGATTGGCCGGCGCTACGAATCAATTGAATAGCTTCTACTTCTGTCAGTACTCTAAAAGTAGTTGCCAGCATATTAAAATATTAAACAATGAAAATAAAGAATTAAATAATTTGCGATAAATCTCTACAAAATTGCAAACCCTAACAATTATTATATTTATAATAAAATAAATAAACTAATACTATAAAAAGAATACATATAAAATATTAAATGAGATCTATCTGGATGGTTAGGTTGTTAGTGCTAAATTTGAAGATACCTAGATTATTTAATAAATTACCTACGTAATGTGATTTTTATTTATTATTTTTCTTTTAAAATGAAAACTGCTGCTCCATGTCATCTTCATCCACGAGAAACGTTTTTGCTTCACCCCCGAAGGTCGTAGCGTGATGTTAAATACCTTCCTCAAGAATTGAACTATCAAATTCAAAAAGGTTTTTTTCAAATCCGACTGTTAGTTTCAGAGATTTCTTCAGCTTTATTATATTAATTTGAATAGTTTTAGGTAAGACATGCAACTAACTACTGGACTAGGTAATATCAATAATTATTTGTATAATTCCTTAATAAATAGCAGTGGCGTGCATACATTTTTATGCCAGGGTAAGCAAAAAAGAAAATTTCTTGGAATAGTTATTAAATAATAGTCATTAAGAAGAGGGTAGGCACAGTCCTTTTGCCTGTATGGAGTGCACGCCACTGATAAATAGGTATGCTACGTTGATAAAGTCCGTATAAAATTGCAATTTATATTTAATCAACTGTAGAAATCAAAGTAACTGTCTACAAACTGATAGAATTAGTAGGCAAATTGGCGGTTACAACCATAACTCATCACACATTCATTGATTTTTGGGGTGTAACCGCCCCAAACATGCAATTTTTCGGGGCGTATAGGAAAGCTAATTTTGTTACTTTTAAATTTATTCCAAATATAATATTACTGTGTTCTGCATCAGAAAAAAATAAGACTTTTGGTGTTTAAATGGCTTATTTAGGTCAAAAACCAAAAAAGTTATGTCAAAAATAAAAATTATTTTTTTGTTTTTTGGCTCTCCTGAAAAGTCGAGTTTTGGTGCTTACGCCCTTTGAGCCCCAAGGTATCGATATGATCTCTAATAAACAAGGATTGTTATGACTAAAATTAGTACTTGATACATGATATAAAGTAAACACATGTACTTTATATTGTTATTAATAAAACTTCTAGAGCTTTCCATATATTTATAATATTATTGCAACGTTTGCAATTAATTCCTAACAAGTACTATGTTAGGGGTTTGGTGGTGTATAACTATCTTGAGGCCGTGCAGTGTTTTGCTTGGGTTTGGATTTAAAATATTTATTACAGGAATAAAACTACCTACTTTTACGGAATATATCCGTAAAGTAGTTTTATTTCAATGAGTAGTATTCGCGTAAATAAAAGAAAACAGTATTTATTATAGGACCCCAAGATGATGGTTCTCTATTGAAATTAGGATGTTTTTTGATTACAATAGCCTCACGAATCATCCTTGGTAGGAACCGGTGTTCTTTTGCGAGGATTTAAAGGTTATCTGATACTTCAATGTGCAGTATTCGCGTAAATAAAAGGATACATTATGTTCTACATTTATTCGAGCAGTGACCACCTTCCTGCTCCATCATTAGACACTAATCACAATCCTTCTACTAGTCGCTCAATGAGACCTCTTCACTGAGTCCAAATAAGATAGGTCTATGTTTAATTGAGTAGAGTTCCTGCTCCATCATTAGACACTTTACTTAAATATTGATTTATAAATCCTGGTGATATTAATTAATACCTTATCCTTGTAAATACAAAGGAAGAATTTTGTAAAGAATTCCTTATTAGTCTTAGCAAAGCTAAACTGAGAGTCGGGCGCCAATTCCGTTGACAAGTCTAATTTACTTCCAATTTAAAAGTTTTGCCGTGTAATTAGTTCAGAACAAGCCTGTCTTTCCTCTTTTGAATTAATTTTTGAATGCCATTTGTTTTATCATTAACAATAACAAGAGAAGGTTATACCATGCAGCGGTGACAGCTCATTTTTTTTTTTACCACTTATAAGCTAGTGCTTGACTGCAGTCCCACCTGATGGAAAGCGGCGACGCAATCGAGGATGGCAAAACACACTAGCTTATTAAAAGCCTATTCACTCTAGTCTTAAAGACACCCACATTATAATCGGGCGGGAAAACCGACGCAGGCAAACTGTTCCAGTCCTTAGCTGTCCTTATTATAAATGAAGAAGCAAACCGCTTAGTCCGGACTGAAGGCACTTTCACCACATAAGGGTGTGTACGTGCCGTGCGTCTCGTCGTCCGATGATGAAAGGGAGATGGTGGAATCAAGTCATGCAATTTCTGTGCACACTCTCCAAATTCATTGAGCGAGCGCTTGCCTTGGAAACAGGCGCAGGTTCGAACCCCGGCTCGCACCACTGATTTTATTCATTAATCATGTGCGAATCGACTTTGTGCGATTGTTATTAGCTTTCGGTGAAGGAAAACATCGTGAGGAAACCTGCATATCTGAGAAAGCCTAAATAGCTTTCGAATGACGTGCGAATTCCGTCAATCCGAACTTGGCCAGCGTGGTGGACTACGGCCTAAGCCCTTTATCTTGACGTAAGGTTCGTACCCAATAGTGGGACATAAACAAGGGCTAGTATATATATCGATATTTGTGTATACTAAATGCGCGAGTATACTAAATATATTATACATGTAGGCTTTATCTCTCTCGGAATTATGTTAATACTCTTCATATCGGTATGCGATCCTTCCTTGTGGGCGTATCATGGGTAATGTTGGTTGCAATGAAAGCAAGTCTTCCAATCAGCCAAGTATAATTTCTCATCAAGTAACACACAATAACCATTACGTTAGACTAGACAAACTATATGGAACGCGCGACGGTTTCTATCCGTGATTTTCACTAGCCGACCGCCTCTTTAACCTCTCTTCAATTCCCGCCGTCTTTTCTTCAATTGTTTTTTTTTAAACTCTTTTCTTTTTTTCTACGGCTGACATCTAGTGTCACGCGGCCTAGACTCCATCGAGCGCCATCTACATAGCGCTTGCGTTCCGATTACTTGTCTATTGGTTGCTCAATGCCGACATACATATATTGATATTATCAGTTACCTGATAACTATGTAAATCCTGTACGTTTGGTATCAAATAACCGTGTGTGGATTAGATCTGACTATTATAATATATTGGGCCCTAGACGTCCATTGAGAACGGCGGCGACTTCGAGGAGGACGGCGGTAGGGTTCAACCCCTGACCCCGTGTCACCGTGTCAGGTTCAAGGGGGGCAGGCGCAAAGCTCAGAGTAATTAGAATGGAGCTAGTATCGCGTCGATTCCCCGAACAAATTTTTCGTGGCACTTTAGCGGGGTGCGGGAGGCGAAGTAAACACACACAGATACAATTTCACGCATATCCACACTCTAATAAACTCGCAACACATTCAAAAAGATACGCACACAAATAAAGATTGACCTGAACATATGAACAAAATTTGGCAGAGGGGTTATCGCGCATCATGATCTCTCCTGTGGTATCTCCTCTAAGGCACAAAGTCAAGGCTCTGAGGGGTTTCTTCTCTGCAGAAGAAACCCCTCAGCGCCTTGACTTTGCATCCCACTGAAACCCCAGGTTCCCTCAAAATACTATTATTAATTAGCCTTAGGCTGGATTGTAATTTTTATGGTGATCCTTAGCAAATTCATAAGATAGTACGATCAGTCGGGTAAGCAACGTCAGGCAAGGTCAGTCTAAAGATGGGTGACCGTTTAGTGGCATTTGAACTGAGCGTCTCCATGCTTCGGAGGGCACGTTAAAAGGCTATTGTCATATTAGACAGCAGTCGTTAAGCTTAGTTAGAGAGGCCTAAAGACAGCTTAAAAACTCTGACATGAGGTTGGCCACTAACCATAAACAAAACAAAACGTATTAAAAATTGAAATCAAACTAATTTTACGGATTATATCGCGGTTTATTTAGATTTTACTATCCCGACGTTTCGAATGCTTTGCAGCACCCATGGTCACGGGAGGACTGAGATGTTGAACGTCCTTATGTTACAATTATGCCGGTGTACCCTCAGGTCTTCTTAGTTATTATTGTTGGTCCGCTCTACGCAGTAAGAGCTTACAGTATCTTGAGGCCGTGCAGTGTATTAACAATTGCTTGTTTCAAGTAAGAACAGCGGTACATTCCCCCCACAAGCGCTAGTAGTCGTTAAAATGTTAACGTTGTGTGCGCCGGTTGTGGGTTCTTGGTTGATGATTAATTTGACTCGCGGTCACGAACGGTTTACCACTTTTAGGCCGATAATCGCTTGCACGAGCCGGCCTAAAATACATACGGGCGGGGTAAGCGCACGTAACGTCGTTCAGACGATTTCGATTGAAAACTGGTACAGCGTTCGTGTCCGCGATAGTAGCGGAGGGGGCGGTCCGCCCCGGGCCTCCGGTCCAGGGGGGCCTCCAATCTCAAAAAGTTATTTTTAATCATTGAGGTATTTACATATTAGAGCGTACATCATACCTGGTTTATTTTAGAGTCGCCAGGCACAAACTGATGAGATTGATATGTGAGTTTGTGCGTCGGAATGATCTAGCCATACGTCCTCTCAATTAAATCTCAAAGACGGCCATCGGCCATGACGTTACGTGTCTAAGTATTTGGCAATTTAGAGTTGGGGGCCTCATGATGTAAGTAACCAAAATACAAATGTACCTATAATGTAACATAGCTGTGGTCTATTCAGCAGGGAATAGTCAGAATTTTTATAGCTACCACCGGATCACAACGCGACTTCAACTGAGAAGATCCGACAAGACACTCAGCGGGCTTGACATTTTTCCTTCTTTTAAACGGTCTTTTTTCTTGTTACAATCATAACATCAGCGAGAGAGCGTTTTGCCGTTCGAAAGATAATATGAAAAATAAAATACGAGACATCCTGGGCCTGGGAGCAGGAATGTGCGCTCCAGCTCGCTCGTGGTTGCTCCCACTGACGGACGCAGTTCCTACCTCGAACGCATCGTCACCTACCAAGGGGTCTATTTAGTTGTAACCTCAGAATAGTAATGTTCTGAGGATGGGACACACAAAGCCCCCATCCAGTGCGTCTACGATCCACGATACAAGACGAAGACAAACGGAAGCAGAGTATCCTCTGGTCACATTTTTATTGGGCCCCTGGCGATGTGAGTTGCACTATCGCCCCGAGGCGTCGTCTGCGACTCTTTGGTCTCCGTCTGAGACATGACCGTTTCACTAACATGCCCTTCACATCGATTTCTCTTCCAATTTATTATTACCGCAGCAGAGAGTGGTCGAAACCAATCCGGCAAATCAGGATCCGCCGCTCTAAGTCCCACGCAGAGTATACTTGGAGCGCATATTGGGTGGAAGCCAGGTCCCCACCATAATGATGGCAATGCGTTGTCACCTCTCGGCCTAGTATTTCACTCAGATACTTAGTGAAATACTCATTCCCGGATTATCTTCGTGGGTCTACAAGTTATTCGCCAACCTTTCTGTCACAGCCAAACTTCGAAGACTGGCAGGACAACTGCGATAACTCCCCTTGCATGCAGCTATTTTATCTAATCGGTGAACATATAATGGGTACAGTTTTAGAGGACAGAGGGAGGTATCCGGATTGGTGGGATCCCATTGAATACAAATACATTGAAGACAAAGTTGATTTTTATCGTCCGGGACCATGGGACGACCAACGAGCTGCGCGACCTAGATTTAGTGCACAAATTTAAATATCTAGGGTCACAAATAAGCGATGATGGAGAGTGTGGTCAAGAGGTAGTTAGAAGATTCCAGATGGCAAAAAATACTGCTGAGAAAAGACAGAGGTATTACCCGCGCAATAAAAAAAAATAATGCGTACTCTGGTCTTCTCGATCCTTGTATATGCATCTGAAACCTGCCGTGACATATCGTGACAAGCCAAATGAGCGGCAGGAGACGCAGAGGACGCATGCCGATGCGATGTGCATCAGACACTATCACAGCGGTTACGAGAACGACGCTACAGGAGAGCATATATATGGAGCTCAAGATCGAGCAGAATAGAGAGCCAAAAGTCTGCATTACATGTCCTTCATTCAGAGGTCACGACTATGAAGAAGAATATCACTATCATTAACGTTTCCACCCAGCCTATGCCACAACAAAGACGTATGACATATCACAGGTCAAAACCAATTAAGCCGTTTAGGCTGTACGCCGTGACAAATAGACATAGGTACGTCATACATACTGACAAACACAGCCCTTCTTCTGGGGCTGTCAGGCAAAATACGTCACTTTATGTCCGGGGGCCTCATTGCTTTTTGCCGCCCCGGGCCTCCAACAGGCTTAGTCCGCCACTGCTGGTCCGACTACTATCCCTTTGGCCTTTTAGTTTGTTGTACTTCCGTCGTATTTTTTTTTCTCTCTCTTATTTGATCTTTTGAACGGCAAGCCACACTGTCGCTATGATCTAATTGTAACGTGACACACTGATTAAAAAAAAGTGAAAAAATGACAAGCCCGCTGAGTTTCTTGCCGGATCTTCTCAGTTGAGGCCGCATTGTGATCCGGTGGTAGGTATTTTTTTTAAAAACATGACATTTCAAAAGTGCTCTGCGTTAGCCTATTTGAAATAAACTATTTTTGACTTGACTTTGACTTTTATTATATTTATTTATTTAAAATTTGTGTATTTGTATTAGTATAACGTAGAAAAACGTCATACAAACATTTAGCAAATTGAACTCACGACCCTTTGGGTAGTAGCCAGGGTGGTTACCATACTACAACCACAGTCTATAAATACACACATCAAAAGTGTCTAGGGATCAACATATATTTTTGCAATAACTTTTCTCCTGATTGATATTAATTAAAATTTTCTTTAAGGATTCATCAAATAAAGTGTTTTCGTTTGTCACAGTAACGATAAACCAAGTCACCTTTGCATTAATAAAGAAATTTGCCATTTTCCTAATAAAGGGATTTTTGACATTTGAACCACTAACACAAAAGTTCGAAAAAAAGACTGAAATAACAGTTTTCTTTAAAATTTTATTGGGTAACTTAAACAATTAATAATCCGTGTTTCTACCGCGAACACTAACAACACAAGAACATCGGTTTGGCATACTCAAAATGAGTTCATCCAAATCACGCTGTGGAATGGCCGCCCATGTTCGTTGCAACAACAAAAAAAAGGTCTTCTTGCGACTGGATGCCCTCCATATTCGGCAGAGCTCTTCTCTGTAGCATATCCCATGCATGCTCAATCGGGTTCAAGTCTGGCGACTGAGCAGGCCAGGGCAGGACATTGATGTTAGCTGCGGCGAGAGTCTGTCTTACAACTCTTGCGGTGTGCGGTCGTGCATTATCATGCATTAACTGAAATAAGGGACCGATTTGCACTTGTAGAGGAACGGTGACGTCTGATACAATCGTCTCAGCATAAATTTGAGCGTTGAGGTTGCCTCTGATCCAAATCAACTCAGTTCTTCCGCCGATCCAAATACCCGCCCATACCATGATGGTTCCACCACTATAAGGATGGACTTCCTGGCAGGATTTTAATCGCTGTTGGCGTCCAGGGGTTCTCCAGTGTCGTATACGTCTTGTATCCGGTCTCATACCAAAACGAGACTCATCAGAAAAGCACACGAAACGCCATTGTTCTTCTGCCCAATTTCTGTGTTCAAGAGCCCATTGATATCGAATCCTACGATTGTGCATTGCTATAGGTGGTACCCGTAGCGGTCTTCGGGAATGAAGGTTCACTTCATGCAAGCGGTTTCTGACTGTTTGGTCGCTAATTAAGTTCCCTGAAGAGTGATGAAGCCTCACGGCTAACATCATGGCAGTTATTGTTGGAGCTCTTCGAGTTAAGATTTGAATATATCGGTCTTGTCTCCGTGTGGTGCAGCGATACCGTCCTCCATGGCGCTCAGCCACGGTACCAGTGCTTCGGTAACGTGTCCAAAGTCGACTGATAACACTCTGACTTGTATTCAGAGCTAAAGCCACAGTACGTTGCCGGGAACCAGCTTCTATCATTCCCACGGCTCTGAGCATTTCTTCCCTGCTTAAATGACGTCGCCGCTCCATAATAACGTTGGTTTTAATCAGTAGTAGGGAAACAGTAGCACTAATAATGTCTTCAATGCGTTGTATGTTTTTATAGGGAAAATATTGACAGCTGATTTTCATCTTTTACTCGAATTTGATTCACAGTTCCTGATTCAAATTATGAAATGCACCAAAAAGGATCCATATAAATTTATAAAATCATAAATTTATTACAAAGCCACATCTCAATCTCAAGAAATCCGCTTAAAAATGCTTGATCCCTAGACACTTTTGATGTGTGTATATTGTGCTACAACATAACTAGAAACATACTACCCATTGACTGGGAAAAATCTTCTTGTTTATGTTTATTTTGATAACTACTAGATGTCGCTACTTATGTTTTACATCGCGCTATCGTTAAATTTTCGATACTTTAGTTATAAAGTTAGAGCAGTAGTTACATTTAGTTTTATACATCAGTGTTACCCACGTTAAAAGTTGAATTTTTGTATTCGATGCCTTTTGGCATCGATTGATTTATGAGTGGGCGTTGAATGAACGAACGGTATTTTTAATTTGATTTTTGGCTTCGCCAAATGAGCCAGTTTACAGATAAACTAGTTTATCGGTGGTCTCTATTAGCAATACGTAAGTAGTCTGTGAGTGAACGTTGACCTCTAAAGTTTTCGTCAACAGTATAAATAAACTAGTCTATGCTTTAGACTGTTTTATAAACCGTTTTATCGCTGACGATAAACGGTCTCGTTTCGTCGACGGTAAATGCGTCGAAGAACCACCTCTAGCGTGTATTTTTAGTTTTTTATACTTTAAATGAATACATTTATTGAAACTAAATATTTACAGTTTATTTACAAACATGTTATGTGCGTACCATTCTCGAGTATGGCTCCCAAGTCTGGAACCCACAGTATAATGTTTATATAGATAGACTAGAAACTATACAAAGAAAATTTTTGAGGTTTCTACAGTATAAATGCAACTGTTACTATATTGACTATAAAGCAAGATGCAAGAGACAACATATACTCCCTCTACAAGAAAGACGTAGAATTGCCGACATCCTATTTTTGGTTAAGATAGCTCAAAATTACATCGACTCCCCAGATTTACTGTCTAAAATAAACCACAAATATAGACAAAACTGCTTCTTTAATAGATCGGTAAATTTTTTAACTCTCTTGTTACATATCCCGAACTGGACTTATTTACGTCAAACCCTCGTACTTTTAAATTGTTAATAACAGCGCACTGGTTCGAAAACTAAAATAATACCTGTTGTACGTAACATAACTAACTTCGCATTTAACTACTTATAAGTATTAGTGTAAATATGTGAGTTATTAAGTACGCAAGCTGGCAATAAGATTTCATTTGAATAGTGTATCGCTTTTTAATTAGTATTTTTTTAAGTTTCTCACTGTTTGTTTTCCAAATAAATAAAAAATAAAAACTACTACTAAATAAAAACTAATGTTCACTTAAACTAGGTAAAAAACTTCCTCCAAGTTGTCGCCGCACTGGCAGGGAAGGGTACCTAAAAGACTGGCGACAATACCCCTTTGTTTAGCCAAGCTTATACGTTGGCAGAAAAAGCTACCAGCCCGCGGTCTCCTGCCTGAGATTTAAATTTCGGTTTTTATACTCATAAATTTATTCGATATCATTATCAAATGGATTCTACCTTATAATCTTACCTTACCAACTCAATCTGTGATCGACGTCAAAAGACAACATCGACTACAAAAAATCAATTTAAATCAAGTCTCATTCTAAGTAAAACTAGTTGTAAACATAGAAAATCTGTTTTACTAACTTTATAATTAAATTAATCGAAACTTTTACGATAGCGCGATGTAAAACATAGGTAGTGACATCTAGTCTTCTATATACATATAAAATTACTTGTCCTGACTGACTGACTGACTGATTCATCAACGCACAGGCCAAACCGCTGGACCTAGATAGCTGAAATTTGGACAGTAGGTTCTTCTTATGACGTAAGCACCCACTAAGAAAGATACCACCGGATAAATTGTTCTTGAAGAAACATAAATGATGTTAAAAAACTATGTAGACGATAATGTAATCATAACCTACCTAGATAATTTTACCATCTTCGATGGTTCAATCTTTATGTATGAAAATATCACTAAAAAGTATTAATTAAATATTTTAAACAAAATTGAACCGACTTCAATAACATTAGAAAGTATAAAATAATTTAAATATTATTGACGTTGGTGCCAAATATACCACAGTAGGTACGCTAACACCTGCTAATACCAACTTCAATAATATTTAAATTATTTTATACACGGCTCAATTTTCTTTTTAACCGACTTCAAAAAAGGAGGTTCTGTGTTCGACGCGTATGTATGTAATATTAATAAAAATGCGTAATATTCATATAAATGTTAGTCTATGTGGGCTTCTAAACAAATTTACCAAATTTCACGAGTGTATGTATGTATGTATGTAGGTTTGTCCGCGGATTTCTCAGAAACTACAAGTCCGATTCCGAAAATTATTTTTGCAATAGTTAGAGTATTTTTCAACTTAGGGTAGAGTACAAGTTTCATCAAAATCGGTCCAGTAGTTTAAGAGATATAAACTTTTTACGTTTTCAGTAAGTTACTGTAATGTAGACGTTCGAGTTTCGTGATAGTGCTGATACCTATCTTGGTAAAATAAGTCACTAAAAAGTGTTAAATAAACTATTTAAAAAAAATAAAAACCGACTTCAAAGTAAATTATCTAAAAAGCATAAAATAACGAAAATATTATTGAAGTTGGTGCAGAATATACACAGCAGGTACGCTAACACCAACTTCAATAATATTTTCGTTATTTTATGCTTTTTAGATAATTTACTTTGAAGTCGGTTTTTATTATTTTTTAAAATAGTTTATAAAATAATTTATATTGTCAACGGAGTTGTATATTACTCGGACTTACGGAAAATTTCCGTTCGAACAGCTCAACTATTATCATAAAACAGCTATGGACCATCTCGGTTAAACCAGCTATCAAATAATAAATAAACTATTTTAAAAAAAATATAAACCGACTTCAAAGTAAATTATCTAAAAAGCATAAAATAACGAAAATATTATTGAAGTTGGTGTTAGCGTACCTGCTGTGTATATTCTGCACCAACTTCAATAATATTTTCGTTATTTTATGCTTTTTAGATAATTTACTTTGAAGTCGGTTTATATTTTTTTTAAAATAGTTTATTTAACACTTTTTAGTGACTTATTTTACCAAGATAGGTATCAGCACTATCACGCAACTCGAACGTCTACATTACAGTAACTTACTGAAAACATAAAAAGTTTATATCTCTTAAACTACTGAACCGATTTTGATGAAATTTGTACTCTACCCTAAGTTGAAAGATACTCTAACTATTGCAAAAAGAATTTTCGAAATCGGACTTGTAGTTTCTGAGAAATCCGTGGACAAACCTACATACATACATACATACATACATACATACATACATACATACATACATACATACATACACTCGTGAAATTTGATAAATTCGTTTAGAAGCCCACATAGACTAACATATATGAATATTACGCATTTTTATTAATATTACATACATACGCGTCGAATACAGAACCTCCTTTTTTGAAGTCGGTTAAAAAACCGCATTTAATTCCGTCCACTCGTTTCATTGCTACCGTGCCACCAACACAGACACCTACTGACTGGGAAAAAAATCTTCTCATATAAGTTTATTTATATTAACTACTAGATGTCGCTACCTATGTTTTACATCGCGCTATCGTAAAAGTTTCAATAATGTAGTTATAAAGTTAGTAAACTAGATTCTCTTTACAACTACCAAGCAGTGTTGCCTAAAACACAAAGCAATCAATTTTTGTATTCGATGCCGCCTTTAGGCATCGAATTTCGATCATAGATTGAGTAGCATCAATAAAATAAAAATGGGCGTGTATTTTATTAAGAATTAATAATTATATAACTTTATTGAAAACCATTAATGTACTAAGTAAGTAGGTACTAGAGGTGGGTCGTCTACCAGCGATAAACCGGTTGGTTTATAAAACCATCATAACTTTAGACCAGTTTATACTGTTGACTAAGAGTTTAGTGGTCGACGTTCACAGACTACTTACGTATTTCATGAAGTTCGCCGATAAACTAGTCAGAAAAGTGCCACACAGAATTAGATCCCCGAGACGGTTGTGTCGCTATTTCTTTTCAAGCCAAAGGCTGACAAAATTATTTTTGCCGATCGGAGTGTCGCAACTGTCTTTAAGAAACTATCAAACTACATGTTATATCATAATTTAACATTAGGCCACATTTTAGATGTCATTTTGTTAGTGAATATTTATCTAGTTTAAATATTGGAGATATAATATTTCTAGTTTAAATATTGGAGATATAATATCTCCTCCTACCTACCTCCTACTCCTATCGGTAAAAATAATTTTGTCAGCCTGTGACTTGAAAAGAAATAGCGACACAAGAGCGCTATTTCTGTGTGCCACTTTTCGGACCGGAATACCTGATCTAGTTTAAATATGATATCGGTGCTATACCTAAATGTTCCGTTTTTCCCTTTTGAGGTCAGAACCCTAATTGATAGAACTATCTGAAATACGGCTCTGCCTACCGTCTGCTGCAACCGTCTGCAGTTTGGTTTGAATTCATGACCGCTGCGACACGTCATCTGCTGCTGCTGTGTGCAGTCCGCTACGAGCTCGTACCTTTAGTACTGACTAGCAATTCCCTGCGGCTTCGCCGGCTATTTTTTTTTCATACTTTACCAACCTCTAGCGCACCTCCAAAGGTTATATTTGAAAATTTCGCGAAACTTGTACTTATTTATATTAATTAGAGAATCTTTTGAGTAAATATCAAGTCAATCGAAGTTTCATACAAAAGAAAACACCCCATTTTACGACTTTAGGAGTTGAGTTTTCAAAAACCCTTTCTTAGTGGATGCTTACGTCTTAAGAAGAAACTACTGTCCAAATTTCAGCGGTTTGGCCTGTGCGTCGATGAATCAGTCAGTCAGTCAGGACAAGTGATTTTATGTGTATAGATCTTAGAGAAATAAACCAATAGAGAGCTGGCACTTTCTTTCTCATTCGCGCAAGAAAAGAATGCATTTATATAGATTATAGGTGATACAAAGAAACAGAGCATATGAGCATGTGTTCAGCACCGGGCGAACCGCCGGTGCGGTTTTCTTCGAGTACCCATGAAATTTTCTAGTTTACGATCTAGCTTTGGAGTTTTAAATTGAATTGCATTAGGAAATATCGTTTAAACTACATAATAGGCGCATTTGAATAAATATCCATAACGTGTGTTATGTGTACGAATGATTATTTTCTGTCCGTATCGGCGGCACGCTAGCTAGATGTCTTGTTATATTCTGTCTACGGTATAGATAGAAGAAGATAGATAGATAGCTAGAAGAAGATAGATACAAGTCGTAACACGAGACTTATCAGAAAATAGGTCCGTGGGAACGAAAGCATCCCGCGTACTAAGAACAGAATTATTAGATTTGACATTTCTTGTAAAAGGGACTGCGCTGTGGGCCAGAGCATTTGTTAGTAAATAATTCATAGGTTTATGTAAGAGGCTTATGTGCGCCCATTGCGGGCTTTTAAAGCATTAGTATTATTTAATACCCACGTTATATACCATCTGGGGATTATTTTATTTTTTATTTTTATTTCTTTAGGACAACAAACAATTGCGTAATAAAGCTTAAATACAAAAATACAGGTACAAACATTTAAAGTAATTACACAACCAACACCATTGTCCACAGAATAAACTAAATAACAGCACAAAAATTATGTAGGTTCAAATACTAAAAACACAAATTAACAGAACAGAAAAGATTACAAAATACACAAATTAACAGAGTTTTAACAATCACGACGTAGTAAAGCAATCTAATTGACGGATTCTAGCTTTTCAAGTACACCTTTTTTGAATTGATTAAGTGTCAAAAAAAGTATATCAAGTTCAGTGAAGTTATCGTTGTAAGATTTCATTAATCTACGTAAAGGTGCCCGTTCACCTGCGTTCGTTCTACAATGTTTAGGAGCAAATAAGCAGTGATTGTGATCCGGTTTGTGACATAAGAAGAAAACCAGCGCCAAAGATTACCACGAATACCATTAAAACTAATCTTTTGGAGAAGCAGTAAGTGATCCACCTTGTCAAAGGCTTTACAAAAATCTGTGTATACAGAATCGACCTGTGCCCGATTATCTATATTTTCAAATAAATAGTTTACAAACAAAGTGAGATTAGTAACGGTTGAACGGTTTTTGACAAAACCATGCTGCTCAGGTATTATACTATTACTTAAAAAGGGATAAATGGCATCATGCATTAGGCGTTCAAACACTTTTGACAAGGTGGACAACAGTGATATGGGACGATAATTTTCAACTTCTGTTTTAGGGCCACTTTTAAACACAGGAGTTACATTTGCAGATTTCCAGACAGCCGGCACGACTCCTTCAGATAAACTACGATTATATAATATATATAGTGGAATACATATAGACTCAGCAGTGTATTTTAGGAAGAAAGGCGATATACCATCAGGACCAGATCCCTTTGTTACATCTAAGGATTTCAACGCCTGTAAGATTGCACTCTCAGAAAAGGATAATTCAGAAAATGCATCAATTGAGGAGCAATGATCAATGACATTTACAGATCTATGATCTTTTTCTTCATATACTGAGCTAAAAAATTGAAGAAATAGATTGCATACATCCTTAGGACCATTACACTTATTACATCCATACGTCATAGTCTCGGGAATACACGTCTTTTCTTTAAGACTATTTATATACGTCCAAAACGTTTTAATGTCTTTTTGTATACCTTTTTCTATTGAATTCATGTACGCTTTATAACTAATACTGGACTGTCTTTTAAATCTACTTCTGAAAATCGAAAATTGCTCATAATCACATCTATTACCATATTTTTTCCACTTAATCCATGATTTTTCTTTATTTTTGAAAATGTGTATAAGCGGGCGGGAAAACCAACACGGGAATTCATTACTTTTTAAAGGTCTAAGCGGCACATGCTTTTTTATAACTTTGTAAACAGTTTCATAGAATATGTTAACTGCAGAATCCAGTGGTAGTGATCTAGTTAGAATATTCGTCCAGTCTATTTTCTTTAAATCACTGTTGATATCAGAATAATTAGCTTCAATAAACCGATACTTAGGCAATTTAGAAATAGACATAGGCTCACATAGTGTCTTGACAGATATTAGCGCTGTAAACGGGGGGTGATAAGGGTCTATTGGTACCAGTGGGTCAAGGGGGGAGTCACATTCGCAATCATCATCATTGGAAATAAGTAAATCTAAAATACGGTCCATCATATTTTTATACCTATTATGTTGCTTACAGTTTATTGCGGACAAAAATGTAGAAAGAGACGTGCTAATAGAACTACTAGAATTGTGTATATCAGGAATCATTGCCGTCGTTCCAATAGTATGCCACAGTACCTGTGGTAAATTAAAATCTCCAAATAAATAAATATTATTGAATTCCGAGGATAGTACTACATTTTGTAAAACGTCGAATATAGTCTGATAACTCGAAATGCTTTGATTAGGTGGTATATATAGTCCACCTATTAAATTATGTTTATTAATCTTGTTAGATTTTATCTTTAAAATTACGTAATCTACATTACATGGGAAGTTTACAAAATGCTCATCATTACAACACTGAGTTGAACCCATTATACAGCGACTGACCTGCAGGCCATGCCGCACGGCAATTAAAACACCACCGCCGTCGGATTTATTACATGCAGATCGGTTCCTATCACAGCGAAAAACTTTATACCGAGAGTCTACCAATTCATTGTCAGAAATATTCGAATTCAACCACGTTTCAGTTAAAATAATACAGTCATAACACTCCGATAACAAATTGTTAAATAATGTATTAAGCTTAGTCCGAAGACCTCGACAGTTTTGATAATAAACACAGAGTTTGTCAGCCATTAGAACACGGAATATAAGTTACCTAGTATTACTTTAAAATTAAACTGTAAATATAAAATGTTGATCAATACGTAATGTCGGAAAAAGGTTTGTCTTTTATCAGTAAATAAAAATACTGTTACTGGACTTACCCGGTAATTACTATAATATACCTTACCAAATTTAAAGACTGTTTCACGAACTTTACAATAATAGTAATAGTAAACAAATATAACGAACTTTGAAGCACAATAATTACGATTCATGATAATACAATACACATAATATAATACGTAAAACACATAAAATAATATCGTTTTACTATTTAGTTTGCGGGTTATCACAAAACAAAGCCACGAACATCGCGTCACAAGCACAGTGTAGCGTAAATTACAGAACATATAGTAAACATGATTATTGTATTGAAACATTACTGATGATTTTAATAACACTTTGTATTTAAAAAATAACAAACATAGAATCAAGGATTTAAATGACACTTTGTAGCTAATAAGTAAGAAATAATATATAATGTAAAACATATCAATTGCTTTGTGATTGCAGTGGTTTAATTTTTCGGATGTCATTTTCTGATTTAATTGCAAACACTGCAGATGTTTCGTTTGCTCTAACAAGTATTGACCCATGCTTAATCCAAACGAATCTATAACTATGAGCCTTAGCAGCATCTTTAGCCTGGCGAAAAAGGTTCTTGTTACGCAGTGTTAGGTGTTCATTAATAAATATTTTATGCGAAGTTCCTTGTATTTCCAATTGATCAGACGAAATGCCCTTCTTAAGACGCGCAGCAGAGATGAAGTTATCTCGCGTAGTTAGGTTAGCAAACTTCACTATAATATTTTTCGGACGCACACTTCTGGGATTAAGTTGAGGAACGCGATGTATCATGATTACATCGTTACTAGCAAGCGGATGATTTATTTCTCTGGCGATATTTTCCAAAATTGAAACCAAATTCTCACCTCGCTTCTCTGGTAAATTGCAAATTTCAATATTGCATTTGCGTGATTGCTGTTCCAAATCATCAAGCTTGTTTTGAAGCGCAACTACCTGTGTTTCGCAAGAAGTAAAGGAACTTGATTTTTGCTCGAGTTTAATGACTCTGGTTGTGAGTGTTTCTGTTTTCTTATCTATTTCGTCATATTTATCATTAAGAAATCCAATAGAGGTTTTCACTGATTCGAATTCATTTATGAGCTTAGAAAAATTATCATTCTGCTTATTAAACCAGGACTCCAACATAGTGATCATTTTACCTTGAAACGCCTGAAACTCTTCTGTGAAATTGGTTTCACCAGATTTTGTCACGACCTTACGATGTGTTATAAAAGACGGCGGCGACTCCTTGTCCAACAATGATCCATCAATACTCATTTCACCACTTCTCGGCCCTTGATGTGCATCATCACTCGTATTAAAGGTACTATTTAATGTATTCATGATTTTTCTATTAAACTGTATTCTCTGTTGTGCAAACTACTCTGTTGCGTAGATATACAGCGCTTGACTCGGTGCAAAAGACGGTTGTTCGTGTCTTGTACACTCGCGTAGATAAAAAGCGACGGGAATAGGTGTTATAACAACCGTTTCGCACAAGCGCGCACGAGCGAATGATGTATAATACGACAGTAAATTAAACCTCGTGTGCGTAATGACGTTCCCAGTCGAATGTTTATTAGATTTTTTTTTATACTGCCAAAGTGGCAAGCAAGCATCCGGCCCGCCTGATGGTAAGCAGTCACCGCAGCCTATAGACGCTAGCAACACCAGAAGAATAACTAGCGCGTTGCCGACCCTTAAGACATTAGATATTAAGTCTTTGTGTCCTGTAATTTAACCAGCTAAAGTGCCCTTCACGCCGGAACACAGCAACGCTTACACACTGCTGCTTGGCGGCAGAATATCTGACACTGCGGTGGTACCTACCTGAACGGTTCCTTGCACAAGGAACCTACCATCTAGTACAAATATTATTAGATTAGAAAAAGTGATTGTGATTAATCTCATAAATAATTACTAGAGAGGTGACTATTCGGTGTGACAGCGTCAAAACATACGAATGAGAGAATACCGCGGGCGAAGATGCCTTCGCCCGCGCTGTTGCCGCCCGTACTAGAGGTTAGTGACCCAAAAATTACAAATGGTGTTTTATTTTGATTAAGCACGTCTATCTGCAGTATACTTAGTTTGTTCCAAAATAATTTGTTTTTAATTTATATGTAAGGATTTAGTTGACGGTTTTAAATTTTTCCTATGTATCGGTATTACCCTCAGAGTAATTAGAATAGAGCTAGTATCGCGTCGATTCCCCGAACAAATTTTTCGTGGCACTTTTGCGGGGTGCGGGAGGCGATGTAAACACACACAGATACAATTTCACGCATACCCACGTTATAATAAACTCGCAACACATTCAAAAAGATACGCACATAATTAAAGAATGACCTGAACATATGAACAAAATTTGGCAGAGTGGTTAGCGCATCATCTCTCCAGTGGTATCTCCTCTAAGGTATTACCAGATTTTTCATTAATTGTCGTATCGTCTTCCCCACATTGTATATTGTATTTCATAAGGGTCTCCTGGACTTTAAAGATTCATCACTATCACTACATAGTATACAACAAAGTCGCTTCCCGCTGTCTGCCTGTCCCTATGTACCCTTAGATCTATAAAACTAGGCATTTTGATGCGTTTTCTTAGTAGATAGAGTGATTCAAGAGGAAGGTTTATATGTTTAATACATTCATAATATAGTAGATAAACACTGATAATTTTAGAGGTTTCTAATGTGATGTCGTAAATAAACATATTTTTTTGCGCTTACATTGCAAACGCTGGCTGTACTCTACGATATTGTTTTTTATCCTTTACTTTTTATGAGAAATAATGACTTATTTACCGAACGATTGTAAGCAATACAGCATTAATCCTTATCCAATTAAGTATATATACATTTTTCACCACCCGTGCGAAGCCGGGGCGGACCGCTAGTATTTTATAAAGTGAATTAAATCGTATTGTGATATATAATGTCTTCCCGGCCGATATGAACACAGCGGCCAATCTTTCACAAGATCAGCCATCTACGCGGGAGATATTATAGTGCACAAATCACAGAACAATAATCAGTACAAGTACTATAGAATGCTTAGATGCAAGTAAGAACCGTAGGCACAGGTAAGAACATCAAAATACATAAATATCAGGTACACGACAATAGGTACTATACCGTTAGCTGTATTTATCGACATTTGCGCTCGTAAGGGGTCGTGCATTAATCACGTGATGTTTTTTAGCAACTTTTTAACCCCTCCCCCCCTCCTGGTGATATGTGGTGAGGTTTTTAAACTAGACCCCCCCCCCCCTATCCAAAATCACGTGTATTTTTTGTACAAAATTTCAATATACATTATATTGAAATTTTCGGAATATTATCTTTAAAAACAGGTACTTAACTGATTAAATTTTGAAGGGAAGTCGTTGCCGGCAACGGTGAGTCAAGGCCACGTCCCGCTGTTTGGTTTAGAAATCGTGCGTTCAACGAAAAATAAATACACGTGATGTCTCATTATACCCCTCCCCCCTCCTGGTGATATTTCGTGATTTTTTTCAGAACCCCCCTCCCCTTTCGAGCCTCACGTGATTAATGGACGACCCCTAACAGATCAAACCTATTACTATTTTTCACTTACATATCAATATAACTCTTGTAATATAGCTTTAAATAGTTAAATTCACCTGCCCCGTAGAGGAAAATCTGCCTACGCTTTGTGTAATGGGACCATAGACAAACGCGTACTCTATTCTTAATACTCTGTGGCACAAATGCTTGCGTAGACACAAGTGCACTCTCTTCCTTAATTCTCACAAACCGTTGAGACGAATGACTGACACGACCGACTTTTTACATACCCATCCGACGCATGGATTACTTTACTCTACAATCAACCAGGTGATTGGTCTGTATTGTCCTAGCCATTAAGAAACAATTACATAAAGTAGTTGATCCCCATAGGATATCAATCCGCGTAGTTTTTTCAACTGTTATTGGTTTTCGACGAATAAACCAGTTTACAGTCCACCGATAAACCTAGTCTAATGTTATGTTATGTTGTCTAATGTGTAGTCTAACATTAGAATATAACTCTGTCCATTTTATTATTGGTTTTTATTTTATTATTTTATTTTTGACAGCTCGACGTTTGACGTTTATAGAAACGTGAACTTAGTAAGTGAACGAAATAATCGATATCGAAATGGACATTCGATTAAATTATTTTTTTTGATTCTGACGACTCATGTTAATGTTTCAACCTTCAAAATTTGTTGTCTTTCTTTGTTATATTATGCATGAGGCCCTCAAAATAAAATGAATGAAATTTAATGTAAACAAGACGAAAGTAATGAAAACATAATACACCTTATTTACATATTAGCATTTATTTCTATCGATTATTTGTAATCTGTGGCACAATCGTAGTAATCGTTATGTGTGGCAACTCACTAAAGTGCGGTACGCGTCCATGAAGTATAATATTATTTCTGTGAATTTGCACAAAATATAGAGAGTAATTTGTAACTTTAACAATACGAAACTTCATGGGCGTCAGCTGTCAAAAAACCAATAATAAAATGGACAGAGTATAGTATAACGGTGAACTCCATGCAATACGTAAGTAGACTGTTTTAATAACGTGATTTTTCGTTGACGGTCTCGTTTTGTCGAGAACCCATCACTACAGCAAACTGTTATAAGGCCGTTGACTGCTGCTACAAAATAATGATTATTTTGTGCTGCTGTCTAGACTTCAAACGATTTTCTACGTACCCCCGAAGCACGAAGACGTTCTATTCAAATGACACTATAAACGATCAATAACGCTGGTCTGACGTAGCATATTCAACAGATTAAATATTTTACCTACATATTTTTTATTTTTCACGGGGGAAACCTTCAAAAGGTCCCCGGGAGCTACATTATGGGGTTCAACCTCAGAGTAATTAGTAATGGTATCTCCTCTAAACGGGATATGTGGTCATGCCATAGACGTACTAAAATGGTCATGCTCGCTAAAACCCCCGCGGCTGTCGCGACGGGACATGAGAGCTCTCCGATGTGATCAGCACCAGGGGAGCCCCTTAGTGAAGAAGAAGAAGAAGAAAATCATTTATTCGACCACACAACTCAATTAAAAACAAAAATAAGAATATCTAAGCTAATAGCTTACACAAAACTGTGTGGGGGCCAGTAGCGGACTAACGGGGGGGCGGAGGGGGCGGTCCGCCCCGGGCCTCGGGTCCAGGGGGGCCTCCAATCGCCAAAACTTATTTCTAATCTTTGAGGTATTTCAGTACCTACTAAGTATTAGAGAGATTATTACCATACCTAGATTATAGCGCACAGATCCTGTTAGTCCATGACAGTTGCATTTAGATTGATATGAGACAACTAAGTGTGTGCATCGGAAGTCGGAACTCTTAAATTTTGGTTGAAATAATCTATCCGATACGTCCCCTTAATCTCAAAGACAGCCATAATGTTATGTGTGGTGATTATTAGACAGTTTGGAGTTGGGGGCCTCATGATGCACGTAACCAAAATATAAATGTACCTACAATGTAGCTGTAGTGCCTATGGTCTATTCAGCAGGGAATTTACACAAAATTTACTCTGTAGAATGATAACCCAATCAATCAATTAGTGATTTGTAAATGAAGTGTAATATATACAAAATTGACAAATTAAATTATAAGTTTATATAGGGTAGGTTTATGTAGGGTCTCACCCATCCTATTCAACATTTATGGGGAATATATCATGCGCAAGACCCTTCATGGATGGGAAGGTGGCATAAAAATTGGTGGAGTTAAAATAACCAATTTGCGTTATGCCGACGATACCACCTTATTTGCAAGTTCTATGGAAGAAATGGTGACACTAATGGGTCGTTTAGAAAGTTGTAGTCTGGAAATGGGCCTTGCTGTTAACAAGAGCAAAACAAAATTAATGATAGTCGACCGTTTCGCATCGCTACAGAATACAAATCTGTTGAAGGACTATGATGAAGTGAAGGAGTTTCAGTACCTAGGATCCGTAGTCACTCACAATAGTAGCTGCGAACGTGAGATTCGTCATCGCATTGGAGTTTCTAAAACAGCGATGACACAACTCAGCAAGATATGGAAGGATCGGAATATTACCAGGCGAACAAAAATTCATCTTGTGCGCACTTTGATATTTTCCATATTCTTGTACGGATCGGAGTCATGGACCATCAAAGCAGCAGATAAGCACAGAATCGACGCATTTGAGATGTGGTGCTGGCGACGTATGTGGAGGATACCTTGGACGGCTTTTCGTACGAACATCTCGATACTACAGGAGCTATGCCTTGAACGTACGCCAAGACTGTCAACAATATGCGAGTCTAGAATTCTGCAATATTTTGGACATATTGCACGAAGAGATCCATCTAATTTAGAAAAACTAGTGTTGACAGGAAAAATTGAAGGAAAGCGGCCAAGAGGACGTTGTGTAAAGCGGTGGTCGAACCAGATCTCCGAGATACTGGAGCGATCTGTCAGCTCTGCCCTTCACCTGGCAGAAGATCGGGTTCAATGGAGGCGGATCACAGCTAATACGTATACATGAGTGTGCACAGCGGAGTCACGATCCTCAGTAATGAGGGACCGATTGGCAGAGAGAGAGAGGTAGGGTAGCACATCGCCGGCTGATTAATTATGATACTATGCCAAGAACACAAGTCCCTCCTTAAGGCAAAGGATACCTAGTCACATTTCTATTGGTCCCTGCCCATGCGAGTTGCACCACCGGCTTGACGCATCGCCTTCGTTTCTTTGGTCTCCTTCTTCTGGAGCATGACTGTCTTACAGAAGGACTGTCTGCCAATATAGTAGATACTACTGCCGACAGAGAGTGGTCTGGTCGTGTCCAATCTGGCTGACGTGGATCCGCTGCTCTAATTTACACGCATAGTATACTTGTGGTGCTATTAGGCAAAAAGTAGCAATGCCGCCTTACCACACAAAGCCTGTACCTATACGACAAACAAATGGCTTTGCAAACAAAGTAAAGTCGCCGACATTGCCAATAGAATAGCAAGTTTGAAGTGGAAATGGGCTGGTGACATCACCCGAAAATCGGAGTCGTGGTGTAAGACTGTACTGGAGTGGAGACCTTGGGACAGAAAAAGGCCAGTAGGGAGACCGCAAATGAGTTGGAAGGACGATATCTCAAGGGTAGCGGGCAAAAACTGGATAGTAAAGCCCAAAAAAGATCGGAATGGAGGAAAATGACGGTGGCCTACACCATAATGGTTGAAAGAGGCTTAAGATAAGAGAAGATACTTATGGTGCGTGTTGGGTGGAAGCCCGGGCCCACCTCAATGATGGATGGTAGGGTTAACGGTGATAGGGTTATCTCACTCAGATAATCACTGTAACACACATACCCAGATTCTCTGAGTCTACAGGTTATTCGCTCACGTTTCTGTCGTAGCCAGGCTTCGAAGAACAGATATTTACATAGATAACGCAAATGCATGTATTTCGCGTGTCCGAACCCCGATGAAACGCCGGGGTTGGAAAACTTACAGTCCGCGCGCGTCTGCTGTTGCAGCCTTGCAGCCGGTCGGCCGCAAAAACTAAAAGAAATCGGCGGCGCATTGGCGGGGCATCGGTGTCTTTGAATAGGTTTGGAATTCCGTCACTAAATTCGGCCGTGACGTCACAGAAGGTGTTAAAAACTTGGTTCAAAAGTTTCTTGGTTTCAATACAAATCGTGATACTTGCATTATCTATGTAAATCTATATCTGGGCTTCGAAGACTGGCAGGACAACACTGACAACTCCCTTTGCTTTCGTACGCTCATCAGAAGGCCATGAGCGTAATTGTTCAAGTGCGTGCCTTATCCACTTCCGACTGAAGTTATTTGACCCTGAAATCGCGCCAGGACTGTTTCCCCTCATACATGACATTACGGTACCCTTATAGCGACCCGGTCGGCCATCTTGCGCTGCAGACTCAGGATCTTTTTAGACGGAACGAGGTTTGCGTCAAGTTTGCGTATTATTACTACAGCTCTTTAATATAATCGGTGAACATATAATGCGTACCGTTTAAGAGGACTGGGAGGGAGGTATCCGGATTGGTGGGACCCTACTGAACGATATCCGCTTCACCGATGACACCTAACTAATAATCTTGATTGATCTTCGAAAAAGGAACAGGCCGATCTTCTTGAAAAATTGAGGATTGATGAAAAATTTATAAAATGGTTTTGAAGAATCTTCTTTCTAAATCAAATTAATGCGTACTCTGGTCTTCTCGATCTTTTTATATACTTCTGAAACTGCATGTTGATGACTTGGAAATGTTGTGTTGGCGCAGAATGCTAGGCAAATCGTAGACCAAGCATCGCACTAATGCATCTAATCTCGAAGAGCTTAATAATATCATGGATAAATTTATCCATGATAATATCAAAGAGCGACTTTCCACCGCGAGCATCTCTCGCGATTCTGCCCATATGACCGGAAAGTCGGTGGGGGCATGGGTTGGTGGACGGTCATGTCTGCGTTAGACATGTCGTCAACTTCTTCGACCACAAGGGCAAGATAAAACGGAACAGCCTAGAGAGGCTTATCGTGATAAGCCAAATGGATGGCAAGAGAAGCAGAGGACGCATGTCGATGCGATGGGCAGACACTGTCAAAGCGGTTACGAGAGCGACGCTACGGGAAGAATACATGGAGCTCAAGATCGAACAGCATAGAGACATGTGGTGGCAAGTCTGCATAGTCACGTCCCTTAGCCATGAAGTCACGACTAAGTAGAAGAATATTACTATAAATTTACGAAAATATTGTCTGTTGACATTTACAACGTGTCCATCCTGTAAAGCATTTATTTCACTAACACAACTAACACAAATCTAACGACATATCACAAGTCAAAATCCATTGAGCCATTTAGGCTGTAGGCCGTGCCAAAGAAACAGACAAACACACAGACATACTCTCAAAAAACATACCCCTTTTTCTGGGATAGTCCGATAGAAATACATCACTCTCTGACCGAGGGGCCTCATAACTTTTTGCCGCCCCGGGCCCCCGACAGGCTTAGTCCGCCACTGGTGGGGGCAAAAAAGGCTCTGTCTCAGCATTTTGCTGCGCCATAAAAACTATGAGGCAGCGCTGTTATTCTGCTCAGTGCTTTGCCTTCCCTTTGATGCCGCCGCTGGGGGGCGCATTATAGCCCCCCGAGGACCAGATACGGTGCTCACGAGGACGGGAGTCGCAACCCCGTCGCGGACCTTCTAGTTTGGCAAGGCATTACGTGTGTGAGTGTGTGTGTGAGTGTGTGTGTAAGTGTGTGTGTGTGTGAGCGTGTGTGTGTGAGTGAGTATGTGTGTGTGTGTGAGTGTGTGTGAGTTTGTGAGTGAGTGCGTGTGAGTGTGTGTGAGTGTGAGTGAGTGAGGGACCGACCGACCGACCGACCGACCGACTGACTGACTGACTGTAGAAAGAGACAGAACGAGAATGAAGTTTCACTTCTTCCGCGTGGAGGGACTCCACGCACGCACATTGTTTTGTTTATTTTTATGCCCAGCACACTTCCCCGGTTTTTAACCGACATCAAAAATAGTTATGCGCGAATGTACCTAATACAATAAAAAAAAACATATATACAGTCGAATTGATTACCTCCTCCTTTTTGAGGTCTGTTAAAAATGCATAAATGTAAGTCTTTACGGGCATTTCGGAGCGTAAAAAGAGCGTCGGCGGAGCTGCTTGGTTCAACTAGTACCTACCTATATAGTAACAAAATATGGCTTCGACGTTATATCCGTACGATAAAACTTTTCCCGAGAGTTTCAAAGTGGAATGCATTTGTTATAGTTTTTCCCACAGACGAGAAATTTTTCCTAACCTAAAATGTCTTGAACTACGCACGTAACAGTTTCATGAGTTTTGTAAGTGGTGGATGGAGTTTATTGAAGTCTTTTGCTGTCTTTTGATACTCAGATATTGGGTTCGTATCAAAATAATACCAGTCAAGTGCTAGTCGGATTCGCGCACCGAGGGTTCCATACCATTTTTGGACGTATTAAAGTTATTTTACTGTTAATACCTCAGATACACAAAAAATACAAACCGCAAAACTAAGTTTGTTTTCAAGGTTCTTATAGGATTACTAAAAAAACTGTGCTATTTAGAAAGATCATTTTATTTCTCCTGTAAAATATAGATAGACATGTATTACACATACTTCATTATTTCAGATTTTTCCCTTTCTTTAACGGTATTTTTTTTTACATTTTTGATTTTATGCCAAATATTACGAGACATAAACCAAAATAGAAATCTGTTTTGAAATGCACAAATGAAGCTTATCCAAAAATAATTTTCAAAATATATTCAAAGTACAGAAATGGACCTGTTACAGTTTTATTATTTACTAGCTGACCCGCGCAGCTCTGCCCGCGCTTTTATTACATTTTGCTCCCCTTTTCTCCGTCCTCCCTTAATTTATTTGTCTCTCCATCTCTTTCTAAAAAAAGTCTAATTCTATGCTCTCTCTCTCCTCTCTCTTTGCCCCTCCCGCTTAGGTCCTCGTCACACTCCCCCTCTTCCTCTCCCCGTTGTCCTCTCTCTGAACCCCCTCCCCCTCTCTCTTCTCCCACCTTGCTCCCCCTCACTCGCCCTTTGCTCCACCTTAATCCCCCTATCCCTCACCCCATCACCCCCTCCGCCTCTCTCTCGTCTCTTGCACCCTCCTCTCGTTCTATATATCCTCGTCAATCATGGTATCTGGGATTCTTACCCACTTAAACCCCTGAGGCTGTCGCATCGCCACATAAGAGGGGGGCCCTCCAGTGGGATCTGCACCAAATACCCCTCAGTGTGCAATACAGCCCCGGAAACCTGGCATCGTGATCACGGGGACGGGGCTCGCAACCCCGTCACCGTCCTCCTTGGAGTCGCTGCCGTCACCCATCTATGTAATGACCTTGCCTAACGTTGCTTAACCCTTAGACTGCCGTCAGGCATCATGCCAATACAAAAATCCATTTGGCGTTCTATGTGTTAACCTAACGGCATGAAATATACTTTACAACCTATTCTCTGATTATACCCGATATGCACACAAAATTTCATACAAATCGTCTATTGACCTATATGACTATATGACCTTGCCTAATGTTGCTTAACCTTAACCTAGCGGTATGAACAACGTTCACAGATTTTATGTCATTAGTGTAAATATTAGTGAAGTTTACGTTACATTGAAGAAGAGACAAATTCATGCTAACAACAATTTATTATTAGTTAAGTATTTCCCATAAAAAGTAAAGGATAAAAAATGGTTATTGTGGGCTATCTATAAGAGATTAATATATACCATCGCGGACTTTTTTGTAGATCTTATTAAGGTGTACAATACTGTACTACATTATTTTGATCTATCTCGTAGGGTTCAGCCAGCGCAGCGTTAGCAATATAAGCGCAAAAAAAATGTGTTTATTTACGACATCACATTAGTAACCTCTAAAATTATCAGTGTTG
The DNA here is from genome assembly GCA_911728495.1 of Furcula furcula. NCBI lineage: Eukaryota > Metazoa > Arthropoda > Insecta > Lepidoptera > Notodontidae > Furcula > Furcula furcula. Next base: position 5,696,599 of record OU452270.1, read on the forward strand.
CTCTACTATATTATGCATGTATTATACATAAAAACCTTCCTCTTGGATCACTCTATCTATTAATAAAAACTGCATCAAAATCCGTTGCGTATTTTAAAAGATCTAAGCATACATAGGGACAGACAGACGCGGCGGAGGACTTTGTTTTATAATATGTATAGATATAGATGTATAGATAGAGGTACTACACACCTATACTACATATTCTACAGTTGGTATTTTTATTAATTTAAAATTCATAATGTTGTCTTTTACTTACGCGAATATTACACATTGAAATCAAACTACTTTTACCGATTTTATCGCGGTTTATTTTTTGATTTTACTATCCCGACGTTTCGAATGATTTGCAGCACCCATGGTCACGGGAGGACTGAGGTGTTACACGTGCTTATGTCACAATTATGCCGGTGTACCCTCAGGTCTTCTTAGTTATTATTGTTGGTCCGATCTACGCAGTAAGAGCTTACAGTATCTTGAGGCCGTGCAGTATTTTGATTGATATTGGATTTAATTATATTTATCACAGGATCCCAAGCCGGTGGTAACACCCAACCATCTTCTCTATTGATAAAATCCGTAAAAGTAGTTTGATTTCAATTTAAAATTCGTCCTGATTCTCGGAATAGCTTCAATTATTCTTAATCCAATAACTGCTAACATAAAATTATTTAATTTTAATACGGCTGCCACTTAAGGGGTTCTAAGGATCCTTGATTAATCTCCGAGTTTAATGAATAATATTATTAAATACTCAAAGGATTTAGGCTTGTGACAACCTCAAAAGGTTTTAAAAGTAATTAAATAACGAGTCGAGCATGACGTTAGTCTCATGGTAAGCAACGCGCCGGCGCTATAGACAGCTGCATTGCACTGCCGCTCGTCACACGAGATGTTTATAATATAAATGTACTCATCATCATCATCATCACCAGCCGGAAGACGTCCACTGCTGAACATAGGCCTCACCCTCAACGAACGACAATTGGCTATTTGCATCCACCAACCTGCGACGCGCACAATGTCGTCTGTCCACCTAGTGGGAGGCCTACCTACGCTGCGTCTTCCGGTTCGTGGTCGCCACTCGAGAACCTTTCTTCCCCAACGGTTGTCGGTCCTTCGAGCGATGTGGCCTGCCCATTGCCACTTCAACTAGCAGATTCTGAGAGCTATGTCGGTGACGTTGGTTCTTCGGCGAATGTCCGAATTGCGGATTCTGTCGCGCAAAGAAACTCTGAATGTATATGTAAATGTACTCTGAACAGAGAAATTAGTTATTAAGGCTCGTGAGCCCGGTCACGTGGAGTGTCCGGGTAAGAATAGCACCCTCCCATCCCCTCCCGTTGGATCTCCGTAAGAGGCGACTAAGGGAAAACAAGAAGACGGGCAGCATCTTTCTATTGGATTAGCGACCTATACTGTGATCCCCAAGATGCCTGCCAATCGTGGGGATTATGGCAACCCCTCCCATAATCCCCTTTAACGGGGAGGCCTTAAATAGCAGTAGACGTTTTTCAGCTGATGATGATGAGGCCGGTATTTTCCCTTCGTTACCCGTGTTAGTCTTACTACCAGTAGTAACACGGGTAATATTTTTTTGCCCGTGTTACTACTGACTGCTTTAGTAGTTTAACACGGGACAATTTTGCCTTCCCATATTACTACTGGCCTATCATTGCTGAAACTTCTTGATTTTTTCAAAATTCCTGACATATGACTTTATTAAACACTAATATAGCAGATGTACCAGAGAAGCATAAGATACAAGGATATCTCGCTTCTTGATTCATCCAGAATGAATATGGTTTCGAGTTAATACCTTTATACCAACAGAACTAGGGAAGCATAGTACACAAGAAGCAGCGTTTTGTAACCATCTGTGGTAAGGTTACCCTCAAGGGTAAGCTCAAAAGAACTCTCCTCATTCGAGAAATAAAATCTGATATAAAACGTAGTTGTCCGTGATACCCCAGGGTTTAGAGCTAACATGTGCAGAAGTACCAGGAAAGTAAAGGACATGAGGAGGCCTCACGTGTCGTGCCAACTAGTATGACTGGTATAGTTGGTTAAGCAGCAGATTTTATTTCTCGAATGAGGAGGGGCCTTTTGGGGCTATCCTTACATCATATGGTTACGAAACGCTGCTTCTTGTGTCATAATATGCTTCCCTAGTTCTGTTGGTCTATATGTAAAATTCAAAATTCAAAATTTTTTATTTCAAATAGGCTTAACGCTAGCACTTTTGAACGGTCATTTTTTTTTAAAAGCTACCACCGGATCACAACGCGGCCTCAACTGAGAAGATCCGGCAAGAAACTCAGCGGGCTTGTCTTTTTTTCACATTTTTTTTTAAAACAAAGTTTGTCTTTTTACAATTAGATCAGCACCAGCGACAGTGTGTCCTGCCGTTCAAAATATCAAATAAAATAAAAAATACGACGAAAATACAACAAACTAAAATGCCAAAGGGATAGTAGTCGGACCAGTCCCCCCAAGCAGCACCCGCGCACGAGTTGACTCGAGCAGCAGCCATCACTCCCCTCAACCATATTGGAGGGAAGGGGGTGACCCGCCACACGAAGCCGCCACAAGCAAAGACTTTTCGATGGCGAGCATGACCGATCCAAAATCACAGTGGCACACGTTAAACATTTACCTTCTGCTGTTAAGCAGTGCCTCGTCAGGCAAGACACAAAGCACTTTAACATATTACCAACTTTTGTCACAAGTCGTCTAAGTTAGATACACACCAAGAATAATTTACAAGCTCAAGTGAATTGCCTTCAGAACGTAAATAAAGTAATAATCAATTTTGCTGCTAGACTACAAAAGAAAAAAAATAAAATAAAAAAGGATAAAAGGACAGCGGCCGGACCAGTCCCCCCAAGCAGCACCCGCGCACGAGTTGACTTGAGCTGCAGCCATCACTCCCCTCAACCATATTAGAGGGAAGGGGGTGACCCGCCACACAAAGCCGCCACAAGCAGAGACTTTTCGATGGCGAGCATGACCGAACCAAAATCCCAGTAGCCTTGCGTCTTGAAATAAAAAATAAAATATATTAAAAAAATACGAGTACATAAGACATCATCCAGCAAAACACTGTATTAACTCAAAACCATATTCATTCTGGATGAATTAAGAAGCGAGACGTCTTTGTATGTTATGCCTCCCTGGTACATCTGCTATATCTGTGTTTTAATAAAGTCATAAATATCAATTTGGAATTTTGGAAAAATGAAGAAGTTTTAACAATGAGGCCAGTAGTAATATGGGAAATAAAATTAGTGGCAAAAAATAATACCCGTGTTACTACTGATAGTAAGACTGGTAGTAACACGGGTAACGAAGGGTATTTTCACCAGCTAAAGTGGTCTTCACTGTTTTTATACTTCTTACCTATGTAGTTTTTTGTACATTAAATATTTGAACGTGATATCACTGAGTATTACTGCGAAACAGAGCCAGCTGCCATGTTTAATTTGATAAGGTTAATTCATAATTTATGAAAGGAGGCACGACGGCGTATTAATCCGCTTCTCTGCAAAAGCGGATTACAGCGAAACTTAGCTGAGCTAGCGAAAATTAAGATCTTCCTGTGTACATAAATAACTTTTTCAGTTTTTTTATTGTATTGTTAGGAATTATGAAGTTCTCATGAAATAAATGCACTGCTTAACAGCAGAAGGTAAATGTTAAACGTGAGCCACTGTGTTTTTGGATCGGTCATGCTCGCCATCGAAAAGTCTTTGCTTATGGCGGCTTCGTGTGGCGGGTCACCCCCTTCCCTCTAATATGGTTGAGGGGAGTGATGGCTGCTGCTCGAGTCAACTCGTGCGCGGGTGCTGCTTGGGGGGGACTTGTCCGACTACTATCCCTTTGGCATTTTAGTTTGTTGTATTTTCGTCGTATTTTTTATTTTATTTGACCTTTTGAACGGCAGGACACACTGTCGCTGGTGCTGATCTAATTGTATATAACATGACAAACTATGTTTAAAAAAAAAATGTGAAAAAATGACAAGCCCGTTGAGTTTCTTGCCGGATCTTCTCAGTTGAGGCCGCGTTGTGATCCGGTGGTAGCTTTAAAAAATTGACCGTTCAAAAGTGCTAGCGTTAAGCCTATTTGAAATTAAAATAAAATATTTTTTTTTAAATTGTGGGTAGTATATCTAGCGGCATCGCGATCATTCGTTAGTCAGATCTTGTACAGGGCGGAAGTCTCAATGAAGTGGCTGCATGCTGCAGTGATTACAATGTATTCCTGTTACAGGAGTGTGGTAATAATACTCAGAGGTATGTTCAGTTCTTATTTTACTAAGGTGGTCCAGAGACATTAGTTTCTGGGCATTTTAAGTAATCCTACCTAGGATTGCTAATAGTATGGCTAGTGACCAACCTGGGGTCAGAGTTGGTCAAGATTTACTAGTTGGTAGGTTCCTTGTGGAAGGTACCACCGCAGTGTCAGATATTCTGTCGCCAAGCAGCAGTGTGTTAGCATTGCTGTGTTCCGGCGTGAAGGGCACTGTAGCTGGTGAAATTACCGGACACAAAGACTTAATATGTTATGTCTTAAGGGTCGGCAACGCGCTAGTGATTCTTCTGGTTTTCGTAGTATCTTGCTGCGGTGATTGTTCACCATCAGGTCACACGCTTGCTTACCTTGGTAGTATAAAGAAGAAAGAAAAGCTGCCCTTAGGCCTCTGACTTAGCTTAACGACTGCTGTTTAGATGACAATATCCGGGACCGACTTTCACGTGCCCGCTCCGAAGCACGGAGACGCCAAATGCCACTATACTGTCACCCATCCAGGGACTGATTTTGCCTGACGTTGTTTAACCATCGAGTCTCGTGTGGCTCTTCCGGGTCCAGCCGAAGTTTTTCTGCCTTGTGGCGGAATGTTCTCCGTCTGTGGGTATAAAGAGCCCAAAGAGTTCTCCGCGGGTATATAAAGCCCACGGACACCGCCTCGGGAGGCGTGCCAGTCATGCTACGCGAGGACGATTATATAAAGGCAGGGAAACTTTCCTTTTTCCATATGGTAACCTTCGATAGGACCCCGGGACCTGTGGGGGTCAATTGGGGTATGTGGGATTCTTGCCCACTAAAACCCCCGCGGTGGCTGCATGCGAGGGGAGACCAGGGATCTCCGGTGGGATCTGCACCAGGAACCCCTCAGTACCTTGTCTTTGGCCCCCGAGAACCAGATACGGTGCTCACGGGGACGGGGGTCGCAACCCCGCCGCCGTCCTCCTTGGAGTCGCCGCCGTTCTCAATGGACATCTTAGAACCCACACACTGAACGTCCAGCGACTGGCAATGCTTCGAACTTGGTGGACGCCAGTTCAGTTTTTTTTTTAAATATATAGCTTATGTCACTAGCACAACTAAAATGAATTTAACAACATATTATAAGTCAAAATCCATTGACCCGTTTGGGCTGTAGGCTGTGCCAAAGGCCTACGGAGTCGCTGGACGTTCGGGGTGTGGGCCCTTTGAACGTCCATTGAGTACGGCGGCGACTCCGAGGAGGATGGCGGCGGGGTTGCGACCCCCGTCCCCGTGAGTACCGTGTCAGGTTCCCGGGGGCTACAATGCGCCCCCCGGCGGCGGGCTCAAAGGTGAGGCACTGAGGGGCCCCTGGTGCAGATCCCACCGGAGAGCCCCCCTCTCATGTGCCGAAGCAACAGCCGCGGGGTTTAGTGGCTAAGAATCCCACATACCCCGGTCGAGCCCCACAGCTCCCGGGGATCTTTGGAAGATTTCCCCCGCGCAAAAGCTGTGCCAAAGAAACAGACATATACTTACATCCTCTTGGAACATACGGGCAACAAAATTAGATACGATATTATTAAAATGTAGGTCGTACCCAATTTTAATCTTGCTGGGCATTAATAAGCATTATCGACCCCTCGGGGTCCCTAATTAAATTATAATCTAATTACTAACACGGGTCCACAGTCAACCTTTCTAACTTAATTATTCAATACCATTATTAGCCTCTGGCAGCATATTGCATTATTACACAAGGACAAGATTGAACAGTCAACATCATTTGCTGAAAGAACGGCCTAAAATTGCCATAATTTTACATTATCATCATCAGCCCACATCAGTCCACTGCTGGACATAGGCCTCCCCCAAGGCACGCCACTAAGCCCGATCTTCGGCTCTCCTTATCCAGTGTCTGCCAACCGTTCTGCGGATATCGTCGCTCCACCTAGTCACACATAATCAATAACAGCAAATAATAATTAATTAATTAAAGTAGTAATTTTACATATTTAACGTCAATTATATCAATCAATCAATCAATCAATCATTTATTGTTCACAAATATGGGTGTTATACAGATAATATACATTAATAAGTCTCTCCATATTTTGCCAAGAAAGAAAGCATGCAAACACTACAACATAGTTAAGGGAATCAAAAAAATTGCATATAATTCACTGATCTGCTAAAAAATCGGACACTTTATAGTAACATTTATCTACTAAATATTTTTTTAAATGCTTTTTAAATAGGTTTAATTCAAGGTCTTTAATTTCTTTTGGAACCTTATTGTATATCTTAGGCGCCATGCAATAAATACTTTTATGTAAAAGAGCTGTCCGAGACGATCTTAGACATAATATGTTATTATTTCGTCTATTCCTTACGCAGATATCATTTTGTCGTGTAAATAACTTTTGATTCATTTTTACAAAAACTGCTGTTTCAAATATATATAGAGAATGTAAAGTTAAAATTTGGTATTTGATGAAGAATGGTTTACATGAGTCTGTACATTGTAGATTAATGCACCTTTTTTGCATTTTGAAAATAATGTCCCTATTTGTTGAAAACCCCCAGAAAATTACACCAAATCTTAAAACAGAAGCTACGACGCCGTGATATGCTGTAATTAGAGCATCCTTGTTTAAAATTGGGGCGAGTTTAAATAACAAGTATGCAGATTTGCTTATTTGTTTGCTTAGAACCTCTATATGTGCCTTCCAGTCTAGTTTTTCATCAACAGTTATGCCGAGAAATTTAGATGTAGCTACTTGTGATAATATATTGTCCTGATAATGTATAGTTAAATTTGGAGGAGGCACACGTTGTCTGAATATCATTAGTTTAATTTTAGATAAATTTACTTTTAAATTGATATTATTTAGGTAACAAATAATTGCCTCTAATGTATTATTAATTTCAGTTTGGTAATTCTTCTTATCAGTGCACTCTATAGTTACAGTACTATCGTCGGAAAATAATGACATATGATGTGAAGTTATATTAGGAAAGTCATTGATGTATAGAATAAAAAGAAGGGGACCTAATACGCTACCTTGAGGTACACCAAACCTTATAGTGCGTAAATTGGATTTATGTTTTTTCTCTCTTTTGGTCTTATCATCAATTTCTACAATTTCTGTAAATTGTTTTCTATTAGTTAAGTACGATTTTATTAATTGGAGTACGTTGCCTCTTATGCCATATGCTTCTAATTTATTAACTAGTATATCATGATTAACGTAATCAAAAGCCTGTGTCATATCACAAAATATAGAACATACATGTATCTTTTTATCGACATTGCTCATAACTTTATCTAGGAAGTCATAAATAGCCATATTAATTGTCTTATTTTTACGGAAACCTTTTTGATTATCTGTTAGTATATTTTTTTTATTTAAAAAACTATATATTTGACCATATAAATATTTTTCAAAATTTTTTGAAAATACTGATAAAAGTGCAATAGGTCTATATGACTCCATGAGTTCTATATTGCCTTTCTTTAAAAGTGGTTTTACAGTGGCAGTCTTTAAATCATCGGGATAGGTACCAGAGGCTATGCATATATTTAAAATATGAGATAAGTGTTCACATATATTATCAGCTACATCTTTAACGACTTTTGTTGCAATACCATCATAACCTACACTGTTTGTCTTTTTTAGTGATTTTATTATATTTAATATATCATATAAAGAACATGGTGCCAGAAACATTGAATCTTTAAGATTTTTAATGTTCATTGTTACTCGTTTGCCATTTTCTGATACTGGTTTTATTTTATCTATAAAATAGTTATTAAAGGCTTCAGCTTTGTCAGCTGATTTCGTTAACGTTGAATCTTTGTTTTTTATACAGGCTATTTCATTAGGCAGATTCAGATTGGATTGGTTTATAATAGACCATGTTGCTTTACTTGTGTTCGAAGATGTTTTAATTTGATAACAATTTTGGGCACGTTGCGTTAATCTTATAATTTTTTTATAAGTCTTTGTATAGCTTTGGAGTTTAATTTTATTTAAGATACTAGGTTGAAGCCTATACCTCCATAGTAAAGTACGTTTTTTCTTACTACACATTTTAATTCCGTGAGATACCCAACGAGGTCTTTTTATTACTTTAATTTTTATTCTTTTAAATGGAAAACAGAGGTTATAAAATAGTAAAAATATTTCAATAAAACTGCCATAAGCCGTGTTAGCGTTACTTGTTTCATAGATCTCGGAGAAAGATAAGTTTTGCAGACATTCTTTAAATTTTATCATATTGTCAACGTTATAATCACGTCTAGTTATGTACCAGCTATCAATTAAACATATTCTTTTTATTGGGCATTTTAATACTTGGCATGTATGATCCGACAGTGCTAATTCTAATACATCAGATATACATCTTTTTCCAAGATTGTGAGCAAAATTATCAATACACGTGCTGCTTTTCAGACGCGTAGGTTGTTTAATTTGTAATTTAAGATTATAATTCCGCAGCAAACATTCAAGTTCCAATGTGATTGTATTTCTTTTAAGTGTATCAATATTGAAATCACCTGCAATGATTATGTTTCCCTTATACTTTTTACTAATGTATATAAGAAGTTTCTCAAGACATTCGAAAAATAATTTTAAATTATCAGCTTTTGGAGTTCTATAGATACAAATCACAATAGTTTTAATAGCATATAAATCTAAACCACAACATTCAAACACATTATTAATTGAAAAACGTTCTACTTCTATTATTTCTCTCCATTGGTATCCCTTTTTCACAAGGATACATGAACCACCTCTTTTGGTATTTTTTCTTGAAAAACACGCCGCTAATGTATAATTTGGTACGGATAGTAAATCTTCATAACCTGACATAATAAAGTGTTCTGTGACGCAGATGATGTCTATATCAATGTTCTGTGATAAAAAATTCTCTATGCAGACAGTTAGTTGATCACATTTACTTAAAAGTCCTGCAATATTCTGGTGCATTATACATATATGTTTATCATAGAAAAAAATTCGAAGTATTGTAAGCAAATTCTTGATCATTTTCATTATTTTCATTATTATCGCAGTTTATGAACTGGGGCTCATACAAACAAATTCCAGTTATGAGCTCTTGAATGCCCATAAAAATTGTTCGAATTCCGTAATTATTAATTTTACTTGTGTGCTTGTTGAACATTTTGTAATTATACGTAAGATTTCTGTTTGAGTCCAAGAAATATGCATGCTCATGTGCTACTACATCCAAGTAAAGCAAATTGTTAAAATTTTCTATGCGCCAGTTATACATACTAGTATGTTTACCATATTTAAATGTCGGTGAGCAGATAATAAAATTCGTATGTTTAACTTTCTGTAGGGTCTCTCTTATATAGATAATCAGACTAAAGTAATCATGAGTCGTCTTAAAATCCTCTTCGCCAATTAATATTATACAAAAATCATGCATTGAGAAATTATTCAAATTTGTTTCTACGCCTCTTAGGAGATGCTTAGTTTCACCATTCGTCATTAAAAGATGACAAATATTATAGCTATCTGACAAAGTATTTTCCGCTATAGGTAAGATTCTGTTTTTATTATTTGTGCTTAATATATAGATTTTATTTTTATTGTGTTTAGGCGTTATATTTCCTGTGTTTTGCTTTATTTTATACTGTCACAACTCCAACTCCAACTCAACAAACAACTCCAACTTCGACAAAGAGGTCGCCCAAAGAATCCAACTCGGATGGGCAGCGTTCGGGAAACTACGCGATATCTTCTCGTCCGAAATACCGTAGTGCCTGAAGACGAAGGTTTTTAACCAGTGTATGTTGCCAGCGATGACATATGGTACTGAGACGTGGTCTCTAACGGCTGGCCTTTTAGAGAAGTTCAGAGTCACACAACGAGCCATGGAGCTGTATTCGGAGTTTCTTTGCGCGACAGAATCCGAAATGTGGAGATTCGCCGAAGAACCAAGGTCACTGACATAGCTCTCAGAATCTGCAAGTTGAAGTGGCAGTGGGCAGGCCACATCACTCAAAGAACCGATAACCGCTGGGGAAGAAAGGTTCTCGAGTGGCGACCACGAACCGGAAGACGCAGCGTAGGCAGGCCTCCCACTAGGTGGACAGACGACATTGTGCGCGTCGCAGGTAACCAGTGGATGCAAATAGCCAATTGTCGTTCATTGTGGCGTACTAAGGGGGATGCCTATGTTCAGCAGTGGACGTCTTCCGGCTGATGATGATGATACTGTCACAAATACCGCAGTGCCTGAAGGCGAAGGTTTTTAACCAGTGTGTGTTACCAGCGATGACATAATTATGGTACTGAGATGTGGTCCTCAACTGCTGGCCTTTCAGATAAGCTCAAAGAGAGAGCTATGCTCGGACTTTCTTTGCGCGATAAACTCCGGAATGAGGAGATTCGCCGAAGAACTAAAGTCACCGATATAGCTCTCAGAATCTGCAAGTTGATGTTGCAATGGGCAGATCAATGCCGAAGAAACGTTCTCTCTTGGCGACCACGAACCGGAAGACGCAGCGTAGGTAGGCCTCCCACTAGGTGGACAGACGACATTGTGCGCGTCGCAGGTAACCGGGGATGCAAATAGCCAATTGTCGTTCATTGTGGCGTTCGTAGGGGGAGGGCCTATGTTCAGCAGTGGACGTCTTCCGGCTAGTGATGATAATACAATATAATGTCTTCCTTACCCTTCCTTACCCGTGGGGTGTCCGGGTAAGGATACCACCCTCCCAACTCCTCCCGTTGGGTGTCTGTAAGAGGTGACTAAGGGAAAACAAGAAGACGGGCAGAAGCTTCTTTCTTTTGGATTACCTACCACCTACATATACTGTGATCCCCAAGCCGCCTGCCAAGCGTGGGGATTATAGCACCCCCCCCCCCTTCCAAGGGGAGGTCTTTGTTCAGCTATGGGCTTCTTACGGCTGTTGATGAAGGTCTTCCTGGAAATACTACTATACTACTCTCACAAAAAAAAAAAAAAAAAGGATGTTCGGCTTCAATTATCCTAACAATTATTGAATGATTATACAAAGAGGTTGCGTGGGATATGAGCGATATGAGCACGCGGCCTCCTGTTTATAAGAGCGTAGTATACTCTTTAGACATCTTTTAATAAATTCCTCCTATAACTTTGTCCATTTTATTTTTGTTTTTTTGACAGCTCGACGTTTGACGTTTATAGGAACGTGAACATAGTAAGTCAAGGAAATAATCGATATCGAAAAATGTACATTCGATTAAATATTCTTGATTCAACCTTAAAAAATTGTTGTCTTTCTTTGTTATATTATGCATGAGGCCCTCAAAATAAAATGAATGAAATTTAATGTAAACAAGACGCAGGTAATGAAAACATATTACACCTTATTTACACATTAGCATTTATTTCTATCGATTATTTGTAATCTGTGGCACAATCGTAGTAATCGTTATGTGTAGCAAGCTCAGAGTAATTAGAATGGAGCTAGTATCGCGTCGATTCGCCGAACAAATTTTTCGTGGCACTTTTGCGGGGTGCGGGAGGCGAAGTAAACACAAACAGATACAATTTCACGCATACCCACACTATAATAAACTCGCAACACATTCAAAAAGGTACGCACACAAATAAAGAATGACCTGAACATATTAACAAAATTTGGCAGAGGGGTTAGCGCATCATGCTATCTCCAGTGGTATCTCCTCTAAGGTAGCAAGTCACTAAAGTGCGGTACGCGTCCATGAAGTACAATATTATTTATATGAATTTGTACGAAGTAAATATAAATTCGTGGAATTTGTAACTTCAACAATACGAAACTTCATGGGCTTCAGCTGTCAAAAAACCAATAATAAAATGGACAGAGTAGTTGGATAATAACATTTCTGATACCTATTCTGCGGACAATACTTTCTCATCTCATACACCTACTATTGTACTTTAAAATTCCAACAGCAAGTAGGTGGCAAAAAGCTGGTTGGTATGTTCCTACGAGATTTTATTATTCGTTTCCAAAGCTGAAAAAGCCTGAATTAAAAAAAAAACAAGTCATTTTAAAATTCCATTAGGCATACGCTTTAACTTTAGAATATTGTAGTATCATGTCTGCGTGTGTGCGTGCTGGCAAAACCACTTCTAAAATTAGCTACTGTAATATGCATGAAATGTACTTAGTGTATGACAGTCGTAAAGGACGGCGCTCATTTATCATCGCGGCATCCAATCAGCAGCGCCTCGCATGAAGTGGTTTTTAATTATTGTATCGACAGACACAGGATAAGTAGACATGTTTATGAAGGGAAATGTTTGTCCTAGTCGGGAAGTGAACCGACGACCATATTGGGTAGCAGCCATGCTGTTTAACCACTAGACCAATGGACCCGTGTATGTATAGATTCTGGACAAAATCACTAAATAACAAGATTCTAGTATAAATTGTGACGACATCTCGACGCCATGACATGCACAGATGTTCAAGCTAGTTTTAAAAAATACAAGATTTTATTTTATACTGTAACGTCTTCCTCGACCTCTCAGTCTTTTGTGAATCATTGCCCTGTCCACACGCATTTTAGTGATATTAAATTTACATAATTTTGTTTTCATGGACATTTCGAACACGCAGTAATATCACCGTGAAACTGTTGACTCCGACGTGATCTGACCACACAATCTGCTGAATCATTTTAGACTCTCGATCCATTATAGAAGATTACTTTTAACGGGTAACTTCAAGCCAAATTAATCTAAATGAAATTCCCGATGAAAATAGTTTTCGTTGTTTTTTTTTTCAAATTATTATTTATTTATTTATTTATTTATTTTATTTATTCAATATAACACCATTACAGAATATCCAAATCGATGTTATACTTATAATACATTTCAATATCTAATTACATAAAACATAGGTATTCTATTTTATATTGTAGCCTAATTAAACAGTAGACTTGACAGTATTATGTAACATAATACTGTCAAGAATCTAGTAAGAAGCAAAATAACTTTGTATTTAAAGCATTTCTAGAAAGTCGATAACCCTCTTTGTCCCTCGAGCATTCAGGCATGGTCGGCCGGCTTAACAAATGTGCGACGAGCTTTATCGATTGGTTAGATGTGAAATTCTCGAAAGCTTTTTTCTACACATTATTTATATTTATAGTCGTGTAGTATAAGGACCAAATATAATCTCTCATCGATTCTACATAATGTGAATATACGGGAATATATATGTGAATATATGTGTACGGGTTATTTAAATAGAAAATGCAATTTACAAAACAATACTTACCGTAAAACTAAAGCTTCGAGACAGCTATTTTTTTAAGCCACGAGACGAATATTTTTGTCTGATGATAAGCAACTTTTTCTTTCATGGAAGTCCGTTTAAAAACGAATCATTAAAATAATTATCGTTTAGTCCAGTCTTTTCATATCATCCGATCCGATATTTGAATTTAATGTATGTTTTATTTAAAAATGTAATTGTGGAGGTGGAAATCAGTGGGAATGCTTCAAGGTGTCTGGCTAGTATCCCGGGCCATACCATGTCCGAATTATGAACATATCAGACACCGAAAATAAAATGATAAAACATATTATAGGTAACCGATATCTGACACCCAGACTATCAACTGTAAACAAACAGACAGACAATATAGATAGGCAGTATAATTTATACTGTGGTGGCAACGTCACTGGTCCTGAAGAATTCATATTTTATATTTTGACAGAAACGTGTATGACACAACCGGATACGCGACGGGTTAGTGAGCGTTGCTTTAAATACGGTTTCATACAAAGAATATTTTTTGCCTGATACCATCGATATAATACATAAACTAGATTTGTGGTGTCACGGTTCAAAAAGTGGTAGCGAGAAATAGCGCCCTTGTGTCGCTATTTCTTTACAAGCCACTACCTGACAAATTTATATTTGTCGATAAGAGTGTCGCTACTGTCTATATGAAACTGTCAAACTACAAGTCATTATCATTATAAAATCGTTAGTTCACGTTTCCGCCACCAGCACAGATAAGTTTGTAACCTCCGCGACCACATTTTAGATGTAATTTTGTTCGTGAATGTTTATCTAGTTTATTTAATATATCGATGCCTGATACGTATAAGTTCATAGTACGGTCATAGTATGAGTACATTCATGTGGGAAGAGTCCTTTAGTTTTAGACGGTTGTTCCCGTTGTGACCTGCTTTTTTGTAGCTCCGTTGCGCAGTGGGAAACAGCTTGCTTTGCAAACCGGTGGTCACGGGATCGAACCCCGCGGGGAGCAGCAACTTTGTGTAATTGTTTCTTACTGGCTAGGACAATGCAGGCCGATAACCTGATTGTCTGAAAAGTAAGATGATACATGCTACCGATGGGCATGTAAAAAGTCGGTCCTACGCCTGACGATTCGATGGATGCACAATCCGATGGGACGGAAGACCGACACGACTGGTGGGTCTTCCGTACTATCGGATTGTGCGACGTAAAGGAAGAGAGACTGCACTTGTGTCTACGCAAGCACTTGTGCATTATAATATCTCCCGCGTAGACGGCTGATCTTGTGAAAGATCGGCCGCTGTGATCGCCGCCGCCGGGAGGACATTATTATTAACCTTTTATTAACACTGATATCATATCGGATGATGTAAAGACGTTATGTTACGCAAATATTATGTAGTATATAATATCCAGACTAACCGCCTTATTCAGTGGGCGGCAATAATTTGTATTCTGAATATATAACTAGAACTGCTTCGTTACATAATGGGCTAAGATGTTATGTCTTCCTCCTAAGCTGAATCCGTTTTGATACTATCTAGCATTGAAGGTTTGTTTTGAGCTCGTGTTTTAAGTGTAGAGCTCAAACAGGCACCTTATGTTAGTACTGCCCTCGGTGCCTTGCCTAAATCGTTAGTCAATCTGTAAGAGTCTTCTTGACCTTTTTTTTATATAAAAACAAGGTGGCAAGCAAGCATGCGGCCCGCCTGATGGTAAGCAGCCACCGCAGCCTATAGACGCTAGCAACACCAGAAGAATCACTAGCGCGTTGCCTACCCTTAAGACAATAGATATCAAGTCTTTTGTGTCCAGTACTTTCATGAGCTACAGTGCCCTTCACACCGAAACACAGCAATGTTTACACACTGCTGCTTGGCGGCAGAATATCTGACACTGCGGTGGTACCTACCTGGACGGTTCCTTGCACAAGGAACCTACCGTCTAGTAAAAGTACCTAGTAAGTAGTGACCTTTTAGATTATCTTATTTTCCTCGTATTATTTTACGGTCTTTTTTTCTTTCGATCAGCAGGACACTATCGCTGATGCTGATCTAGTTCTAGCAAGACAAACAATGTTAAAAGAAAGTGAAAAAATGACAAGCCCGCTGAGTTTCTTGCCGGATCTTCTCAGTCTTATCAGTTGAGGCCGCGTTGTGATCGGGTAATAGATTTAAGAAAAAAATACTGAGCAAAAATAAACAATTTGAAATTAAATTTTGAATTTGCGGTTAAACTGGTTTTAAATAGTTTGTCTCCCGTTTGCCGAGGATGGAAATGGAATTTGTCTTTCCTACTCCTCCTACTGGTTACATTTCTGGTTAAATTCGATACGGGTTCCAAGATAATTTAGCATCTTACACTGTGGCGGAACCTATTTGGGCCCCAAGTCTGCAACTGCTATTCCAGCGAAACACCACTGAGACGCCATTACGGTTTCAGGTTTCAAACTCAAAAATAGTTTATTTCAAATAGGCTTAACGGTCTTCACTTTTGAAAGGTCATGTTTTTTTTATTTTAAAAAGCTACCACCTTATCACAACGCGGCCTCAACTGAGAATATCCGACAAGAAACTCAGCGGGCTTGTCATTTTTTCACTTTTTTTTTTAAACAGTGTGTCATGTTACAATTAGATCAGAGCGACAGTGTGTCTTGCCGTTCAAAAGATCAAATAAGACTGAAAAAAATAATAAAATACGACGAAAGTACAACAAACTAAAAAGCCAAAGGGATAGGTCCCCCCAAGCAGCACCCGAGCACGAGTTGACTCAAGCAGCAGCTATTTCAATAATGTGTCACTGGAATGGCAATTTAATATCATTTTATTAAAATATGCTGCCTTGGGGCCCAAGGGCCTTACCATGAGCGCACTAATTAGCAGGCCACCATTTCTGACTACGCTATAATATAGCATATAGTATATAGTTCATAGCACAACAATATCGCGCACCATACATTGTTATGGACACGTTCACACTGTACTGTACTATATATTATTGGCTTACTATATGCTATAAATTGGTGCGATGTGCTGAGTTCATGCTGTGCTATATCGCGCGGCCCCCTTTTCTTCCTCCCTCACCCCCGGCCGTCCCGCAAGCGAAACGAGCGATATACTACAAATGCTTGCGATAATATCGCGTAATGTGAACGCCATGCTATATAGTATAGCATTATGTCCTTCTTTGCTATACTATATAGCTCAATAGTTTAGCGTAGTCTGAAACCCGCTTTACGTCACCCAAACAGGTGAGTGGTCACGTGATAATATTATTGTCACTCTAATTAGTGCGCTCATGGTACAAATTTGTAAGACAGGTCACTTTTCGTGTTAAACTGCCCTGCTATAAGAGTTCATGATAAGGCCCCAGGTCAGTGACAAGCAGGCGCGGTCGCAGCCAGCGATTTTGGGGGGGGGTCATGACCCCTACGACCCCCCCTCTCGGACCGCCACTGGGACAAGCCACTGACACTCCACTGGTCTTATAAAATTAGTAGACTACCAATGTGTTATAACGGGTGTAAGGGACATCGTACCG
Source organism: Furcula furcula (assembly GCA_911728495.1). Classification (NCBI taxonomy): domain Eukaryota; kingdom Metazoa; phylum Arthropoda; class Insecta; order Lepidoptera; family Notodontidae; genus Furcula; species Furcula furcula. The sequence continues at coordinate 5,713,694 of OU452270.1, forward strand.
AAAACCGATACCAGGGATCCAGAACACGATTCTGAGCATCCTAGTGTTGAAATTTTTCATCGGCTTTTTCATGAATTTCCAAAAAAAAATCACTTTTTTTAAATAAAATTAGTATAACATCATTATTGGTATAATAATAGCCTAATTTTAATTTAGAAACAATTAATTAATTATTTGTGTTTTTATTTTTATTTATTTATTTATTCTTTATTCACAAAAACAGTGCATAGGCAATTAATTAATAGGCAATGAACTATTATTATTTTAGAAAATTAGCAATGTAATTTGAAAAATAAACATTATTCCGCATATATTCATTACATGCTCGAAAATTAATAAGTTAGTCATTTGTCATTTACCATATAAATGGTAACTGTAATGTTGTAACGGACACTATTTGACGTCTTATAAAAAAAATTTCGGTACGATGTCCCTTACACCCTGTATATATCATTCAACTGATACACTATCGATACTCAATACCGTTTGTAAATAAGATGACTTGGGGCCGTGTAATTTAACCACCTACAGTGCCATTCACATCGGAACACAGCAATGTTTACACTGTGCGGCTTGTCAAATATCTAACAGTCTTACTAAAAGTTTTATATATACCAAGTAAAGTATGGCTTTAGCGAGGCTTAGACGAGAGAGAGAAGGTGGTAATAAATCTTGTTTATAACAAATTAAACAGATTTTCCATGTTGAATATTTCATGAAATACGCTTAATTATGCCATTGAAAATACTGATGCTGCTCATTACGCAAACATAGGTCAGAAGGTCAATGTCAATTTGTTCTGCGTTTTATCATGTTTGTACGACGGCTTATTCAGGTTCGATCGGTACATAATCGGGAATATGCATGACAATTATACCTAATCATCATCATCACCAGCCCGAAGACGTCCACTGCTGAACATACGCCTCCCCCTTCGAATGCCACAATGAACGACAATTGGCTACTTGTAGCCACCGGTTACCTGCGGCGCACACAATGTGGTCAGTCCACTTAGTGGGAGGCCTGCCTACGCTGCGTCTTCCAGTTCGTGGTCGCCACTCGAGAATCTTTTTTCCCGGTTATCGGTTCTTCGAGCGATGTGGCCTGCCCGTTGCCACTTCAAGTTACAGATTCTGAGAGCTATGTCGATTACCACCTACTGCGATCCCCAATATGCCTGCCAAGCGTGAAAATTATGGAAACACCTCCCAGGGCCATTGTTCAGAGCAGTGGACGTAGTTCAGCTGATGATTATTCGGTTGTATTAATTATGTCTAAGTTAACAGATTACTGATCATTTGGACTTCTGTCACATCTCTGTACTATGGCGCAGTCATGTTCAAATTTCCATATTCCCGAATTAAACATTGTTTGCATATATTTCCACGTTGTTCGGATCTTATTGTAACACCATCCGGCTCCGTTACAGGGTAGGCAGGATTACAAACGAATGTGACGTGATCTCTTCAAAGTAAGCGAGAGCAAAGAGCTTTGAGGAAAATACCGTCGCAAATCTTGAAGTCGCTATAAGAGTGTGCTGGGAACGCTTAAAATTGGATTGACTAAGGTAGACTTGGAGTAGGTAGGTACCTCCCGCCTCGGATGAAAATGATGATATAGTGCATACTCAGTATGAAGAATTAATAAAGAAGAAGAAAGTAAGAATTTTTACAATTCTGGTTGTTCAAATAAGTTTGGTATAAGACGCAAAAAGACGCAAATGGTCCACTTCGCAAATGGTCTACTTCGCATTGCGTCCACATCGCAAATGGTCCACTTTGCAAAGCGTCCACTTCGCAAATGGTCCAATTATTTACATTGATGCACACTTTCCAGTACAATTGTGTCAATTAATATAAAAATTCTAGACGAAAGACGTCCACTTCAACAAAGGCCTCCCCCTTAGAAGGGAGGGGTGGTCATAATCCACCCACGCTTGGCAGGCGTCTTGGGGATCGCAGTAAAGATGGTAGGTAATCAAATAGAAAGACGCTCTTGCCGGTCTTTTTGTTTTCCCTTAGTCTTCTCTTATGGTCACCACACGGGTTTAATAATCGTAATATCAAAATATGGTCGGTTTCTATATTCGTTCCACCCATAGATTTAAGATTTTTCAATGATTCCAAAAAATAAAATAATGAGCAAAATAATGGCGATAACCTTGGGCGCCGGCAACAGGGTGCAAGGGGGTGCACTTGCACCCCCCCCCCCCCTGGAACCCAGTCAGTAAAGAAAATACATGGATATCTTTTTTATTAAGTTACTGTTTGAATATAAACTTACACCCATATTCTTAGTCGTTTCCTCCAGATTTCCTCGACTCGACTCGACCTCACTCAATCAAAATCGTATTCATAGTTGTTAAAAATCTCCTCCACTCGAGTTATTCCTCACACGAGTGGAGGAAAGAACTGTCAAACTTAAGGTAGCTCGCGACCTACCTTGAGGCGTCCTCAAGCCAAGAAAGTGCCGCTAAACTAGAATTTAAGATATTTATTTATGTTAAAATTCTGTTAAGAATATTTTTATGAATATCAGTGTTTATCTTTATTTGTATGACGATCTTATCGTACACCAACACTAATCGCCGTCGTATGTATTTATATGTATGTCATCGTCTGCAATTTTCAAATATACAGCTGCGAAGAATAATCGAAAAAAAGCCGCGTACGCAACAGGTTTCGATCGCGTATTCCATTTAATTATTATAGACAAAAGATTTGTTAGGTGTTGGTTAGGTGCTTTTGTCTACGGTAAGTACTACGCGGCTGCCATCTAGTCGCGCGCGGTAGTAAACTAAATACCTTTAACTACTATTTAGATTAATATTTAGATTTTTTTCTTTATTTATTTGACTAATATGTACTCAAATTCGTTTTATAATTTCTAAACTACTTGATATTAGCCAAATCATCAATACACTGTAAATTTAATTAAATAAAACACAAATAAGATTAAATGGTCACCCATGTTGGCCAATCTAACAACAAAAATCACCTCGAAATGATGACGTCTGTCCTCCACTCATCCTCAGTGGAGGAAACTTGAAATATGCTCGAGGAACGATTAAGAATACCGTTTTCGAGGTCCTTTGGAGTCGTTCCTTGAGGCGTCCTCAGTTGAGGTTGAGTGGAGGAAGGTTCGAGGAAACGTCTAAGAATATGGGTGTTAGTGTCTAGGTTGCTGTCCAAATTTGAATTACATTTATTTACATAATATACTTACATGTATAATTTATTTAATAGTATAATATGTAAATGTAGATGCACCCCCCTGAATGAAATCCTGGTGACATCGATAACTCTAAAAAAAAATATCTTGTCCCAAGATATTTTTTTTTCACACTCACATCCACACACGAGGCCAAAAAAGCAGCTAGAAGAACAGTGGCAATTGAAAAAGATAAAGCTGAGCAGGACCTATATAAACGTCTGGAACTAAAAACAAATGTTATACTGGCATCTAACCCTCTTGTAAATATTGACCCACTCCACCCACCAGTCGAAATATATTTAAAAATAGATTGTAATAAAATAATTAAAACCAACAATAAAATAACTAAACATAATTTTTATAAAGCAGATTACAACCTTATCAACACAGACCTACGTCAAGTAAATTGGACTAGTGAATTTTCTCATTGCCTAAACGTAAATGACATGTTAAATATTTTTTATAACATTTTAAATAATATTATATCTACACACGTACCCAAAACACCTGTGAATAAAGGGAAACATCCCATCTGGTTCTCGAAACAATTAATCAAGTTGATCAAGGAGAAAAATAAAATACTTCACAGATTCAAGGTTTTCAAAAACCCTAGGGACGAAATTTCTCTTAAATTATTGAGTAAACGATGTAAATGTTTGGCAACTACTTGTTATAATAATTACATATTGAGAATAGAAAACGGTATAAAAACTAATCCGAAACTTTTTTGGAGCTATCTCAAAAATAAACGTGCCAATGTTGCAAATTTCCCACAAACTATGCATTTAAATGAACAGGATTCGTCAGAAGGCCCAATTATATGTAAGTTATTTGCTTCGTATTTTTCTACTACATTTACTAAGCCATCAAATAACCTATCATCTTTTAACGATTCAACATATTTTAACAATGTATTAAATACAATTTCTATGCCGGAATCGACAATATCTAACCACTTAAAATACCTGGATACCAATAAAGGTGCTGGGCCTGATGGTGTTCCACCCCACTTTATTTCGATGTGCTATTCTTCCTTGAGTCTGCCGTTATTTCTTATTTTTAACAAATCTTTATCTTCAGGTATATTTCCGACAGTTTGGAAAATTGCTAAAGTTATTCCGATATATAAAAATGGGGACTCTAGTGACATTACTAATTACAGACCCATATCCATTTTGTCAGCCTTTGCAAAGATTTTCGAAGCCTTAATTCATCCATGCTTGATTTATCATTCCAAACAGTTTCTGATTAATGAGCAACATGGTTTTGTTAAGTCCAGATCTACAAGCACCAATTTGGCTACATATTATACTGAACTTGTAAATGCCGTTGATGCAGGTATTCAAGTAAATGCAATATACATGGATTTTGCCAAGGCCTTCGACAGAGTTGATCATGGTATTCTGGTCAAAAAACTAGGTTCATCTGGGATTCATGGCCCAATGTTAAAATGGTTTAAATCCTATTTAGAAGACAGATCTCAATATGTAGTTGTTAAGGGGTTTCAATCTGGCATATACAAAGCCACTTCCGGAGTACCGCAGGGCTCTCATTTAGGACCTTGGTTGTTTAATATGTTTATTAACGATATAACCTTACGTATTAAACATAGCAGTGCCTATCTTTATGCGGATGATCTAAAACTTTGCAAAACTGTCAAAGAACAATCAGACTGTTTACTGCTGCAAGTTGACCTATCTGCTATATCGAATTGGTGCACAGAAAATAATATGGCTTTGAATGTAAATAAATGTCACCAAGTTGTATTTACTCGTAACCATAATGTAATCTCTTCGCCGTTCTACATAAATGGAGCACTACTTGATGAACTACCAGTACTAAGAGATCTGGGAGTTCTCTTCGACAGTAAATTAACCTTTATACCTCACGTCGACAACATTATTGCAAAATCTTGTAAAATGTTAGGATTTATTATTCGTAATGGCAAATTCTTTCATAATCCTGCAACAAAAATAACTATATATAATACTTATGTTGAAATATTTTGGAATACTGCAGTATTATATGGTCACCATATTACAGTGTACATCATCTGAGAATAGAGCGTGTCCAAAAGCGATTTTTGAGACACCTCACCTTCTCTTGTAAACTCCATAGGCAACTGCTTTCGTATAACGATAAACTTAAACATTTTAATATAGACAGTCTTAAAGTTCGCAGAAAGGTTACTGATATGTTATTTCTATATAAATTGTTAAGGAATCAGATTGACTGCCCGGCTATATTGCAATCTATCAACTTACGCACGCCATTTCGTTTGCCTATTCGCCAATCTCGTGGTCATAGCCTTCTGTACTACCCCCCTGCTAGGACTAACCTAAAACAATCCTCCCTAGTATGTAGATTGCCAAAAATTTACAACTCACTAGATAGTAATAGTGATGTATTCATTGATTCTCTGCGCCGTTATAAGAAACTCATAACGAAGTCTTTTCGATCCACTTTAACTTAATTTAACTTAAGTAATTGAATTTAGTCTATCATAGCATGTGAACCATTATTATTGTTACTTTTTTTCTTTTCTGTTAGTTATAAGTTACCCTAAGTTCACTTATAGAGCATGTTGTGACACCTTCAAAAATTGTGCATTTAATTAATTTTCTATGTATTTTGTAATTTAAGTGTGCTAATGTAACAATTACTGGTTGTCCTAATAAATAAAATAAATAAATAAACTAGCAACGGATAATGAAATTTACAAAGTTGCAAAACACAGATACAGCAATACAAAAGACTTCAAAACCATCAAGTATATTAAAAACAGGGAAGGCACATTGCTTACGGTGGATAAGGACATATGTGAGAGATGGCATGAATACTATAACCAGCTATCAAATGAAGAATTTCCCCGACAACCAGAGACAGAGGAACCAAAGATACAAGGTCCTGTATATGAAATTACACCTGCTGAGGTCAAAAAAGCGATCTCCAAAATGAAGAATCATAAAGCATGCGGCCCAGATGAAATACCTGTCGAAATATGGAGGGCCTTAAAAGCGGACGGAGAAGTGTGGCTTGCAAGATTATTTAATAGCATCCTATCAAGCGAAAAAATGCCAGACGCTTGGAGAAGAAGCATACTAGTGCCTTTCTATAAGAACAAAGGAGACGTCCGGGATTGTGGAAATTTTCGGGGAATCAAACTCACATCGCATACCCTTAAGATCTCGGAAAGAGTCCTGAGTGATCGCCTTACAAATCATATTGTTATTACAGAAAACCAGTTTGGCTTCACAGCTGGCAAAGGAACCATAGATGCTATTCACGCTATTAGAGTACTCACGGAGAAAGCTCGAGAAAATAAACGAAATTTATGGTTGGTGTTTATCGACCTAGAAAAGGCGTTTGATCGAGTACCGAGAACATTAATTTGGCAGGCTCTAAGGGCGCATGGAATCCCTGAATGCTATATAAGACTTATTGTAGACATGTACAACAACGTCCAAACTTGCGTTAGAACCCCTGCAGGGACATCCAAAAGTTTCCATATCAAAGTTGGTGTTCACCAAGGTAGTGCCCTTAGTCCCTTGTTGTTCAACATCGTCATGAATTACCTTACAGCAAAAATACAAAGACCAACACCGTGGAACCTTCTTTACGCTGATGATGTGGTCCTCGTTTCCGACAACTGGTACGAGATTCAAGAAAGCCTAGAGCAATGGAGAGCGGCATTAGAAGAAAATGGGTTGCGCATTAGTAGAACGAAAACCGAATATATGTTCTGTAACTTTTGCCCTCATGATGCCTCCAGTGCAGATATCAAACTTGCAAATACAACCTTGCCAAGGGTAAAAACCTTTAAATATCTGGGCTCAGTACTTTCGGAAGATGGGTCCATTGAAGCTGATATAACGCACAGAATAACGTCGGGCTGGAACAAATGGCGTATGTTGACTGGAGTCTTGTGCGATCCAAAAATGCCCATACAAACTAAAGGCAAAGTGTATAAAAAAGCTGTTAGGCCAGCGCTTCTGTACGGCGGCGAAACCTGGCCGCTGAAAAAGACCCACGAGCAAAAACTCCACAAGGCAGAAATGCGTATGTTACGATGGGCAGGAGGAATCACACTCCGAGACAAGGTGCGCAATCAACATGTCAGAGGGAGCTTCAAGGTTGCAGATATAGTAGATAAAGTGAAAGAGTCGAGACTGAGATGGTACGGTCATATACTACGACGAACGAAAAAGTGTCTTTCCATGGCTACGAAGAAGAGGGGAAGAGGTAGACCACTAACAACATGGTTGACGAAGGTCCAAAAGGACATGAGGGAGATGGCACTCAAAGAAGATGATGCACAAGACCGAAATAAATGGCGTCACATGATTGGGAAAGCCGACCCCGCGTAACGGGAAAAGGCGAGGCCAATATATATACTCACATCCACACACGGTCATCTGATCCCAAACTAGGCAGAGCCTGTACTATTGAAACCAGACAACTGATACTAATACTTATATACATTTTTTTTTGTAAATACATACTTACTTAAATAGATAAATAACACCCAGACACTTGGTGGGAATCGGACCCACGACCCATCGGTTAGCGGAAAGGTTGTTTAACCACTAGACCAACAGGCCCGTCAAAAATAATATTATCACCTAGACTTGGCTTTAGCCAAGTCATGGAGCAGCTCAATTCCGACAACAGCCCTCAGCACGTGTGCCAATTTTGACAGATAAGTGTGATTATGACGTCAGTATGACGCACAGTGGTCCCATTTCAATAAAAGGTGGACTCAGGGATGAGTTGGAATTTGAAGCTGATTTTTTATAGGATACAGATATTAACTTTTTTTTTTTTTGACGCGGGGAAAATCTTCGAAAGATCCCCGGGAGCTGTGGGGCTCGACTGGGGTATGTGGGATTCTTACCCACTAAAACCCCCGCGGCTGTCGCATCGGCACATGAGAGGGGGGACCCCAGGGCTCTCCGGTGGGATCTGCACCAGGGGCCCCTCAGTGCCTTGCCTTTGAGCCCGCCGCCGGGGGGCGCATTGTAGCCCCCCGGGAACCAGTCACGGTGCTCACGGGGACGGGGGTCGCAACCCCGCCGCCGTCCTCCTCGGAGTCGCCGCCGTACTCAATGGACGCTCAAGGGGCCCACACCCCGAGCGTCCAGTGACTCCGAAGACAGATATTAACTAGCCTAACAACATTTGTTCTACGAAAAATGTGCGGAATATATAGTTTCTTAGTAAAATAAATACTTTTTAAAAAAAAATTGAACCGACTTCAATATCACTGAAAAGTATAAAATAATTTAAATATTATAGAAGTTGGTTTTAGCGTACCTGATGTGTATAATTGGCACCAACTTCAATAATATTTAAATTATTTTATACTTTTCAGTGATATTGAAGTCGGTTCAATTTTTTTTTAAAAAGATTTTATTTTGTACTTTTTAGTGATATTTTTCATAAATAATGATTGAACCATCGAAGACGGTAAAATGATCTAGGTAGGTTATGATCACATTATGGTCTACATAGTTTTACATAATTCATGTTTCTTCAGAAAAAAATATCCGGGCGTAATGAAATTTGCATGGAATCATCATAGTAGTTTACTCTCTCGAATAAAAAAAGAATCATCGAAATCGGTTTATATATTTTATCAGAGTAATGTAATGGAGAACATCAGTTTTATGGTTTTACCAGATAAATTCCCCCACATCGTTCATGGTCCTCAAGTAAGTTCTTAGCCGGTTGTGATAAAATTCATACAGATTCATTACAGTGGTTCAATCTTTCAAATAAAAAAAGAATCATTGAAATTGGTAAATATTTACCAGAGTTATGACCATTTTTGTCCGTAAAAAGCGACATAAAGTCATCTATATAGGCATTCCTGCAGTTCTCCTGCGCAGTCACCATTCTTGTTTTTTCAGGAACTACTTATTCGTATGCAATATTTTTTTTATGGGACCCAAATAACGGATTATACGATTCGGCAGCTCAATTGTCGATCGCCTTAAAGATTTCAATGGCACTTAAATACATAACCCAAGCGACTCAAAAATCCCCAAATTAGAAAACAGGTAACGTATCAAATCGCGTTCTCCTGCCATTACTTAATTCAATAAACATAACATAACCAAATAAGCGAAACAACCTAAATGGAAAAAAAAAAAAATAATTACGGATTAAAGAATAGACGGAAGAAAGACGTTTTCAAATCGGTTCATAATTGCCAGAGTTATGCGCGAACATACATAGAAAAATAAAATACCTATATATATATATACAGTCGAATTGAGAACCTCCTCCTTTTTTGAAGTCGGTTAAAAATGATGATTTATTTTTTGTATGGAGAAAATTATACTATTTTTTTTCGAGTTGTATCGATTTGCCGCGTGTTTGGCTTATAATAGAACAAGTAACATAGTACCCAGAAAAAAATAAAACAAGTGCGGTCACTTGCGGCCGCGCGCGAAAAATGGTTTTGAAATTCGCTACCTTTATTTGCATATTTTGCAGTGCATCTGTATCTATGGCCTAAGCCCCTTCATCTTGAAGGGAGGCCCATGCCCAGCAGTGGGACATTAACAAGGGCTGGTATTATTATTTATCTGTATCCTATAATAAAATCAGCTTCAAATTCCGACTTTCATCCCTAAGGCCTCATTTACGGAGGCGCGGAGCGTCGCGCGTCGCGTGTGGCGTGGCGTCTCGCATCTCTCTCTCACTCCTACAACGCCATATGTTTTAACTCACTGCGGGCCGCGCCACCCATCACGACGCGTGACGCCCCGCGCCTCAGTAAACGAGGCCTAAGTCCGCCTTTTATTGAAATGGGACCACTGTGTGAGGTAGCATTTCACATTTTAGAGAATTGACGTTTCGTTGTTAAAAACTACGTCATACTCCACACCGATATGTCAAGACTGCAAGTCATAATAATCGTAATCATTTATTTGTAAAGTTATTTTACACGTCAGTTCATTTAAGTCGATACAGTCAATCCAAATCACAAATTACATATTAATTTCAGAAGAGAAACATTAATTAGTAATACTAGTCTCTTAGCTGTAACAGCTCAGTGGGCGAGCGCTTGCCTTGGAAACAAGGTGCGCAGGTTCGATCCCCGGTTCGCACCTCTGATTTCTTTAAATAATCATGTGCGAATCGTCTTTGTGCGATTGTTACTAGCTTTCGGTGAAGGAAAACATCGTGAGGAAACCTGCATGTCTGAGAAAGCCTAACTAGCTTTCGAATGACGTGTGAAGTCCGCCAACCCGCACTTGGCCAGCGTGGTGGACTATGGCCTAAGCCCCTTCATCTTGAAGGGAGGCCCGTGCCCAGCAGTGGGACATTAACAAGGGCTGGTATTATTATTATTATTACTAGTCTCTTTATAAGTTCGTTAATTTCTTGTCACAGTTGAGTCATTATATCAAAATAATTCATGTCAAGTTTGGATGATTTTGTGAGGCTGCGTAAGTCGTGCCAGGCCTGCAGGTTGACCACTAAGCATACGACAAAGGAAGATAACAACCATTATGCTTATAACAGCTTATTAAGAACAATGAGTACAGTGCCCGGGGGAGAGCAGGATATTATCGGCCGGAATGCACAGTCACTGCGATAGTAAGGCTAAGTTCACATAACCGCGTGTTACCGCGCGATCGTTTAACGCGCGGTCATGATTCAAACTCGTTATGCCGGCTGTACTGATAAGAGCTTGCAAAATGCTACGCGTCTGGGTGGGCGACGCTGACGAAGCTTTCGTCAGCTTCCATGTAATTGTTAGGAATCGTTTTATCTAGATTAATAAACCTTACCTTTAAGACTCTCTGTATAAGTTTAGTTCGTAATAAACGTTCGTCTTGTTAACAAGTCTCTTTTTTTAAAAACCTGCTCTGTCCTGGAAAGTTAAGTAAGTAGGACGGAGGCGTATGTATTTATCTAAACACAACACTTAAAAAAAAGTAATTAAATAATACCGTTTACAAGATATTACCGAAAATATTATCACCGTATTCGTATACGAATATTTCCGACAGCTGTTGTAAATAGTCCCATAGGTATAAATATTATTGTAAGAGTATCTCCATTATCTATCTAAGTATGTATTTACAAAAAAAAAAGTATATAAGTATTAGTATCAGTTGTCTGGTGTCCATAGTACAGGCTCTGCCTAGTTTGGGATTGGATGACCGTGTGTGGAATGTCCCAAGATATTATTATTATTATTATCACCGTTATCCGTGGAACACAGAGCTCAAATGAAACCCCCAAGGCGCGCGATTACGCGGTGTAGGCCACTGTGAGGGTGCCGGGGGGAGCGTGCGTTTCTGCTTCCCCCGGGACGTGCTCGCTGAAGAGACTGGCGAAGGTCCGAACCGAAGAGCCCAGACTCTCGCCATAGAGTTTTGGTGGGTACAAATCCCACCAAATATTTTGGTTTTGTGGGTTTTGGTGGCCTCCGTCCCCTTGGAGACTGGGTACCTTTTGAAGGTTTCTTCACCAACAAAAAGCAACCCAAGAAAACCAGCGACAGGCATTTGACAATAAGCTGCTCTGGGACTCATTTGGACCCGCCACTTAGGATGTTAGCAGATACGAGTATGTACTTAGGAGCACATACTCGTATCTACTAACATCACTTAAAAATTAATTACCATATATTTTCTTGTAACCTATTTATTTTTCCCTATAATACTTAATTTTTTTTGTTCTGTTCGAATTTATGTTTGCTTTTTCTCGAAAAATTCTCTGGGTCTTGTATAGTTTTAATATTTTATATTGCATCGCATGCATACCAATTACGTCTTCTACAGCGCGTTGTCGCGCGCACAGAGTACTATGAATATAGGGTAGTCGCGCGATACGGTGCGGTCATGTATACTTACCCTTATTGTTATATCATGTTAAGCTAACTAACATTGTTATCTAACTGTAACTAGAAGTAGTGGATATTAGTTTCATTTAATTATTATATTATCTTCATTAAAAGCTGGTATTTGTAGCCTCCGTGTTCCAGTGGAAAACCACTTTCTTTGCAAATCGTAGCTCGCGGGTTTGAATCCCGCGGGGAGAAACAACGTTGTGTAGTTGTTCATTACCGGATAGGACAATGCAGGCCGATCACTGATTGTCTGTAAAGTAAGATGATGGGTATTTAAAAATTCAGTTCTGTGCCTGAACTCTCACGCGCGCGGTCGTGTCTTCCGTCCCATCGGAATGTGACAGGTAAGGGAAGAGAGTGCAGTTGTGTCTACGCAAGCACTCGTGCACTATAATATCTCCTGCGTAGTTGGCTGATATTGTAAAACATTGGCCGCTGTGGTCGTAGGTATTGGCCAGGGGCCTTACTATGAACACTTAGGCTCAATTCACACCAGAACGGCAGCGGCCGGCAGCGCACTTTCAGTGAGAAAGAATTTTAAACTTTATCTACAATACATAAAAGACCAGTATCGCTTGAAAAACGCGGCGCGCGGACGGCCCCGAGCGGCCTCGAGCGGCTTCGAGCGGCGTCGCGTTTTTCAAGCGATACAGCCTCCATAGACAATGTAACATTCTACAATCGCTATCGCTAATAGAAAGTATAAAAATGTATGAGAATAAGTCATAGAAAAATCACGTGACAAATTGTAGGGAATTGACACCGTTAGCGAATGAAGAAATAGATTCGCTATGAAGCGATTGCATCTTGTCTAAGTGTCTGCTTGTGACCACGGCTGGTGTAACCCGGCCGAAACGTCAAGCCAAAATATAAGGTAAATCGCGTTAATTCCCGATTAGAATAAAGTTTGATAATGGAACGCGAAAGTCTAAAAGTATATATTGTCTAAGCCCTCTGGTCTTTTACGTATTGTAGATAAAGTTTAAAATTCTTTTTCACTGAAAGTGCGCTGCCGGCCGCTGCCGTTCTGGTGTGAATTGAGCCTTATAGCAGGGCAGTTTAACACGAAACTTGACCAGTAGGTATACTTAAAATGAGCGCACTAATTACCACCCAGCTATTACGACATCCAAACGGGTGATTGATCACGTGACTTTATTATTGTCACGTCCGATTATAGAAGGGGATGAATAGATTCAAGTGATTCCTGTACCCACTCCAAAATTATTTTTTTAGAATACCATCCATTCTTCTTCTTGATTATGCTGACATCTGCTATTTAGATCTTACAGAGGACCAGCTTAATAAACTTGAGCGTCTTCAAAATTTTTGTATACGATTTATATTTGGTTTGCGCAAATATGATCATGTTTCTCAATTTCGTTCTAAGCTCAAGTGGCTTCCTATTCGTCTTCGTCGGAATACGCACATCCTGTCTCTTCTTTATAATATACTATTTAATTATTTTTCTCCGCGTTACCTAAAGGAACGTTTTGTTTTTCTCGGCAATGATTCCCACTGTTTGAGGTCATCAGAAAATCTCACTCTTATGTTCCCTTCTCATAATAGTTCGTTTTACGATAACTCATTCACAGTAGAAGCTGTTCGTCTGTGGAATGCCTTACCGGTCACTGTTAGACATGCACCATCTCTGCCTATCTTTAAAGATATTTTGAAAGCATTTTATTTGTCCCTATGAAAAATTCATATTCATATTGATATTAGCCAACTGTATTTATTTATTTATTATTGTTGGTTATATATACACACATCAAAAGTGTCTCGGGATCAACATATATTTTTGCAATAACTTTTCTCCTGATTGATATTAATTAAAATTTTCTTTAAGGATTCATCAAATAAAGTGTTTCGTTTGTCACAGTAACGATAAACCAAGTCACCTTTGCATTAATAAAGAAATTTGCCATTTTCCTAATAAAGGGATTTTTGACATTTGAACCACTAACACAAAAGTTCGAAAAAAAGACTGAAATAACAGTTTTCTTTAAAATTTTATTGGGTAACTTAAACAATTAATAATCCGTGTTTCTACCGCGAACACTAACAACACAAGAACATCGGTTTGGCATACTCAAAATGAGTTCATCCAAATCACGCTGTGGAATGGCCGCCCATGTTCGTTGCAACAACAAAAAAAGGTCTTCTTGCGACTGGATACCCTCCATATTCGGCAGAGCTCTTCTCTGTAGCATATCCCATGCATGCTCAATCGGGTTCAAGTCTGGCGACTGAGCAGGCCAGGGCAGGACATTGATGTTAGCTGCGGCGAGAGTCTGTCTTACAACTCTTGCGGTGTGCGGTCGTGCATTATCATGCATTAACTGAAATAAGGGACCGATTTGCACTTGTAGAGGAACGATGACGTCTGATACAATCGTCTCAGCATAAATTTGAGCGTTGAGGTTGCCTCTGATCCAAATCAACTCAGTTCTTCCGCCGATCCAAATACCCGCCCATACCATGATGGTTCCACCACTATAAGGATGGACTTCCTGGCAGGATTTTAATCGCTGTTGGCGTCCAGGGGTTCTCCAGTGTCGTATACGTCTTGTATCCGGTCTCATACCAAAACGAGACTCATCAGAAAAGCACACGAAACGCCATTGTTCTTCTGCCCATTTTTTTGCCCAAAAATGCTTGATCCCTAGACACTTTTGATGTGTGTATTTGATTCTATCAAATATAATATTTATGTATTATACTAATATTTATATATATATTATTTTGCTGTTACGTATTTTATTGTTTATAGTTATGTATTTTTTTTTCTCTTTTATAATTGGTTTGTATAAACAACCCAGCCTTGCAGTTCATAGTTCCTCTCCATCCAAAGGTTGCCTGGTAGAGATCACTTTTAGTGATAAGGCCGCCCATTGTTTCATTCTATTTTACTGTTTTTTTTTCTTGTATTTTTTAATAATGGTGGAACAATAAAGTATTATCTATCTATCTATCTATCATCCACAAGACGACTGCCTAGCGGTGATTATGTTAACCCCTCTCTTCTAAGGTGAGGCCTTTGTTTAGCAGTGAACGGCTTCCCACTGTTGATGAAGATGATAATACCAATAGTCTTAAGTGACTAGTAGCATAGCATTGCAATGAGGGGCTGGTGTGTCTCTTGAGCAAATACTTCTCTAAAATCCTTGAGTGCCCACTATGTTACATTAGTAAGGTAAGTGGGGGGAAGACGAAAAACGGGGTAACACAAAAAGTCGCCTATAACGCCAGATTTAGTGCAGTCTTTGCAGTACTGGCAAAAATTGTTATAACCGCCATTATATTACGTAACAAAATGGTCTTAACAATTTTGACCTTTTGTGTTACCCCGTTTTTCGCCTTCCCCCCACTTACCCTACTTTCAAACTTGTCTATAACATTACAGTTTAGTAATTTAGTTCTGTGACAATGTAGATTTCGAGTGAATTTCAATTTAAAACTAATTGGCAACATTTCAAGTGACAGAGCGACGCAGGACGAGTCGCGATAAGATGGGTCGGGTCGTGAACAAGGTTCAATTGTTGCAGACTTGTTTAAACATGGCGCGGGCGCAGTGACAGCGGATAAAGTATAGGGTATCGATAAAAAATAAAAATAAAACAGCTTTTATTAATCATTGTGCAGCGATTAAACAGACAGACAAAGTGCAGAAAATTACTTTGATTTCTGCTATTTAGAAAAGGCTGGATCGCAATTTCCCCTGAAGATAAACGTCATAGATGTAAAGAATTGATTTGTATTGTTGTTTGTTTGTCCTCAAGGGGCTTACAGTTGTTTAAACTGCCTTCAGGCGTCTGAATTGGCTTAACAACTGCTCTTTAAAACCGTAACTAACTTCTTACACACCCTCTGAAGCACGGAAAACTTCAGTAGTAATACCAATAAATGTTCTCCCATCTATGGAGTGAAAGTCCCCTCTCGTTATGTGACATTTGGAACGGGCTATGAGCGCCTCATTCAAACGGAAAGATCAACGCAGGAAAAATCTTTACATAGGCTCAATTCATACCAAGATGGCAGCGGCTGGCAGCGCACTTTCAGTGTGAAGGAATTTTAAACTTTATCTATAATACGTAACAGACCAGTAACGCTTTAAAAATGAGGCGCGCAGGCGGCCGCAGGAGGCTGCGAGCGACTTCAAGTGGCGCCGCGCTTTTCAAGCGATAGTGGTCTGTTACGTATATTGTAGATAAAGTTTAAAATTCTTTCACACTGAAAGTGCGCTGCCGGCCGCTGCCATCTTGGTATGAATTGGCCCTAGACTCTCTCTCTCCAATTTAAGAGCTGTGCTCCTGTCGGTGAAGCAATTTCCAATCCGATCTATTTTATGCCTTTATTAGACCTCCTGATACGACAATCCTCCCACTTTTTCTACTACCTGCTTCATGAAACTTCGCCTTAGTCTTCCTCTTCCCCTTTTCCCTTCTAGATTAGATACTGTGCGTTTCAACTAAGAATGTGGCCGCCATCTTAGCATTTCAAATATATAATTACTAAAAATGATGTTTTAACAAAATTAGATAGCAAAATAAGACATTACAATAAATAATCAAAACCGGGGCGAATTTTTCATTTTGTGTTTACTCTGCTGCCGGTACAAAAATCGTAAAAAACGATTAAAGTTCCGCAGTCGCGATCATCATGGCGGCCACATTCTTAGTTGAAACGCATAGTACATACATTAAATTATTTTATAACTGTACATAGCTGTCACTGGGACCCCACCCTGACTCGTATTTCCAACTTTGTCTGTCGCTCTGTTGAATTTAGAGAGCTCTGTCTATACACTGGATCTTGGTTCAAGTTATTTCAAATTGGATTATAACAATTGATCTAGCACAAAATAGATCTAGCACAAAATAGGATATTAGCATACTATTCGACGGGCCCGTTGGTCTAGTGGTTAGACACCCTGGCTGCCAAGCGATGGGTCGTGGGTTCCCACCAAGTGTCTGGGTGTTATATCTATACTTATAATAAAACTGTAACAGGTCCAATTCTGTACATTGAAGATATTTTGAAAATTATGTTTGGAGGGCATTCTATAACCGATACTAAAGCCAAAAATGTATTTTTTTTTATTTTTGTCTGTCTGTCTGTCTGTCTGTCTGTATCTCGGCTGAGCATCACGCTGAAACTACTGGATGGATTGAAACGAATTTGAGTTAATACTCCGAGGTAGGACATAGGATACTTTTTATCCCGACATTCGACACGGTTCCCTTGGGAAGGGGGGGGGGGGGGAGGCCAAATGTGTACTTGGTTATACGCTTGCTCCGAATTTAACAATTTTTCATTATAATTGTAATAAATATTTGTAAGGGAACACTCATAGACAATGTTTGGAAATCGTTCAGGTTAAGCAACGTTGGGTAAGGCCATTAAATAGATGGCTGACCGTTTAACGCCATTTGAACTAAACCTATCCGTGTTTCAGAGGGCAAGTGCAAAGTGGGTCCAAGTTTTTAACCGACTTTAAAAAGGAGGTTTTGTATTATATGCGAGTGTATATTTTTGAAAGTTTAGCACACGTAAACACAGCGCGGGCGGAGCTGCGTGGGTCAGCTAGTATCTATCTAAGTATGTATATACAAAAAAAAATAAGTACCCCTACGACCCCCCCCCCCCCCCTCTAGGACCGCCACTGGGCACTGAGGGGCTTCTGGTGCAGATCCCACCAGAGAGCCCCTGGGTTTCTTCTCATGTGCTGATGCGACAACCGCGGGGGTTTTAGTGGGAATCCCACATATCCCGGTCGAGCCCCACAGCTCCCAGGGACCTTTTGAAGGTTTTTCCCGCGAAAAAAAAGATAGGCCTCCCACTAGGTGGACTAAGGACATTGTTCGTATCAAACCGGTGGATGCAAATAGTCAATTGTCGTTCATTGTGGCGGTGCAAGTAGGAGGTCTATATTTAGCAGTGGACGTCTTCCTGCTGATGATGATGCACGTCTTGCGTATAATCATCAGTATGGCTGCTACTCGAGTCAACTCGTGCGCGGGTGCTGCTTGGGGGGACTGGTCCGACTACTATCCCTTTGGCCGCCTAGTTTGTTGTACTTTCGTACTTTTTCCCTCTCTTATTTGATCTTTTGAACGGCAAGACACTGTCGCTGAAGCTGATCTAATTCTAACAAGACAAACACTGTTTAAAAAAAGTGAAAAATGTCAAGCCCGCTGAGTTTCTTGCCGGATCTTCTCAGTTCCGGCCGCGTTGTGGTAGCTTTAGAAAAAAAAATTGACAGTTCAAAAGTGCTAGCGTTAAGCCTATTTGAATAAATGATTTTGACTTTGACTTTGTACCCTAAACACTTGAAATCGTGTCCATACGATCTCACAACAAACCTTCCACAAACTATAACTAAGACTTTACTGAAATTGTTCTGTATTTTTTCAGGTATTGAACTCGCAAGGAACCCATTGGGGTAAGTTAGAAAGTGGCTTAATAGGTCAGTGGGGTGGTGTGGAAGTAAACAAACTAGTATATTGCACTCCCAGTAACTGGGGTTCGTAATAAACGCTGGAAAATAAGCACTAGAATATTATTTCTTGCCAAGATTTTAGGAACCTTGTGTATTTCATGAATGTAAATATATTTTCACGTGCGTAACCCAGACGAGATATGTTGAGAGCTTTTATTAAAGTAGGCACAATTTAATAGATCACAATTGACACTTTATCGAAATTTAACAACGTAACCTTGTAACGGCGGAAATAAAATATATTTTTATCAAAGTTAGAACTGCACAATCGAGTAGATCTATCTAGAGTAGTCTAGATTCTAGACCGCATCAATTACATAAAATATTCTGAGAAGTATCTATGTGGAATCGAACCTAGTTATTTTGTGTTCAAAACACTAAAGTATATGCCTGTAATAATGATTCAGAGCTTTCAAGTCTCTCCTCATTTGTAATTAAAATTTTATCCCCAAACTTTGTTTCAATCTAGTGACGTCGCAAATTGGCACCGTTTAACACATTTAGTATACGCTACGGAAGTAAATAATTTTTGAAAAATTTATAGTATATAATAATACCAGCCCTTGTTTTTGTCCCACTGTTGGGCACTGGCCTCTCCTCAAGATAGCTTTTAATAAGCAGGTGTGCTTTACCATCCGCGGTTGTGTCAACATTTACCATCAGGTGGGACTTCAGTCAAGCACTGGTTTACATTTAGTAAAATTTACCACTTTCTATAATGTGGGACTGCAGTCAAGCAATGGCTTATATATATAGTAAACATTTCGTCAAGTCGCTTTTGCTATCCTGCCAAAGGTCCTGGCAAGCGACTGCCCAGGTAGGTACAACCACAAATATTTCGAATTAGGTTCCAACGCAGTGACAGATATCCTATCTTCAAGCAGTAATGTGTAAACATTCCTGTGTTCCGGTGTGAAGGGCACTGTATCTGGTGAAATTGATAGGCTCAATAGAGTAAATAACTAATGTCAGGAGACGAGTGGTAATTAATGCAGTGTGCTGTCTCTATATATTCGAATCGCTTACTGAACAACTCAAGCGGAGCTTGTTTCGTCACTAGGTACAGTAAAAAAAAATAATTTGCCTACGATTACTGCCCTGGCATAACGTAACATAAGTATGCTACAAATAATTTCTTATTATTAATTTATTCGGCAGACAGTTACTTATTAGTTGTGGAGATGAGGCGAAAATATTAATCCCTTATTTTAGCTAGTGGAAAAGTAGGCCAAGAACAGTATTATTGTCGGATATTTGCAAATACAACATTCTCTGTGAGGGAAAAGTTGAACTCTCGTGGGTATTACAGACGCTTTCTGAAAGTGGAAATCGTGGGCTCCGTCAATAGATAGTCCTCGAATGGAATACATACTCGCACATTTAGAAAGTTAAGGTTTACATAGGCACCATCCGTATTATTTTATTTATTTAAACATCCAAAAAGTCACATATTTGAAATAAAACGATTTATACGGATATTATCGCGATTTATTTTTGATTTTAATTACCCGACATATAGGGCTCCCCATAACTGCGAATTCGCATCGCATCGCAAATATCTCCTAGAAACAAATGAATTTTCGATACAAAAATTCATTTGTTTCTCGTAGATATTTGCGATGCGATGCGAATTCGCAGTTAGGGCTCCCACACAAGTTCCTGCAACTTGTATCGAAAATTCATTTGTTTCTCGCCGCATCGCATCGCATCGCAATTATGTGTGGGAGCCCTTTTTTTTATATTTTATTTATTTTTTGTCGTATGGTTAGTGGCCAACCTGGTGTCAGAGTTTTCAAGCTGCTTTAGGCCTCTGATTTAGCTTAAAAACTGCTGTCTATATGACATCTTTCTATTCTATATCAGAATGACAACAGCCGGGACCCCTTAATCCGTAAAAATAGTTATATTTCAATTGAATATCAGAAATTATTAAGTCACTGTTGTCTTTTACTTACGCGAATACTACACATTGTAATCAAACTATTTTTACGGATTTTGTCGCGGTTTTGTTTTACATTTTTACTATCCCGACGTCTCGAATGCTTTCCAGCACCCATGGTCACGGGAGGACTGAGATGTTGAACGTCCTTATGTCACAATTATGCCGGTGTACCCTCAGGTCTTCTTAGTTATTATTGTTGGTCTGATCTACGCAGTAAGAGCTTACAGTATCTCGAGGCACGCAGTACAACACACCGGTAACAAGTTTTCTCATGAATATTTTTCTTGCTGTGGTTCGTCTACGTTACCCTTTTTCCACCAATCCGCACTTGGAACGTATACCTAAACGTATATGGCCAGCTTAAGCCTCTCATGACGAGCAGCAGACTTAGCACGATGTGTCAATCTTGGCAGATTAGTGTGACTGTGACGTCACTGTATTATTTCACATTTTTTTATAAAGAACTAGCGACCCACCCCTGCTTCGCACGGGTGCAAAGTATAGGATAAAAAATGGTTATTGTGGGTTATCCCTAAGAGACAAACATATGTATATCATCGCGGATTTCTTTGTAGACCTTGTAAAGGTGTACAATAAATACTGTAGTACATTATTTTGATCTATCTCGTAGGGTTCAGCCAGCGTATGCAATGTAAGCACAAAAAAAATGTGTTTATTTACGACATTACATTAAAAACCTCTAAAATTAACAGTGTTTCTCTACTATATTATGTATATATTATACATATAAACCTTCCTCTTGAATCACTATCTATTAAGAAATACAGCGGGAAGCGACTTTGTTTTATAATATGTAGTGATAGTGATAGTGATGACAACTGTGAATGTGAATTTTCGGTGTTGAAAACTACGTCGTACTCCGCACAACTATCAAGACTTGCGACTCGTGCTAAAGGCTCCCACACATAACTGCGAATTCGCATCGCATCGCAAATATCTGCGAGAAACAAATGAATATTTCCATACAAATTCCTACGATGCGGCGCCGCATCGCATCGCAGCCTACTGAGAGGAGCACCAAAATGAAAATCGATTAGACTTTGGACTTAACGGGGTTGTTATCTTAAACAGCCCTTGTGTACCTAGTATTAAAAAAATACAATAATATTATCAATACGAAACCTACTTTGAACTTTATATCACAGTGTACAAGATTAAAAATCGTACGTGCTTAAATCAGCCACAAAATTTACGCCACACATCCAGACAGATTAAAAATAAAAGTATATAATCCTGAAACATATTTTCAACCGTATTACATTATAGATAAGCTTGAAAATTGTGTGTTCCATCCTAATCCAATTTCAGACAGGAAGGTTTTCCTATTTTATGATTATTATCAGACCGGGTTTAGGAGATAACGGATACATAGAACGTCGTTTTTACGTTTTAACATGAAAACTGAATAAATAGGTCGTTTACGGGCCTATTTACAGCCTGTTGACATAGACCTCTTAAAACAAGAAGATGTGAACACTATAACGTATTTTAACAGGTTCGCTGCCATATACGAGTAGTTATGTTCGTAGTATACAAGCTGGATTTTTGAGGGGAGAAAGTAACTGTCTTAACAGTTATAGTTAAATGAAAACGAAAACGTTCCTAGGAGACTGTCTATAACTGCATACATATATTTTGGACAAAATGTACAATGTGAAAAATATGATACAATACCAAAAAAAAAAAATTACGATCCTCCAGGTGATTTGATTCCAAGGTGATCAAAGTGGAATAAATTGTTCCATTCAAATCACCCAGCTCAAATCACCCAGGTAATTTGATTCCAAGGTAATCAAAGTGGAATAACCACCCAGGTAATTTGATTCCAAGGTAATCAAAGAAAAAAAATATCACCCAAGTGATCAAAGTGGAATAGACCTTTCATGCAGGGATCAAATGACTCTATCATAGACCATTTATGGTATGAGTACTAGAAATTACAGAAATCGCCAAAAACAGTTCCCATACATTTTGTATGGAAAACGATTAAAATCAAACTATAGGCGGGGTTGCGTAGATCGGACCAACAATAATAACTAAGAAGACTTGGGACCAGCATAATTCCTTTGAGCATCCATTGAGTACGGCGGCGACTCCGAGGAGGACGGCGGCGGGGTTGCGTCCCCCGTCCCCGTGAGCACCGTGACTGGTTCCCGGGGGGCTACAATGCGCCCCCCGGCGGCGGGCTCAAAGGCAAGGCACTGAGGGGCCCCTGGTGCAGATCCCACCGGAGAGCCCTGGGGACCCTTCTCATGTGCCGATGCGACAGCCGCGGGGGTTTTAGTGGGTAAGAATCCCACATACTACATATATTTGACGGGCCCGTTGGTCTAGTGGTTAGTGACCCTGTCTGCTAACCAACAGGTCGTGGGTTCGATTCCCACCATGTGTCTGGGTGTTTTATCTATATAAGTATGTATTTACAAAAAAAAAGTATATAAGTATTAGTATCAGTTGTCTGGTTTCCATAGTACAGGCTCTGCCTAGTTTGGGATCAGATGACCGTGTGTGAATTGTCCCAGGATATTATATTATATTATATTATATTATATTATATTATATTATATTATATTATATTATATTATATTATATTATATTATATTATATTATATTATATTATATTATATTATATTATATTATATTATATTATATTATATTATATTATATTATATTATATTATATTATATTATATTATATTATATTATATTATATTATATTATATTATATTATATTATATTATATATTATACCCCGGTCGAGCCCCACAGCTCCCGGGGATCTTTCGAAGATTTCCCCTGCATAATTGTGACATAAGGCCGTTCAACATCTCAGTCCTCCCGTGACTATGGGTTCAAAGCATTCAAAACGTGGGGATACTAAAAATCTAAAATAAACCGCGATAAAATCCGTAAAAGTAGTTCGATTTCAATGTGTAGTATTCGCGTAAAGAAAAGACCACATTATATTAGAACGATTAAATTTCGTGAGAGAGTTCCTGTCCGATCTGGTTGATTAAGATCAGGGCACTTCTGGAGAGTATATAATACAGCGATGGTACCTACCTGGGCGGTCCATTGTAGGATCTACCCATCGATATAATATATAAACTAGATAAACATTCAGGAACAAAATGACATCTAAAATGTGGTCGCGGAGGTTGCAAATTTATCTGTGCTGGTGGCGGAAACGTGAACTAACGATTTTATAATGATAATGACTTGTAGTTTGACAGTTTCATATAGACAGTCGCGACACTCCTATCGGCAATAATAAATTTGTCAGGATGTGGCTTGTAAAGAAATAGCGACACAGGGGCGCTATTTCTCGCTACCACTTTTTGAACCGTGACACCAAATCTAGTTTATATATTATATCGATGTATCTACCACTTAAAAACTACCGGTCAAGTGCGAGTCGGACTCACGCACCGAGGCGTCCATACCATTTTTGGACGTGCTAAAGTAATTTTACTATCCATGTAACCCTCAGAGTAATTAGAATAGAGCTAGTATCGCGTCGATTCGCCGAACAAATTTTTCGTGGCACTTTTGCGGGGTGCGGGAGGCGAAGTAAACACACACAGATACAATTTCACGCATACCCACACTATAATAAACTCGCAACACATTCAAAAAGATACGCACACAAATAAAGAATGACCTGACCATATGAACAAAATTTGGCAGAGGGGTTAGCGCATCATGCTATCTCGAGTGGTATCTCCTCTAAGATGTAACCACTCCAAACCGCAAAACTAAGTTTGTTTGTCGAGGTTATTTTAGTAGGTATTACAAAAAAAACGTAATATTTAGAAAGATTATTTTATTTTTCCTGTAAAATATAGATAGATATGTACTACCCATAATTATCAGATTTTTTCCTCCAGAAACTTCGGTGATAAGGGGGAACGGTATTTTTTTGACATTTTTGATTATCAGCCAAAAACTACGTGACATAAATCAAAATAAAAATCTGTTTTGAGATGTACAAATGAAGCCCTTTCATATGATGCCCCACTCGATATAATAATAATAATAAATACTTTATTTCAAGTAACAAGACTCATTAGTGTTAGTAACAGATATAAAATAAAAAGACAATTAATTGGTATAATATGTATCATTGCTTCAAAATTCCCGCTGAAATTTTGGAGCAACGATTCACAATGCCGCAATCCAGTCTAGCGGCAATCATACCTATAATGCTGTTGGTGGTTGCCCGCACTCTGCGCACCAGGGATGCGCATCTTTTGCGCATTATTGCATAAAAGCAGTCAACATGCAATTCTGCAAACATCCCTGATGCGCTACAGAAGCGAGGCAGCCCCATCAACACTCTAAAAGCGTTATTGTACTGTACTCTGAGGGCACTGTATGATTTCTGCGTAAAATGTATCCACAGGCTACAGGTGTAAAATGAGGTACAGTAAGCTCTAAAAAGTGTTCTTTTAACATCTTCAGAAGCGCGTGCGAACCTGCGGGCAATCATATTTGCTCTAACCGACAGCGCCCTTCGCTCTCTCTCAATATCGTCATCGTCTTTTAAGCTAGTGGTTAATACGTGCCCAAGGTACTTGAATTTGTTCACCCTCAATAAGGGAACGTTATTGAGCCTGATCGGTGGCACAGTTTCAGGGTATTTTCCACTAGCCCCAAACACCATAACAACACTCTTTTTAACATTATATACAAGACCATGATCTTTTGCGTACTTTTCACATATGCCCAACAGTTTCCTTAATCCACAAGCTGAGGCACTGAGCAACGCCATGTCATCAGCATAGCTTAGGTTATTGACACATATACCATCAATATAGTAGTCTCACTTTGAAATTTTGATGACCCATTTCGACCTCCATTATAAAAAAAGTAAAGGAAAAAAATATTTTATTAATTTGCGATGAGGTTAAGTAAGACCTAAAGCTATTTCAAGTTTCAAATCGATAGCATCAGTGGTTCCTGAAATATATAGGTGTGACAGACAGACATACAAACGAAGTCAGACCATAAGGGTTCCTTCTTTACCTTTTAGGTATGGAACCCTAAAAAAATATGTAACTTTTTAAATATGTGCGAACAAAACGCTACGTCAGGCAGCCTAATTCAGCGCCACACGCAACCTCTAACCGGAAATCATGAATATTCGATAAGCTCAACTGAAATCCGGTGTACTACTTAAAGCTAATATTATTTTCCCTGTAATATAATATTTTAGTGTTAATTCAAAACGGATATGGTTAATTTTACGCGTAACTTAACCTTGTTAAAAAAATGATTTATTAGTTGTTAAAATAATATTAAATACCTATTTACTTCACAGTTTATGACACTTTTTGATTTAATAATAATAATGTCCTCTTGGCTGATACGATCACAGCGGCCAATCTTTCACAAGATCAGCCATCTACGCGGGAGATATTATAGTGCACAAGTGATTGCATACACACAAGTGCACTTTCTATTCCTTTACTCTCACAATCCGATAGGACGGAAAACCGACACGACCGGAGAGAGAACAGGCCCGACTGAGAGGTCAGGCTGGATGGCAGATCTTGTGAGGATTGGCCGCTGTGAAGGACATCGACAGGACCGGACGTGGTATCTTCCGGAAGGACGTTAATATAAGTATAATAATGGTTGGACATCTTGACCGCTACCCAATAGGTAATGGGTTCGATTAATACCTTGCGTATTTATCTATATAGTAACTATTTTTTTTATTTTTTATTTATTATTAATCCAAAAATACATTTAAGTATATTAAACATAATGAATGTCAATGGACCCCGCACTAGGCGAACCTGTATCGCGGGCGACCTTAAGAAATAATTCTAATAGTCAGTAACAATATGAGCATATCTATTATATATGTAATATTATATTGTAATACTAGCGACCCGCCCCGGCTTCGCACGGGTGTAATTGAGAAAAAAAAAGAAGTGAATAATTTAAAGTTACTGCCTTTGATTATAGAATTTATTCATAAATAATGTTTGTAGCTGACTTTTCGTAACGCAATATGAACAAATTTTGTTTAGAAGTGACGCGTGAAAGGGCTACGTATAGCTGTCTGTCCATGGGCAAAGTACTCAACGCTTAAGTTTAAGCCTGCAACGTTGAATCTCTGAGCTTGTGATTTGTTAATTGTATTTTTAATTTTATTAGAAAGTGCAGACGTGTACCGGTGCACAATTTGGGTGAATTAAGGACAGGAACAGGACACCATTTCTTTAGAACAAACGGGGGTCAACCGGGGAATTCTTACCCACCAAAACCCCCGCGGCTATCACGTCGGCACATTAGATGGCGGACCTGGGCTATCTGTCGGGATCTGCACCAGCTGACACCACTTAGTGCCTTGACTTTGGACCCGCCACCGGGGGGGCACAATAAAGCCACCCGGGAACCTGTCACCGTGCTCACGGTTACAGGGGTCACGGGGGAAGCCTTCAATAGGTCCCCTGGACCCTGCTGGCGGTCAACCTTGTTATGTAGGATTCTTATACACTAAACCCCCAACGGCCGTTAAATCAGTACATAAGAAAGAGATCTGGGCTATCCGGTGGAATCTGCACCAAGATCCCTCAGTGGCTTGCCTTTGAGCCCGCCACCGGGGGTCACAATAAAGCCACCTGAGAAACTATCATCGTGCTCAAAGATACGGGGATCGCGGGGGAAACTTCCAATAGGTCCCCAGGATCCTGTGGGCGATCGACTGCTGTATGTGTCCCCCACAGCTGTCCAAACAAAAGACAGAGAATTCCACACGGCTGCACCGTGTACCCCTCAGTGCAAGGCAAGGGCCTTTGAAGCCGCTGCCGGGTGCGCATTATAGCCCCCCGGGAATCTATCACCGTTGTCACAGTTAAAGGGGTGGCGGGGGACACGTTTAATGTCCCCGGGATCATGTGGGGGATTCTTACCCACTAAAACTCCCGTGGCTGTCACATCGGCACATGAGAGGGGTTCTCCGGTGGGCATGAGCCCACTGACAATGCACTGAGGGACACCTCAGTGCATTGCTTTTGAGTCCGCCGCCGGGGGGCGGGTATATTATATCCCGGATATTTACCTACCTTATAATATATGGAATTAATGAAATTCTCTATTACTTGATTGTTAACTATGTATCTCTTTAGGTTTAGTCAACGTAAGCTATGTAAGTTTATTTACTTAGATAAAACGTAAAACCTTCAAGAAAAATTATCTAACCGATAGTGAAAACCGCTGCGTGATGTATGAGGTGCTATCGCATATAGACAGACTCGTTCGGATAGCGACTTTGTTTCACACTATGTAAAGATACTTTGACGTCGATGAACAGCACCAGCCAATCTGTAGAAATAACTCTGACTGACAGACAGACAATAATTCCAATAAAGTTTTGGCTTTTATATCATACGTACAATACATGCATATGTATTCCTACCCAAAAAGACATTTTGGAAATATATTTTCTTTATCTTATTTTTATTTTATTATATTTGGGAAACAAACAAATGATACCACTATTACTAATATAAGATCCAATAGTACAAAAATCAATTAACTTTCCACTAATAACTAAATCATAACATTAGAGAGAAGCTAACCACGTATGCATGATTTTAAATAAAAAAAAAAGCATTATATATAAAAAATATATTAGAGATAAAAAGTGCTGGAGTTAATATGAGTTAAATATTTAAAACATCGAATCTTAATATAAATAAAAAAATCAAAAACAAAGTTTAAAAATACAAAAAGAAAATCCGCACACGGGTAGCGAACCCGGACAGTGCGTGCGTATCTTATTCTTGCCGCCATCGGTTTAGTATTAATACTCCTTTTTTACCGTGTTAAGGGATAAATTAAAATAAATATGAAATACTAATTCAATTAATTTTCTTAACGAATGTCTGTGCAAAATTTCAAGTCAATAGGACCAAGGAATCGCGTTCTCCCATACAAACTTTGCCCCCCCTTTTCACCCCATTAGAGGTTGAATTTCGTAAAATCCAGTCTTAGTGAGCACCTTTGTCCTAAAAGGAACCCCCATGCAAAATTTGAGACTTCTAGCACTTGTAGTTTCTGAGATTTCGTGATGAGTGGGTTTTTGCTTACTCTTTTATATACACACATCAAAAGTGTCTAGGGATCAACATATATTTTTGCAATAACTTTTCTCCTGATTGATATTAATTAAAATTTTCTTTAAGGATTCATCAAATAAAGTGTTTTCGTTTGTCACAGTAACGATAAACCAAGTCACCTTTGCATTAATAAAGAAATTTGCCATTTTCCTAATAAAGGGATTTTTGACATTTGAACCACTAACACAAAAGTTCGAAAAAAAGACTGAAATAACAGTTTTCTTTAAAATTTTATTGGGTAACTTAAACAATTAATAATCCGTGTTTCTACCGCGAACACTAACAACACAAGAACATCGGTTTGGCATACTCAAAATGAGTTCATCCAAATCACGCTGTGGAATGGCCGCCCATGTTCGTTGCAACAACAAAAAAAGGTCTTCTTGCGACTGGATACCCTCCATATTCGGCAGAGCTCTTCTCTGTAGCATATCCCATGCATGCTCAATCGGGTTCAAGTCTGGCGACTGAGCAGGCCAGGGCAGGACATTGATGTTAGCTGCGGCGAGAGTCTGTCTTACAACTCTTGCGGTGTGCGGTCGTGCATTATCATGCATTAACTGAAATAAGGGACCGATTTGCACTTGTAGAGGAACGATGACGTCTGATACAATCGTCTCAGCATAAATTTGAGCGTTGAGGTTGCCTCTGATCCAAATCAACTCAGTTCTTCCGCCGATCCAAATACCCGCCCATACCATGATGGTTCCACCACTATAAGGATGGACTTCCTGGCAGGATTTTAATCGCTGTTGGCGTCCAGGGGTTCTCCAGTGTCGTATACGTCTTGTATCCGGTCTCATACCAAAACGAGACTCATCAGAAAAGCACACGAAACGCCATTGTTCTTCTGCCCAATTTCTGTGTTCAAGAGCCCATTGATATCGAATCCTACGATTGTGCATTGCTATAGGTGGTACCCGTAGCGGTCTTCGGGAATGAAGGTTCACTTCATGCAAGCGGTTTCTGACTGTTTGGTCGCTAATTAAGTTCCCTGAAGAGTGATGAAGCCTCACGGCTAACATCATGGCAGTTATTGTTGGAGCTCTTCGAGTTAAGATTTGAATATATCGGTCTTGTCTCCGTGTGGTGCAGCGATACCGTCCTCCATGGCGCTCAGCCACGGTACCAGTGCTTCGGTAACGTGTCCAAAGTCGACTGATAACACTCTGACTTGTATTCAGAGCTAAAGCCACAGTACGTTGCCGGGAACCAGCTTCTATCATTCCCACGGCTCTGAGCATTTCTTCCCTGCTTAAATGACGTCGCCGCTCCATAATAACGTTGGTTTTAATCAGTAGTAGGGAAACAGTAGCACTAATAATGTCTTCAATGCGTTGTATGTTTTTATAGGGAAAATATTGACAGCTGATTTTCATCTTTTACTCGAATTTGATTCACAGTTCCTGATTCAAATTATGAAATGCACCAAAAAGGATCCATATAAATTTATAAAATCATAAATTTATTACAAAGCCACATCTCAATCTCAAGAAATCCGCTTAAAAATGCTTGATCCCTAGACACTTTTGATGTGTGTAATAAGAAGATTATATACGTGTAATGTTATATAAATATGTACATAGGTACTTAATTAATATATACTATAAAGCATTATTTTGGTATTGATAATAATAGTTCTGTGGCGTTATAGTCCATTGTAAGTAAAAATTTCTTTAATTTAACTTTAGCCTCTGAAGAGCTGAGATTTGATATATCACAAGACTTGTTTATTTTTAAGTAAATAAATGGAAATAAGAAGCTGCTAAATCGTTGTGCAAAGACAGTTTTAACAGAGTTATATTTAACAATAAGTCGTCTACTTTGCATACTTGCATACTAACTATATACAACTTAAAGTACATAACTTTATGTACACACAGCGACATCCCGACCTACACTGTTTGGACTTTGGAGTATTATAAGTTGAACGCTGCGAATCGTGCGAGAGGGTGCGATATGTTTGGCTATTCCACTTATGCCATCCAGCCATCCCACCTAGGTGGGAAAAGTGGATTTTTTTTACGCTATTCCCACCCAGGGTGGATAAGTGGAATCAACTATTCCAATTATCCCCCCGCTATCACACCTAGGAGGGAAAAGTGGATTTTCTTTTCCATTATTCCCTCCCAGTGTAGATAAGTGAAATCAGCGCAGGGTCCGACACAGGGTGGGTGAGTGGAATATATATTTGGAGTCTTCCTTACTAGTACAACGGCAACAGCTCGGTGGGCGAGCGCTTGC
This sequence comes from Furcula furcula, assembly GCA_911728495.1. Classification (NCBI taxonomy): domain Eukaryota; kingdom Metazoa; phylum Arthropoda; class Insecta; order Lepidoptera; family Notodontidae; genus Furcula; species Furcula furcula. Next base: position 5,744,615 of record OU452270.1, read on the forward strand.
CTTGGAAACAAGGTGCGCAGGTTCGAACCCCGGCTCGCACCTCTGATTTATTCAATGAATCATGTGCGAATCGTCTTTGTGCGATTGTTACTAGCTTTCGGTGAAGGAAAACATCGTGAGGAAACCTGCATGTCTGAGAAAGCCTAACTAGCTCTCGAATGACGTGTGAAGTCCACCAACCCGCACTTGGATAGCTTGGTGGACTATGGCCTAAGCCCCCTCATCTTGAGGGAAGGCCCGTGCCCAGAAGTGGGACATAAACAAGGGCTGGTGTTGTAGTGTTGTTACTAGTACAAAAATTAAATTAATGGGTATGCGGAGGCTGTGCTAGTTCGTCCTAAAAAAATATCCACTTTTCCCACCTAGGTGGGTTAGGTGGAATAGCCGGATATGTTGTTGTTATTTCGTCCCACTCGGCACGTGCAGGCCGCCAGCCGGCCACCGCATGCCCAGCCTCTTTTAGCCAAAGCCAAATAGTTATATAGTAATAATACCAGCCCTAGTTTATGTCCCACTGTTGGGCACGGGCCTCCCCTCAAGATGAGGGGGCTTAGGCCATAGCCCACCACGCTGGCCAAGTTCGGGTTGGCGGACTTCACACGTCATTCGAAAGCTAGTTAGGCTTTCTCAAACATGCAGGTTTCCTCACGATGTTTTCCTTCACCGAAAGCTAGTAACATTCGCACAAAGACGATTCGCACATGATTCATTAAATAAACCAGAGTTGCGAGCCGGGGTTCGAACCTGCGCATCTTGTGTCCAAGCCAAGCGCTCGCCCACTGAGCTGTTACTGCTATCTATAGTTAGAAACTCGTTAAATAGATATAAACTCGTCAAACGCGCCGCAGCGTTGAAAAAACCTTTGACTTGCCGTTTTCGTTAACGTTGCAAGTTGACGTTGGTAGCACGTTAACGCGTTATCAAATATAACTAGTTAACAAACGTAATTCAACGTTAACGTTACGTTAACGATAAAACCGTCAACGACCCATCGCTAGAGCCAGCCCACTTGAATAGCTAGAAGCAATCAGTTTTGGTAAATTATAACTGTCATTCATTTTAGGATCGATTCCGAATCTCCATTGTTTCGTTATGTGGATAGTAATTGTGTTGTTGGACTGATATACAGAGAGGTCAAGGTTCAATACGCGTCCCAGTTTGTCAGTTGTAAGCTCCTGTCACGCCAAGGTGATCAATACGGACAATGTAATATTGTATTACTTATACTAGCAGTACCCGCGGCTTTGCCCGGAGCCAGTATTTTTGATGAGCTCAAGGAATGTTAACGTCATTGCCAAGCAAGTAAGTGGTACACCGGAAGGCGCTCGTTTAAACCTCACCCTGGGTTGAGCCAAGGCCTTGACTTGATTCAACTTAAGCCATTCCTTTTTTTAACGTGAAGAAATCCCAAGGGTTGCCCATACCATCACGGGAGTGACAGTGTGGGTTCAGTATGACTCCTACTGACTCAAACTCTTCGTGTCCAAATTCCGCTATGTTGACGGGCACCGGAAACGTATCTATCTGTATACAATTTCGAGTGGCTTAATTGGGCTTAAGTTGAATGGCTTAGGCTTAATGGCGAGGAATGGCTTAAGTTGATTCAAGTCAAGGCCTTGGCTCACCCCAGGGTGAGGTTTAAACGAGCGCCTTCCGGTGTACCACTTACTTGCTTGGCAATGACGTTAACATTGCTTGAGCTCATCAAAAATACTGGCTGCGGGCAAAGCCGCGGGTACTGCTAGTGTAATCTATATCTATACATATAATAAAATCGTACAAAAGTAAAAACTGTACATTGAATATTTTTTGAAAATTTTAATTGCTACGTGTTCTAGGAACGATACTGATTCCGAATATATGATTTTTAGAATTTTTGTCTGTCTGTATGTCTGTGACTTTGTGACGACTTGACGTCAAAACCGCTGAACAGATTTAGTTGCTATTTGGCAAAAATATTTATTGATAACCTAGAAAAATTATAGGATATAAATTATCTCGCTATTTGTTACGGGAAATGAGCAGTGTCGAAATATGTACTTTTTCTACTACAATTTGCCGCGAAATTATTTTGTGTTGAAGATTTGTGCACATACTGTTCAACAGATTTAGTTGATATTTAACGGACATGTTTTCTATAGACCTGGTCAGATTTTAATATAAGTAATATCAAGCTATTTGTTACAGGGAATGAGCAATACTGTAATAAGCACTTCTTCTTCTTAATTTTTCCGCGAAATTGTAAAAAAACTAGGGTAATATTACAATATAGCAGAATAATTGTGGATTTAACTCCAAAATTAAAATCATTACGCAATATTAACATAAGGAGCTAAGCAGTAACTTTCTATAATGCTACATAAGGAAGGGAATTTCGAGGTGTATCCTAACGGCTGATACAGCGTAGCGGTTGAACGGTCTTCCGGTATTTTTGTGTTTCCGGGTTCGATTCCGGATGAACTCAGTTTTTTTTCATTTTTATTTTATTATTTATAGTACTATTACGACATACCGGTACATTACGACGTACTTCTACAACTTAAATCGATAGGTATTGCATTCAATTTTTAATAAAATAAATTAAAATGTTCATTTTTTGAATAGATCCAGGCTCAGTTAGCTTATAAAATATGAGTTCCCACTGCTGCATCTCGATTTAAAGAAAGTAAGTAACCAAGTAAGGAATTGTAAGTTATAAGCGATTGGGAACGCTACAGTGAAGCTTGGGCCTGTAACATATCCTGTACACACTGTGTACCTACTTATCGGTTCCTTGGTAACAGTGGTGAGTGTGAAGCTTAACTCAGTTATGATCGAAAGCGCCACGGTCAATTGCATGTCTTAGTGAAAGGAATGGTCAATCACCAAAATATTTTAGATTGTTGGCCAGGCTGCGCCCGTTGAACTGTATATATTATTTTGCCATTTGAAGAGGCTCTTTCCGCGCACTTCAGTTCATAGTACTCACTGTCAACGTGAGCACCATCGTGCCGCAGCACAGCATTATTATCGCCATACGCGTGTCAGTCGACGCTACTGGGGTTCTGTCTGTTACATGAACGTGACAATGACGTGTCCAGTTCAAATGGTCTAAGGCCCTCTGCGTTATACTCAGTCTAAACAGAATATGTTGCAGATTATGTACCTACTGCCAATGTCTATAGTATAGACATAGGCAGTAGTCATCTGATGTGCACAGTATTAGACTCTTTACCGTGGACAAGTTATATGATGAATCCAAGTATCGTCGTTCGGATGGCTAACCTTAGTGAAAGTTGAAGAAGAGAAGTGGTCGAGAAAGTTAGGAGTGGGTTTTTATCTACATACATAGGTACGTTACTTATTAACTTCACTGACCATGAAAATATTGGCGATATGGTAGAGTTGTTTGCTTACTGGCAAATTCATAAAAAAAGAGAGGGAAACCCAAAAGCTTGAATTATACGTTTCGCTAACGTAATATACAAGAACATTAGGAAATTTCAAAAGTCTGTAGTGTTTTATGAGGTCAGCATCCCAATTTATTAATTCACCTTTCAAATGACACACACGAGTCAAGCTCAAAGTTTAATTAAAAGTTCAAGCTACCCTTAGGCATCTGACCTGGCTTATCGACTGCTATCTTGCTGTCGACTTGGACTGACTTTTTACATACCCTCCGAACCACGAAAATGCTCAGTTCAAATGATACCTTAACGGTCACCCATCTAAGGAATGACCTTTCTTAACCAACCGATCGTTTGCGAACAGTGATAATAACTGGCTACGAACATGCCAATTTTTCTGTAAGCGTATGGTTCACAAATCAAAAAGTTGCAGGGACAGACACTAAAGGCGACACCGATACATGTCGGTCGAACTGGGTCGAATGCATTTCCAAGGTATTACTTTTCTCTATGGTCGAATGGCTCCAGTTACTCTTAGGGGTCGTTGGATGTTTGGGATGTGGACCTTAGACGTTCATTGAGTATGGCGGCGGTGACTCGGAGGACGGCGGTGAGGTTGCGAATCCCGTCCCCGTGAACACTTTGACAGGTACCCGGGGGGCTATAATGCGCTCCCCGGTAGCAAGCTCAAAGATAAGGTACTGAGGGGCACCTGGTACAAATCTCATCGATTGATCCCCCACAGTATCTCAGGGACCTTTAAAGGATTGAGGTTTTGAAGGAAAAAGGGCAGCTCGAGCTTCATGTAACAGAGCGGATAAAGGGGAGTGATCTCCGAGATTCGCAACGCAGCAAGACTCCTGGGCGCAGAAGGCGGACCATTTTATTTTTTGACGCGTGTAAACTTTCAAAAGGTTCGCGGCAGTTGTAGGGCTCGACCGGGATATATGGGATTCTTACCCACTAAAACCCCCGCTGCTGTCGCATCGGTATATGAGAGGGGCCCCAGGGCTCTCCGGTGTGGTCTGCTCCAGGGTAACCCCTCAGTGCCTTGCCTTGCACCAGCCCGCCGCCGGGGTCACATTGTAGCCCCCGGGAACCTGTCACGGTGCTCACGAGGACGAGGGACGCAACCCCGCCGCCTTCAGTCTCGGAGTTGCCGCCGTACTCAATGGACGTCCTGGGGACGTGCGGGCCTTTTATAGCGACAGGCAGGTCCGTGGGCTTTACTTACACCCACGGAAGATGATGGGCTGGCCAGCCGCTGGTGGGACTCGAAATTGTATACAGATAGATACGTTTCCGGTGCCCATCAACATAATGGAATTTGGACACGAAGAGTTTGAGTCAGTAGGAGTCATACTGAACCCACACTGTCACTCCCGTGATGGTATGGGCAACCCTTGGGGTTTCTCCACGTTAAAAAAAGGAATGGCTTAAGTTGAATCAAGTCAAGGCCTTGGCTCACCCCAGGGTGAGGTTTAAACGAGCGCCTTCCGGTGTACCACTTACTTGCTTGGCAATGACGTTAACATTGCTTGAGCTCATCAAAAATACTGGCTGCGGGCAAAGCCGCGGGTACTGCTAGTATTATTATAAAAAAATAATATGGTATTAATTATGACATGTTGATGACCTGAGGCCCATCAGCAAAGTAATCTTACTTTTATGTGGGAAAGTGACGCGGATATAGTAGGCACACAGTTTTAGTTGTGTTTCTTTTTCTCGTGAAAATAATATTACAATAATACTTCTTGGACAGATGGTTGTAGAACACTTGTACATTTTTTTAAATTAATTTTAGAATCGTGCTTAATCCGCAAATGTGTATCTATCTGTAAAGGTGTTTACAATAACTTTGAGTTACTTATTTCACTACAAAGAAAGGTATGACTCATACATTCTAGGACACTGCAGGCAGGACCGCTGCTCGATTCAAATCGTGCGCGGGTGCTGCTTGGGGAGACTGGTCCGACTACTATCCCTTTGGCCTTTTAGTTTGTTGTACTTTCGTCGTTTTTTGTTTTCTCTCTTATTTGATCGTTTGAACGGCAAGACACACTGTCGCTGGTGCTGATCTAATTGTAACATGACAATGTTTAAAAAAAGTGAAAAAATTACAAGCCCGCTAAGTTTCTTGCCGGATCTTCTCAGTTGAGGCCGCGTTCAAAGCCTATTTGAAATAAATAATTTCGACTTTTTTGACTTTGACACAGAATATTGGACTGTATCATCTGGAAAGGAAAAGGAAGAAAAAAGATTTTTGAAAATCTAACGCATCAGGGCAGATAACCATATAAATGGCAAAAGATTAATATGTAATACCCTGATAAATATATTACGTACAATAAGTTTTATTATGTGTAATAATTTTAATATCAATTTCAATTATTATTATTTTTAAAGCAAACTATTTATAACTCGCGAGAAAGTACGAATCCCAACTCGTGCGTATTAAGTTACTCAAACTACACCCTCGTTGGTAACCGGTTTTGCGATCGGGGAATAACAGTGACTTGGCAGATAAGGCCATTCTTCTTTCTTTCTTTTTCTTATCATAATCTTCGTTTTTTTATCCTACCTAGGTGGCAAGCAAGCGAGCGGCCCGCCTGATGGTAAGCAGTCACCGCAGCCTATAGACGCTAGCAACACCAGAAGAATCACTAGCGCGTTGCCGACCCTTAAGACATTAGATTTCAAGTCTTTGTGTCCAGTAATTTCACCAGCTACAGTGCCTTTAACGCCGGAACGCAGCGATGCTTACACACTGCTGCTTGGCGGCAGAATATCTGACACTGCGGTGGTACCTACCTGGAACTGCCGAAAGCCGTCCACTTCCGAACAAAGAACTCTCCCTAAGGAAGTGGTTGCCATAATCCCCACGCTTGGCAGGCGTCTTGGGGACCGCAGTATAGGTGGTAGGTAATCCAATAGAAAGACGCTGATGACTGTCTTCTTGTTTTCCCTTAGTCGCCTTTTACGGACACCCAAGTGAATGGTAGGAGGGACTTTTAATAGATGGTAGCTTCCTTGAGCAAGGAACCGTCGAGGTATCACCGCAGTGTCAGATATTCTGCCGCCAAGCAGCAGTGTGTAAACATTGCAGTGTTCCGGCGTTAAAGGCACTGTAGCTGGTTAAATTACAGGACACAAAGACTTAATATCTAATGTCTTAAGGGTCGGCAACGCGCTAGTGATTCTTCTGGTGTTGCTAGCGTCTATAGGCTGCGGTGACTGCTTACCGCGGGCCGCACGCTTGCTTGTCACCTTGGTGGTATAAAAAAAATCAACGGGAGGAGATGGGGGATGTAATTCTAACCCAGCACCCCACAGGTGCTCATGTGTATTATAATATAATAATAATAATACCAGCCCTTGTTTATGTCCCACTGTTGGGCACGGGCCTCCCCTCAAGATGAAGGGGCTTAGGCCATAGTCCACCAAGCTGGCCAAGTGCGGGTTGGCGGACTTCACATTTCATTCGAAAGCTAGTTAGGCTTTCTCAGACATGCAGGTTTCCTCACGATGTTTTCCTTCACCGAAAGCTAGTAACAATCGTACAAAGACGATTCGCACATGATTAATTAAAGAAATCAGAGGTGCGAGCCGGGGTTCGAACCTGCGCACCTTGTTTCCAAGGCAAGCGCTCGCCCACAGAGCTGTTACAGCTCGTGTGTGTTAAGTTACTAAAACTACACCCTCGTTGGTAGCGGTATTTTTTTCTTTTCGGAGAATAATAGGTACTTGGGAGATAACGCAGATTCTTCTTTGTTTTTTTTTTCGTAAAAGGCAACGTAATAAAAGTGTAAATTCTGCCCTTATTCTCGCAACGTTTTCTTCAAAACAATTTAGTCAACTACCCAAACAATTATTTCGAGTAAACATGAAAGAAAAATAATAAGTGAGTACCGAATGTTTTTCAGCGGACAAAAAGACTCGTGACGGTTTATTTTTCAGGGGACTTTCAGTGATGTTTATCAGCAGTGTTGACAACCGTTTGAGTTTTTTTATTTTATTTGCTCGTGTTGGAAATTCGTGTGGTTTGTGAAAGTGGACGTTACACACTACATTAAAATGTTATCTAGCTGGTAAATACATTGAGTCATCATCATCACTAGCCGGAAGACGTCCACTGCTGAACATAGTCAAAGTCAAAGTCAAAAATAGTTTATTTCAAATAGGCTTAACGCTAGCACTTTTGAAAGGTTATGTTTTTTTTTAAAAAAAAAGCTACCACCGGATCACAACGCGGCCTCAACTGAGAAGATCCGGCAAGAAACTCAGCGGGCTTGTCATTTTTTCACTTTTTTTTTAAAACAGTGTGTCATGTTACAATAAGATCGGAGCGACAGTGTGTCTTGCCGTTCAAAAGATCAAAAAAGGCAGAAAAAAAAATACGACGAAAGTACAACAAACTAAAAGGCCAAAGGGATAGTAGTCGGACCAGTCCCCCCAAGCAGCACCCGCGCACGAGTTGACTCGAGCAGCAGCCATCACTCCCCTCAACCATATTGGAGGGAAGGGGGTGGCCCGCCGCACGAAGCCGCCACAAGCAAAGATTTTTCGATGACGAGCATAAGCATAAGCCTCCCCCTTAGAACGCCACAATGAACGACAATTGGCTATTTGCATCCACCGGTTACCTGCGACGCGCACAATGTCGTCTCTCCACCTAGTGGGAGGCCTGCCTACGCTGCGTCTTCCGTTTCGTGGTCGCCACTCGAGAACCTTTCTTCCCCAATGGTTATCGGTTCTTCGAGTGAGCCTGTCCATTGCAACTTCAACTTGCAGATTCTGAAATGTCGGTGTCCATAGTTCTTCGGCGAATCTCCACATTTCGGAGTACCACTCAGTAATTTCACGAGCTACAGTGCCCTTCACACCGGAACACAGCAATGTTTACAGACTGCTGCTTGGTGGCAGAATATGTGACAATGCGGTGGTACCTACCTGGACGGTTCTTTGCACAATGGATATAAGTAGTAATTCTTTTTTTGTCGCGGTGGTGACCTTGAATAGTTCCCCGGGACTATTGCGGGTCAACTGGGGTATGTGGGATTCTTACTAGAACCTCCCCGGTGGGTCTTAATCGATATAAACACTGTTTTAAACTTTCATGGCGATTGACAACCATGTGTTGACTCACGGGTTTACTGTCAGGATTATTTCATTCCGATATTTCGGCACTGTTGCAAGCGCCATGACCAGTAAACCCGGGAGTCAAAACATGTCCATCGATATAGTATCGATGCTATGGAGAGAGACATCGATGCTATGGAGAGAGACTGGGCAGTTCGTTTGGACCTGGCCGAGGTCGCTCCAACACTGACGCTGACGCACGTCCTGGGAGATAACAGTAGTCGTTTTCTGAACTGCAGTACTCTTACAAGATAGATCTTCTAATATATAAAATTCTCGTGTCACAGTTTTCGTTGCCATACTCCTCGGAAACGGCTTGACCGATTTTGATGAATTTTTTTGTGCTTATCCGGTATCTATGAGAATCGGCCAACATCTATTTTTCATCCCCCTAAAAATTTTTTTTTTTATTTTATGGCAAAACAACGTTTGCCGGGTCAGCTAGTAGATAGATAAATTCTTTATTGCACACATTATAAAGGACAGTTTACATGAATCAGGTATAATTTAATGTGAGCAAAGGCGGTCTTATCGCTCAAAGCGATCTCTTCCAGACAACCTTTGTGGAAGGAGCTATACAGAAAAAATAGATCTGCAGTGTAGTGCACAGTCATCAAAACATAAAAATACAATTTAAACAAACAAAAAGTATTATATTAACAACAAATAATGTATATAATACTTACGTACATATATAAAAAATATTATAAACTAATACTTATTTATAATATAAAATACTATACTTACTTATATAAATAGGTATATATTATATATTCACATATATACAGATATAATGAAAATGTACCTAATAGTTCATTGTACAGGTAAGATGTTAATTACAAACAATGGATTTAGCAAGAAGATGCTTATGCAGGTTGTTCCTAAAGATAGGCAGAGACTTGGAATGCCGGACGTAAGGAGGAAGATCATTCCACAAATGCGTAGCTCTAACAGTAAAAGAGTAACAGTAAAAGAGTCCCGGTAATAGCCAGATTGAGCAAATGGAGCCTTTAACACATTATCTGTTTTGGAACGCAAGTTAAAAGCATGACTAGCTCCAAGAAATTGGCAAGCTTATAGTTTAGGATATATTTATTATAAATTTGTTTTAAAAAAATCATATATTATAATTGAAAAAAAGACAAGCCCGCTGAGTTTCTTGCCGGATCTTCTCAGTGGAGGCCGCGTTATGATCCGGTGGTAGTTGTAAAAAATGTCAATATGTAAGAGCCCCCGTGAGACCTATGCGTAATAAAGGATTTTGAATTTGGAATTTGGTTCACTTCTCTCTTCCCCTTACAACTCCCCACACCGCATCGTCGCCCGCCTTGGAATCGCATTTAGGAGGGACCTAACCTAAGTATCATATTTACGTTTCACGTAACAAATTATTTAAAGGCAACATACACTTTATCAAGGTAATATATAGCTCTATTTACAGGACAAACACATTACACAACACGGTTGCGTGTCGCGTGGCTGTAACGGTCATATTTAAAAAAAATTGCCCTCAACTCGGAGCTATTAAAATTTAATGGATGTGGCATATTAATGTTTAATTATGCTTGCTGGGAATGCAAAGATAGCGTCTGTGAATTCCAGAGGGAAAAACCCTCTTTTTGAATGACTGCCCTAAAAGGGTTGTTGGTAATGTTTTAGATGAACCGATAATCTATTTTGAAGAAAGGTTCTCAAGTGGCGACCTCGAACCGGAAGACACAGCTTATGCTGGCCTCCCACAAGATGGACTGACGACATTGTGCGAGTCACAGGAGTCGCAGGCAAGCGGTGGATGCAAATAGCCAATTGTCGTTCATTGTGGTGTACCAAGGTGAAGCATATTTTTATTAGTGGATATTTTCCGGCTGGTGATGATGATGATGTATGTACTCGTATGTCTATGTTTTTAACAAGGACTACAGCAGGAATTCGACTCGTGACCACGGCGTTGCCTGCGGCAAGCACAATGTCATCAGTCCACCTAGTAAGAGGCCTGCCTACTCTGTGTCTTCCGGTTCCCGCGCCGCCGCCGATTACGCCCCTAGTCCTTCTGACTCGCGCAGCAGACCACGGCACGTACTGCTCGACCCTCCTGACCCCATGACGGTCCTATTGGACCGGGATGCGCCGACCCCTCCCCGACAACCGTATGCTACACTAGCTATCAGACACCGGTCTCGCCGGCGAGGCCGAAGGGTCGAACCTCAACGACGTGCATCACCCCACTGAGTTTCTTGCCGGTTCTTCTCAGTGGGGGCGCGTTGTGAACCGGTGGTAAACTCAGCCCTCTCTTAAGCGACAGCCCAAGCCGAGGCCGTGCCTCCCTGAGGTGCCCTTGAGCTCGTCGCTACTTCTGCCGTAAAGGCTAGAGCGCTTCAAGCGCTCGCCTCCTATTGTCCGGTGAAGCTGTAATGGCCATCTGCGGCCAACAGCGTCTATCATTCGCAAAAAAAAAAGGCTTCCGCGCCGTGGTCGCCACCCGACCGAGATATTTTCTCATCGGTTGTCGGCTCTTCGAACGATGTGGCCTGCTCATTGCTACTTCAACTTGCGGATTCTGAGGGCTATGCCGGTGACTTTCGTTTTTGTATCTAAACATGAAATATTTTTTGCCGGAGCCGGCCATATCCATTTATACCAACAATGTACCTAAACAAAATTATTTTTGGACTGTATTGTAATATTTTCTGGAATAATAGATTACCGGTAGCCGGAAAAACGTGTTAATAACATCATAATTCCATTAAATTCGTTCTCTTTGCTACTAAAAAAATCATCTTGAAATTACGAAGAAATTAAAAGGCTTCCTTGTTTTTGACTCGGCTAAAGTTTATTTTAACTTGTGTTTATACTCCAAGTTTGAGCAGAAATATCTAGTATTCTGAGTACTTTATTAAAATTAGTAAATTTCTAAGCCCCTAAGCTTTTACGGTCTATTAACCCCTCAAAATCAACTAAACAAACAAGGTCAGATCGATCCTCGACCCTTTTAATGGCGGAACGTGTGTCACGAAGATCGATAGGGTTAAATACGAAATGTATATTAGTGCGGGTCTTTTGTACCTAACCCTATGTATAAACTGACCTTGTAGTGTTGAGTTTCAGTTATAAACGACAAGATAGATAGATAATTCTTAGTTGAACACGACAAAGCAAAAACATTAAACTCAAAATACTATCTAAGTATCTAGTAATAGTTACAATTGTCGGTCTTAAATGAATATCTAGTTCATCTATATAATACGTTGGCAGAAAAAGCTACCAGCCTGACGGTGCCCTGAGACTTCGATACGTTTGGATGTTTCTTTCACAAAACTGTACGTCTCATGAGACAAAGGCCCCATGGTCTCCACCGCAAAGGACGCACTATATAGTTGGAACCTAGGGCTGCATACTTGCGCCGCTTTGCACCACCGCAGACTCTCCAGCTGCCCTACACATTGTCGGAGTGTGGGACGCAGCAAGTGTATCGACACATTTCGCATCCCACACCGAGGGCTTTCCATGACTTTCCGGCCTATCCGATTCTCCTCCGAATCCGAAGAAAATGGCCTGATAGGCTATTTTCTCCATTGAAATCAGGATATTTATGATTTCAATATCGTCAAGCATAATCCTTGGTAGGAGATGGTGTTCTGTGTTTGTATTGGTGTTTGGATGTTTGTGTTGGTGTTGTTGTGTGGATTTCTGGTTTGTCAAAGCTTATAAATCTTATAAAATAAACGTAAAAATTCGTGAAATTTAAATATTTTTACGATAAAAGTAGTTTCGTTTAATTATGCATGTAAATTAGCAATTCCCTGCGGCTACGCCCGCTATTTTTTATTCCACCCCCATTTAACCCCTTTATTTTATTTTATTTTATTCAGGAAAACAAACAATTGTACAAAATATTGCTTAAAAATATTAAAACAATTCTTATAAGTAGCTGTACAATCCATACCGTTTTCCTCAGGTTACTAGAAAAATTAAAAAGAACGGCTGCTTGAGTAAAGAGTAATCATAACAAAACAAGAATTCCTTAATAAACAAAATAGAAAATGATTTGCAATCTGATAATTACCCTTTAGAAGGGTAATTAAAAAAAAAATACATCTTACATCATAAGAAGAACCTACTGTCCAAATTTCAGCTTTCTAGGTCCAGCGGTTTGGCCTGTGCATTGATGAATCAGTCAGTCAGTCAGGCAGTCAGTCAGGACAAGTAATTTTATATGTATAGATAGATTTATATGTATAGATAAAAGAAAACACCAAACAAAACTTTTTATTTCCATAGTTTTGAAAGAAATCCACTTCTGAACAAAGGCTCCCCCTTAGAAGGGAGGGGCTGCCATAATCGCCACGCTTGCCAGACGTCTACGCGTCTTGGGGAACACGAGCTACGAGCGATTTCCCGGTCCAGCTTTCATTATTATTTCTGCACAGGGTACGACAGAAAATCAATATTATGTTATCTATGTCCGCATTATCAGCCAATATTCTGTGTTTATCTGTCTCGTGACGTAAGAGAGTAATTTAGTCGAAACAGGATAAAACTACTTGCTTATCGGAAAGGATGGAATCGATTATCCGGGACGGGCCCGTTGGTGTAGTGGTTAGACACCCTGTCCGTTAACCGATGGGTCGTGGGTTCGATTCCCACCAAGTGTCTGGGTGTTATTTATCTACATAAGTATGTATTTACAAAAAAAAAGTATATACGTATTAATATCAGTTGTCTAGTTTCTATAGGCTACAGGCTCTGCCTAGTTTGGGATCATATGACCGTGTGTGGATGTCCCAAGATATTATATATATTATTATAAATAGTTTTGCCCGAGTGTCCCAAAATAAGGGCTATGTTTATCGGGAGAACGTATGTATTTCTATTTTCTTTTTTTTTTAATACTACCAAGGTGGCAAGCAAGCGTACGGCCCGCCTGATGGTAAGCAGCCACCGCAGCCTATAGACGCTAGCAACACCAGAAGAATCACTAGCGCGTTGCCGACCCTTAAGACGTTAGATGTTAAGTCTTTGTGCCCAGTAATTTCACCAGCTACAGTGCCCTTTGGCAGCTTCTATTTCTTTGGCACGGCCTATAGCCTGAATGGCTTGATGGATTTTGACTTATAGTATGTCGTTAGATTCGTCTTAGTTGTGTGAGTGACATCATAGGCCACATATTTTTTCAAAGAAAATAATATGGCGGTCGACAGCCACCATTTCGTTTTTTCTTTAGTTCCAAAATCATCAATATGGATATCAAATGAAAGGTCTTAACGAGACGAGTTAAAATATATGTACATATATATACGTATTATGTACAATGGAATTTAGGACGGTGTGAAGGGCACTGTAGCTGGTGAAATTACTGGCCACAAAAGACTTAATATCTAATGTCTTAAGGGTCGGCAACGCGCTAGTGATTCTTCTGGTGTTTCTAGCGTTTACAGGCCGCAGTGACCGCTTACCATCAGTCCATCAGCATGTTTATGCCGCCTTGATTGTGTAAAACATAAAATGGAAGGGTGCTATCTTTACACGGACATCCCACCCCCTACACAGTTGTAATGTGTCCAGCAGTGAACGACTTTTATTGTTGTACGTACGTACAGTAGCAGTAGTGCTGGACAAAGGCCTCCCCCTTAGAAGGGAGGGGTTGCCATAACCCCCTCGCTTGGCAGGCGGCTTGGGGATCAAAAGACGTTAGCTGGCTTTAATGTTTGTTTTGTGGTATTTTGGACGCATATTACATAGTAGAGTTTTAGTCGCCTCTACTCTCTATTATGTGGGCTCGCGAATATGCTAGATATAAGTACTTACTAGTACCTACTGGAAATTTCTTAAGCTGATGCCACTCGGCGTCGGACAGGAGAAGTATGCTTCTTTCGAGGGTTCATATTTCTGCAGTTGATTGAAGAAGAAGAAGAAACGTTTATTTGTGACACGTAGAAACAAAACAGTGAGTAGGTACAGTGAAAAAGGTCGTGTCACAAAAAGGTCTTAACTCAGCATATTGCTGGTTGCGGACAACCAGCGCTGGTCTTCCGTAAATTGGGGTGTGGGTCCTAGACGTCGACGGACAACAGCAGGGTTGCATGCCACCCAGGTACCTGTGAGCACCGTGTCTGGTTCCCGGGGGGCTATAATCTCATTATTTTGTGCTTGATGCGCCAACAGGCGGCGGTGGCGCTGAGGGGTAACTAATGCAGAATCCACCGGAGAGCCCTGGCGTCTCATGTGCTGATACGACAGTCGTGAGTTTTTTTACTGGGTAAGAAAAAGACAATGATTGTATGTAGGCCGTGCTAAAGAAGTATACATCCATACTCTCGAAAAATATAGTTATCCTATAATGATTTTTGATATTTACGCGAATATTACACGTTGAAATGAAACTATTTTTTTTCCTCCGACGTGCCGTCGGTGCCCCGTGGTACATGCGGAACGTAGATCTGCATTCCGATTTCAAATTAGATCCCCTTCGTAAGTTCCTCAAAGAAGCGTCGAAACGCTACTTTGAATCCGCGTCCCGTCACGCGAACAGTTTAATCCGCGCCGCCGCCGATTACGCCGCTAGTCCTTCTGACTCGCGCCGCAGACCACGGCACGTACTGCTCGACCCTCCTGACCCCATGACGGTCCTATTGGACCGGGATGCGCCGACCCCTCCCCGACAACCGTATGCTACACTAGCTATCAGACACCGGTCTTGCCGGCGAGGCCGAAGGGTCGTACGTATGCGACCTCAACGACGTGCATCACCCCACTGAGTTTCTAGCCGGTTCTTCTCAGTGGGGGGGCGTTGTGAACCGGTGGTAAACTCAGCCCTCTCTTAAGCGACAGCCCAAGCCGAGGCCGTGCCTCCCTGAGGTGCCCTTGAGCTCGTCGCTACTTCTGCCGTAAAGGCTAGAGCGCTTCAAGCGCTCGCCTCCTATTGTCCGGTGAAGCTGTAATGGCCATCTGCGGCCAACAGCGTCTATCATTCCCAAAAAAAAAGAAACTAATTTTACGGATTATATCGCGGTTTATTTTTGATTTTAATTACCCGACGTTTCGAATACTTTACAGCATTCATGGTCACGGGCGGACTGAGGTGGTAGCTGTCCATATGTCATAGTTGTCTTAGGGTACCCTCAGGTCTTCTAATTATTATTGTTAGTCCTTTCTACGCAGAAAAAGCTTACAGTATCTTGAGGTTTTGCAGTGGAATGCTTGTCTTTGGATTTGACTATATTTATCACGAGATCCCGAGCTGGTGGTAGCACCGAGCCATCTTCTCTATTGAAATTTGGATGCTTTTTAATTTCAATAGTCTCACGATCATCCTTGGCAGGTAGCGCTGTTCTTTTGCGAGGATTTGTGGTTTGTCAAATCTATACTTATAATAAAACTGTAACAGGTCCAATTCTGTACATTGAAGATATTTTGAAAATTATGTTTGGAGGGCATTCTATAACCGATACTAAAGCCAAAAATGTATTTTTTTTTGTCTGTGTCTGTCTGTCTGCCTGTATCTCGGCTGAGCATCACGCCGAAACTACTGGATGGATTGAAACGAAACTTGGCATGATTTGAGTTAATACTCCGAGGTAGGACATAGGATACTTTTTATCTCGACAATCGGTACGGTTCCCTTGGGAGAGGGGACTAAAGTCAATATGTGTACTTGGTTATACGCTTGCTCCGATTTTAATAATTTTTCATTATAATTATAATAAATATTTGTAAGGGAACACTCATAGGCAGTTGTTAACAATGTTTGGAAATCGATCGGGTTAAGCAACGTTAGGTAAGGTCATTAAATAGATGGGTGATCGTTTAACGCCATTTGAACTAAACGTCTCCGTGCTTCGGAGGGCAAGTACAAAGTGGGTCCAAGTTTTTAACCGACTTTAAAAAAAGGAGGTTTTGTATTTTATGCGAATGTATATTATTAAAAGTTTAGTTAACGTAAAAATTGCGCAGGCGGAGCTGCGTGGGTCAGCTAGTCTAATATATAGTTAATCTAATGTATAGTTATCCTTCTGGGGCAGTCGGGTATAAAATAAACAATACACGGTGCGACAGTCATCCCAGCTATTATTATGCGGCACAGAACGCAAACTTAGTTGTTACGCGAGTTTCGCTAGTGGGGTAAACAATAATAAGGGTAATATCATTACGTCACTCGCGCCGTCCAAACAGCGTTACTGGCAACCCCCGAGAGACAGCAACGACCTAGCTTTTTGACATTATGTTTGTTTGTCATTTGACTTCTACTCTTTTATTATTGGTGGGTATCGATATATAATATATAAACTAGATAAACATTCACGAACAAAATGACATCTAAAATGTGGTCGCGGAGGTTGCAAACTTATCTGTGCTGGTGGCGGAAACGTGAACTAACATTTCTATTATGTTAATTACGTGTAGTTTGACAGTTTCATATAGACAGTGGCGACACTCCTATCGGCAAAAATAAATTTGTCAGGATGTGGCTTGTAAAGAAATAGCGACACAAGGGCGCTATTTCTCGCTATCACTTTTTGAACCGTGACACCGAATCTAGTTTATTATATCAATATTGGTGGGTTCAAATGAGGGCTCGGAACACATTTTGACCAGTTGGATCCATTGTGCATGCCTTAGCCCCTACTCTGCTGCTGAAGTGTCGAAGAGACGCGGGGGAACTCTTTAAAAGGTCGGGAGTTGTTGGGCTCAACCGGGTTATGTGGGTTTTTACCCACTAAAACCCCCCCGTTGTCGCATCGGCACATGAGAGGGGACCCCAGGGTGGGATCTGCACCAAGGTCCCCTCAATGCCTTGCCGTTGAACTCGCCGCCGTGGGGCGTATTGTAGCCCCCGAAAACCTGACACGGTGCTCACGGGGACGGGGGTGCAACCCCGCCGCCATCCTCCTCGGAGTCGCCGCCGTACTCAATGGACCTCCTGGAGCCCACACCCTGAACGTCCAGCCACTCCGACGATGACTCAACCTACTCGCAAGAGCATCGCAGCTACACAATACGTGACGCATTGACTATTTTTCGCCTTCACAACAATCTGCAAGTATCAAGATTACTTAGCCTCATCCTGTGTAGGTGCTCGTTGGTGCCAAATTGTCCCGTGAGTGCACCTATTAGATGCCTTATTTGTGATCTGTTTGGGTTTCCACCGTTCTGCTATTCTTGTACACCCCGAAAAAATGTCTTTTTTTCTGCATGATCTCCAAACTTACAAAGATTTTCTAGAAATATCGTCGAAACATCTTTACAAGTATTTTGCCAAGGAACTTGAATAACAAGGATTTATTTGTTCAATCTGTTATTTCAGAAACAGACATTGAAGACGCCGTAACGTAACAAACTGCTACAAAGTGCTGCGGTGGAGAGATGGGGAGTGTCCATCAGGGTTGCCATAGTCTTGAAAATAAAATTTAAAAACCATATTTTAAGTCTAGGATTTTTGCAAGAAAAGCAAGACGTTCGCTTTATCGTAAACGAATCGCCTACCAACTAATTTAGATTTTTGCCGGAAATAAAAAGATACAAAATATTAAATGGCGGCCGCCATGTTAAATTTTTAGAAAAAATATGTCACTCTCTTATGACATAATCATAAGTCCAAATCCATTGAGATTCAGCTGTTTAGACTGTACTCCGTGGCCAAAAATAGACGCATACCATACGTACTTAATAGGGTGGAATATGATATATGGTTTTGCCATGCCAAAGACAATCAGCCTTCACTCTTGTGTTCATACATTTGTTGCTACGATTTTAGTCTTGTAAACAAAAACAGGGTATACATAAATAATTTCGAAAAACATTGCACTCCTTCTGGCGTAGTTCCCTGAAACTCGAATCCTGTCAGAATATTTTTGATTCCGGACATCCCTATCAGTTTAAGATTTGCAATTTACACTGCGGACGAACTTTGTATCAGGCTAGGTTTACGATCCTCAAACAATCGTTATCAAAGTTATGAAATTTCAATTTGGTTCAAGTTGATTGGAAATGAATATGGGTACCGCTATTTGGAAGGTCATTAGACATTCACCCATCATGAAATTTATGAGGCTCCATACCTCTATACGTCGTATCGTCTTTTGTATGGATTATGACACCACCTTATATCCTATGCTACCCTGGTACTACTGGTATAAATATTGAAGCTAAGTAGTCACAGTTTGATAACACTAGATGTCTCAGGAAATGGGAAGCCTCCTTGTGCCCTCTGTTGCCTTAGTACTTCTGTTTAAAAAAATGCGCTTTCATGCGCTATTTCGGCACATTGTATGCCATAAGAATAGGCATGATGACTGTAACACAATACCAATAAATCACAGATTGCACTGATTCCAAAAATGCATCTCATTTTCATAATAATATAGAGATTTTCGTGATATTTAAGCAAATAAATTACTCAAATACAGCTAATCGCCATTTTGTAATAAACGCTGCTCAGAGTGAATGACGTCAATCCTGTGTAAATAAACAACTGTCAAACTGTCATCTCAACTTTTTCTTTCATACAATGATTCACTTTTAACTTTTATACCTAGACAGATGTTTATTTACACCGCCGTAGTGACGTCACAACATGGCGCCATGCACCGGCCGTCGTTTTGTAACGAAATTCAAACTCTATTTTAAAAATTGAAAATATTGTTATTACCTAATTGTAAATTTAATACAAAAATATGATTATTTTCGGCAATAGTAGACCCGTAAGTACATTATAGAGTATTTTTTCAAAATTAGTCATCATGCCTATTCCGTCTGCAGCTACCCTCATTCAGTCGGTATTTAACCACTTGGAATATTTACATAACATTTATTTCCTAACTGTTCGATCGCAGAAGTTAGTTGAACAAACGGGAATTTAAAAAAAAAAAAAATTATTGCCATCTGTCCGATGATCGAACTACTACTAATCGGAATACTAGGAATAAACGGTCCTTTGTAATCTCTATGGCGCAGTGGGAAACCACTTGCTTTGCAAACCGGATGTCGCGGGTTTGAATCCCGCGGGGAGCAAACAACTTTATGTAGTTCCCTACTGGCTAGGAAAATGCAGCAGGCAAATGTATCACGACTAGGTATTATATATTTTATTATTCTGTATTGAATTCCGCCGAATGTCTCTGAGCCAATAAATTATTTAACTTATGTATGCAACCGTATTTGGGAAATCAATTCACAGAAAATCCTGGATTTCTTATCAGGATGTCCCAGAAATCAAGCTCCATCATCAGAACTGCTCGATGATACCATATTTTTGTATTGTCACCGGTCCTTGACACATGAGCAAAATTTCAAATTATTGGAATTTGTAGAAGTGGGTAAAAATTTAATCGCAAGATCCCATTACCATCATACATAATTACATACATACAGATGAAGCTAATATAAGCGTGGTACCTAATAAAAATACCAACTGAATAAAATTTTTATAAAAAAAAATAAACCGACTTCAATAGACACCACACTAAAAAGTGAAAAATAACTTCAATATTATTGAAGTTGGTGCTGGTCAGTTGATTCTGGTGTTGGGGTAAGTATCGTGTTATTTTAGCACCAACTTCAAGAATATTGAAGTTATTTTTCACTTTTTAGTGTGGTGTCTATTGAAGTCGGTTTTTTTTTTAATAAAAATTTTATTTTATTCTTTTTAGTCATATTCTCTTGAAAAGTCTTTATTCAACTATATACCGATTTGGATATAAAGCTTTAATACCAACAGGTATAAATTTATTTTAATTAAAATCTCCCAACCCAACCACAGATCTAAAATTCGGTGAGTCCTACATTTCATGGAACAGAGTTCCTGTTAACATCATACTGTTTGCTCGCATCACCAGACTCTGAACATCATTTTTCTAGCAGATACTCGTCGAGACCTACACAACGAGCCCAAACTCAGTGGGTCTACGTTTATTGGTGCAGAAATCCTGTGACCACCTTCCTGCTCCATCATCAGACCCTGGTGAAGGTTACCATTTTCTTAGTACTAGTTTTTTAGTATCAACGGATTTACATATGTTCTAAATTTCAGATCTTTCGGAGTAATAGAAGTAATTAAAAATGTCCATTGTATACGAAATATCCCTATGTCGACTTAGAAAAGAGCTGATGGTTTTCAAAGCTAAACCGAATTTCAAGAAACATCGCTAAGAACCATCTCCAATAAACCAGCATACGCCAATCTGTCCACTCGTTTGAGCGCTGCGATGCCACAGACAGTTATCAGACAGACAGACACGACCCCCCCCCCCCCCCAAACTAATAACACCTCGTTTTTGGTCGGGGGTCAAAAAGAAACCATCGAATTCGGTACGATGATCTGGATGGCGTATGACCATTTTGTAGACGAAGACATCATCTATTTTATGGTTTCTCCCAGTTATATCTCCTTCCCATCACTCATGTTCTTCGAAAAAGTTCTTATCCGGTCTTGATGAAATTCATACCGAACCATCTTCATGCTTTCGAATAAAAAAAGAATCACTGAAATTGGTAAATATTTGTATGAGTTATAACCATTATTGATTAGAACATCATCTATTTTTAGGCGTTTTACCAGATAATTCTAACATTCCATTCATGTTTTCTCAGGAACTACTGGTTCATAACGAATAAAAATTTTATGGGACCAACTTGATGGAATGTCCATTAGGTACAAAAAAGAATCATCCAAATCGGTACATATTTGGCGGAATTATGAGTGAACATACATTAAAAAAAAAATATATATATATATATATACACGATGAATTAAGAACCTCCTCCTTTTTTGAAGTCGGTTAAAAAGTCATTTCCAACCGGTCCCATTATAAGGATGAGACATTAAAGATAACACTAAAACGGGAGGTAGGAAAGTTGCCTCGACCACAATCATAATGGTTATGACAAACAAATCGATAGGTTAGTCACTACAACCAAGGTCGGGAGGGTTGACCTTGAATTTTGAACAAAGAAAAAAGACCTTCCATTTATTCTACACAAGTATGAAATTGAAGAACATGGTCCTTATATTATACGAATTCATGAAAATGATAACTGATTTTTATTTACGTGTTTTATTTACATAATAACTAAATGTTTACAGTTTATTTACAAATATGCTTACTAAAAAAAATCCTCCAAGTTGTCGCACTGGGAGTGAAAGGTGCCTAAAAGACGTGCGGCGTTTGGCGTTCTTTGCATGTTTGGCCAAGCTTATTGACAGAAAAAGCTACCAGCGTGACGGACCCTGAGACTTCAATAAGTTTGGATGCTTTCACCAAGCCGTGCAGTCATAAAAGTTGAGTTTTGGACGGATTTATTTTCTTAGGAAAGTAACCTTAAAAAGTTAATGTGGGATTTTTATTCACGAAAACCCGGTGGCGTTCATCGACGTTGTGGAGAAATTCCAAATCTTACCTTGGAAGCTCGCAGGTGCCTTGGGGATCGCAGTATAGGTGGCAGATAAATCCAAAAGAAAGACGCTGTTGTCCGTCTTCCTGTTCTCGCTTAGTCGCCTCTTACGACACCCAACGAGAGGGGATGGGGGGATGCAATTCTAAACCGTCACCCCACGGGTATCTCGTCACTACTCTATTGAGCCTCTGACGATGGTGCCGGAGGGCAGAAGCAAGTAGTGCCACCTCTCCGACGTGATTGATCAGCCCTGCCCCGATCCCATTCGGCAGTACCCTTGTGGGAAATGACAGCCCCACAGAAAGGAGGCTACAGTCTTTCACGGGAGTAAGTGCGCTGGCTAGAGGACGTCATGGGAAGGGAGCTGGAACGCACTCTCACCAGCTCCCTCGAAGTGCTCGCGACAACACATGGGTCTGCATCGCGTCATCGCTTTATTCGGGGTCGCATTTAACACCCCCCCCCCCCCCCACACACACACATACTCCACCCTGTTGTAGCATATTCACCTCATTACAACCTCATATATCAACCTCCATTGTCAGACCTCATCATTTTATAAATATTTGTATTTATTTTTAAATTAATGATGAATGATAATGATAGACGTAGGAGCTGTCAAGTTTGAAGACGGAAAAAATAAACGTCAGTCTAGAGGCTGTGCTGGAGAGTCTAGGGTTGAGACTCTAGAATCGGAGACTGGAGGCTGAGTTGGAGCCGTGGAGAGTCGGAGACAGAGCCTGGTCCTGAGCTGGGATCGTAAAGTGTCTACGCCAGAGGCCACGAGACTACGGGCGCTGCTGTGGTAGCGTGCTGACGCCCGCACCCCATTGCATCGGTCGGCCTGCTGGCTGACTTTCGTGGCCGGTGCTGAACCTGCCGGCGTCTAACGGCCTGGCTGCGGCTGTGCCATCTGGGCACGCCGCCTCGCTTTTGCAGGCGCTAGGGCACCGTTCCCTGCGCCCAAGAGCCCTTACGTGCAAGCAAGTTATGTGATCTTTTACGTCTATAAGTGTCCGCGTTCCCGATTCCTTCAAATGAACTGTGAACCTATTAGTGAACTGTAAATATATAATAGTGTAATTGAAAGTCCTGTGTTCTCATTCCTTTAATTGCTACTTTTCCCTTAGGTACCTACCTGTGGTCGTAGTGGTCTCCGGGTTCTCTCTACCTGACCTCTACAGTTGTAGAGGCATAGGTATGCCTACCTATATCGTAACGTGACGACTTACTCTACCCTAAACTATCCGTTACGTGACACTGTGTGAACGCGATCCAGAGGGACTGACTACCTACTGAATTCTACATGATTATAACTCATACATTTGCCATATCTATTTAATATCGCTTCTATGTAAGGTGATTTGTCAAATGGGACATAATGGTGGGTTCACACGGAAAGCTTGCAACTGCGCCACACACTGTAATTATAATGAATATTAATGTCTTGTCGTGTGTAGGACTATTAAAGGTATGAAGGTTTTGAGTTCAATGCCCGACTTATTAAGCTGTCTAGAACAGCAATGTATTTGGTCTAGTGACAAGACGAGCAAGACGTTCGCCTGATGGTCGCCCACCACGACTGCCTATAGACAACTGCATTGCTCTGCCGCTCGTCACCGGAGACAAATCAAATACATTTATTCATATTAAATGGAGTAAAATATTAGATCTAGTACATACGAATTTATGTCCATTCCATTTAGCCATAGGCATGTGAATATAATGGTGAATTTTTTTTTTCGGAATGTTAGACGCTGTTGGCCGCAGATGGCCATTACAGCTTCACCGGACAATAGGAGGCGAGCGCTTAAAGCACTCTAGCCTTAACGGCAGAAGTAGCGACGAGCTCAAGGGCACCTCAGGGAGGCACGGTTAAGAGAGGGCTGAGTTTACCACCAGTTCACAACGCGGCCCCACTGAGAAGAACCGGCAAGAAACTCAGTGGGGTGATGCACGTCGTTGAGGTCGCATGCGTACGACCCTTCGGCCTCGCCGACGAGACCGGTGTCTGTTTGATAGTGTAGCATACGGTTGTCGGGGAGGGGCAGGCTCAATGCCATGGTCCAATAGGGCCGACATTGGGTCTGGAGGATCTATCAATACGTGTCGCGGACGGCGGCGCGAGTCTGAAGGACTAGTAGTATAATCGGCGGCGGCGCGGATTAAACGGTTAGGGTGCTGAGACGCGCTTTCAAAGTAGCGTTTCGACGCTTCTTTGAAAAACTTTCGAAGGGGATCTAAATCGAAGTCGGAATGCAAGTCTACGTTCCGCATGTACCACGGGGCACCGACGGCATGTCGGAGGAAACAATTTTGGATAACCTGGAGGCTATCGATATGAGTACGGGCAGCGTGCGCGAAAACTACAGTCGCGTAGGACATGATAGGGCGAATGCAGGCTTTGTATAATGTCAACTTATTTCTAAGCGACATTTTACTCCGCTTGCAGAGAAGAGGATAGAGGCGACTTAGTACGAAAGCCGCACGATTGCGGACAGACCGAATGTGCGGGCCGAAAGTCATGGCGGAGTCCAAGGTGACTCCGAGGTACTTAACCATCCTAGTCCAGGGGATAGGGCGATTGAATAGGGATATTGGGGCCAGGCGTCTGTATATACAACCAGTGTATATACAACATCCCGACAGCTGTTGTTGTCGGGATGTTGTATATATACTCAACGTTTGAGAAACTTCGCTTGCGAGATTCAGGATTCGGAGGTGTCGCCATCTATCGCGTTGCATGTGATACTGCTTGCTTTTCATCGCGTCGCTGTACCACATGTGGCGCCATCTAGTTATGTCGAGTCATAAAATTAACAATTTTCTAATTTAATTTAATAAAACAAATTCGTTACGACATTACGTTTTAAGTCTCTTGAGTCCGGTAATTACCCAGCTACAGTGTCCTTTACACCGGAACACAGCAATGTTTACACACTGCTGCTTGGCGGCAGAATATCTGACACTGCGGTGGTACGCCTACTAGTCCATCGTATATCCAGTCGTGTCATGGGCATCATCATCCCCCCCCCTCTCCCCCCCATCTCCCCCTTGGAACGCCACTATGAACGACAATTGTCTATTTGCATCCACCGGTTACCTGCGACGCGCACAATGTCGTCTGTCCGTCTAGCGGGTGGCCTGTTTACGCTGCGTCTTGGACGTTCCTGCCAAATTCAAAGGATGACTTCTGCATCGATTTAAATTGTAGTTATTCATATATGATATCGATATCGATATATTTTCTGATAGTGGGACTAAGTTTCGTAAATCCTTGATGAGTCTTTTAGCTGACACTGTATGACATTTTAATGCAAATATATATACGTATTTATATATATTATATATGTGTATCTATCTTTTTTTCTTTGATTCTATTATCTATTTTCTTATTATTCTACAGGTATGTAGTTAGTTATTCTACGAGTAGTTTTAATTTAAGATATTTGGCAATTTTTGTGTTATATCTATTATAAATTCTCTTTTCATTTCATTTCTTTCAATTATTTTCATTTTAATTAATTCTGTTTGATAATTTAATGTTTAATGATTGGTTACAACTATTTTATTATCCAGGTTGTTATCGCACTTGTATTTTCGCATGTCGTGATCACCTATAATTATTACAACATTTAACTCATGTTCTGTGCTCATGTTCTTCATTTTTGATAATGTATGTAATGTTGGCGATCCTTAATAAATTAAATTAAATATATATTTTGCTTTAGTTTACCCCATCCAACCCATTCGGTGTCTGGGTAAGAATGAATAGCACCCCACCATCTCCTCCGGGTATCCGTAAGAGGCGACTAAGGGAAAGCGAGAACCTATACTGCGATTCTCAAGACGTCTGCCAAGCGTGGGGATTATGGCACCCCCTCCCTTTTTAAGGGGGAAGCCTTTGGACGTCTTTCGGCTACTGATGATGATGAGTTTACCCAGTTGGGAACAGCAAAAGGGTTCATTATGGTCCTAACCCATACAGCCTCGTTTTTGTCCATAGGAAATTTCGACTACTGTTATTTTTTAATTAACCTACCTCACTTTATGCTAGAACAAACTAATTGTTTTAATACACAATATGAATGATACGATAAATAATTATTGTAGAATACAATAGGTGTAATTTTATTAATGCATATCAGCACGCGATATGACGTGGTAGAGGGAAAATTGAATTGAAGAAAAAGCGTATTCAAAATATTATTTGTGTTAGATTGAATTATTTGATGACACATTATTTTGGAATTAATAAGAAATAACTGAATAGAAAATAGTTTTGCTATTGATATCTTTATAAAATACGTATTTCCGGTGACCGTTAAACAATCGTTTTGATATTGAAACTATTTTAAAACACGTAACAAATATTTATAATTGTAAAACTAAATTAATGGCATTAACTTATTAAATTAATTAACTATTTTACATTGTATAATAAAACATTAAATAAATTAAACTGAATAAAGAGTAATATATTGATTAATGAACAAAGCAAATAAACTATAAATAGTGGGGACGGTCTTAGTGGGGGTGAGTTGGAATTGAGCGGTCAACAGAGATAGTGTAAAAAGTGTAATAAGCAACAAGGGAAAATGAAAATAAGATGTTTATTTTCTATAATAGTGTAAGTATGAGAATAATAAAAGAAATAAGATAACTCCGTGGTATCAATCGTCGAGACACCTTTCTGGCTTTTCCTTACATTTGTATGATTTTTTTGATTTAACCTTATTATGTACCTACCTACGGATACTAGAAGACCTGAAGCCGTAGTGGTAAATAGGTTGGGTTTAAATTAATACAAGTTATTGGGTGCGCGGGTTCGAATCCCGGCCCGTATGAAGTCTTTTTTTATTTTATGTTATGCCTTTAACACCTATGCATGTACTTAATATTGACATCCGCGTTCTTTATATCGGATGCTACATAGTTTTGGCTGTTTATTTTTATTAAAAATGCTCGAGGCTATTTATAGTTTCAAAACCGTCCGCTGCAGGTGCTGGGTGTTGGGGGGCACGTTTTGACGTGGGAGTTACCTATATATTTCTAAGTAATATACTCTTATCTATGTACGTTAATCGGCATTTTAATACCCGCACGTAACAATATTATCTCTTGGCTAAGTCACGTGAAGAGATATGTAATTCCCGAACATTTGTTTTCTATTCTATAGCGTTTCGTGTTGTAGAATGACTACTTGGCTACAGGCCCAAAGTCTCTACTTATACAGTATCGATGAAAGCCAAGATCCCGAGGTTTAAGTGGGTAGGAATCCCCCATAACCGGACCTCTGCCCGAGTATCTTTTAAAGGATTCCTCTCTACATCAAAAAAAGGCGGACATTGAAAAAGTCGCGGGCAACCGATGGATCATCATCCTTAACAGCCTATAGACTTCCACTGTTGAACAAAGGCCTCTCCCTTAGAAGGGAGGGGTTGCCATAATCCTCACACTTGGCAGGTCGTCTTGGGGATCGCAGTATAGGTGGTAGGTAATCCAATAGAAAGACGCTGCTGCCCGTCTCCTTGTTTTCCCTTAGTCGCCTCTTAAAAGCCCTACACACGGCACTAAAATCAGTGGCAATATCGGGACAGTGGTGGTGGGGATGAAATCGGCTACTACTCTACACACGACCCAACCAGTTAGTACAGAACCGACCGTGCAACAGACTGCTCGTTGATCCGAGATGCCGCCGACACTATCAAAACAGCAAAAAAAGGCATTGCCTTGGCACTTACTATGGTGCCAACAGGCGTGGGTTCGATTCCCACCAAGTGCCTGGGTGTTTTATCTATATTTTCTTCTGTTGGTCGGGTGTTCTATCTATCTATCCTTTTGAGGTGGGCGTTAATAGCTGCGACACAGTTTTTAACTAATTTAGCTATTATCGTACTTATGTAAATGTTAACATATGTTTTATTTCCAATAAAATATGATTTGATTTGATATAAGTATGTATTCACAAAAAAAGTATATAAATGTATTAGTATCAGTTGTCTGGTTTCCATAGTACAGGCTCTGTCTAGTTTGGGATCAGATGACCGTGTGTGAATTGTCCCAGGATATTATATTATATTATACCTTATTATACCCATTCATTCGTTCATTCTTCGCACAGAGCGGAGCGCCTGCACGTCGTATCGCCGCAGCACTCGAGCGCATACTGCGTAGAAATCAGTCCCGATTTCGCTACACACGAGCCGACAACGCTCCCTAGACGATAATCGCCCCTAAATCGGGAGCTCGCCCGAGCCGATTTCAGACCCGATTTTTAAACAATAAAAATTGGATACGATTTGCCTATACACGAGGGACAATTTAGGGTCCTCCCCACCACTGTCCCGATATTGCCACTGATTTTAGTGCCGTGTGTAGGGCTTTTTACGGACACCCTACGGGAGGAGATGGATGCAATCGACGATGATGATTATGCTAAATATTTGTTGATGTCAAAACTATTTTTTTATCTCCAGACCCCAATAATATAACAATTTTTATTCGTAAAACATTTAGGTATTTCGATTGCCTTTTCTCGAAAACATTTTTTCCTGTAACGCGTACCTAATCCTTTCCGCTCCGTATATTAAGCTGAAAAACGAAGTAGCTGTAAAAATGTTAGCGTCACGCGTGCACCGGAAGTTGGTTTAGCGTATCAAATATTCAACGTTTCCGTCCGGTTGGGGTGGGTGCTGTGGAATTTATAGCGAACACAATATTGTCAAGTTAATATAACTATTAACAGAAAAATAGGACGCCCGAAGAATCCAATTCGGATGGGTACAGTTAAAAAAACTGCGCGATATCTTCTCATCTGAAATACAGCAGGGCCGGAAGACGAACGTTTTTAACTAGTGTGAAACAAATTTTACGGATTATATCGCGGTTTATTTTTGATTTTAATTACCCGACGTTTCGAACACTTTACAGCATTCGTGACCATGAACTGAGGTGGTAGCTGTCCATATGTCATAGTTGTCTTAGGGTAGGTACCCTCCCAGCCCTGAGCCCGGGGCTATAAACAACGGGCAACCTTCGGAGTCGCTGGACGTTCGGGGTGTGGGCCCTTTGAACGTCCATTGAGCACGGCGGCGACTTCGAGGAGGACGGCGGCGGGGTTGCGACCCCCGTCCCCGTGAGTACTGTGTCAGGTTGCCGGGGGGCTACAATGCGCCCCCCGGCGGCGGGCTCAAAGGCAAGGTACTGAGGGGCCCCTGGTGCAGATCCCACCGGAGAGCCCTGGGATTCCCCCTCTCATGTGCCGATGCGACAGCCGCGGGGGTTTTAGTGGGTAAGAATCCCACATACCCCGGTCGAGCCCCACAGCTCCCGGGGATCTTTAGAAGATTTCCCCCGCGTCAAAAAAAAGGGTGCTGTGAATTTATACCGAACACATTATTATTACTGTCAAGTAACTGTTATTATTAACAAATAAAGAGGTCGCCCAAATAATCCAACTTGGATGGGCAGCGTTCGGAAACTCGCGATATCTTCTCGTCTGAAATATCGCAGTGCCTGAAGACGAAAGTTTTTAACTAGTGTGTGTTGTCAGTGATGACATATGGTTGAAATGAAACTAATATTACGGATTGTATCGCGGTTTATTTTTGATTTTAATTACCCGACGTTTCGAACACTTTACAGCATTCATGGTCACGGACTGAAGTGGTAGCTGTCCATACGTCATAGTTGTCTTAGGGTCAGGTCTTCTAATTATTATTGTTAGTCCGATCTATGCAGAAAAAGCTTACAGTATCTTGAGGTCTTGCAGTGGAATGCTTGTTTTTGGATTTGATTATATCTATCACGGTTCCCAAGTTGGTGGTAGCACTCAGCCATCTTCTCTATTGAAATTTGGATGTTTTTTTTTTAAATTACAATTGCTTTACGAATCATCCTTGGTAGGAATAGCTGTTATTTTACAAACCACAAATTCTTGCAAAAACTAGTCGTCTTAAAATTAGTAGACTGGGACTGGTCCGACTACTATCCCTTTGGCCTTTTAGTTTGTTGTACTTTCGTCGTTTTTTGTTTTCTCTCTTATTTGATCTTTTGAACGATAAGACACACCGTCGCTGATGCAGATCTAATTGTAAATAACAAATACTGTTTAAAAAAAAAGTAAAAAAATGTCAAGCCTGCTGAGTTTCTTGCCGGATCTTCTCAGTCGAGGCCGCGTAGTGATCCGGTGGTAGCTATTTAAAAAAATGACAGTTCAAAAGTAGTAGTCTAGCGTTAAGCCTGTTTTAAATAAATAATTTTGACTTTGACTACCAAATCTGTAAAACCATCCAATTCACATCGATACTAAGGTCTTATAAAATTCGTAGACCATCAACTGACACACTATCGACGCTCGATTGAAGCGTTTGTAAATTAGTAGACTGGACGGTCTAACAATACCTCCCACCTTGTAGTATCATTAGGGACGAACTTATGCGCCCTTATGTATGTCAATTTACTGACCGCTGCGGTCCTACGGTCAGCAGGACATTATAGTTTCAAACTCAGTTAAGACCAATTAGAAAAACTCCTCCGGGAATTACGGGTATCATAGCCAGTGATTGCCTCGTTAATTATCTTACTAACACTAACAATATCTTCGGTCAATAGAGGCGAAAGTATCTTATCTTTGTCAATTAAATTAGAGACTTATTACTTTAGAGATAAGGTCCACAATAGCGTGAATTGTTTTCTTATTTTCACCCTTATGCCTCTAAAGTTCGGAAATTGTGTCTTATTACCTTGTTTTGACAAGCAGGACGACCGTCTGATGGTAAGGTAACTCGCTTGCCTATTACCAATAAGAAGAAGAAGAAGAAGAAGAAGAAGAAAAACATTTATTCGTAGACGATACAAGAAAAACAAACAAAAATATGATTATAATAAGTTAATTAACTTGCTACGAAAGGGTTCCAACTCAGCATTAAGCGGCTTGCTTCCAAGCCGCGCTGGTCTTCCGTTGGAACCCGTTTGCAACCCCATGGACCTTATGCCATGCACACACAAATACATAAAATGCCTAATGTAAAAGAAGAATAAAGGAACGAATAAACAGACTTCACTCGCACAGTGATCTAAAATTAAAAAAAAGACGTAAGGTTTTAAGTCTCTTGAGCTTGGTAATTTTTTTAACACCAAGCTTGCGGTCCAACTGATCGCTAGCAACACCAGAAGAATTACTAGCGCGATGCCGACCCTTAAGACATATTAACTTCCGAACCTACAAACTTCAATTAAAGTTAATGATGATTAATCCATTTTTTGATATCGGATTATTTCGACACTCGAAGCCATTTGGTACTTAATACACTGATAGTGAGTAGAAATAATAATTATCTCGTATTCAATAATTAATTAATAATAAATGGCTCCGAGAGTCGAAATAAATAGATTAAATAGATTTCAAAAAGTGACTTTAGAATTAAAGTTAATTGGTGTTCGTGAGTGCGGCAGTTAGTCTATTGTGTCCAGTTATTTTATCAGCTACAGTGCCCTTCACACCGGAACACAGCAATGTTTACCACTGCTGCTGGCCGGCAGAATATCTTGACATTGTGGTGGTTCCTACCTGGTGCTCTAGCGAGCGTCCGGCGATAAAGACCCACACGAGGTTGAAACGGAATGCCCAGAGTCTCTCGGGGCTCAAAAGACTTATGTATGCTTATTTTCCATACGAGATGATCGATTTCTCTACTCACTATGAGAGTATAAAGATTTAAACTTCTGCGTGTATCGAAATATCTAATTTCAAGAACTGATTTAATGAGCATTAACCCAAATTGACGACTGTAAGTGCGGCAGTTTATATCTAACGCTTCGGGTGGTCGACAGTGTAGCATAACTGTAATCTAGATAGATAAGTAGATGCCCTTATAATAACCAGCCCTTGTCTATATCCCACTTGGGTACGGGCCTACAAAGTGAAGGGGCATAATCTACTACGCTGGCCAAGTGCGGGTTGGCCGACTTCACACGTCATTTCCGACTTCCTCAGACTTGCAGGTTTCCTCACGACGTTTTCTTTCACCGAAAGCTAGTAATAATCGCACAAAGACGATTCGCACATGATTAATTAAAGAAATCTGAGGTGCGAGATTCTCTGACATAATCTTCAATCTATAAATGATTTAGTATGGGATATTCAAGGATTTCAGTGAACATAGTCCTATTTTTTTTTTTTTCTTTGGGAATGATAGACGCTGTTGGCCGCAGATGGCCATTACAGCTTCACCGGACAGCCAGTGAACATAGTTTCCGATATTCAGCCTTATATAAACGCTTTATAACCGATCTATCCAAGCTCTCTCGTACAGAGATTCAATCAAGAGATTATGTCCGTCGCCCTAACGTCAGTGTCAGATCGAATCGGTTCAATTTTCTTCAGATCCAATGCTCGTTTTTGCTCGACCAGGAAGAGAGTTATGTTTTGCGAGAGTATGTATGTCTGTATGTCTATTTCTTTGGCATATTCTACAGCCTTTAGTTGTTAATGTTGAAGCCTCTAAAGCAGTGGGAAACCGGAGATCGCTGGTTTAAATCCGGGGAGCTAAGACTACTGTGTAGTTATACTCTGGTTAGGACAATACAGTGCTCAAGTCTACCAATTTACAAACGCTTCAATTGAGTATCGATAGTCTGTCAGTTGAATGGTTCTACACATTTGGTAGTCTACTACTTTTATAAGACTTAATTGACACTGACCTGGGCCGCAAGACTGCTAATTTTGTAAAAAAAAATAGATAAAATTACCATTCCAGTGACACTCCATCTAGACCTAACACCATACTGGCGTCTAACTGCCAGTCCAATATCCTATCTATCTCTTACTATCAGTTAAAATAGTTACCATCGATAGCTTTATGACTTATTTCCGTTTCAATAAACAAAGATAGAAATATCTGTCCTTACTATTGGTCTAGCTTCGAGACCTTAAAGCTTACTAGAGATAATAAAATTAATGTCAAGTGTCATATTGTTACTTTTTAACTGAGATCTCTCTCTGCTATCTGCGGTAGAGTATTGGGACCGGCCGTAAGAGGTGTGACACCACTGTTTATGGTTATTTTAGCACAATAACTGTCACAATCTTAATGTCGTCTCAATAGTGTATCGCTGGAATCGCAATTGGATGTGATTTTCTTAAAATTAGCAGACTTGGGTCCCTGGTTCCTTTCCTGACAGAGTCGCCATCATGGCCCTAGATATCCGTATTACTCGACGAATTAACACTCGTATACCTATGTACTAACCTGTGTATACTGTATACTGTGCAAGTCCTTTGAGAAATATCATTTAGGTTAAATAAATACAGCTTCAGTGTTACACGTTGACTTTAGGGACCCTTGCCAGCCGCTTCAGGAAACAAAGACAACGTAATGTAAAGCAAATAGAGAACTCCCTGCGTATTTCGTTTGCATTACATTAAGTCTTCATATAAAACATTGTGAGGAAACCTGCATGTCTGAGAAAGCCTAACTAGCTTTCGAATGACGTGTGAAGTCCGCCAACCCGCACTTGGCCAGCGTGGTGGACTATGGCCTAAGCCCCCTCATCTTGAGGGGAGGCCCGTGCCCAACAGTGGGACATAAACAAGGGCTGGTACTATTATTATAAAACATTTATTTTTGGTGTCAGAGGTTTTCATGCTGCATTTAGCCCTCTGACTTGGCTTAACGACCGCTGACTAGATGAGAACAAATAAGACCGACTTTTTTCGTACCCTCAGAAGCACGGACACGTTCAGTTCAATTACCCATCTAAGGAATGACCTTGCCTGACGTTGCTTACCCTACTGACCGAATAGTTACAGCTGGCTATGAGCGCTTCAACCATCGATAAACTAGATAAACATTCACTAAGAAAATGATATCTAAGATGTGGTCTCGGGGGTCGCGAACTTATCTGTGCTGGTGGCGGAAACGTGAACTAACGGTTTTATTATGATAATGACGTGTAGTTTGACAGTTTCATATAGACAGTAGAAAAGAAATAGCGACACAATGGCGCTATTACTGTGTGCCACTTTTTGGATAGCAACAGCTAATTTAGTTTAAATATTATATCTATGCCTTCATGCTAAATTAATCCATTAACTCATCAAATTTAAAAGAGGGCATTGTAAAATTCATTTGAAATTGGAATTTATTCCATCATCGAACTTTCTACCTTCGTACTACGAGACGCACGACTACATACTCAGTACTCTTAAGCCACGTACGCTGCGCCATGTTTTGAACAACACATTGTTTAGTGAACTTTGAACATCGAACATTTCCCGTCCGCTGCGACGTGATCAATGTTCAGTGAACATCCCATTTGAAAAATGAGCTCCGACGAGGAGGACGTGAAACGTTGTTTTGTTATATTACCTAATGATTAAAAGATTAAGAAAAAAAAAGAGAATAACTTCCAAGATTAAGACAAAAAAAGTGATCTTCTTAAGTCAGAGTCAAAAGTCAAAAATAGTTTATTTCAAATATTCTTAACGCTAGCACTTTTGAAAGGTCATGTTTTTTTTTTTTTAAAGTTACCACCGGATCACAACGCGGCCTCAACTGAGAAGATCCGGCAATAAACTCAGCGGGCTTGTCATTTTTTCATTTTTTTAAACTGTGTCATGTTACAATTAGATCAGAGCGACAGTGTATATTGCCGTTCAAAAGATCAAATAAGACCGAAAAAATATACGACGAAAGTACAACAAACTAAAAGGCCAAAGGGATAGTAGTCGGACCAGTCCCCTCAAGCAGCACCCACGCAGCCAGCTTCTCGTCCCGCTAGCTTATTGTTTAATTGTATTTTTTTATTATGTTCAGAAATTAATGATTCTTTATCAAACCAAACCACTTAACAAGCGAAAAAAAAAATTCCGTGCGAAACTTCTTCCTTCGTCAAAATCGAACATAAAACGAACGATCTGCCCATTGCCACTTCAACTTGTAGATTCTGAGAGCTATGTCGGTGACCTTAGTTCTTCGGTGAACCTCCACATTCCGGATTCTGTCGCGTAAAGAAACTCCAAGCATAGTCCTCTCCATGGCTGGTTGTGTGACTCTGAACTTATCTAATTACATTATCTATAATATTAAACGGCCAGCAGGATTGTCCTCAATTACTTAACCTTGTAAAGTTTCACATTCCACATAATTTACCTCGTAAATCAAAATATAAATCAAAATATCTTAGAGAAAATATACTCTCTTTAAACCAAAACCATTTAGAAGGAATTTAGGACATTTTTCCTGCGTCGACCGTCTACAGGCACAGTACAATTCGCTTAGTAAGAATCTAAATATTGATGTATTTGCTATGAGCCCCGCACAATTTAAAAAGTGTATATGGAATCACTTATATTCTAATTCTAAATTGTAAATTAAATTGTAATTGGTATCTTAGGCTACACCTTCTCATCTACTATAGGCTTTTGTTAGTTAACTATCTCATCTCTTATCTCGTCTGCTATTCTACTTTTATATTGTACAATCCATGGGCACCTGTAATTAAGGTCTTGCTTGGCTACCTATAGTCTATTTATAATAAGCATCATATTTTGTAAAGCTTGTATCTTGTTGGTGTCTTAATAAATAAAAATAAAAATTAAATTAAATATTCCACACATTCTTTGAAGCCCAGTTAAAGAGGTCTAAGACGTTAGAAGTTTTAAGTCTCTAATTTATAGGTTCCACAAGCGTAGCACTTAAAGGCTCTCCGGGCGGTAATTGCTATTAATTGTAGGTATGCATCGCGTGACAAGTTTATATGCTACTATGAGGTTTATCGACCTATTGGGACCTATAGCCAGGGTGTCTAACCACTAGACCAATATGCTTGTAAATTTTTAGGAACCCTTAAGGTCTGACTTCGACTGTCTGTCTTACACCTATACTGGATGTCCCGGAAAGAGTATATCAAGCCAAAGGGTATGTATAGCATTTATAGTAAAGACCCCGAAAAAGATGTCAAATACGCCAAAAATTGATATTTTGAATTACCTACATAAAAAATATCTGTGGCGTCATAAAACCGTTTCTAAGCAGCCCTGTGCCATCGTGCCTACTCATATGGAGAGACTGTTTTATATTGATTGTGTGCCTACCCGTTTTACTAAGAAATTCATGCATTTTCGGGTAAATAACGACAAAAATGTTTAACCCACTGCACTTAAACTGTTGACTTTTTCATTATTTTCTTTAGCAAATTGATTAATTGTGGGTTACACAATGCGTCATTACCGGCTTGATACCCTATTTCTGGGACACCCTATTTCTGGGACACCCTGTATATTTCAGGAGCCACTAATTCTATCGATTTGAAACTTGGAAAGATCTTGCTTACCCAACTTCATAGTATATGAAAAAAAAAAATTCTCTTAATGGGAGCCGAAATGGGTCATCAAAATTTCTAAGTGAGACTACTATATCGAGTGAGGTATCATACTATATAATACACACCACCGCCTCACTATACAGGGTGTAAGGCACTACGTACCGAAAACTTTTTTATAAGATTTCTCATATTGTCCGTTACAACATTACAGAAACCACATGGAAAATGACAAATGACTAACTTGTTAATTTTTGAATATGTGCGAAATATAATTTATATTTCAAATTACATTGCTAATTCTCTAAAATAATAATAGTTAATTGCCTATTAATTAATTGTCTATGTACTATTTATGTGCAGAATAAATAAATTTTCCACAAATAATTATTTTATTAATATTAGGCTTTATTATTATACCAAAAATTATGTTATACTAAATTTATTTAAAAAAGTGTTTTTTTTTTTGTAAATTCATGAAAAAGCCGATGAAAAATTTCAACACTAGGATGTTCAGAATCATGTACTTGTATCCCTGGTATCGGTTTTCGGTACGATGTCCCTTACACCCGTTATAATGAAATTGACTGGCTTAAAAACGATCAGGGTAATTTAAAAAGTAAATTATCCCATATAAGGAAATTAAGACAGGTGTTGCTTGCTGAGTTCAGTACAAAACAATGTTGGTAATCGGCAAGATATGACACCTACTCGTCCTTAGTTGAATAAAAATAAACTGTCAGTAAGTACATAATTATAGATACATACTTAATAAATAATTATATCGCAGGACCTTTTGTAAATCGACCTTTTGTATAGTAATTCGAGCGCTAATTCCGCCGACAAACTGTTACGCAGTTCGGCGGGTTACAATTAAATGTGTCTCGTCGGGGACATTTTGGAAGAAAAACAATAGAATTTTCCTCGTGA
Organism: Furcula furcula; assembly: GCA_911728495.1. Classification (NCBI taxonomy): domain Eukaryota; kingdom Metazoa; phylum Arthropoda; class Insecta; order Lepidoptera; family Notodontidae; genus Furcula; species Furcula furcula. The sequence goes on from OU452270.1 coordinate 5,781,787, forward strand.
TGAATAATTATAATATTTATAAAATTTCGTTTTACAATGAAAATACGTATGCGTTTGTTCCGAAAAAAGTAATGAATGACAAGACAAGCAAGTAGTTATAGAGACAGTCTATTTTTATGATCTTGAAAATAGATCGCACAGTGGAGCATAGATAAGAGAATGTATTTTTTTTAAACAGTGGAGGCGCCGACAAAATGTATAAACTTTTGTTACAATAAAGGATTTATTTATTACTAGCTGACCCGCGTAGCTCCGCCCGCGCTTTTATTACATTTTGCTCCCCTTTTCTCCCTCCTCTCTAGATTTATCTCTCTTATATGCTCTTTCTCTCCTCTCTCTTTCCCCTCCCGCTTCGGTTTCCGTCACACTCCCCCTCTTCCTCTCCCTGTTGTCCCCTCTCTGAACCCTCTCTCTTCTACGAACTTGCTCCTTCTCACTCCCCCCTTACTCCACCTAACTCCCCCGATCCCTCACCCCGTCACCCCCTCCTCGAATGCCCTCTCCCTCTTTCTCCTCTCTTGCACCCTCCTCTCGTTCTATATATCCTCATCAATCATGGTATCAGCGGCATTAAATATACTTTATGACCTATTCTCAGACCTCCCCGATATGCACACAAAATTTCATACAAATCGGTTCACCCATCTATTTAGTGACCTTGCCTTATGTTGTTTAACCTTAACCTAGCGGTATGAAATACACTGTATCACCTATTCTCAGACCTACCCGATATGCACACTTTCATACAAATCCGTTCACCCATCTATTTAACGACCTTACCTAACGTTGCTTAACCTTAACCTACCGGGATAAAAAGTATCCTATGTCCGTTTCCTGGTTCTAAGCTACCTCCCCACCAATTTTCAGCCGAATCGGTTAGGCCGTTCTTGAGTTATAAATAGTGTAACTAACACGACTTTCTTATATTTAACTAGATTAAAGTTCTATAGTGATTGTATGTTTCACCGATAGATGGCGCTGTTCATAATGTAAATCACGCTAACATCGTAAATTACTGTCTAATGATATTCGTTAATAAAAGTTTTTAGTATTTCCCATCTTTTATTGTTGCGACGTGATACAATACCTATACACTACCTGGACTTCGGGAGTTTCATTAAAATTTCATGAACGACAGATTTAACAGATTTTAACTTTTCAAAGATATAATGTCATATTGCTATCAGCAAAGTACTTAGAACAATACCTACAGAAATCTAATGAAAATTTCCTGGGTGTACCGGACCGGCTTACCCCTTACAAAAATTGACCCTTCGCCACTGCCATAAATCTTATGCAAACTAAATGTCTGCTCATTCCCTATTGTATATAGTGTAATAATACATATCTAAATGATTAACTGATCAGTCTATAATTACCCTATTCACATACAAAGGAAATTACGTGGTAATATGTGCAAGTAATGTTTCACTGCTTAGCCCCTATGAAACATAGCGTGATGTTTTATATACCAATTTATACCTAGACTTCTACACAACACATCAGTGAAAGTTCTATCAAAATCCATCCACGGGTTTTCAAATGATACCTGGACAAACAGAACGACAGACAGACAGACAGACAGACAGACAGACAGACAGACAATAATTCCAAAAAAAAATGTTTTGGCCTCTATGTCGATAGTATAGTCTCCCCACATAGAAATATTGGAAAAATATTCAATGTACAGAAAAAGTGCTCTTTGAGTTTTATTATAGTATAGATTTATTTATATGAAAGGGCTTCATTTGTACATCTCAAAATAGATTTTTATTTTTGGTTTGTGTCACGTAGTTTTTGACTGATAACAAAAAAAGTCAAAAAAATACCGTTCCCTTTTATGTCCGAAATTTGTGGAGGGAAAATCTGTAATAATTATTTAGTAATCCTAAAAAAACCTCTTGGTCGAGGTTTTTTTAGGATTACTAAAAACTGTACTACTTAGAAAGATTATTTTATTTTTGCAGTAAAATATAGATAAACATGTACATATTATCCATAATTATTACAGATTTTCCTTCCACAAACTTCGGAGATAAGAGGGAACGGTAAAACTTAGTTTGGCGGTTTGTTTTTTTTACTATCTGAATTGTTTCATGAGTAGTAAAATTACTTTAATTCGTCCAAAGATGTTATGGAACCCTCAGTGCGCGAGTCCGACTCGCACTTAACCGGTATTTTTTATACTCTTTATAGTTTTTGTAAATACATACTTAAGTTCATAAAGACACTTTGTGGGAATCGAACCCACGTCCTATTGGGTAGCAACCAGGGTGTCTAACCACTAGACCAATATGCCTGTTAATTTTATTTAATTTTTATTACCTACCTCCGAGCTATGCTCGGACTCGGAGCTCGGAGTTTCTTTGCGCGACAGAATCCGCAATGAGGAGATTAGCCGAAGAACCAACGTCACCGATATAGCTCTCAGAATCTGCAAGTTGAAGTGGCAATGGGCAGGCCACATCGCTCGAAGAACCGATAACCGTTGGGGAAGAAAGGTTCTCGAGTGGCGACCACGAACCGGAAGACGCAGCGTTGGCAGGCCTCCCACTAGGTGGACCGACGACATTGTGCGCGTCGCAGGTAACCGGTGGATGCAAGTCGCCAATTGTCGTTCATTGTGGCCTTCCCAGGGGGAGGCCTATGTTCAGCAGTGGACGTCTTCCGGCTGATGATGATGATGATGATTACCTCCGCAGTCCATACGTACCTACATTTTAAAGGGAAAGTCTTGCTGGATACATAAAAAAGTGATTATGTAAATTAATGTTGTTTCAGCACGAGTATTGTGCCTGGTACGTCAGCCATTTTACATTGTCAGTTATGGCAGGAAATAAAACTTTAATGGAGCATAAACGGGGAAAATAGTTTCTTTACATAATCCAAACGGAGACATGTTTTATCTTGGAATTGAATGTTTTAGTAAGTCCCGTGGGGCGTGACGTTGCTTAACCTGGTAACTGAATAGTAAAGTAAAATATGACAAAAAAAGGCAAGCCCGCTGAGTTTCTTGCCGGATCTTCTCAGTAGCGGCCGCGTTACGATCCGGTGGTAGTTTGTAAAAATGATTTTTGCTCCGTGGAGCAAAGATATTTTGACTTTGACTTTGTGTGTGGACAAACAGGGCTCTGGCTCAGCATATTGCTGCACTATAGTGTATATAGCGCAGCGCTGGTATTCTGGCAGTACCTACCTAAAACTGGCATCACGGAATGCCAAGCATAAAATATAATAATAATCAAAAAAATAAAAGAAAAATAAAAAGAAAGATCAATAAAATATAACAGCTAATTTTAGGGTAGAACCATCGATATATAATAAGTAACTATTATATATCGATGGGTAGAACAAAGTTATTATACAATAGATACTAAAGTGTAATGAACGTGAGTGATTTGTGCATTTGAAAATCAAGTAATTTCCCGCCATATTTAGAAAATGCATAAAGTATATAAGAAAGGGACATCATATCATAACTATAAATGAAAAAAATATTTTAATTATGGGTCACAATTGTTATTGATATACAATAATGGTAAGTGGTCAAGATAAGATAAAACCTATGAACTAACTGACTATATTTTATGGGCATGAAGTATAAATAAATAAATACCTATTGTAAGTTTTGCTGCGAAAGCAAGTAATGTTTTTTTAGTGTAATTTTAAAAGACGGGAGGGGTTAAATTTTGAATGACGGGCCTGTTGGTCTAGTGGTTAGACACCCTGGCTGCTGACCAATAGGTCGTGGGTTCGATTCCCACCATGTGTCTGTGTGGTGTTTTATCTATTTATGCACATATTTACAAAAAAAAAGGTAGTATTATAGTATCAGTCAGTTGTCTAATTTCATAGTAAAGGCGCTGCCTAGTTTGGGATCAGATGATCGTGTGGGTTGTCACAGAATATTTAATAGTTTTTCTACTGAAGTGGGACTGAAGACCGCAGAGAATGAATACCATCTTCGAGCAGCGTAGTAGTCTTACATTAGGTATTGTTGCCAGCACCTTATCTATGACCAGCCTCATCGTCAGGGACCAAATAGAAATGTTACGAGGTATCACCAGCCTTAAAGGTTGCTCGTTGGTGACGGACGCACATGGTGGGGTTTATGTATGTCCCTAACCCCTTTTTTTTCGTTGGGGATACTTCAAAAGGTCCCCGGAAGCTGTGTGGCTGGACCGGGATATGTGGGATTCTTACCCACCAAAACTCCTGCAGCTGTCGCATTGGCACATGAGAGGGGCCCCCTGGGCTCTCCGTGGCATCTGCACCAGGGTCCCTCAGTGCCTTGCATTTGAACCCGCCGCCGGGGGCGTGTTGTAGCCCCTTGGGAGCCTGTCACGGTACTCACGGGGACGGGGGTGACAACCCCGCCACCGTCCTCCTCGGAGTCGCCGCCGTACTCAATGGACGTCCTAGGGCCCATACCCTGAACGTCCAGTCACTCCGAAGGGACCCCAACCCCTGGGCCACGAAACTAGCGCCCCGCTTGAAGCTGCGTCTCAAACAAGGCAACGAAATTTAGCTGTTCGCTTGCAGCGTCAATTAAAGAAAGTGATATGTTTTAAGCGCTGACGCGCTAAAAACCTTAAACCTATCACCTTTTTGGTGGCCCTAGGATTTTGACCCCTTAATGAGACCGTGGGGTGCCGGTTTGAATTGCATCCCCCCATTTCCTCTCTTTGGGTGTCGTAAGAGGCGACTAAGCGAGAACAGGAAGACGGGCAGCAGCGTCTTTCTTTCCCCACTGAGTTTCTTTCTGGTTCTTCTCAGTGGGGGCGCGTTGTGAACCGGTGGTAAATTCAGCCCTCTCTTAAGCGACAGCCCAAGCCGAGGCCGTGCCTCCCTGAGGTGCCCTTGAGCTCGTCGCTACTTCTGCCGTTAAGGCTAGAGCGCTTTAAGCGCTCGACTCCTATTGTCCGGTGAAGCTGTAATGGCCATCTGCGGCCAACAGCGTGTATCATTCCAAAAAAAAAGCGTCTGACTTTTGGATTTAACTTCCACCTATACTGCAATCGCCAAGCCGCCTGCCAAGCGTGGGGATTATGGCACCCCCTCTCTTCTAAGGGGGAGGCCTTTGTTCAGCAGTGGACGTCTAAAGACTGCTAACAATGATGATAATGATATGTTAAAAGCGCAAAAGCGCTAAAAACCTTAAACCTATCACCTCTTTGGTGGTCCCACGATTTTGTCTACTACGAGACTACGAGAGAGACCAATTTCTCTTTGATGCTTTTAGGAGTATCCGTGTAATGATTAGGGTCGTGTCAAACGTCCGTGACGTCACCCCTCATTTATTTTTCACCCCCAACCCATTTAACCTGTCTGTTCGAGTTTGTTTAGGACAGGACAGTCCCATTCGGAATTGAGTCCAGTGTCGGCAAATATTGATGCAGGTGATATATTTATTGTGAACATTTTAGTATGATGAAGGAATATCGAAATACCAGAATAAGAAAAAGCCGCAAAGAAAGCGGTTCGGTTACAAAAATCTCCATAATGGTCCATTTACACGAGGCAAGTTTCTTGAAGCAATAAATGCCTTGCATCGTCTGAACAACATGTCACATTCTTGCTCTACTGGACAAGATTTGCATTCAATAATTACATTCAAATTTTTAACTATAGGCCGACCGTTTAACTCGCGTGTCGCCTGCGCGGTGGGAGGGGAGCGGGGGCGGGTAACGCTACACACGGAGTCAATAATCCAAAGATTTATCTCGAGATAGACATTGTTGGTAAAGAATAAAATAATAAGTATCTTTTTTTTTAAGTATTTATTTTTAAGTTTTACAAATATTTTATAATAGCTTCATAGGTACAAAATCATAAAACAATAATTAACTCCGTTTAAGAAATATTTAACCACAGATAAAAAAATTATAGGACTATTCGTCACTAATATTCATATCGCTTGAATCATCATCACTGTCTGTGTAGCTTGAGGAGTCAGAATCTTGCAAATTAATAATAAATCGGTCCATCTCTTCATCAACGAACTGGAAGAGCGATTCATCTTGAGATTTATCTTGGCAGTCGTATACCTTGTGCGTTTATCTTCAAGCGTCCGTAACAAAAACACCAACCGCGCGCTGCGAGCACAGCCAGCGCACTGCCGCATTTGACGTAAGCTCTCTGCTCCGCGCACCCCTTTCACCCATCCGTTAACATCTCCCCTCGCTCCCTTCTTGCCGCGCAGGCGATGCGCGAGTTAAACGGTCGGCCTATAGTATCCGCGTGTAAACAGTTAGGTACTTACAATTCTTGAAGGTGAAATATTGCGCTTCAATTATTGCGTTCAATTATTGCTCTTGTATGTACAAGAAAATGGCATCATGTAAATGAGTCTTAACTTCCAAAGTATTGGAACTAGCTTTATAATAGACAATTTTATAGTGCTTTAATAAAATCATACAATTTAATTTAATTTAATTTATTTATTCTGTACACAATAGAGACATAGAGAGTTTTACAATAGAATAAAAAAAAAAAACATATGTACAATGGCGTGCTTAACCCAATATGGGTTTTCTCCCAGCAGGCCACTAAGGAGAAAAAAAAAGAAAAACAAAATTGAAACAAGTGCACAATAAAAAAAGAAAAATACATACTTACATATAATAATAACACATAGGTACAATAATATATAATAAAATAAATAAACTATTACTAACCTAAACATATATATATATATGAATATATTACATAGCTACAAGCTCAGGACTCTGAAGTTTATTTTGTATAGATGAACTAAAGTCACCAACATAGCTCTCAGAATCTGTTAGTTAAAGTGGTAATGCCCACATCGCTCGTAGAACTGATAACCGATGGAAAATCTCACTTCTTTATAGATGAACAGCATGGGTTTTAAAAAAACGATCAACAGTTTCCAATTTACTACTGTCTAATGAATTTATAACTTCTGGCATGGATGCAGGTGGTCAGGTAGATACTATATTTACTGATTTCAGTAAGGCCTTCGATCGAATTCATCATAAAATTCTTCTAAATAAACTTCACATGGCAGGAGTGTACGGTAATCTACTAAGTTGGTTTGCGTCGTACCTAGCCGTCTCCAAGCAGTGGCTATTAATGGTTTTCAGTCAGACTGGGTTAATATTTCCTCAGGAGTTCCACAAGGTTCCTTACTCGGGCCACTCATGTTTATAGTATTTATTAACGATATAAAACCTTGCTTTTTACACTCATATTTTTTGCTGTATGCCGATGATATGAAAGTTCTCAAAAAAATTAACAATCACTCAGATGGCGTTCTGTTGCAAGAAGATCTTAATCGATTAGAGCATTACTGTACCAAAAATCAATTGGAACTTAATGTCTCGAAATGTTTTTCAATTACTTTTACACGAAAACGTAATCCTATCTTGCATCATTACAGATTGAAAAATCAATTACTTTCAAGAGTGGACCAAATAAGAGACTTAGGTGTGATACATGATTCAAAATTAGTATTTGATAAACATATTGAGAATATAGTAAATAAAGCGTCTAAGGCGCTTGGTTTTGTAATAAGGTCTGGAAAGCATTTTAAAAACATAAAAACACTAAAAATACTATATTGTTCTTATGTTAGAAGTTGTCTCGAGTACGCCTCTGCAGTGTGGAATCCCCAGTATAATGTATATGTCCATCGATATACTAATATGTCTATCAAATCGAATCAATTCAGAAAAGGTTTCTGAAATATTTGGAATTTAAATGCAGAATACATGATGACAACTACACTAAAAAATGCGTAAGACATCACGTGCTTCCTCTCGAACTTCGCAGATCTGTAGCGGATATTTCTTATTTGTTTGATATTGCTAAGGGTAATATTGATTCTCCGGATATTTTATGTAATTTAAATTTAAGAGTCCCTAATAGTCACAACGTCATCCAATAACTCTATCTACTCCTGCAGTTAACATAAATTATCGCGCAAATTCATTTTTTGTTCGCACCGGTAGATTATTTAATAAATACATGACTGAATTTGATTTGGATCTCTTTCATACGACAAAAATTGAATTTCGAAACTGCATATTTAATAAGTTCTTCTCTTTTCAACTCGTGGAACGTCCTTAACAGTCACACCCAGTTTTGTTTTTGTTTTTATATGTTTAACGTTAGAATAATAAAGTTCGCATTACGTAGTTTTTAATTTTTATTCATAAATACAGAATTGTTTCACACGTTTATGTTAATATTAAGTTGTAAACGCTCAAATTCTATTTGTGAAAACGATAGGCTTAAGTTATTTTTATTGTTACCGTGTCTATACTCTATATTTATAAGCTGCTGTTTTTCCAAACTGTAAATAAATAAAAGAAAGGTTCTCAAGTGGCGACCACAAACAGGAAGACGCAGCGCAGGCCTCTCAGTACGGTCGTGCCCAGGGGCGTATTTACCCTAGGGCCAAGGGGGCCATGGCCCGGGGCGGCAGGATCCGAGGAGCGGCGCGAGCCGCACCTCGCTTAGCTATGTGCGTCTTTCTTTTTGGTTTTATATGATTGAAGGATTAAAAAACCTACATGATTAACTTAAACTAAAACTGATTTGTTTGAACTATAATATTTATAGTCGGGAATTCGGGATGTTTCACTTTTAACGTTGTTGTACGTGTAGTTTTTGTACATATCCAACGAGAGACGATAGGGCGGCGCAGCCAAAACACAAGCGTGTCTGTTCACCGCTAAAAGGAGTCCGTTCACCTTGGCTCCTACTTTCCAGAATGTATCCTTAGAATACACCAACCGCCTTCAGTTCTTGGGAGTTGATATTTCCTCAAACCTAAACTTTGGGCGGTTCATTGAGTCCAAGACCAAAGTAGCCGCAAGGAAGCTTGGTGTCCTTGCAAAGATCCGGCGGTACTTCACACTGGGACTGCTTCTGATGTTATATAAAGCGCAAGTTAGGTCGTGTGTGGCAGGCGCGGTCACAGCCAACGATTTTGGGGGGTGAGGTAGTCATAGTTGACGGGCCCATTGATCTAGTGCCCTGGCCGCTAGCCAATACGTCGTGGGTTCGATGCCCACCTTGCGTCTGAGTGGTTCAAGTGCGTAACCTATTTTGGATAAAATTGGTTAAACGTTTTAAAGTAAGAAATAAAGTTTGTCAATTTGACGTGTAAGAGTTTGTGATTTTGGGGGGTCATGACCCCTACGACTCCCCTCTCGGACCGCCACTGGTGTGTGAAGTACTGTAGTCATATATGGGCTGGTGCTGCTAAATGCCATCTAGCAGCTTTGGACTCGGAGGAAAAGCGTGCTAAAAGGCTAATTGGTGTCACTAGGTTCGTGGAGGCCAATCTACAAAGCCTAGAGCACAGGCGCAGAGTAGCCAGCCTCTCGGTATTCTACAGGCTGCATTTTGGAGAGTATGCGCAGGAATTAAATGAATTGATCCCACCATCACCCTTCTATCATCGGACGTCGAGACGCACAGCGCACACGCACCCATATGTGGTAAACGTGCTTTCAGTCCGGACTAAGCGATTTGCTTCTTCGTTTATAATAGGGACAGCTAAGGACTGGAATAGTTTGCCTGCGTCGGTTTTCCCGCCCGATTATAATGTAGATGTCTTCAAGACTAAAGTGAATAGGCTATTCATAAGCTAGTGTGCTTTACCATCCTCGACTGCGTCACCGCTTTCCATCAGGTGGGACTGTGGTCAAGCACTTGCTTATATTGGATAAAAAAAAATACTAGTGTATGGGGCGGCAAATCCTAATGGCCCGGGGCGCCAAATTCTTAAATACGCCTCTGGTCGTGCCATCAGTCCAGAATAAACGATTTGCTTCTGCGTTTATATTAAAGACAGCTAAGGACTAACAGTTTGCCAGCGTCGGTTTTCCCGCCTGATTAAAAGTAGATGTGTTCAAGACTATTGAATAGGCTTTTCATAAAGGGAGCTTTACCATCCTCGATTGTATCGCCGCTTTCCATCAGGTGGGACTGCAGACAAGCCAGTTTATATCACATAAAAAATAGTATTTGTTAAATTGGTATTAGTAATGCCGAGTTCACCAAAAGACGTCCACAGCTGAACAAAAGCCTCCCCCTTACATGGGAGGGCATAACAACATAACACCTATGTCATTATTGACACTGACACTTCACTTCTTCCTACAACATCATACAACATATATATTTTCAAATCTCTCTGTAAGCTCTGTATATAGGTAGATGTATTTTATTTTTATGTGCACATACGTAACTGATATTTATTTTCTAAATTTCGAATTCTCAGAGAAAGTACCAAAGGAGTTAGTATCGCGTCGATTCCCCGAACAAATTTTTCGTGGCACTTTTGCGGGGTGCGGGAGGCGAAGTAAACACACACAGATACACTTTCACGCATACCCACACTATAATAAACTCGCAACACATTCAAAAATACACGCACACAAATAAAGAATGACCTGACCATATGACCAAAAATTTGGCAGAGGGGGTTAGCGCATCATGCTCTCTCCAGTGGTATCTCCTCTAAGTTCGAATTCCACAATTGATACATACAATTCACGTTTCCTCGTTTTTTTGGCTGAATGCGCGCACACAGCGCAGTGCCATATAAAAAAAAAAAACCCCTACCAACATAATACCTACGTTTGGCAGGCGTCTTGGAGATCGCAGTATACTTAAGTGGTGGGTAATTAAATAGAAAGACGCTGTTGCCCGTCTTCTTGTTTTCCTTTAGTCAACTCTTACACACCATCATCCAACGGGAGGAGATAGAAGGGTGCTATTCCGGACTCCCCACGGGGCAGTGGCATGTTATCATTTATTAATTTTCGCCTTCAAGCCTCCTAAGTACATTCGTACGATAAATACCTACCTACGTTCTTTCTATCCATTTTTAGGGTTCCATACCTAAAAGGTAAAAAAGGAACCCTTATGGTGAGACTTCGTCTGTCTGTCTGTCACAAACATATATATTTCAGGAACCGCTAACGCTATCGATTTGAAACTTGGAATAATTTTACATCTTTTTTACCCGCATACATCGCAAATGAAAAAAATATATTTTTACTTTTACTTTTTTTTTTTAATGGGGGTCGCAATAGGTCATCAAAATTTCAAAGTGAGACTACTATGACTACTGTGCTTATGCATGTCTATCTATATTTTACAGGAAAAATAAAATGATCTTTCTAAACAGTACAGTTTTTTAGTAATCCTAAAAAAACCTCGACAAACAAACTTAGTTTTGCGGTTTGGTTTTTTTGCTATCTGAGGTGTTACATGAATAGTAAAATTACTTTAATACGTCCAACGATGGTATGGAACCCTCGGTGCGCGAGTCCGACTCGCACTTGACCGGTATTTTTTATTTATTTAAACCAGTACATAAAAGTATCATTAGGCTCAATTCACACCAGAACGCGACGCCGCTCGAAGCCGCTCGAGGCCGCTCGGCGCCGACCGCGCGCCGTGTTTTTCAAGCGATACTGGTCTCTTACGTATTGTAGATAAAGTTTAAAATTCTTTCACACTGAAAGTGCGCTGCCGACCGCTGCCGTTCTGGTGTGAATTGAGCCTTAGACGAAGGTACATAGCTCACCTTTAGTCCCTGTTTAGCTGACGGGTCATATGTTCCACGTTAAGTATGTATATTTTTCCCGTGACCCATTCGTCTGGAAACTTTTATCCGTAGTAAAAATGTGGGCTCCGTGAGGGATTGTAAAAAGTTTTATGTAGCCTGACCTTTATAAATTTTTTATCATTTAAGTATCCTATCTACTTACTTGAAATGCGTGGGGTGCCTGGGTAAGATTAGCAACCACCCATCTTCTGTCTTCTCATGTCTTCAAGACTAGAGTGAACAGTTTTTTAATAAGCTAGTGTGCTTTACCATCTTTGATTGCGCCGCTGCTTTCCATCAGGTGGGACTGTAGTTAAGTACTGGCTTATAAAATATGTAATACAGACAGGGTGTCCCAGAAATGGGATATCAAGCCAGTAATGATGCATTGTGTAACCCCCCAGCAATCAATTTGTGCAAGAAAGAAAATAATGAAAAAAAAAGTCAACAGTTTTAGTGCAGTGAGCTTAAAATTTTGTTCGTTATCTTACCAAAAATGAAATCTATATTAATAAAAGAGCAGGGTGTTTTCTAGGAATCACGATAGAGCAAAAACCATATAACGTACAATCTTGAAATTTATAACCAACATTATTCAAATAGTCTAGGTGAACAATAAGAACGGATTTTTCGAAATTCGATACCTAAGTGGGTCAAATGGACTCCCAAAGTTTTTCGTCACACGGACTTGAAACTTTGTCAGTGTACTAAAAAAAAGAAATAAAGAAACACGTGTATCACACTTTTTGAAAATCGACCCTCAAAGGGATTTTAGCATGGTTTTTGAGTATGCAACGCGGAAAAAAAAATTCATACTGCATTGCTGAAACTTTGCGAATACATTAATCAAATTATAGCAGTTCAAGTGCATATAATCATTTTTTGAAAATCAGCTCCTAAAGGGGTCCAATTGGGGTCCAAAAAATTATTCTCGACCTACAGTCATAAAACTTAGTTTATATATTGCACACAAGAATCTAAGAAACCTATTTCTAGCATTTTTCGAAAAACTACCCCTAAAGTTTTTAATGGGGTTTCAAAGTTTGCACAAACAAGGATTTCCATTTCATCCTATGATGCAGCTAGAGTAACGAAACTCGGTAAATAAACTCAACACAACAATTGAAAAAACTAACATTGAGCATTTTTGTAAAATCAACTCCCAAGTGGGTCAAATGGGCTCCCAAAGTTTGTACGGAAAAAAAATTTTTCGTCACACGGGCATGAAACTTTGTCAGTGTACTAAACAAAAGAAATAAAGAAATACGTGTATTACAACTTTTTGAAAATTGACCCTTAAAGGGGTTTATGAGGATGAAACGAAAAAAAACATACCTACTTACTGCATTGATGAAATTTACGAATATATTTATCAAATTATAGCAATCCATGTGTGAATATGATGTTTTGAGAATCAACTCCGAAATGGGTCAAATTGGGGTACAAAAAATGTTTTTCGACCTTCAGTCATAAGACTTAATTTATGTATTCAACACAAGAGTCTCAGAAAGCTTTTTCCGGCATTTTGCAAAAAAACAACCCCTATGGTCATTTAATGGGGTTGGAAAGTTTACACGTAGAACGATTTCTATTGAATGTTAAAATGTAGCTAGAGTAACGAAACTCAGTACACATTGTTTCGTTGAGTCTAACAAAACAATTTAACAAACTAATTTTCAGCATTTTTCGAAAATCAACCCCTAAGTGTGCCAAATGGGGTATCAAAGTTACTATAGAAAAAAAATATTCATCACATGAACACGAAACTTTATCAGTGTACTGATAAAAACACGTGTATCACATTATTTTTCTAAATCAACCCTTAAAGGGGTTTAAGCATGGTTTTTGAGTATCAAACACGGAAAGAAAATCATGCTGCACTGATGAAACTTTGTGAATAAATTCATCAAGTTAAAGCAATTTATTTTGAAAATCAACCCCTAAAAGGTTGCACACAATAATCTAACAAACTTATTTTAGAATTTAAATTTTAAAACTCAATTTATAAACTCAACATAACAACAAACAAATTTCCTGCATTTTACGGAAATCAACCCCTAAGTGGGTCAAATAGGGTATCAAAGTTATCAAAGTTTGCAAAAAAATATTTTTCATCAGACGGACACAAAACTTTGTCATTAAAAGAAGTTAAGAAACACGCCTGACACATTTTGTTTTGAAAATCAACCCTTGAGCATGGTTTTTGAGTATGAATGCGGCAAAAAATACATGCTGCACTGATGACACTGCGGATGCATTCATGAAATTAAATAAATCCATGTGCAAATTATTATTTTTTAATTGAAAGGGACTAATTGGGTTCCAAATCATGTTTTTTTACCCAACGGTCACAAGACTTATTTTATGTATTGCACATAACAATCTAAGAAAAGTGTTTCCTGAATTCATCGAAATACAACCCCTAAGGTCAATTAATGGTTTCATAGTTTGCATGCAGAAGGATTTCTATTTAAGTTACAGTCACGAAACTCGGTAAGTAATCTCAACACAAGAATTTAACAAACTAATTTACAGCATTTTTAACCGACTCCAAAAAATGAGGCGGTTCTCACTTTGTCTGTAGGTACATATATTTTTTTCTATGTATGTTCGCGCATGACTCTGGCAATTATGAACCGATTTCAAAAATTATTTCTGGTACGCATAGGCCGCTCCACTGATTGGGTCCCTTAAAAAAATATTACTTAGGAATAAATAGTTCCTGAAAAAACAAAAATTGTGCCAGAAAAAAAAACTGTAGAAATATGATGTTTTTATCGCTTTTAAAGGACAAAAATGGTCAAACTCTGGCAAATATTTACCAATTTTAATGAATATTTTTTATTCGAAAGAAGGAACCACTGTAATGAATATGTATAGATTTTATCACAACCGGATAAGAACTTCCTGTAGAACCATGATTGATGTGTAGGAATTTAACTGGTAAAAAAAAAGAATATACACAGACGAATTGAGAACCTCCTCCTTTGAAGTCGTTTAAAAAACCATGAAACTGATGTTCTCCATTACGTTACTCTGACAAATATGAATCTTTTTTCATTCAAGAGAGTAAACTACTGTAATGATTTCATGCAAATATCATTAGGACCGAATAAAGTGTGCAATTTTTTATTCGAAAATCAACCCGTGGGACAAATGAGGTAGGTATCAAAGTTTGTAAGTAAAAAAATATTTAAAAAATTAATTGTAAAAAAATATTTAAAAATTTTTTTTAAGACACGAAACTTTGTCAGTGTACTTATCAAAAAATTGAGAAACACGTCTAACACATTTGTTTTGAAAATCAACCCTTAACGGGGTTTTAGCGTGGTTTTAGAGTATTAAACGCCAAAAAAAATTCATGCTGCACTAATGACACTTTGCGGATACATTTGTCATATTGAATTAATCCATGTATTTTTTTTTTAAATTAACCCCTAAAAGCGTTCAATTGAGTTCCGAAAAATATTTTATTCCTACAGCCACACGACATATTTTATGTATTGCATACAATACAAGAATCTAAGAAACCGTTTCCGGCATTCTTCGAAAAATCCCTAAAGTTTGCGTGAAGAAAGATCTCAATTTACCTAATGCTATAATGCAACTATGTCATATTGAAGTAATCCATGTATTTTTTTTTAAATTAACCGATAAAAGCGTTCAATTGAGTTCCGAAAAATATTTTATTCCCACAGCCACATGACATATTTTATGTATTGCATACAATACAAGAATCTAAGAAACCGTTTCCGCATTCTTCGAAAAATCCCTAAAGTTTGCGTGAAGAAAGATCTCAATTTACCTAATGCTATAATGCAACTATGGTAACGAACTCAGTGAATGAATTAAACAAAACTATTGAATAAACTAATTTCTAGCATTTTTCAAAAATCAACCGCTAAGGTCATCTACCAATGGGGTTACCAAATGGTTTCCACTTAACAACCTCATAAGTTTTTTAATGGAATTGCAAAATAAGTACAGTATCTTTTTAAATAAAGAAGTAAATATTTAAGAATTCCATTTCTTACACATATAATAGCTTACACAAAAATACAGGCTACATACTTGATACCTATTAGATCAGGGTTAATAATAGTGTGAACAATTCTTTTTATATTTTTTTTATATTGTTACATTAGTGTAAGCAATATTTTAAAAACCTCGATCCATAATTCAAAACACGTTTGAGTAACAAAGTAATCGCGAGCGAAGCCGCGGGCTACAGCTAGTAGTACAATAAAATTACTGAAAAATGAAAAATAATTAAAATAGTAGAATAAAATTACTGAAAAAATATTAATGAATAATGCTATTATGAAAATTAGGTTCGTGCTTTTCATTATAATATTAACAATACTTTACCGACATAATAGCTTATGATATAATTATGGTCAATATATTTAATTAGTTACCTATTAGCTGTATCTTAATATCAATGAAGGACTACACTCTCAGTATTAAATTTTATGTTATTGTTATTTTTTTTTATTGATTTGTAACCAATTTGTATACGTTCGTTCTTATTAATGTAAATTTCTCACTGTTATCTATGTTTATGAAATTGTTCTTGTCTTTTCTATAATTATCATTGCATGCTGTGTTCTCCTGTAAGAGTAAATGCACAGTGACCTGATAACGGTAATCGCTTTGTTTGTATGTGACGTGTAATTTATGTTGGAGAACCAAAATAAATAAAATAAATATAAAATAAAATGAATGAATTTCTTATTAAACAGGGCAGGCACGAATGCAATAACAAACAGTGGCTCCAAAGAACTACTTCTTTGGAGCACAAAAACACAGGGTTGCTTAGGAACAGTTTTAGGACCATATAAATATTTTTTTATGTAATTCAAATTATCAATTTTTGCGGTATTTGTCATTTTTAGTATCAATACTATACATACCCTTCGGCTTGATATACCCTTTCTGGGTCACCCAGATATATTCAGAGAAATAGAAAACTACTTTGAAGAAAATGATTTAAAAAGCATTCATCATCATCATCAGCAGCCGAAAACGTCCATTGCAGAACGAAAGCCTCCCCCTTAAAAGGGCGGGGTCACCACAATCCCCACACTTGGCAGGCGGCTTGGAAACCGCAGTAAAGGTGGTAGGTAATTATATAGAAAGACGCTGCTGCCCGTCTTCTTCTTTTCCCTTAGTCGCGGGCCCTACTGACACCCAATAGGAGGAGATGGGAGGGTGCTATTCTTACCCGGGACAAGGATACATGCGTCAAACTTAAACTTGTCCTTTTTACCCGACTGTCACAGCTTTTGATGATTAACAAATCTATAAATCTTTTCTACTAGATTCGCAAAGGCAGGCTAATCACGCTAATGCGACAATTCAATTGGTTGCCAACGAAGCATCCATTAGATCTAGTTAGGACTGAAAGGCGGTCGTGTTTTATTTATTTTCAGACTTCAAAACGATTGAACTTTTCAATTCGAGTTGCTTGAAAATTTAAAGCAACATTTTTATTCGTTTAAATCATAATTTATAATGGATTACGGTTTCTGAATGATTAATTTCAGTAGGTATATTTTTAGCCACAGTGGTGCAGCGAAAGGCCACTTACTTGCTTTGAAAAGCTGAGGTCAAGGGTTCAGACACAACTTTTTAATGTTGTTTCTTACTGTTAGACTGATCATCTATCACCTGTTTGCTTGAAAATTAAGATGAATAGGCATGTAAAAGTCATCTTTCACCAATCAGTGATTACAACGCGCAATGAGCGCTTCAACCATCCGTTCATATTTCATCATCATTATTATCATCGGCAGTCAAAACACGTCCACTGCTGAACAAAGGCCAGGCCACCCCCTTAGAAAGGGGGGGGGGGGGGTTGCGATAATCCTTACGCTTGGTGGGCGGCTTGGGGATCGCAGTATAGGTGGTAAATGATGTAATAGAAAGACGCTGCTGCCCGTCTTCTTGTTTTCCCTTAGTCGCCTCTGACGGACACCTAACAGGAGGAGATGGGGGGTGCTATTCTTACCCGGACACCCCACGGGCTTCGTTTTCTCGGGTCTTCGTCTTTAATGCTGCAATAATTAATAATTATAGTGTAACGAATAACATTTTTTTTATATACGACTCACCTGATGGTAAGCAGTCAGCAGCCTATAGACGGTAGCAACACCAGAACAATCACTAGCGCGTTGCCGACCCTGAAGTCCAACTGCGTAAAAATTATAATCCTGCCGAGTTTCTTGCCGGATCTTCTCATTTGAGGCCGCGTTGTGACCCGGTGGTAGCTTTTAAAAAAAGAATTGACCGTTCACAAGTGCTAGCGTTAAGCCTATTTGAAATAAATGATGTTGACATTAACTATCTAATGTGTCGGGTTACTAGCGGTAGTGCATTGCAGCTGTTGGAAGACGTGTTGCTTACCTACCATGAGGTAATGAACGCCTTATTTCTCTCGTCATTAGGTTGAATAAAAAAAAAACAAATAATGTCCGTAACGAAGTCCATTTCAACACAAAGTCAATTTGCCGCCTCATAAGCCGATCCTTTCTTGTTTAGGACTTAATTTCTTCAGAAAGTACCCTACTTATGTCGCAAAAAACATCTTTAGCATCACTAAACAACTTCTAACATTTATCTTTTTTTTTAATTTCTTTATAAAATAACTCAAATAATAAACAGTAATGTTCTTCTGGCCGATACGACTACAGCCATCGATATAATATATAAACTAGATAAACATTCACGAACAAAATAACATCTAAAATGTGGTCGCAGAGGTTGCAAACTTACTGTGCTGGTGGCAGAAACGTGAACTAACATTTCTATTATGTTAATTACCTACGTGTAGTTTGACAGTTTCATATAGACAGTGGCGACACTCCTATCGGCAAAAATAAATTTGTCAGGATGTGGCTTGTAAAGAAATAGCGACACAAGGGCGCTATTTCTCGCTACCACTTTTTGAACCGTGACACCAAATCTAGTTTAATATATTATATCGATGACTACAGCGGCCAATCTTTCATACGATCAGCCAGACATTACGTGTTTTACTCTCAAAATCCGATGGGACGGAAAACCGACATGACCGTGGAAAGGTCAGGCAGGACTTTGGATCATCTTATTTTTTCAGACTACACAAAGTTTTTAGTTTCCGCGGGATTTGAACCCGAGACGTCTGGTTTTCATAGCAAGAGGGTTTCCCTGCACTATGGAGGCTGCAAAAAATAAATAAATTACTTTAAAAATAAACAAAGTAACAATAAAATATATGAGAAAAACTATTTGAAATTTTACGTTACCTAATTTCAGACAAGCGTGAATTCCAGATAACTGAAAAACTTGTATTATTTAAATTTTATTCCTAGTTTATCGCGCTTCGGGATCCCTGAATTGTTCCAACAAAGTTCCAACTCAACTTTGTGGTTACGTAAAATGTGCTTGAATAACTTTTTCCATTTCCATTGTAATGAACTATTTCTGATTTATTCGTAGAAATTCTATTACACCCAATTTTCTAACTGATTGGCCCCAATTGACACAATCATGTCCAATTTGCCTCATATGGTTTCAATTAGGACCAAATAGCGATTTAGCATTTAGCCCTAATTTTAACGTGGTTGGTTTTTGCTGCTTGAGAGCGTCCAGATAGATAATAATAATAATATAATAATATCTTGGGACAATCCACACACGGTCATCCGATCCCAAACTAGGCAGAGCCTGTACTATGGAAACCAGACAACTGATACTAATACTTATATACTTTTTTTTTTGTAAATACATACTTAAATAGATAAACAACACCCAGACACTTGGCGGGAATCGAACCCACGACCCATCGGTTAGCAGGCAGGGTGTCTGACCACTAGATCAACGGGCCCGTCAACCACACTACCACCAGATACTACCACATGGTGCGGTTCGTACAATTGGGAGGCCTGCCTACTCTGCGACTTCCGGTTCGTGGTCGCCACTTGAAAACCTTTCAACCCGATCGGTTATCGACTCTTCTAGCGATGTGACCTGCCCATGGGCACTTGCAGATTCTGATTTGGTCGTTCGGCGAATTTCCACATTCCAGATTTTTTTATACCACCAAGGTGGCAAGCAGGCATGCAGCCCTCCTGATGGTAAGCAGCCACTGCAGCCTATAGACGCTAGTAACACCAGAAGAATCTCTAGCTCGTTGCTGACCCTTAAGGCATTCGATATTAAGTCTTTTGTGTCCAGTAATTTCAACAGCTACAGTGCCCTTGACACCGGAACACAGCAATGTTGACACACTGCTGCTTGGCGGTAGAATATCTGACACTGCGGTGGTACCTACCTGGACGGTTCCTTGCACAATAAACCTACCAGCTAGTAAATAATAATTGTTTGCTGTGGCCGTATCGGCTAGGACATTTTTTGTTATATAATATTAAAGAAAGAAAAAAGAATTGCCCGTGGGGTGCCGGGTTAGAATTGGATCCCCCCATCTCCTCTCGTTGGGTCTCGTAAGACGCGACTAAGTGAGAACAGGAGTCTTCCTGTCTGCCCGTCTGGACAGTATCGTCTTCCTTTTTCATCGATATAATATATAAACTAGATAAACATTCTAGCCTGTGGTGGTGGCGGAAACGTGAACTAACATTTCTATTATGATAATTTCGTGTAGTTTGACAGTTTCTTATAGACAGTAGCGATACTCCTCTCGGCAAAAATAAATTTATCAGGATGTGGCTTGTAAAGAAATAGCGACACAAGGGCGCTATTTCTCCCTACCACTTTTTGCACCATGACACCAAATCTAGTTTATATATTATATCGATGTTCTTTTGGATTTATCCGGTAAGAAACGCAGCGGTAGACGCTGAGTTTCTTACCGGATCTTCTCAGATGAGGTAGCGTTATGTTCCGGTGTAGCATTTTAAAAAAAATCCGTTCAAAAGTGCTAAGCCTATTTGAAATAAAGGATTTTGACGTTAACTGACTGCGATCCCCAAGCCGCCTGCCAAGCGTGGGGATTATGGCAACCCCTCCATTATAAGGGGGAGGCCTTCGTTCAGCAGTGGACATCTGCTGTTAGTGATGATGATGATGATGTTGATTAAAGAAAGACAATAAATAACTTCATGTATTTACTACCTACCATTCTTAACATCTATACTTAGAATAAAACTGTAACAGGTCCAATTCTGTACATTGAAGATATTTTGAAAATTATATTTGGAGGGCATTCTATAACCGATACTGAGGCCGAAAATGTAATTTTTTTAATTTTTGTCTGTCTGTCTGTCTGTCTGTCTGTCTGTATCACGGCTGAGCATCACGCCTAAACTACTGAATCGATTCAAATGAAACTTGGCATGATTTGAGATCTTACTACGAGGTAGGACATAGGATACTTTTTATCCCGTAATCTAGCACGGTTCTTTTGGGAGAGGGGATTAAAGTCAAAACGGGTACTTGGTTATACGCTTGGTCCGATTTTATCAATTTTTCTATAAAATATAATAAATATTAGTAAGGGAACACTCATAGAGAGTTGTTATCAAGGTTTTGTAATCGATCGGGTTAAGCAACGTTAGGTAAGGTCATGAAATAGATGGGTGACCGTTTAACGCCATTTGAACTAAACGGGTCCATGCTTCGGCGAGCAAGTAAAAAGTGGGTCCCAGTTTTTAACCGACTATAAAAAATGAGGTTCTGTATTCGATGCGAATGTCTGTTATTCAAAGTTTAGTTAACGTAAAAATAGCGCAGGCGGAGCTGCGTGGGTCAGCTAGTATTTTATAAGAACATGAATAATATAAGTCATGGGATACTCATCCCAACTTACCTGTCCGGTAGTTGTGGTATAGTATACGGGTATGCGACCCCGGCTTCCCTAGCTATTACTGTCCCATCCCTTGCTCTCCTACTTTTCCTATTTCCTTTTTACACCACCTATCCTTCCCTTTCCCTCCTTATTCGTGAGAACGCAATGGTCAATTATATAAATAATTTAACTAACTAAAATGGCGGCGATGTTGTTCGCCACCCATCACGTCTCGTTTCTCACGGAGGCGAAAAACGGCCCTTGGGCTCTGCCTACCCCTACGGGAAAAAGGCGTGATTTTATGTATGTATGAATAATATGTGTTAAGGGGGTAACAACGGTAAAATTGCAAAAATAGGCTTAGTTTAAAGAGTTCGATGGATCAATCCGCTATTGCATTGGCTATGAAAATTATATGTACTTATACCTCAGATCTTCAGCAAATAGGTTTATTGATTAGATATTGGATTAAATATAACGTTTTCAAGCAATATGTATTTAAAAAATGTACTACGTTGGATATGAATTGTGTTAGCGTTCAATATCCGTTCATCGGATAGACGTCAAACTTGGACTATAAAAAGCTTATAACCTATTCTACAATTTGTATTGATTACATTTCTTAATTTCATTCATGATTTACATGAAATTATAGAAAAACCACGTACGCGATGCATTTCCCCTTGCAGCGCCCCCGCGATCGCCTTTCATCAGTCCTTCGTGGACTGTTAAGGAGGGTGGACGTGTTCGAATTTTTTTTGACAGGACGAATTTCATTTAAATGATTTTGAACATATTTTTACTTAAGATATGTTACTTATGGTATAATTATAACATTATAAATCATTTCAAATGAAATCTATACTTCTATATTTAATTAAAGATATTTTTATAGTAATACCATATTTTTGGTTCATCATAGAGTATGCGAAAGTATCGTTGCCGAGTATTATGCCTAACTTTTAAAGCGTATCAGAGTCATATATGATCTTACTAATTTAAATCGTATTTAATGCTGTGTAGGTCGACAAAATGACATACATTATGATATCCTGTACATTATGATTTTTTTTTCAAAACATGAACGGTGGTATTATTTCTATCATGTTGGTTTTTGCAACTTGGCAACGAGTACCTGGGTGGTTGGCTTGGTGGTGAGTGACACGCTTACCTACGGACAGTTGCATTGGACAGTTGCTCGTCTTTTGAGACATCTGGATGGTTAAGTTGGAAGGGTACTTGTGTGCTATCTAGGTGGCGCCACTTTAATCTTAGATTTCTTCCACTATGTAACATAAGTAGAATGTCACTGTAGCTGGCAAAAAAACTATCGGACCAAAAGGTTTTGGATGACAGGGACAGGAAGAGACTTTTCTATGGGTGGGTGCTTCTATTACTATCAGGTAATCCCTTGTTACTTAACTAAGTTGCGTAACAATAAACTGATGGTGTTGTTGGCAGGCACGAGAAAAAATACCACAGCGTTAAAATGTTAGTTACTCTAAAACCAGATTGCTTATTAGAATCAATGTAAATTAAATATCTATTTAAATTTTAGATTACCTATGCACCTACCGCTATTACCCTCTGCATCATCCAAAGGTAGACTGGCAGAGAATGCCTAAGGCATTAAGTCCGCCTTGTACATATTTAAGTGTGCTGAAGAATAAATAAAAAAAAAATGTCAAATGCTCCGCGTAGTTCAAACCCCGCGATGGGTACAGAACTCAAGATGAAGTTACGTTACTTACTCTCGTGGCCACGAACGGTGTATCACCTTTAGGACGAAAATCGCTTGCACGAGCCGGTCCAAAATACATGCGGGCGGGGTAAACGCCCGGAACGTCGTTCAAACGATTTTGATTGGTACAGCGGCAAACTGGTATAGCGTTCGTGTCCGCGATAGTACATAATATGACGTTACAATAAAAAAGACTATTACTGAATTCGTGCGTTCAAACAAACAGTGCTACGGATTCCTTTGGCAGCCACGTATATTGAATAACAACACAGGTCCATTGATTTTGTAGTTTGCTACCCTGGTCGCTGACCTTAAGGTCTTGGGGTCGATTCCCACACAGGACAAAAATTCATGTGCATGAACATAATCTATTTGTCTTGGGTCTGGGTCGTTTTTACCTGTACTTAATTATGTAAAAAGTTAAGTATCTTATCATAGTTTCAGTTAGATGGCCATTATGGAGTCGATCACGGAACTCATCAACATCATCATCAGCAGCCGAAACGTCCACTGTTCAACAAAGGCCCTCTCTCCCTTAGAGGGGAGGGGTTGCCATAATCCCCACGCCTGGCAGGCGGTTGAGGATCGCAATATAGGTGATAGGTAATCCAATAAAAAGACGCTGCTGCTCGTCTTTTTGTTTTTCCTTAGTCGCCTTTTACGGACACCCAACGGGAGGAGATGGATGGGTGCTATTATTCTTATCACGGAATTAATTGTCGCAATAATAATAATTTATAATTTTTAGGTTTACACGACTTGGGTCGACGTTGGGTATCTGGTCTTGAGTAAGGTTGGATGCTAGCAAGCTTCCAAGATTCGGGTACTTGTGCCGCTCTTAAAGAGAATATATGCATTAGAATAGGAAACATTACAGTTACACGCTTCTTTAATAATACCGCGAGCATCTCACCAGGGCCACTGGCATGCATTGCAGCATCTTAAGTCACTCTCTTTATCAAACTCGAACATCTCAATCAATCATCAATTTGGTTTCAGTTCATTTTTCCAGGGATCAAAAAGCTTCTAACTAAACTATCAGATAGATGTTTATTGGTTAGAGAATTTGGAACTAATTCAGGAAATATGTTAAAAAGGTCCCTTTTTAAGAAAAAAATCTACTTATTAAGAAAAAAATCTATATTTTGAAGGCTCTGTTAAACGCTTTTGTTTTGACGTGCAGAATAGAAACCTTAGAACTTTGTGCATAGTTTCATTTCAAGTACGCTTACAGTAGTCACGACGGATCTTTGTTTGTCTGAAGTTGGCTGCAAGACGCTGCGTAGTAGCTATTTTTATGTTTATGTATTCAGAACTCACAACTGTACTTGCGCAATGTTTCGCCAACCCTAACTTCAGACACACAAAAACCCGCTGTGACTACTGTAAGTTATAAGTAGTATCAATGTATATGGATTCCGAATGGCAGGTACAATGCGGTTTTTATCACGCATTTAAATAATTCATCAGTCATTTATTTTACGTATACATAATCAACAAAACATTCAAAAGTTATATTATTAAGTATATTTGCAATAGATATAATTTTATTGAAATTTGATACTATAACGGAATAGGCAAAATTAACAAAACTCTATTCGATACTTCTACACATTTTTAGTCTATGATTTTTCAAATGTAATATTTATAATTGCTCGTAGCGCCCTCTACGATGACAACTCTCGGCCGGAGCGGCCAAATTCTCAAGGTCATTGGCGCATGTTACCCCCTTAACATTTCATTATATTCTACAAAGTCAGTACTCAATTCCCTAAGCCAGGAGAATGGATTCAGTGGTTTGTTCACGTCATAAAAATTGATCAGGGAGATATTGTAGTGTGGTGTAAATTGCAAGCGGTGCGATTTTTTTTCAATTATAGAGGAAATCTGTATACATCAATGATATTACAAACCATAGAATATATGTTATATCCCTATTAATGTGTGCCAAAAATTGTGGCTCATGTAATTAAAATATTTTCTCATATACAGGGTGTAAGGGACTACGTACCGAAAACTTTTATATAAAATTTCTCATATTGTCCGTTACAACATTACATAAACCATTTATATGGAAAATGACAAATGACTAACTTATTAATTTTTGAGCATGTAATGAATATATGCGGAATAATATTTATTTTTCAAATTACATTGCTAATTTCAATCAAGCTGCCTGCCAAGCGTGGAGATTATAGCAACCCCTCCTTTCTAAGGGAGAGGCCTTTGTTCAGCGGTGGACTTTTCGGCTGCTGATGACTGCTAAGTTTGCACAAATAATAGTTTGCAAGATTATTGTGTTGACATTGAAATTAGGCTTTGTATACCAATAATGATGATATCCTAATTTTATTAAAAATGTGGCTCTTTTTTGGAAATTCATGAAAAAGCCGATGAAAAATTTCACCACTGGAATGTTTAGAATCATGTACTGGTTCCTGGATCATGTACTGGATATCGGTTTTCGGTACGATGTCCAGATAAGGCACAAGATTATGCAACTCCTGTGTGTTCATTTTAAAATAACAATGAAGTAACAAAGTGTATTGTACAATTTTATTCTTAATATTACAAACCGAACTGTTGCTACTAAAGAGTATCAGTAGTCCGGTGCTATATTTCAACCGAACTACTGCTACTGAAAAGTTGCACTAGTCCAATCAACCGGACTAACAACCGGACTACTGCTACTAAAGAGTATCAGTAGTCCGGTGCTATATTTCAACCGAACCACTGCTACTGAAAAGTTGCATTAGTCCGGACTAACAACCGGACTACTGCTACTAGAGGCTTACATCCCGTATAGTTAAGGTATGATATCCTTTCCTTATTATTTACTTTTATACAGTACGTTATGCATTTTCTAAAGCATAAAGGCAGTTTTCTTGATTTTCAAAGCACACGTCACGTTCGTTACATTTTACCGACGCGTGACTTACTGCTAGTTCACCCAATTTGGGTGAATTTTGTTGTTTCACTTTTCGTGCGCTAATGGCATATCTATTGTGTAAAATATCATTGATATACATAAATAAAAATAAATCGCCGAAATGCAGAAGAGAGGAAGAGTGATAGGGAACAAGGCGGGAGGGATAGAGAGAGGGAGAGATGATCAGAGATATAAGACAAGAGAGGAGTCAGAATGGGGCACTAAATGGGGCATAATGGGGGGGGGGGGGGGGTCTATATTGGAGCATTGTTAATGTTATAATGGCGCGAGTGGAACTGCGCGGGTCTGCTAGTAGTACTTAAATATCTCTAGGCAAGATTAGCCGACTATGCAGGAGATATTATAAAGCACTAGTACTTGGTGTGGAAACAGGTGGACTCTCTCCTCCTTTACTCCAAACAGAGACACGTCAGATCAAAAAGAACCACGAAAATGTCTAGCTGGTGAAATTACCAGACACAAAGACTTAATATTAATGATTGGCAACGCGCTAGTGTTTCTTCTGATGTTGCTAGCGTCTATAGGCTGCGGAGACTGCTTACCATCAGGCGGGCCGCATGCTAGCTTGCCACTTGGTAGTATAAAAAAATTAACCTTTAGTATAAAACGCGTGAATATGATTTATATGAAAACCCAGCTTCGCTTTTCACTTGTACCATACGCTCCGATTATTGGTTTTCAGTAAAAGTAATGATACATCAAAATTCATCCTTTTTCCCAAAGGAATATAGTTCAATATTAATTGATTAGTGTTACGGGTGTGTGTGGCTTTATGAAGGGTAAGCAGAACAGTTTGTACCTAATAAGAACACATTGAATTGAAACAAATTAGGTCAAGGTTGTTTTAGTTTTTAGAGATCCGCAGTAGTTTTACCATACTATAGAGAGAAAAAGAAAGTTTAATATTTTCAGAATAAGTATAAATTATTAAAAAAGAAACATGGCGGGCCTGTTGGTCTAGTGGTTAAACACCCTACCTGCTGACCAATAGGCCGTGGGTTCGATTCCCACCAAGTGTCTGGGTGTTTTATCTATATAAGTATGTATTTACAAAAAAAAAAGTATATATGTATTAGTATCAGTTGTCTGGTCTCCATAGTACAGGCTCTGCCTAGTTTGGGATCAGATGACTGTGTGTGGATTGTCCCAGAATATTATTATTATGTATACAGTCGAATTGAGAACCGGCTCCTTTTTTGAAGTCGGTTAAAAACACAAAAAGCCCGCGACTTTTCTTGAACCCCCAACTGCAAAAATGAGCTTAGATTATATATATATGTACATATCAGTGGCGTGCACTGAAAGCAGACAAAAATATTTGCGAGTTGTCTATGCTTTATGCTATTTGTTCGTGTTCCAGCACAAATATCCTTAAACTAGCTGACCCGCGCAGCTCCACCCGCGCTTTAATTACATTTCGCTCCCCTTTTCTCCTTACTCCCTTGATTTATCTCTCTCCATCTCTCTCTCTTATAAGAAAAATCAAATTCTGCTTAATGCTCTTTCTCTTCCCTCCCGCTTCTGTCCCCGTCACACTTCCCCTCTTCCTCTCCCCGTTGTCCTTTCTGAACCCTCTCACTCCTCTCTCTTCTCCCAACTTGCTCCACCTAACTCCTCCGATCACTCCATCTCCCGCCCCTCTCCCTCTCTTGCACCCTCCTCTCGTTCTATATATTCTCGTCAATCATGGTATCAGCGGCATAAAATATACTTTATAACCTATTCTAAGACCTACCCGCAAAATTTCATACATATCGGTTCACCCATCTATTTAAAGACCTTGCCTTATGTTGCTTAACCTTAACCTAGCGGCATGAAATATACTTTACGACCTATTCTCAGATCTACCCGAAATGCACACAAAATTTCATACAAATCAGTTCACCCATCAATTTAATGACCTGGCCTTATGTTGCTTAACCTTAACCTAGCGGTATGAAATATACTTTATGACCTATTCTCAGACCTACCCGATATGCACAAAAAAAATCATACAAATCGGTTCACCCATAAATTTAATGACCTTACCTAACGTTGCTTAACCTTAACCTACCGGGATAAAAAGTATCCTATGTCCGTTTCCTGGTTCTAAGCTACCTCCCCCACCAATTTTCAGCCAAATCGGTTCAGCCATTCTTGAGTTATAAATAGTGTAACTAACACGACTTTTTTTATATTTATAGATTAAAGTTCTATAGTGATTGTATGTTCAATTTCACCGTTAGATGGCGCTGTTCATAATGTAAATGACGCTTACATCGTAAATTACTGTCTAATCATATTCGATAATGAAAGTTCTAAGTTTTTCGCATCTTGCTTTTATTGTTGCGACTGTAATACAATACCTACACACTGGTCTTGGGGAGTATCATTAAAATTTCATGTCTGCTCAACTCTGCTCAGTCCCTATTGTATATAGCGTAATAATAGATATCTTAATGATTACCTGATCAGTTTATAATTACCCTATTCACATACAAAGGAAATTACGTGGTAATGTGTAAGTAATGTTTTACTGCTTAGCCCCTATGAAACATAGCGTGATGATTTATATACCAATTTATACACCTACTTCTACACAACACATCAGTGAAAGTCCTATCAAAATCCATCCACGGGTTTTCAAATGATACCTGGACAAACAGAACGACAGACAGACAGACAGACAGACAGACAGACAATAATTCCAAAAAAAATTGTTTTGGCGTCTATGTCGATAGTATAGTATCCCCACATAGAAATTTTTGAAAAATATACAATGTGCAGAAAAAGTGCTGTTTGAGTTTTATTATAGTATAGATAGATTAATCAACATGACCAACACATCCATTTACATTAAAAAAAAATACGTTAATTCATGTCCAAACTAAGATTTTTTTTAAATTAAGACTGTTTAGAGAAATCCTAGGGTAGGCAAAGTATTTTTGTCAGTATGGAGCCGCTGAATAAACTTATTAATGTTCTCAAATGCAAATTAATATCTCTATAGTATTTGCTTGCTTATGGATAATTGAAATGGTATACATACTTAAAATAGGTGAAACAAGCCGAATACATTTTTTTGCCTCCCCTCTGTATATTAGATTACTATATACGAGTGTATACATTTTATGTATATAAAACGTATACACTCTTGAACACTATATTTCAACTTGTCTAGTTAAGACCTTTAATTTTATTGATGTTTTTGGTAGTAAAAAATACAAAATGGCGGCTGACGGTCGCATTGAAAAATATGTCACTCCCACAACTAAGACGAATCAAACGACATTATTATAAGTTACAGTCTATCAAGCCATTCAGGCTGTAGGCGGTGCCAAATACATACATACATACTTAGATACTTACATACATTGACGGGCCTGTTGGTCTAGTGGTTAGACACCCTGGCTGCTACCTGATGGGTCGTGGGTTCGATTCCCACCAAGTGTCTGGGTGTTATTTATCTATTTAAGTATGTATTTACAAAAAAAAAACAATGTATTTAACTATTAGTATCAGTTGTCTGTTTTTTTTCTTTATTTATATTAAAAAGGGTACACACCAGATAATTAAGAAGTATCTCAAAAAACCCTAAATAGGGTTTGTCTGGATACCAAACAATACGAGTACTCGTATAATTTTTATTTATTTATACCTACTTATAGTTAAGCTGTCTATAATAATCGTTATAAACTAATTGTTATGGCTTCCCTACGCGTGCGCGGTTTCCATAGTACAGGCTCTGCCTAGTTTGGGATCGGATGACCGTGTGTGGATTGGCCCAAGATATTATTATACATACATACTCTCAAACAAGTAATAAGTTATAAAATCTAAAACCCGACTATAACCCGATAAAATCGCAGTCTAATAATGTGATATTATATAGTCTATAACCAGCGGACAATCAAGACGCTTCTAACGACACACTACTTGTCAAATTATGTTAAGTAGATTAGAAGATATCCGGGAACAGACGAACATACATATTTATATACATTCTTGTTAAAATCATAACCCTCCCCCGTTCCGTAGTCGGGTAAAAAGCCTCCCTCCGTTCCGTATTCAGGTAAAACTATTTAAAAAAAAAACCCTACTTCAAAGTAAATTATCTAAAAAGCATAAAATAACGAAAATATTATTGAAGCGTACCTGCTGTGTATATTCTGCACCAACTTCAATAATATTTTCGTTATTTTATGCTTTTTAGATAATTTACTTTCAAGTCGGTTTTTATTTTTTTTTAAATAGTTTATTAACACTTTTTAGTGACATAATTTACCAAGATAGGTATCAGCACCATCACGCAACTCGAACGTCTACATTACAGTAACTTACTGAAAACATAAAAAGTTTATATCTCTTAAACTACTAGACCGATTTTGATGAAACTTGTACTCTACCCTAAGTTGAAAAATACTCTAACTATTGCAAAAAGGATCAGACTTGCAGTTTCTGAGAAATCCGCGGACAAACCTACATACATACATACATACACTCGTGAAATTTGGTAAAGGAGACAGATACGGTTTCATACATTCTCGGGCCACACAATTTCATGCATCGAAAAAGATGAAAATGGTGTCAAACAATAGCTAACTTAATACCAAACAAACTCTAAAAATTTTGAAGAATTGGACAATCTGAGAGCAGAGTTATAACCTACTAAGCAAATAAAACATAACCTCACTGGTTATGATATGAAAATCTTATACTTTATCATCTGATTTTTATATGCTGTGGATATTTTTGTGTATTTCATATAATATATAATAGTAGGAGATACTTCAGGCATCGACCATAAAGGGATTTTTACTCGACTGCGCCAGAAGGAGGGTTACGTTTTTCTAGCGTACATACGCAATGTCTATTTCTTGTGTCCGTCAGGATGACCGGACCACAGCACGGATTCACGTGAAACTTTACCAAGATTTAGTACCTATTTTGTACTATTTTGTACCTATGTTTAAATATTTTGTACCTCAATAATAACAAAGTTATTTAATAAATAAAGTGGGAAGCCATTCTGACGTCAGGATGGCTTCCCACTTTTTACTTTGGGTACTTACGGTCCATATATTGCTGAAATCTTTGCATAATAATTTAGTACCTTTTTTGTACCTATGATAAATATATGAATACTTAATGAATTCCATTTAAAAATTACTTTTATTTCATTATAAACAATTATATATGGAGCATCATTCATCTGACATTTGTCTGACACATTATAATGTAACATGTAGTCCCCTATCCTGCGAAACAGAGCAAGTATTTAGTATTTTCTTTAGGATATTCCGACACCGCTTAGCGTTTCATAATTCTCCATTACGGCATACATTCATGCAGTAACAATCATGAGCTACATTCGACCCTCTCTGATGAAATTTAATAGATCACATTTGAAACTTCATCAAAATTTAACAACGTAACCTGCTAACGGCGCTGGCGGGCAAATAATATTATTAATTGTTTTTGAAGTTAGAACTGCACAATTTCTTAACTATTTTCAATTACTATTACATATAATAATATAATATTTTGGGACAATCCACACACGGTCATCAGATCCCAAACTAGGCAGAGCCTGTACTATGGAAATCAGACGTGTGATACTAATGCTTATATACTTTTTTTTTGTAAATACATACTTAAATAGATAAATAGCACCCAGAAACATGGTGGGAATCAAACCCACGACCTATCGGGTAGTGGGCAGGGTGTCTGACCGCTAGACCAACAGGCCTGTCATACATATTTATTGTAATAATGACAAAAGAATCTGACAAATATTAAATGTGATCTATTAAATTGGCCCTACTTTAGGTTAGTTTTGCACTTTCGAGTTGCTAGGAAATTTTGAGTGTGGGTCCTAGACGTCAAACAAATAGGGCGGCAAGTCTTTTTTGTAGTCATAAGCACTAGCTTGGCTGCAATCCCACCTGATCGAAAACTTATTAAAAGGATATTTACTCCCTTGAAGACACCCACATTACATTATTATCAGGCGAAGGTTCTTACGAAAAAAGAAATAAAAAAGTTGCGCAGTAAATTAGTTAATTAGGTGGGCGGAGCTGCACGGGACAGCTAGTTTTATATATATAAAAGTACATAAATAAAAATAAAAAAATGTATAAATTAAAAATTATTCACTATAGAATAGCATTTTGTATACAGAATATATTATATAATTCTAGCAATATAGTATATAATCTTATACGATCTGTAAAGGGCACATTCTTTCTCTCTTGCAAAATTCAGGAAATTAATTTAATAAAATATTACTAGGAAAAAAATCAACAAAATATTTAAGTATTTAATAACAACATAAACTAGTACAGTTATAATGACTTACAGTAACTATGGCTGGCTATGCCAGAGTAATTTACTGGAAACTTAAACAGTCTATATCTCTTAATGAACCGATTTTGATATCGCTCGATCGCAATAGGATTTGTAGTTTCTAAGAAATACGGGGATAAACCTACATACATACGTACACTCATGAAATTGGGTAAATTTTGTACATTTACATAGATTAACATATTATGTAAATATTAGTTATTTTTATTAATATTACATACATACGCGTCGCATACAGAACTACTCATTTTCAAGTCGTTTAAAAGGGAATCCTTATGGTTGTGCATGGTATGACTTCGTCTATCTGTCGACCACACCTATATATTTTAGGAACTACTGGTGCTATCGATTTGTAATTTCGATCGTACTTACCCAACCTCAAAGCAAATTAAAAACATAAAATTATTTTCAATGGAGGTCAAAATGGGTCGTCAAAATTTCAAAGTGTGCCTTCTATATCGAGTTCATCAATATGCATCGATAATGACCAAAAATGTTCGTCCCTCGATAGGGCCCAAAAAATCCATGTGTATGCGAGCCTAGGGTTTCTCTGGCCATGGCCAGACAGGGCATAAGCGGCGCTTCACTCTCAGCAATGCAGATCCGACAATCGCGACAGATTCTTTCTATAGCTTCGTCATTACTTTGACACCACACGTAGCTCCTAGCGAAAGATTTCTTTATATCTACAAGCTTCTGGCACAACCACCCTATGGCCCCACATCACACAACCTAATTCTTCATACAGTTCTTTCCAGCGATTGAAGTAAGGCCGAAGAGACATTATTTCATTCTCAGTGAGCCATTCGTCCCGTATGTATCTTAATACTCTGCCTATTAACTGATCACGGCTTGTTTGCTGTTTTATATCATTTTATATAATCTAGTAACATGGCACTTTGCGCAAAATGTAAATAAGATTGTTCCGGAACGCAACCGCTTTGTGTAGTTTTAGTCAAAGCTGGCAATCGTGATAACCCATCTGCTCTATATTTTTTTGACTTTACATATTCTATGTCGTATGTATGTGCTGATAATTTACTAGCCCACCGTTGTAACGCCATCGAGACTCGCAGCCATCGAGGGAACCCCCTGCTTAAGCTCAAAAATAGTCACCAACGGATTGTGGCCGGTACGCAATTTAAAACGTCTCCCATATAAATACTGGTGCAACTTTTCTAAACAAAACACTATAGCCAGCGCGTCGCGTTCAATCTGAGAATAGCGTTTTTCAGCTGCGGTAAGTGCCGCGATACTTACACAACCGGTCGCTCACGCGCCCCGCGGCCGTTCACGCATCCGTCCCAAACTGTAACCAACCAAAGTTTAAGTTCCCAGAGAAACAGGTGGCAGAAAATTTTATCGTCAATGTTAGAACTAACAAATGTATGGGTTTTACTCCTCTGCCAGGATGCAGGAAAGGGGACTACATGGTTTGTGAAATATAATATGTCAGATGAATGATGCTCCATATATAATTGTTTATAATCTTATAAAAGTAATTTTTAAATGGAATTCATTAAGTATTCATATATTTATCGTAGGTACAAAAAAGGTACTAAATTATTATGCAAAGATTTCAGCAATATATGGACCGTAAGTACCCAAAGTAAAAAGTGGGAAGCCATCCTGACGTCAGAATGGCTTCCCACTTTATTTATTAAATAACTTTGTTATTACTGAGGTACAAAATATTTCAACATACACATATATAACTTTTTTATTTATCTACAATAATTTCATGATTAATATATCATCCAGAACCTGGTACCTGACTCAACTAAGGTACCATAATTATTATAGACATTATATGGCCGCAGCAGCTTACAGTCCTGCTTGCTCAGGACAAAGTTTTTGGACTAGAGGCCATATGTATGTACATCAACCCTATCTGCTACTATCTGCAACAAAAATACATAATGACTGAAGTATTTTGCAATAAAAAGTAAAGTACAGTTACAGTTGAAAATAGTATAATAGTAATATGTAGTACACAACACATATAAACTGATTTAACTCAGAGATGCAATTATATAGGCCAAATAAGCGGGTAGTTCATTACTAGGTAGGTACCTACCTAGGTCTTTGGTTTGGTTTGGTTTCAGGTAATATATAACGGAGGTGTGTGTACTTACAGGTCGTGGTGCAAGCCATTGACGAATCACTGAAAGTTCCCTTTCATCATCCAAGGCACATTATTACAGCGACCATTATATATATAGTTAAATCAATTTACACATCGATCCATAAATGATAACAACAATTCAAAGTTGTTAAGCCGGCCGGTTAACAATCCCAATTCAGTCGGGTAAGCGAGCTTCGTCGTCGCGTGTCCGATATAAATGCTAGGGTCGATCAAACTAAGCAAAACCGTCGTTAAAAAGCAGTGGTCGAGGAATAACAAATCAATAAAATACTCAAAACAAACGCACAAAACGATACGACATGAACGATCGATTTCATAGATTAATAGAGTGGCCATCTGTCACGTGTTTTAACAAAGGTAACAAACACAAACGGCCAAATTTAAACAGACTAAAAATACTCAATAAATCGAATTAATTAATCGATATGTAAACTACACGTATAAATATTATATTTCTCTTGATTATATTTCATAGATTTTATGTTGTATACTTACTTATTTTCATTGATTTCGATAGATTAATTTACTTTTATTTAATTAAAATGCTATCTGCATTCTTCAAAATGGAGATTTAATACTTTTGCTTGAACTTATCCACGATAATCTAGAATCGATAATCGATTCTATTGTATGTGTTACCTAAACCTATTCCTATTTTCTTTCCCAAGATTGATTACGAGGCTGATATTTATGCACATTGTTACATTTAAATATAACCATTTTTTAAACTATAACTCATCTTATTCGGCGGTTAGCCCAGAAATATCAGCCTCCTTTGTATAGAAGCCCACATAGACTAACATATATGAATATTACGCATTTCTATTAATATTACATACATACGCGTCGAATACAGAACCTCCTTTTTTGAAGTCGGTTAAAAACTAGCCCTTTCCCTTGGGCATTCGGCCAAAAACAGATTTCTTCATAATTTTTTCCTTCACCTTAATCAAGAGAAATGATTGTACACATGCAATTCCAAAGCCCTAAACCAAAGCCATTCTTTTTTGTCGTATTGTTAGTGGCCAGTTTGGTGTCAGAGTTGTTCAACCTGCCCTTAGCCTGGCTTAACGACTGCTTCATCATCATCATCATCACCAGCCGGAAGACGTCCACTGCTGAACAAAGGCCCCCCCCTTAGACCGCCACAATGAACGACAATTTGCTATTTGCATCCACCGGTTGCCTGCGACGCGAACAATGTCGTCGGTCCACCTAGTGGGAGGCCTGCCTACGCTGCGTCTTCCGGTTCGTGGTCGCGACTCGAGAACCTTTCTTCCCCAACGGTTATCGGTTCTTCGAGCGATGTGGCCTGCCCACTGCCTCTTCAACTTGCATATTCTACGAGCTATGTCGGTGACCTTGGTTCTTCGGCGAATCTCCTCATTCCGGGTTCTGTCGCGCAAAGAAACTCCGAGCATAGCTCTCTCCATAGCTCGTTGTGTGACTCTAAGCTTCTCCAAAAGGCCAGCTGTTAACGACTGCTGTCTAGATGAAAACAACCAGGACCGAATTTTTACGTGGTCACTGAAGCACCGAGACGCTCAATTCAATTTTTTTATTTTTAACCGGCTTCTAAAAGAAGGTTCTCTATTCGACGCGTATGTATGTAATATTGATAAAAATGAGTAATATTAATATATGATAGTCTATGTGGGCTTCTAAACAAATTTACCAAATTTTATGAGTGTATGTATGTATGTATGTATGTAGGTATGTATGTATGTATGTATGTATGTATGTAGGTTTGTCCACGGATTTCTCAGAAACTACAAGTCCGATTTTGAAATATTTTTTTTGCAATAGTTAGAGTATTTTTCAACTTAGGGTAGAGTACAAGTTTCATCAAAATCGGTCCAGTAGTTTAAGAGATATAAACTTTTTATGTTTTCAGTAAGTTACTGTAACGTAGACGTTCGAGTTGCGTGATAGTGCTGATACCTATTTTGGTAAAATAAGTCACTAAAAAGTGTTAAATAAACTATTAAAAAAAAAAAAAAACGACTTCTATAAGGACGACCTTGCTCCAAGGAGAATAATAGAAGATATCATCACAGAATATAAATCACTTTTATTATAACACACTGTTTCCAAATTAAAAACTAGATAAATTAAATTCACAATAAACAGTTACTTCCAACTCTTAACAGTCTTGTGGTTGACACTCGAATACCCCCATTGTGCTCCCAACCATGGTTTTATCGGTAAAAATCCCTACCATCACCAAACCCCCAAACGTCTCACAACGACCAATCACAGCCCGCATCAGTTCTCTTTAATGCGGCCCCGTGATTGGCCGGCGCTACGAATCAATTGAATAGCTTCTACTTCTGTCAGTACTCTAAAAGTAGTTGCCAGCATATTAAAATATTAAACAATGAAAATAAAGAATTAAATAATTTGCGATAAATCTCTACAAAATTGCAAACCCTAACAATCGACCATCCTGACGACGTGTGCGTCCCCGCACACGACCCAGGTGGAAACCCTAACAATCGGTATCGAGTACATGGTCAGCAGCACGAAAGTCCCCAAATACTATAACCATTACATGAATTAACAATTAAACATTCTAATACAATCAATTAAACATCAACAATTTGTACATAATTTAAATATTTTACATTACAATAAACTTCGTTAGTTATTAGATAATTAATTCCATTCCTTTTATTTTATTAAAAACAAATGTATCATCAATATAATTGCTGTTAGGAAAACTGTACACTTGTATAATATTGTAAACATCTAGTTATCCATTCTATTCTAATTTATTAGACAACGAATCGAAATCACATCGAAATATCAATATGTACATATATCAATAATTGCTGTTAGGAAAACTGTACACTTGTATTTCTATTCTAATTTATTAGACAACGAATCGAAACCACATCGAAATATCAATATGTACATATATGGACTTACTCAGGTCTACGAAAGACTGGTGACTGGCACACCAGCGCAAGCCGATCGATTGCTTCACACGGCGCAGGTGAGACTACTTAATGGCATTGGGATCGAATCGAGTCCATGAGGACTGCCCAACTACCATTTCAAAATAATATAGACACCGACTGACGGATATACAAGCCGATCGATTACTTGATACCGCACAGTGGCACAATGCATCGTGGTGGCTCACACAAGCCGATCGATTACTTGTGGAGACGCACCATCGTGGCACCGAACGTATCAAACCATGGCACGATCGATTCGACACCATGCATGACCGGCCGACTACCAATTCGAAACACCAACTGGCGGCACAAGCCGATCGATTACTTGATACCGCACAGTGGGTCGATGCATTGTGGTGGCTCACACAAGCCGATCGATTACTTGTGGAGACGCACCGTCGTGGCACCGAACGTATCAAAACATGGCACGATCGATTCGATACCATGCATGACCGCCCGACTACCAATTCGAAATCAGATTAAAACCAACGGCGTGCACAAGCCGAACGATTACTTGCGACGGCGTAGTGGGTCGATGCGCACAAACCGATCGATTGCTTGCGATTTATCTGGAAAGATACAAAAGACCTTCTGTAGCAACATTACTCTTAACATCTCAAATTATACACACAAAATTATGGATTCAAATTAATCACCATCATTACTATTCTACTACATTAGCTTTAGATTCATTTTCGTGAACTTCTATTGAACTTATGTGGCTCAAAGGCCTGTAGTTCATACTTTTGTTTTGCATGCGTGCTGCTAAACCGCAAAACATTAATGTCTTGATAGGGTTCTATAAACATGGACATAAGCTTTTTGCTTTGCCCATCACTGTTAATGCAGGGTTTATATTTCTGTCTTATCTTACCTATCTTGAACCCCACTGCGAATAACAGACCGCTATTAAGGAGTTTTTGATCGACTATCAAGTATCACGTTAAGAATAGAGCTTTATCCCATTCATGCTGGCACCAAATAACACCTCTGAATCAGATACACCTATGTTTTATTTTAACGTTGTTAAGTATCCAGCGAACCCTCCCCAAAAGCCTATCTCAATCTTTCTCATCATGTTAGTGCGTTTAGCGATTCAAGGATAGTACGATTGAATCAACAACCATCAACACCGACTAAACAGTGTTTAAAACCTTTTCAAAAGCAAATCTTGTGAAAGCATGTGATGCAGAATAACTACAGTGATCGCTTGCCAAGCGATCCCCTGATCTACCCTAATTGTGTAAATTATAATCTTCAAAAACGAACACAGATTGTTTGTTTTCTTGACAGGTATAATCAATCAAGTAAGCACACCCACAACTACAAGTAGGTGCGTATAACCTTACTTAGATCTTACGAAGGGCCTAAGGTGGTCAACATACAAATCATGAAACGGCACCACTATTTTTGTTTTTGCGACATTGTGGAGTAATCCCTCATTCGCTTTTAAATTGTTTTTTTTTTTAATAAGAGACTTCTATGCAAACGTTTATACATATATATACCAACGATATTGTACCATAATTTTAATTTTATTTACTTTTTTTTGTAGCCCTACACGGTCCATAATTATACTTAGCTTTAAGCTACCAATTTAATAAATAACCACCTTGTAAATTTTATGGAATGCAATAAACGATATGAATATATTAATTTTAACATTGTTTTCTGACTGACGAACCAGAATTGTCTGTTCTAAGGTCTTCTTTTGACACTGAAATGTTCAATGTCGCCGTGGTTCATACGACACAGTTGTCACCCCTCGGAACTACCCATCGAATACTGCTTTTATTACCATGTAAATAACTTAATACTTGACAGTCTTTTAAAACGTAATTATTTATGTAATTTAGGCACTTTTCATCACAATCGCTGTTAATACTTTTGATCCTACAGATTTGTCTCCCAGTTGGACAGTGCAACCAGTAGTCATTAAATATTGTTATTACACTCAGAAATTGGTCATTGACGGCTACGGGATTTCGCGGTAGCTTATCTGGCGACATGACCCACTTTTGAACCAGTCCTATGTTACAGAACAATCGAACTCTTGCAAAGTTTACACATACAGCCACCCCCACTAGAGATTCTCAGAATTAACCCCGGTACAGAAATGTGGAATGCAGTTCACTGACCGGTAATTATTAAAATACCGTACCTAGCAGATAACCCTAAACTTTCGCAGAAGGAAAATAACAGCTAAACTTTATAACTGAGTAGAGGTTCTTCGCTTCTGCTAAAGTCTGTGATGTAGTATAGTAAGCGACGATATGCTTGCTCTGCTCAGAAATTGGAACCCAGCTATCAACCCAACTTATTGTAGCAGTGCATGCTAGACGTAGAGCCAGCACCGAATTAGACGTAGAGCCTAACGCTGCTGGGATCCGTACTCACTATCGAATTTCTGCTCAACGTAGAGCTGACCGTTAAACTATTAGACCTTAAGTAGTTTCACTGAAAACCATAACCCTCGTGACGGTAGTGCTGCTTAAGCAAATTTATTGAACACGAAAACGTGACAAGCCACTGTCGTAGCATCGAGCTCGAGCCCTTGCTGCTTAGAGAACAGCACTACGGGTAATACCGATGACAGGCCTGTTCAGCAAGTAGAGGTATCTAGACTTCAATGACAGGAATAAGATAGTTTCAAGTTAACAGCTGATAATCAATGCACATTCTAAATGAACCATCCCTTTTACGAACAAGCAAACTAAGACTAGTTTGAGACGGGCTAACTATTCCGGGATACAACATTTTCTAATAGACGTTGCTAATTTTCAGACACATTTTTTTTTTCCAACGAGCCTGATTATTATAATGCTGTGATTGTGACTACATTTGACGGTAGTCCCGTTATGGTCTTGTCCGAAAATTGCACTATTCTCACGACAAAATACAAAATCTATCAAGATCCGACAAATGGCTGATGATGGTACTATCACAACATCAACACGTCCGCACTTAGCTTGATAAGAGTACTTTAGACATGTATTACTGTTTCTCCTCTCTTTCATGTGTACTATTCGGGTGCAATGCGTTTTTTTTTTCAATACTGCTACTAAATGGTAGATAAATCAGCCAATACCGTGGCTGCACCGTACAACCCAAAGACATCGACTGATCAAGCTGTAAGGGAACATTCACTCATTTGTCAAACTCAGGTTAAGGAGAATTTATTACCTACATCAAGAAATTGCAACTGAGTCAAGTTTTTATAAGCGATTAATGTTCGTGCGCTTCCGCTGAAGCCGCATCAACACTGGCTTGTCTTACATGCATTCACCACCCCCTGATACAACTTGGGCAGTAACGTCTATGCATAGTTGAGGTGATAACATACCCAGACTTAACAAAGGACCATGCCCATAGTATGGAGCTGAAAGTCAGCAATGCAATGCCCAAATTGCACTCTATGTCATAACTTTTTAACAGTATTTATATGATATCTAGATTTAATGTTATTTATAGCACCGGTTCAAAAGATATTGGACATTAAACATGATAACTTCCTACTGGTTTTTTTTTTTACATTTTATCGTTCACAGACAGCATTGCTATTAGTTTTCCACTAGGAACTTCATGATCATCACATAAGCTAAGTCAGATCAGTGTTCTTTTATATACTTATCTGTATGTTATCAGATAAACATGTCAGTTATTTAGAATTATCTAGTCTGTCTCCATTGTATAATGTCAATATGTATGTGAAAACAATTTGGTTAGATACACTGGTACTGCAATGTTAACAATAACGTCTATTATTTTTTTTATATCTAGTGCTTCATATGATTTAAAATTAACAACATAATTCTAGTTTTTATTTATTAGAGCAATCTTATAATATACTTTATCTGGGCATTTATGGGGCACAGATGGGCATTGTCCTTTGTAAAACCGATGAGAGATGATTAGACAAAGTCCTAATTTTTGTACAACATATCCATTCGTTAAAGTGGAGTCACTGCCAAAGGGTACAAAGGCCGTGAAGAGTCCTATTTTCCGTACTTCATTCATAAATTTTGAGTAACGGCTCGGCTATTCTGACTTAATTAAACCTATACATGTCGCTTTTTGCAATGCATTTTAATAGAAAAAGGATAACACCAGTAATTCATACTGGTGAACGCATACTGGTGAACTCATACTGGTGAACTCATACTGGTGAACTCATACTGGTGAACTCATACTGGTGAACTCATACTGGTGAACTCATACTGGTGAACTCATACTGGGGACCAGTCAGCAACTTTGGCTCGTAAAGAGAGTTCGATCTTAAAAAGGACTGATGATCTTTAATGCCACAAAGATATTGCAAGAGTTTATCAGGATATGAGCATCGCGATGCCAGAGAGCCAGACCTCAAAGTTCGATACTTATATCTGCGAATAATACAATCTACCGCACGTTTTCCCTACAATATCACGTTGATTGTGTGTCAATTCTTCATAATAAACCTCGTACCTACTCCTTCGTCCTAAGACTCCTAAGTAGCCCCCCCCTTCAAGACATAAGACCCGGCTATGTTCTGCTCGAAAGGAAAAACAAACAGTAATTTCTCTTGCCATTCTTACCAGGCCAATAGAATCGAACTACCAGACCTCGGCCAGATCCTAGAACTTCTAAATACCAAAATCAGTGATAGTTCTATCACCCTCCCGTATAGCGATGCACACTTGTTAAACAAATATAATTAATTTAACAAAGCATGCATGCGTGATTTGAAGGATCCAAAATCTAAGTCTCGGTTTTTGCGTCCTGGGAAGATTGCAAGACCATCCCTAACGCATTTACAATATCGAAAACCACTTTTTTTTAAATGAAGGACTACGTGACCTGTTAGATTGTCCCGCGTCGACACGTGGCTCTGTGCTACCGGCAGTCAGCGGACCGATTGCGATGGCTCCTTCCACGTCGGTCGTTGTCCCGCCGTGATTGTTAACGCTGATTCCGATCCACCTTAGTCATCCTCGCGGCCGTCATTCCGTAGCTCACGCTCGACTCGCAACAAAAAGGTTGTGTGAATATTATGCTACAGACTTACACGTGTATCGTATTATGACCGTAACTTGTAAATAGTAGTAGAGAGCATTTTATATAGGCAAGCTAAAATTACTACCTATCTACCTAACACAATCACTGCCATACGCTGTAGGAATATTTTGGTATCAGGTCACCCAACAATAACCGACGAGACCATTACTAATACTGCAATATGACACTAATACTGCGCACTTCAGCTATAATTTGATACAATACAGGCAGTGCTATCATCTTCCATATTATTCCATATAATGCAAGAAATGAATACAATCTCCCAATTATATTATTAGTTATAGGCTCTCCGAAACTGTTACATACCTATGTATTTTTTTATAAGAATACAATTGGTATGGATGTATCTGTCAATCATTGGACTACCTATTGAAATTTCTCCGTCTTGACCGTCTTCTGTTTTTATTTGCAGAAAATAGCGGATTATACTACGGTTTAAGACATTTATTTTCTCAAAAGATTACAAGATAATCACTTACAGAGAAAATACAAAATATAATATACGAACAGTTTGATTTGCTCAATTAGCGTTGTACATAAAAATAGGGGTAGGTACTTTTAAAAATATTTAAACATTTTTATTTTTCCAGGTATTGCGGGTACCTTCATTTCATTTAGAAATCACAATGCACGATACTAAATTTTAAGCAGCAAGCCGATATAGAAAAACTACAACGCATAGAGATAAATATCAATTCAAACTAATTCAAAAGACACAGATTACTTAATTCAAAACACTTCTTGTCTAAAAATTGTAGATTTGGGCGTGTACTTACGTTT
The DNA here is from genome assembly GCA_911728495.1 of Furcula furcula. NCBI lineage: Eukaryota > Metazoa > Arthropoda > Insecta > Lepidoptera > Notodontidae > Furcula > Furcula furcula. The sequence goes on from OU452270.1 coordinate 5,825,141, forward strand.
TGTTGAAGTTAGTTGCGATAGCCACTTCTGATCTATAAGGACGACCTTGCTCCGAGGAGAATAATAGAAGATATCATCACAGAATATAAATCACTTTTATTATAACACACTGTTTCCAAATTAAAAACTAGATAAATTAAATTCACAATAAACAGTTACTTCCAACTCTTAACAGTCTTGTGGTTGACACTCGAATACCCCCATTGTGCTCCCAACCATGGTTTTATCGGTAAAAATCCCTACCATCACCAAACCCCCAAACGTCTCACAACGACCAATCACAGCCCGCATCAGTTCTCTTTAATGCGGCCCCGTGATTGGCCGGCGCTACGAATCAATTGAATAGCTTCTACTTCTGTCAGTACTCTAAAAGTAGTTGCCAGCATATTAAAATATTAAACAATGAAAATAAAGAATTAAATAATTTGCGATAAATCTCTACAAAATTGCAAACCCTAACACTTCAAAGTAAATTATCTAAAAACTATTTTTTTTAAATAAAAACCGACTTCATAGTAAATTATCTAAAAAGCATAAAATAACGAAAATATATTGAAGTCGGTGCTAGCACAACATGTTAACTAACACTAGCACCAGCTGACACCGACTTTTTAGATAATTTACTTTGAAGTCGGTTTTTATTTTTTAAAAAATAGTTTATTTAACACTTTTTAGTGACTTATTTTACCAAAATAGGTATCAGCACTATCACGCAACTCGAACGTCTACGTTACAGTAACTTACTGAAAACATAAAAAGTTTATATCTCTTAAACTACTGGACCGATTTTGATGAAACTTGTACTCTACCCTAAGTTGAAAAATACTCTAACTATTGCAAAAAGAATTTTCAAAATCGGACTTGCAGTTTCTGAGAAATTCGTGGACAAACCTACATACATACATACATACCTACATACATACATACATACATACATACATACATATACTCATAAAATTTGGTAAATTTGTTTAGAAGCCCACATAGACTAACATATATTAATATTACGCATTTTTATCAATATTACATACATACGCGTCGAATAGAGAACCTTCTTTTTGAAGCCGGTTAAAAAGCATAAAATAACGAAAATATATTGAAGTCGGTGTCAGCTGGTGCTAGTGTTAGTTAACATGATGTGCTAGCACCGACTTCAATATATTTTCGTTATTTTATGCTTTTTAGATAATTTACTTTGAAGTCGGTTTTAATTTTTTTTTAAATAGTTTATTGTTTCACCAAGGTGGCAAGCAAGCATATGATCCGCCTGATGGTAAGCAGTCACCGCAGCCTATAGACGCTAGCAACGCCAGAAGAATCACTAGCGCATTACCGACCCTTAAGATATTAGATGTTAAGTCTTTTGTGTCCGGTAATTTCACCAGCTACAGTACCCTTCACACCGGAATACAGCAATGTTTAAAAGTCAAAAAGTCAAAAATAGTTTATTTCAGATAGGCTTAACGCTAGCACTTTTGAAAGGTCATGTTTTTTTTTTTAAAAAGCTACCACCGGATCACAACGCGGCCTCAACTGAGAAGATCCGGCAAGAAACTCAGCGGGCTTGTCAATTTTTCACATTTTTTTTAAAGTGTTACATTTAGATCAGAGCGACAGTGTATCTTGCCGTTCAAGTAATCAAATAAGACAGAAAAAAAAATACGACGAAAGTACAACAAACTAAAAGGCCAAAAGGATAATAGTCGGAGTCCCCCAAGCAGCACCCGCGCACGAGTTGACTCGAGCAGCAGCCATCACTCCCCTCAACCATATTGGAAGGAAGAGAGTTAAGGGCCGGGCCGACGGGCCTGTTGGTCTAGTGGTTAGTGACCCTGTCTGCTACTCAACAGGTCGTGGGTTCGATTCCCACCAAGTGTCTGGGTGTTTTATCTATATAAGAATGTATTTACAAAAAAAAAGTATATATGTATTAGTATCAGTAATCTGGTTTCCATAGTACAGGCTCTGCCTAGTTTGGGATCAGATGACTGTGTGTGAATTGTCCCAGGATATTATTATTATTATTATAAAGAGTGACCCGCCACACGAAACCGCCACAAGCAAAGACTTTTCGATGGCGAGCATGACCGATCTAAAATCACAGTGGCTCACGTCTAACGTTTAACTTCTGTTGTTAAGCAGTCCCTCGTCAGGTAAGACACAAAGCACTTTAACACACTGCTGCTTTGCGGCAGAATATCTGACACTGCGGTGGTACCTACCTGGACTATTCCTTGCACAAGGAACCTACCATTTAGCAAAATGCGAACCAACTGCGCGATTAGCGAAAAATAGCTTGGATTATGCGTCAAAAAATGTACTGAACCTTATCGAAAATGCTACGAATTCAGTACGTTTTTGGATTAATAGTTGTGACTTTATTAAGGGCACAAATGGTACAAATGACTCATTGTGCCCCAACGGGTTATTAAATTAATAGCATTTGGCTGCTATTTATAAGCCATTGGCTTTTATTGTTTCGTAGAATGTATAATACTGCAAGGGTTGTCAAATTGAAATACTTATAAGAGAAATAATTTATGTATTAATTAATTACTTATTATGTTTTTATATTATTACGTAAATTATTATTTTCAGAATATTTTTTTTTTAGAATTCAATCATCAATCAAATATTTATTTTCTAGAATTCACACTTTCTGATTATCAAACCACAGTCAGCTTTTTTATTTAGCACTAGCTGACCCACGCAGCTCCGCCTGCGCTATTTTTACGTTAACTAAACTTTTAATAACAGACATTCGCATCGAATACATAACCTCCTTTTATATAGTCGGTTAAAAACTGGGACCCACTTTTTACTTGCTCTCCGAAGCACGGACCCGTTTAGTTCAAATGGCGTTAAACGGTCACCCATCCATTTAATGACCTTACCTAACGTTGCTTAACCCGATCGATTACAAAACTTTGATAACAACTCTCTATGAGTGTTCCCTTACTAATATTTATTATATTATTAAGAAAAATTGATAAAATCGGACCAAGCGTATAACCAAGTACCCATATTGACTTTAATCCCCTCTCCCATAAGAACCGTGCTAGATTACGGGATAAAAAGTATCCTATGTCCTACCTCGTAGTAAGATCTCAAATCATGCCAAGTTTCATTTGAATCCATTCAGTAGTTTCGGCGTGATGCGTAGCCGTGATACAGACAGACAGACAAAAATTAAAAAAATTACATTTTCGGCCTCAGTATCGGTTACAGAATGCCCTCCAAATATAATTTTCAAAATATCTTCAATGTACAGAATTGGACCTGTTACAGTTTTATTATAAGTATAGATAGACATGTTTCATTTCCGATAATTGAATGAAATCCGACACTTGTTTAGGTTCTTATATTGCAAAAGCTGGAGGGGTGGTAATAGGGTGAATTTTCTTCATCTTACAATAAACTATAGGTTCATATCTTCATACATTTTTAATAGCGATTGAGTATTATGTACTTCACGCATCGATATAATATATAATCTAGATTTAGTGTCACGGTTCAAAAAGTGGTAGCGATCACATCCTGACAAATTAATTTTTGCGGATAGGAGTGTCGGTACTGTCTATATGAAACTGTCAAACTACAAGTCATTATCATTATAAAATCGTTAGTTCACGTTTCCGCCACCAGCACAGATAAGTTTGCAACCTCCGCGACCACATTTTAGATGTCATTTTGTTCGTGAATGTTTATCTAGTTTATATATTATATCGATGACTTCACGTTACGTTACGTATCGGTATCCTCTTTTTTCTATAGGTACCTACTACTTATTACGTATATACTATGTTTAAAAGAAAAATACATAAATTAGATTAAAAAATGACAACTGAAACTGATAATGTTTGGCCTAATTGAAATAAATAATTTCATTTTCATATCGGTATCCTCTTAACCAAATGTTAGTAAGGGGTTCTAGATTTATGAAATGTCCATCTCTTAGAAGTCGGTTTGTACATTTTCTAAAAATCATTGATTAGCCGGAACACGTCTACTCCTGAACATAATCCTCTCCTGTTCCATAATCAAACGACGTGTTCCATAATCAAACGACGTATTCCATAATCAAACTACGTGTTCCATAATTAAACGACGTGTTCCATAATCAAACGACGTGTTCCATAATCAAACGACGTGTTCCATAATCAAACGACGTATTCCATAATCAAACGACGTGTTCCATAATCAAACGACGTGTTCCATAATCAAACGACGTATTCCATAATCAAACGACGTGTTCCATAATCAAACGACGTGTTCCATAATCAAACGACGTGTTCCATAATCAAACGACGTATTCCATAATCAAACTACGTGTTCCATAATCAAACGACGTGTTCCATAATCAAACGACGTGTTCCATAATCAAACCACGTATTCCATAATCAAACGACGTGTTCTATAATAAAACGACATGCTCCTTAATCAAACGACGTGTTCCATAATCAAACGACGTATTCCATAATCAAACGACGTGTTCTATAATAAAACGACGTGCTCCTTAATCAAACGACGTGTTCCATAATCAAACGATGTATTCCATAATCAAACTACGTGTTCCATAATCTGACGCTCGTGAGTGTGCCAGTTACACAGATAAAAATTAATGTCAGTAAACACTTCTCTCAACCCTTTTTGCATTCATTCATTGCAGGAAGTTTAATATTGGAAGAACACTTACACGAAGGTTTTGAAGTCGTAAGTCGTGGCGACTATAGAGCCGATTGCAATGTAAATAGTGTAGCCTCCGTGGCGCAGTGGATTTCCCACTTGCCTTGCAAACCGGAGGTCGCGGGTTCGAATCCCGCGGAGACCAACAACTTTGTGTAGTTGTTGCTTACTAACTACGACAGTGAAGAAGACGAAGAAAAACATTTATTCGAACAACACAATTTAAAACAAAACTAAGAATATCTAAGATAATAGTCTATAAAAAACTGTATGTGGCCAAAAGGGGCTCTGTCTCAGCATTTTTGAAGCAGTGCTGTTATTCTGACAACACCTTTAAAAGAGGTGGAGTCACGTATATCTAGTACTTAACAACTAAATAGTTAGAATAGTTAACACAAATCAAGCAGCCATGGCCAAAAAAAATTAAAAAAATTCAAAATTCAATTTTTTTTATTTCAAATAGGCTTAACGCTAGCACTTTTGAACGGTCATTTTTTTTTAAAGCTACCACCGGATCACAACGCGGCCTCAACTGAGAAGATCCGGCAAGAAACTCAGCGGGCTTGTCATTTTTTCACATTTTTTTTTAAAACAAAGTTTGTCTTTTTACAATTAGATCAGCACCAGCGACAGTGTGTCCTGCCGTTCAAAATATCAAATAAAATAAAAAATACGACGAAAATACAACAAACTAAAATGCCAAAGGGATAGTAGTCGGACCAGTCCCCCCAAGCAGCACCCGCGTTGTAATCATCATCATCACCAGCCGGAAGACGTCCACTGCTGAACATAGTCCTCCCCCTTAGAACGCCACAATGAACGACAATTGGCGACTTGCATCCACCGGTTACCTGCGACGCGCACAATGTCGTCTGTCCACCTAGTGGGAGGCCTGCCTACGCTGCGCAGTGGCGTGCATAGAGGGTGGGCAAAGAAACTTAGTCGGCTTGTTGAACCTATTATATGTATATTAGGATGCCATTTTATATATCCGTTAGCTGATTCTATAGACATAATAATTTGCATTTAAAAACTGTAGTAACATTATTCAGAGTGTCCATACACACAAAAAGACATTGAATACCCCACAATTTCTCTAAATAATCTTAATTTAAAAATATTTTTTACTGACATGGTATTAACGAGATGTTTTTAAATGTAAATGGATACGTCTGTAATGTTCATTTAAGGATATTTGTGGTGGCACAAACTCAAACTCAAACTCAAAAATCTTTATTTCATTTGAATGGTCATTTTTTAAAAGCTACCACCGGATCACAACGCGGCCTCAACTGAGAAGATCCGGCAAGAAACTCAGCGGGCTTGTCATTTTTTCACTTTTTTTAAACATTGTTTTGTTACAAATGAATCGACATTAGCGATATTGTGTCTTGCCGTTCGAAACATAAAGCAAGGGAGAAAAGAAGAAAACAATAAATTACGACAAAAATTTCAACAAACTAAAAGGCCAAAGGGATAGTAGTCGGACCAGTCCCCCCAAGCAGCACCCGCGCACGAGTTGACTCGAGCAGCAGCCATCACTCCCCTCAACCATATTAGAGGGAAGGGGGTGACCCGCCACACGAAGCCGCCACAAGCAAAGACTTTTCGATGGCGAGCATGACCGAACCAAAATCACCCGTGGCTCACATTTAACTTCTGCTGTTAAGCAGTACCTCGTCAGGCAAGACACAAAACACTTTCACATAGTATTTATATTATCAATTATTTATCTTGTGAAACAGCCATCAGTAATCCACCAGATTAAGAGGTGTTACAAACTGTAAGCCTACAATTCTAAGCTTGCAAGAGTTGAGCAGTTCAAGCCCACGCAGCTTTACACACTAACAAATAGCTTAGGGTACAGATAACTCGCAGATATTTTTGCCTACTTTCTGCGTACGCCACTTGACGCTGCGTGTTCTGGTTCGTGGTCGCCACTCGAGAACCTTTCTTCCCAAGTTTTAATCACTGTTCGGTAAATGAAGTGTTTATAAAGAACGTCAGGAAAGGTCAGTCCAAAGATTGGTGACCGTTTAGTGGTATTTGAGATGAGAGTCTTTGTGATTCGGAGGGCACGTTAAAAGTCGGTCCCGGCTATTGTCATCTAGACAACAGTCGTTAAGATCAGTTGGAGCCCAACTCCAACCTGTTGTTTGGGGTTCAACCTGCCCTCAGGCGAGGGCAGGTTGAACCCCTTTATCGCTAGGTTGGTTACTTATTATTATCAGCAGCCGAAATCCGCTGCTGAATAAAGGCCTCCCCCTAAGTAGGGAGGAATCCATAGATATAGATTTACATAGATAACGGAAGTATCACGATTTGTATTGAAACCAAGCGTGCCGAATTTTGTACCAAGTTTTTAACACGTTCTGTGACGTCACGGCCGAATTTAGTGACGGGAAGTCCAAACCGATTCATATACACCGATGCCGCTGATGCCTCGCCGATGCCTAGCCGATTTTCTTTAGTTTTTGCGGCCGACCGGATCCAAGGCTGCAACAACAGACGCGCGCGGACTGTAAATTAGTGGCGACCAACCCCGACGTTTCGTCGGAGTTTGGACACGCGAAGTTCACGCATTTGCGTTATCTATGTAAATCTATATCTGTGGAGGGATCGCAGTATACTCGTAGGTGGTAGGTAATCTAATAGAACGACGTTGCTGCCCATCTTCTTGTTACCCCTTAGTCGCCTTTTTTGACGCGGGGGAAATTTTCAAAAGATCCCTTGGAGCTGTGGGGCTCGACCGGGGTATGTGGGATTCTTACCCACTAAAACCCCCGCGGCACTGTCGCATCGGCACATGAGACCCCTCTCATGCCAGCCCAGGTCTCTCCGGTGGGATCTGCACCAAGGGTCCCTCAGTGCCTTGCCTTTGATCACGCCGCTGGAGGGCGTATTGTAGCCCCCCGGGAATCAGTCACGGTGCTCACGAGGACGGGGATCGAATACCCGCCGCCGTCCTCCTCGGAGTCGCCGCCGTACTCAATGGACGTCCTAAGGGCCCAAACCCCGAACGTCCAGCGACTCCGAAGGATCCCTTAGTCGCCTACTACAACATCCAACGCGAGGGGATGGGAGGGTATTATTCTTACCCGGAAACCCCACGGGGACACCGTATCTATCATAAAATTAGATTTATTTTTTCGCGTTTATTTAATTATTCATAAGGCATTCAAAATGGCCGACACGAAGTCCATTTTTTTGCGAGCAGTCTTAGAACCGCAAGATTATTATCTTAATTGAAAAAAATGTAATCAGACGGAAATGATTGCTTCAGATAAAAAAAATGAATTGTGGGAAACGCGAATTATAGTTCGCTGAGGATGAAGAATGTATCTGGTAACCGGTATGGAATAGGTTTTTTCTGTAGAGAGTTGCACTTAAGACTTGCCTAGGTACTACTTTTTTTTATACTGCCAATAGATGATGAGACCGGTGGCAAATCTTATACAGTGATATTAAACTACTTTTACGGAATTGCCTTAAAATTTAGTGTAATACATCAGGTAATCAGGATAGTCACAATAATCAACACATAAACATTTTAAGGTCAATTATATTTTATAAACAATCGGGAAGATTTCCACTTACAACTGTTCTCAACGACGGTTACAGAAAGACTATCTCGAACGTTTTTTTTTTTGGGAATGATAGACGCTCTTGGCCGCAGATGGCCATTACAGCGCATTATTGTCACCGGACAATAGGAGGCGAGCGCTTAAAGCGGCAGAAGTAGCGACGAGCTCAAGGACACCTCAGGGAGGCACGGCCTCGGCTTGGGCTGTCGCTTGAGAGAGGGCTGAGTTTACCACCGGTTCACAACGCGCCCCCACTGAGAAGAACCGGCAAGAAACTCAGTGGGGTGATGCACGTCGTTGAGGTCGCATGCGTACGACCCTTCGGCCTCGCCGTCGAGACCGGTGTCTGATGACATCTCGAACGTTGTGACACATCGGTGTATATAACAGATAAGCTAATCAAGAATCATTAACTTATACAATAACTATTTCATATTTATCATTAATTAATACTATTTATATTGGAGAATGAATAAGGAGAATTATCAAGAAATAATACAAACAGAAACTAATTTAAATATTACCCTATCGCGGAGCGATGCTAAAGGGAGGATCCTCCCGACCGAGCGAGGTGTGATGCTCGGCCAGGGCCGAAGCCCCCAACGGTTGTTGTTGGGATTTTGTATACTCAATGTACTTTGAAACTTCGCTTGCGCGATTCAGGAACATCTTTATTTTGTACTCTCATATATAGTAGTAGGTCGCTACATCACTCCCCCCGAAGACTGGAAGTCGATGCACTAGTGGTCTTCAGTGTCAGCTCGTCCTTGCGCTCCAGTCGCTATGCCAACGCCACTTGTACAAGTCCAGTGTGCGTAGTCCCAGTGTGACGGGGCTGATGCTGCGTAGTCCTCAGTGAGTCCAGGTGTGCAGTGGGTATGGCTGGCTGCTGCTTGACGAACCGGTTTTGAGGTAAGCACTCTTCTTACGTGGACCGGCTGTCGATGCAGGGGTGCTGTGCTACGTCGAGGCCGAAGGTTTTGACCAGGCTTGCATCTGCTACAAGGCGGTGGTCGTCCGATGAGGCATGCTGGCTGGCTTGTGACTCGCTGGTTGTTGTTTGCTGGAGACTTGCTATGGGGAGAGAGTGATGGCGAAGCTTCGCAGCCTTCGCATCGAACATCAACGCAGCCGGCGTTGATGTTCGATGCGAAGGCTGCGTTGATCACGTCCGGGCCTCCAATATCACGGAGCGATGCTAAAGGGAGGATCCTCCGACCGAGCGAGGTGTGATGCTCGGCCAGGGCCGAAGCCCCCAACGGTTGTTGTTGGGATGTTGTATATATACTCAATGTACTTTGAAACTTCACTTGCGCGATTCAGGACCTGTTCCACTAAGTTCAACTGTTAAGTTCAACCAGTTGAACTTATTGGACAAAAAGTCCAATTATTTCAACTTTGTGCTAATTAAAATTAAATAAATAATAGTTGAAATAAATGGACATTTTATGTCCACTAAGTTTAACGATCTATTTAAATCTTCCAGTGGAGTTATTCACGTAAGTACTTGTAGAATCAGGTGGATGTCCTCGCTTCCAGCAATGGAACTACTAGGAAAAATGTCAGTAGTTCTATACAACAAACAGATGGAATTACTGGGGACAAGTCCCAGACAACTGTTGAATAGCAATGTGTCTTCAACAGCTGGTGATCAACCGACTCGACGCTTGTTCTTTGTGTAATGATCCAAGTTTGACCTGTTGGCTGGAATGTCGAGCGCAAGGGACGGAGGCGAACAGAGTCGACAAACGCGCATACGTAGCCATCCGCATAAGCACCGGCGGTGCACCGGTCGGATCCGACCTGATTCCAAGCTGTGTAAATTACATATAACAACTTCGTAGCGTTTTCTTATAAATACATTGTAAAATGACCTTCGTCGCGCTTCCGCTGGTTGGTGTAAATCGTTCCATAACCATCATTCATGACTATCATGATACCACCTTATGTCCTATGCTACCCTGGTACTTCTGGTAAAATATTGAAGCATAGTAGTCACAGTTTCGTAACACTAGATGTCTCACGAAAGGGGTCTCTTTGTGCCCTCTGTTGCCCTAGTATTTCTAGTAAAATTGTTTAAGAATGCTCAATTTTGCGCTTTCACGCGGTATTTCATCATAGTGGATGCCCTTTGAAATTCCGTCTGGAGCAACCACATTCAGCCGGTATCATCATTCATCATTATCAGCCTATACTGCTAGTCTACTGCTGGACATCGCTCTTCGGCTCTCCTCACCCAACTGCTTTGCGTATATCGTGAATCCACCGGGTCACAGGGCGTCCTACGCTACGTTTTCCAGTTCGTGGGTATAACTACTTGGAATATTTACTCACAATTTATTTCCAAACTGAATTGAACTGAATTTCCATTGATGATTAAATTATTTATGATTTAAATAGAAAGTTGAACTAATAGGAACAATATTGTCCAGTAAGTTATAAAAAATATCAACGTTGAAATAATTGGACGTTTTTTGTCCAATAAGTTCAACCAGTTGAACCTAGTTGAACTTTTAGTTGAACTTAGTGGAACAGGTCCGATTCAAAAACATCTTTATTTTGTACTCTCATATGTAGTAGTAGGTCGCTACAACCCATATTAAGTATTTTGTAACGCCGGAAGCCGTCAAGCGAGTGGCGACATAATTATATTTTATTTACTAGCTGTACCCGCGGCTTCACACGCAGCCAGTAGGTAGGTAATTTTCGCGTTTTAATCATGAAATCAAACTCGACATATCACGATCCATCTCCATTCAACTTGATTAGATTCGGTCCGATTCGATCCGACCCTTTTATTCGGGGAAACCTTCAAAAGGGCCTCGGGACCTGTGGGGTCAACCAGTGTGTGTGGATTCTTACCCACTAAAGCCCACGCGGCTATTGCAACGGCACATGAGTGGGGACACCAAAGCTCTCCGGTGGGATCTGCACCAGTCGGATCAGTGCCTTGCATTTGAGCGTTCACTGTGTCACGGTGCTCACGTGGATGGGGGGTCACAAGCCCGTTGCCGTCCTCCTAGGAGTCGCCACCGTACTGGATGGTCATCCTAAGTAAGGGCCACACCTCAAACGTCCAGCGACTCCGAAGGAACTCAATCCGACTCGATCCAACCCCGTCTGACGACCCGATTCAACTCGAAAGATTTACACAAATTATAGCAAAATCATCCTATATATTTTGCGCGTTACCCTTATATAGGGTTACAGGAAAAGTCGTGCTAGATCCGTTAAGGGCGTGGAGTTCCCATCATTTCTGACTTATTTCACTATGAAACACCCCACCCTAAACTTAACCCTTGCCGAGATTTTCGACTTTAATTTTTTTATTGAAAATTGCCGATTTTTAGGCTATTAAATTTTATTTTGTTTAAGTTAAGTTTATTTTTTTTTACTTTTTTTTATTTTGTTTAAGTTTAGGGTGGGGTGTTTCATAGTGAAATAAGTCAGAAATGATGGGTACTCCACGCCCTCAACGGATCTAGCACGACTTTTCCTGTAACCCTGTATATTGATGCCCTGTCCTGCAGGAACCCTTCAATTTTTCGGGATAAAGAGTCTCTTACGTAAGCGGTCAGCGGGGCACCACTTACTTTGAAAACCGGAGGTCACAGGTTCCAATCCCGCAGGGAGCAACAACTTTGTGTAATTGTTTCTTACTGGTTAGGAAAATGACGGACCTTTTTGTCTGGAAAATAAGATGATCCATACGTCGGATAGGCACTGAGGGGCTTGGAAAACATTATTATTATGATGACAACGACGATGGCGATTATGTGTAGGTACGTCACATACAAAATATTACTATTTTGATATTACCTAAATTATTTTTTCCATTTTACAACTAAGTCTCTACTAATACTGACACCAGCTATTTGAATTATCCGTAAATCTATTGTTCAAGTAACCCTGATCTTGTTTGTAAGCTGTTTATACGTTATGTGTCAATCTGCATATCGTGATCTACTTGCTTTTTGTTCTCGCAGGGGACACCTTCAATAGGTCCCGAGACCTATGGGGTCAACGGGTGGGCGTATCGGCACATGAGACGGGAGAAAAATAATATTGCGGCCGTCTGTCGCCATTATGTATTTTTAACCGGCTTCGTTAACCGACTTCCCAAAGAAGGTTCTCTATTCGACGAGTATGTATGTAATATTAATAAAAATGCGTAATATTCATCGTAATATGTTAGTCTATGTGGGCTTCTAAAAAAAATAAAAAGAATACACCACATAAATAAAAATAATTTATTTATTTTTTATTTTATGTTTATTAATTAATGTTATTTTATCATAGTTCAATATTATCTATTGTGTAATAGTTTTTATTTAGTTATTTTTATTATTCTTTTTTTTTTCTCTTTAGAATCTTGCTGTGTACACTTGTTTCTATCCTCGTTTTTGTTTTCTTTATTTTCTCTGTCACTCAAAGGTTTGCTGTAAGAGAACTCATCATTGAGTTAAGCTCGCCTTTGTACATAGATTCTCCGTACTTTTGTTTTAATGTATTGTTTTTTATGTGTACAATAAAGTATTAAATTATTAATTTTTGAAATCGGACATGTAATTTCTGAGAAATCCCCGGACAAACCTACATACATACATAATATATACATACATATGTAAATTCTTACATACAACATATGTAAATAAAAAATTTCTTTTTGCATTGAGTCTTTTTCATCTTAGTACAAGTTTCATCAAAATCGGTCAAGTAGTTTAAGAGATATAGACTTTTTATGTTTTCAGTAAGTTACTGTGACGTAGACGTTCGAGTTGCGTGAAAGTGCTGATACCTATTTTTTTTTTTTTTGGTAAAATAAGTCACAAAAAAGTGTTAATTATTTATGTATTTCATGCTTTTTTAGATAATTTACTTTGAAGTCGTTTTTTTAAATAGTTTATTTTACTTCCAAAAATATCAATATGGTTGTCAATTGAAAGGTCTTAACGATACAAGTTGAAATATGGAAATTAAAAAAAAAACAAATAAAAATGACGGGAGCGTTGTAAACAAATAAATAGGTATATAACTTATCGGAGCGTACCGAAAATCTGTTGTCCCATTTTCAACCAGTCACTTAACATAGTATAACATCCTGTGCGATCTTCAATATGTTCACAGACAAAAATAGCTTCATTTAAATATATGTATTCGCGTAAAATGAAAATAGTGATCTGTAGAGAGGTTTCTGTCACACGAAAGCCTGTCGACCCTTCTCACTGGCCGAACTAAAAGGTCACGTTACAAGAACCTAGCGCCAATGATATTATAAACCATAGATATGTTATATCCCTACTAATGCGCGCCAAAAATTGTAACTCATGTAATCTATATCTATATCTACATATTATAAAACAAAGTCGCTCCCGCTGTCTGTCTGTCCCTATGTATGCTTAGATCTTTAAAACTACGCAACGGATTTTGATGCGGTTTTTCTTAATAGATAGAGTGATTCAAGAGGAAGGTTTATATGTATAATACATGCATAATATCGTAGAGAAACACTGATAATTTTGGAGTTTTCTAATGTGATGTCGTAAATAAACACTTTTTTTGCGCTTACATTGCAAACGCTGGCTGAACCCTACGAGATAAATCAAAATAATGTACTACAGTATTGTACACCTTAACAAGGTCTACAAAAAAAAGTCCGCAATGGTATATGTTTATCTCTTAGGGATAACCCACAATAAACCATTTTTATCCTTTACTTTTTATGAGAAATAATTAACTATTAATAAATTGTTGTTAGAATGAATTTCTCCCTTTTCCAATATAATGAAAACTTTACTAATATTTACACCAATGAAAAAATGCGACAGATGCAGGGGTTTAAGTGGGTAAAAATCCCAGATACCATGATTGAAGAGGATATATAGAAGGAGAGGAGGGTGCAAGAGAGGAGAGAGAGAGGGAGAGGGGATTCGAGGAGGGGGTGATGGGTGAGGGATAGGGGGATTAAGATGAAGCAAGGGGGAGTGAGGGGGCGCAAGGTAGGTGAATAGAAAGGGGGAGGAGGTTCAGAGAGGGGCCAACGGGGAGAGGAAGAGGGGGAGTGTGACGGGGACCAAAGCGGGAGGGGGAGAGAGAGAGCATAGAATTTCATTTTTCTAATAAGAGAGATATGGAAAGAGAAAAAAATCAAGGGAGGAGGGAGAAAACGGGAGTAAAATGTAATAAAAGCGCGGGCGGAGCTGCGCGGGTCAGCTAGTACATATTATAAAATAAAGTCCTCCGCCGCGTCTGTCTGTCCCTATGTATGCTTAGATCTTTAAAACAATACAATGGATTTTGATGCGGTTTTTTTTAATAGATAGAATGATTCAAGAGGAAGGTTTTTAAGTATAATACATGCATAATATAGTAGAGAAACATTAAAATTTTAGAGGATTCTAATGGCTGCTGCTCGAGTCAACTCGTGCGCGGGTGCTGCTTGGGGGGATTGGTCCGACTACTATCCCTTTGGCTTTTTAGTTTGTTGTACCTACTTTCGTCGTATTTTATTATTTTTTTCTGTATTATTTGATCTTTTGAACGGCAAGACACATTGTCGCTCTGATCTAGTTGTAACATGACACACTGTTTAAAAAAAAATGTGATAAAATGACAAGCCCGCTGAGTTTCTTGCCGGATCTTCTCAGTTGAGGCCGCGTTGTGATCCGGTGGTAGGTTTAAAAAAAAAAATACATGACTTTTCAAAAGTGCTAGCGTTAAGCCTATTTGAAATAAACTATTTTTGAGTTTGAGTTTGTGATGTCGTAAATAACGGGGAGAGGAAGAGGGGGAGTGTGACGGAGACCGAAGTGGGAAAGGGGAAAGAGAAAGGAGAGTGAGAGAGCATAGAATTAGATTTTTCTTATAAGAGATAGAGAGATGAAGAGAGAAATAAATCAAGGGAGGAGGGAGAATAGGGGAGCAAAGTGTGATAAAAGCGCGGGCGGAGCTGCGCGGGTCAGCTAGTTAAAATATAATCTCATATATTCTGGTATCATCTTACCCGTGGGGTGACGGGTTAGAATTACATCCCCCCATCTCCTCTCGTTGGGTGTCGTAAGAGGCGACAAAGCGAGAACAGGAGGACGGGCAGCAGCGTCTTTCTTTTGGATTTATATTCCGCCTACACTGCGATCCCCAAGCCACCTGCCAAGCGTGGGGATTATGGCAACCCCTTCCTTCTAAGGGGGAGGCCTTTGTTCAGGAGTGGACGTCTATCGGCTGTTAATGATGATGATGATGATGATGATCATCTTTCATTATATTTATAATAATAATATCTATACTTATAATAAAACTGTAACAGGTCCAATTCTGTACATTGAAGATATTTTGAAATTTATATTTGGAGAGCATTCTATAACCGATACTGAGGCCGAAAACGTAATTTTCTAAATTTTCGTCTGTCTGTCTGTCTGTCTGTCTGTCTGTATCACGGCTGCGCATCACGCCGAAACTACTGAATGGATTCAAATGAAACTTGGCATGATTTGAGATCTTACTACGAGGCAGGACATAGGATACTTTTTATCCCGTAATCTAGCACGGTTCTTTTGAGGGAGGGGATTAAAGTCAAAATGGGTACTTGGTTATACGCTTGGTCCGTTTTATAATTTTTTCTTTATAATATAATAAATATTAGTAAGGGAACACTCATAGAGAGTTGTTAACAATGCTTGGAAGTCGATCGGGTTAAGCAACGTTAGGTAAGGTCATTAAATAGATGGGTGACCGTTTAACGCCATTTGAACTAAACGGGTCCGTGCATCGGAGAGCAAGTAAAAAGTGGGTCCCAGTTTATAACCGACTATAAAAAAGGAGGTTATGTATTCGATGCGAATGTCTGTTATTAAAAGTTTAGATAACGTAAAAATAGCGCAGGCGGAGCTGCGTGGGTCAGCTAGTGTAATAATAAATTCTTTATTCACTCACCACAAAAACAAAGATACAGAAGACACTTGACAAATTAATAGCACAAATTTGTGGGAATCTGGTGCCTAAACTAGGTAAGAACCTGTATTTCAGGCCACCAGGCCACCACCCGTCGATCGCGTGACAATGAATGCGCAAGCATTTTAACACTGTAATTACAATAAGGAACAAAAAACGATGGTAGAATAAAACTATTAAACAAAATAAACAATGACATGAAGTCCCTAGTAGTGTGTGTGTGGGTGTGGTGTGTGTATGGATATGTATACGTCTGAGTGTGTGTGAAAATGTGAGTTTACACTGCAGCATTAAGTAATTTCTCTGTTTGTTCGTAATCTAACATTTGTAGCCAATCAGTAACCTTTTTACCCGACTACGGAACGGAGGGAGGGTTATGATTTTAACAAGAATGTATGTATGCGAGTATGTATATATGTATGTATGTATGTTCATCTGTTCCCGCATATCTTCTAATCTACTTAACATAATTCGACAAGTAGGGTGTCGTTAGAAACGTCTTGATTGTCCGCTGGTTATAGGCTATACAGGGTGTAAGGGACATAGTACCGAAAAAAAATTTATAAGACGTCAAATAATGTCCGTTACAACATTACAGTAACCATTTATATGGTAAATGACAAATGACTAACTTATTAATTTTCGAGCATGTAATGAATATATGCGGAATAGTGTTTATTTTTAAAATTACATTGCTAATTTTCTAAAATAATAATAGTTAATTGCCTATTAATTAATTGTCTATGCATTGTTTTTGTGAATAAAGAATAAATAAATAAATAAAAATAAAATAAAAACACAAATAATTAATTAATTGTTTTTAAATTAAAATTAGGCTTTATTATTATACCAATAATGATGTTATACTAATATTATTTAAAAAAAGTGATTTTTTTTTTGGAAATTCATGAAAAAGCCGATGAAAAATTTCAACACTAGGATGTTCAGAATCGTGTTCTGGATCCCTGGTATCGGTTTTCGGTACGATGTCCTTTACACCCGTTATAATATCACATTATTAGACTGCGGTTTTATCCGTAGTCGGGTTTTAGTTTTTAAAACTTATTACTTGTTTTTGCAACAGTATCTAGTAAGGGGGAAAATGGATAATATTCTATTAATGTTATTGTAAAGATAACGTCCAAGAAAGCAGAAAAACCTACATGAATATTTTGATGAAAGTGAAGTGGCTCGAAATTCTACGGGATCATATCGTCTTTTATTGAAGGTTAATAATGGGGAATATGTTAAAAGGGAATGCTGTTTACTTTTGTACAGTAAGTAGTTTAAAAAATGCACAAAGCATTTTTTAAATACGCATGAAGGCATTTTACTTGATTTTCAAAGGTGCTCGTGACGTTCGTTACATTTGATCAACGCGTGTCTTACTGCTAGTTCACCCAATTTAGGTGAATTTCGTTGTTTCACTTTTTGTGCGTAATGGCATATCTATTGTATAAAATATCATTGATTAGCACATTTCAATTTAAATGACCCATGCGGTTTACAGTATCATGTTGAATTTGTTAAATCTCTCAAGGTAGCGGGTGATTTTGACGGGCCCGTTGGTCTAGTGGTCAGACACACTGCCTGCTAACCGATGGGTCGTCGGTTCGATTCCCGCCAAGTGTCTGGGTGTTGTTTATCTATTTAAGTATGTATTTACAAAAAAAAAGTATATAAGTATTAGTTTATTATTATTATTATTATTAGATCTGGGGAAGCAGCAGTAGCGTAGCTTGTGCAAGACGGGCCCGGTATCAAAATTTGTTGGCAAATGAAGGTAAGGCCTATTGCGGACGGACCTAATGTGCGGGCCGAAAGTCATGGCGGAGTCCAAGGTGACTCCGAGGTACTTAACCTTCCTAGTCCAGGGGATAGGGCGATTGAATAGGGATATTGAATTTGGGGATTTTTGAGTCGCTGGGTGATGTATTTAAGTGCCATTGAAATCCTTAAGGCGATCGACAATTGAGCTGCCGAATCGCCGAATCGTATAAAGGATTTCAATGCCAAGGGATTTTGAATAAACCCCTTTAGATTAAAGGCGTCTATAAGATTTGATTCGCAGAGCGATATGTGAGTCATGCGACCATCCAAGAATTCAGGGCAGTCGAGAAGGAGGTGTTTGAAAGTTTGCAATGTCGCCCCACAGGGGCAGTGAGGGTCCGGGGTTATATGGAACCTGTGTAGGTAGGCCTTATTGTATCCGTGGCCGGTTAAAATCTGAGTTAATTGGAATGACATTTTTGTGCTGCGGAAGAACTTTTGTACGTCAGCAATTGTGGGTAGGAGTCCCTTAGTGTGTGATCCTTGTTGGGCGCTTTGGTATCTTGAATTCCAGTTATTAATGTGATCTTTTCTGATTTGTGACTTTACGTAAGTTAGCGGAAAGTTCCAATAGTCGGGGGCCTTATGTGCTATTGCTGCAGCATTAGCTGCCCGGTCCGCAGCTTCATTTCCTGCGATTCCGGAGTGACTTTTGACCCAGATAATTTAAATTGGATTTTCATAGATATTTTTGTGAATTTGAGACACTATTAGATGAGTATTTGAGCGAATGTTAAGAGCTTGAATGGATGAGAGAGAATCGGAGAGGATGAGAGTGTGAGGAAAGCGGTTAGTTAATGTGAATCTGGTAGCCTCCAGGATGGCTAGAAGTTCGGCTTGGTAAACAGAACAAGAAGAGTGTAGTTTTATTTTCTTAGTGGAGGTACTCGGTGCTCGATCCGGGTTGCAGCATATGAATGCCGCACCGACAGAACCATCCTCTTGCTTGCTGCCGTCAGTATATATGGTTGTTGTATTAGGGAGAATGTGTAAATCGATTTGTTCTTGTGTATGAGCACGAATTATGGGGATAGCTGGTCTGACAGCTGGGTGGAGGAGTTCGTGAGGTGGGGTGGGGGTTTCCAGAGTGATATCAAATGGGAGAATGTCTGTTAATTAATCTATGATTTTGAGGTCGAGGGGTACTACTTGTGCAAGGGCTAATGCGGCGCATGTGGAGGTGGTTCTGAAGGCCTTGATAATTTTCAGGGCAAACCCTCTTTGTAGTGATAGAAGCTGCGTACGAACTCCTTTCTTGTGAGCTAAGTCGCCCCAGACGCCTGCCGCGTTCGTTATAATGGGCTCGATTACCTGCAGATAAGGGGGCATCCATTAATCACGTGATACCCGATAAGGGGGGCAAAGGTTCTGAAAAAAATCACGAAATATCACCAGGGGGGGGGGGGAGGGTATAATGAGACATCGCGTGTATTCATTTTTCGTTGAATGCACGATTTCTAAACCAAACAGCGGCACGTGGTCTTGACTCACCGTTGCCGGCAACGAGTCTTCAACATTTAATCAGTGTTACCTGTATTTAAAGATAATATTCCGGAAATTTCAATACAGTTTGTACTTACAAAAAAATACACGTGATTTTGAGTAGGGGGGGGGGGGGTAGTTTAAAACATCACCACATATCACCAAGAAGGGGGGAGGGGTAAAAACGTTGCTAAAAAATAACACGTGATTAATGGACAACCCCTAAATAGCGCGGATGTTATCTGGGTGAGCGCCCCAGGTCGGTCTGGTGTACATACAGAGCTTAGAAAATATGTTAGTGGCTTTTTTGATAATATGGCGGATGTGGGCGTTGAACAGAAGCTTAGAATCAAGAATTACTCCAAGCAGCTTGACTTCGCGAGAGTGGGATGAGGTTGCCTTCTATTGTGATATTTGCTGTTTTAGCCTTGGGAGTAAAGGGGACGATGGCTGTTTTATGAGGGCTGAACGTCAGTTTGGTAATCCGAGATTTTATAATAGCCCTTTTTAGACAAATGCCTCTTAATGGTAGTTTTAAATTTTTTTATTGGTAGATCTCGTATATTATTTTCTTATTGGTAGATCCTGGGGCAGTTAATATTTTTTTTTTGTTTAGTTTATTATAAAAACGTATACATACCTTAAATTAAGGTTATGACGAGAAAAGTTGAAATATTGTGCGACCATTTTGGCCGTTCGCAGTCGGGTTTTTGTATACTTGTATCGTTTTCAGTCTCTGCTATTCTCACAGAAAAAAAATAATGTTTGTTTCGATTTTATATTACTTAGTTATAATTTATTCATATTAATAATCGTGGCGTATCGATTGAAATGACTTTTCCCTATACCGAACAGTGCACCAAAGAATTTGCATATGTTTTTATGGACTGTATAACAATCTAACAAGACCACATTAGCAATTCACTTAAAAGCAATTCATGTTTTGAATTTAAAGCAATTCTACTAGTTTTTGATAATTGGTCACACATTTTAGATGAATCATATTCAATTTATTTATTAGCAGATTTATATTACGTGTTAATACTCAGCTCTGGCTTGCCTTAATTGGCCGTCCAGAGAGGAGTTGTTAGAGCTATATGCTCTAGAGGTGGAAGTGTTAAAGGGCATAACGCCGCGAGTAACTACAGAGAAAGCGCAGCACACCTCTCTACACCCCTGAGCCACACACACTGGTGTTGCACTCCGTCGTCTTCTGACGGCCATATGGAGAGCCCATCTAGTGGGTGGCAAGTCACCGATTGACAAAATATAATTAGTACACTAACTATGGCAAGTGACCCTGGCCTTTCGCAATAGCCCAAGTGTTCAGTCCACCAAATGCTCACAAAAAAAAAACTAGAAATCTTTCCACATACTTACGAAAGTCCCTACACCTGCCAGAGTCAACTGCTGTTTATATCTTATTTCCAGCAGTTGATCCTGACAGGTGTGTTCCATACCTACCATTACTTTCTCCCAACAGGCCTCTACGTTTTGGACTCGTCCCCACGCAAACCTTTTAAAAGTCCGGGTGTAAAAACCCGTGTTATCAAAATCAAAAATAATAATAATAATAAGCTGGGATAATTAGCACACGGTCATCTGATCCCAAACTAGGCAGAGCCTGTACTATGGAACCAGACAACTGATACTAATACTTTTTTTTTTTTGTAAATACATACTTGTATAGATAAAACACCCAGACACTTGGTGGGAATCGAACCCACGACGTATTGGGTTAGCAGCCAGGGTGTCTACCCGCCAGACCAACAAGCCCGTATGGAACATCGTGATCCGTCTAGAGATATAAAATAGACCTTCGGAGTCGCTGGACGTTCGGGGTGTGGGCCCTTTTCTTTATTTAGACGCGGGGGAAATCTTCCAAAGATCCCAGAGAGCTTGGGATTCAACCGGGGTATGTGGGATTCTTACCCACTAAAACCCCCGCGGCTGTCGCATCGGCACATGAGAGGGGGGACCCCAGGGCTCTCCGGTGGGATCTGCACCAGGGGCCCCTCAGTGCCTTGCCTATGAGCCCTTCGCCGGGGGGCGCATTGTAGCCCCCCGGGAACATGACACGGTGCTCACGGGGACGGGGATAACAACCCCACCGCCATCCTCCTCGTCGGCCTTCGGAGTCGCTGGACATTCGGGGTGTGGGCCCCTTGAACGTCCATTGAGTACGGTGGCAACTTCAAGGGGTTGCGACCGCTGATCCATTGAGCACCGCGTCCGTTTCCTAGGGGCCTACAAAGCGCCCCCCGAGGGCGGAATCAAAGGCAAGGCACTGAGGGGCTGCAGCTGCAGATCCCACTGGAAAACCCTGGAGTATCATGGGCCAATGCGACAGCCGTGGGGTTTTAAATGGACAAGAAACCCACATACCCCAGTTGAACCCCACAGGCTCTGGGGACCTTTTGAAGGGTTCCCCCGCGTAAATAAAAATAGGGATTTATAATGGGGCGCTATTTGAGAGAATCTACATTATAAACCGGAGATACGTCCGTCACTTGTACTTAAAGTGCCATTGAGAGTCTTTTGTGACGACAAAGCAAATTGAAGAGGATAATTACCCTACGTTGAAAAAAATGCAAGGAGATTTTCTGAGATTTAATTAAAGATTACTTTGATTACAAAGGGATTTTTAATACTAATTATAAAGGATATAATGGAAATAGGAACCTTGGAAACCTTTTTTTAAACTAACGACCTGACCCAGTTTCGCCAGTAGTCCTTCGGTTTCTTGATAAGTATTATATTTAAAAAAATACCGTTAACCATCGGTCTCGGTCGTATTTTTTATTTTATTTGAGCTTTTGAACGGCAAGACACACTGTCGCTGTAGCTGATCTAATTGTAAGATGACACACTATTTAAAAAAAAGTGAAAAAATGACAAGCCCGCTGAGTTTCTTGCCGGATCTTCTCAGTTGAGGCCGCGTTGTGATCCGGTGGTAGCTTTTAAAAATTGACCGTTCAAAAGTGCGTTAAGCCTATTTGAAATAAATAATTTTGATTTTTTTAATTTCTATTTGCTTGTTGGTTTGTCAAAAGACAAGATCTTTATTGGGAACTGAGGTAACCTCAGTTCCCAATATAGGTATAACTTTAATTAATAGAAACCTTAAAGTTTACGGCTATCTCAGATCAGTCGCACATATAACTAACCATAACAGTAGATCAGTAGCGCGTATAACTGACCAAGTTCGTAATATGGATCAAATAATGGAAATCCATTTAACTTGAAGCCAGTGGCTCTCAACGTTTTATTGTTAAAATATGGGGGTCGATTTTCACTAAATCTTTGTTGCTTCATACCCCAATACTTCACTTTTTATATTACGTATACTTTATATTACTATATTAAAATATATCCCTATTTCCTTTGGTTACGACTTGAGAACGACTTTACTGATGTTATCCATCTCTTTTTTAAAGTTATCTTATACTTTGTAGAATGTTCTTACGGAAATAAATTAAGATATTGCGCAATTTTTTTAAAAAAAATCTGCGGGCAGAACTGTGCGGGACAACCATAAAACCATAAAATAGTTATTTATTAGTTAAAATGTATTCCAGTGTACACGGTCGATGCTTATACTTATTTAAAGTTTAATTCCGTTATTTTCTCATTAAAAGTAATTTTGCTTTAGTTTTGCAATAGTTGATTCAGAATTAACACAGTCAAAATGAAGAACCTTGAGGAAAAACCAGGTTATTGAAACTCTAGATCTCTCAACCGCCTTTATTTATTTGCGACCACAAGATTAATATAATTATTTAGAGTTTCGAAAAGTCTTAAGATTGCCTCAGACATATACCTACTTATGTATATAGTCTTTCATATTTGAGGTAAGCTCGGTGAGTGCTATAAATTATATAAATATGATATTATTATAAAAAGGGGTCTCTAAATATTTGAGAAACGCTGACTTCACTTTAGATGTATTCCGGTCACGCAGCGGGGTATAGGGTGGTTGACAAATTGGCACGATTTTGCATATGTTCTACTTACTCCATATAGTTACATTGTAATAACCCATTCAATGTGGGTTCTTATAATTGGATTTAGAATATTATACATAGTTATTTTTAACCGACTTCAAAGAAGCGGTTCTCTATTCAGCGTGTATGTATATATTGACCCCACGCTCGGGGACTATAATGTGCCCCCGGCTGTGGGCTCAAAGGCAATTCAGCGTGTATGTATAGTTTGACACCACGCTCGGGGACTATAATGTGCCCCCGGCTGTGGGCTCAGTGGCAAGGCACTGAGGGGCTCCCGGTGCAGATCCCACCGGAGGGCCCTAGTGTCCCCTCTCATGTACCGATGCGACAGCCGAGGGGGTTTTAGTGGGTAAGAATCCCACATACCCCGGTTGACCCCCACAGGTGCCGGGAACCTTTTGAAAGTTTCCCCCGCGCATAAAAGGTATCTAAAAAAAGGTAGTTTGGTTGAATTATGTGTGACATTATAAAAAAAAATACAAACACGACAAATTGAGAACCACCTCTTTTTTAAGTCGGTTAAAATCCTGCACCTAACCTTTCTAGCTGTGTCGGTCTTCCATCCCTTCCAATGGTGAGAGGAAGAGAGAGTGCACTTGAGTCTACGCAAGCACTTCTGCACTATAATATCTAGCACGTAGATGGCTGATATTGTGAAAGACTTGTCGCTGTAGGAGTATTATTATTAATAATAAATAGCTGGTGAAATTACTGGACACAAAAGATTTAATATCTAATGTCTTAATCGTCGTCAACGCGCTAGTGATTTTTCTGGTGTTGCTAGCGTCTATAAGTTGCGGTGAATGCTTACCATCAGGCGGGCCGCATGCTTGCTTGCTATTTTAGTAGTATACAAAATACATTTCAATAACAAGAAGACCTGAGGGTAAGCCAGGATAATTTTGATACCATGGTTACTCAAAACGTCGGAAAAGAAAAATATATTTGGCGCAAAATCCGCAAAAAAAGGAAAATTATATTTTGAAATGAAACTTACGGTAGTTTCATTTCAAAATACAATTTTCCTTTAAGAAATGCGATGTGAGGTACGCGAATATTCCGATAAGAAAAACAAATGCGTCATTTCGCGTTACATTTTCTGTTTACGTCAGATATGTTGGATCTTGTTCGAATGGGAAACGGGGCTAGAATATAAATCAGTTTTCGTTGTAAAATGTCAGTTAGGCGTTGCGCACACGTGCTATCGCTAGTTGACTCAATTTGTCAACTACTTCGGAGTCACTGTACGTGGCGCGTAGGCCCTTTTTTTGTTTTTGCGAGGAAACTTTCAGTGTGACACAGTGGGACATTTATTTTAAAAGTCAAAAGTCAAAAATAGTTTATTTCAAATAGGTTTCACTTGTGAAAGGTCATGTTTTTTTTTAAAAAAAGCTACCACCGGATTACAGCGCGGCCTCAACTGAGAAGATCCGGCAAGAAACACAGCGGCCTTGCCATTTTTCATTTTTTTCTTTAAATAGTGTGTCATGTTTTTTTGTGTCGACTAAAGTACAACAAACTAAAAGGCCAAAGGGATGGTAGTCGGACCAGTCCCCCCAGTTTTCGCAGCGAAACGGCTTCAAAAGGTTCCCGGGAGCTGTGGTTCTCAATCGGGGTATGTGGGATTCTTACCCACTAAAACCCTCGCGGCTGTCGCATCGGCATATGAGAGGGCTCTCCGGTGGGATCTGCACCAGGGGCCAACACTGTGGGACCTGGGTCCCAGCTGTCGCGTCAACATTATACCGGTCCTGGGAGTTCTAGGCTTTCTGGCATCTGCATCAGGTACCACTGACGGCGGTAGTGTTACGGTCCCCCGCCCCCATAAACACTGTGATAGGTTCCAGGGGTTGGTAAACGTCCCCCGGTGGTGGACTAGTAAGGGACTTTGTGCAAATCCCACGGTAGAACCCAGGTAAACATGACACTTTGGGGATGAGGAGGCAGTGACGTGGGTTGAGTGGCTACTTGAGACAACTGGTATTAACTTGTAAAGACCGATTTACAAATAATGCCATTTTCTTGTACATAAAAGAGTCATAATTGAATGCAATAAATTAAGCGCAATATATGACCTTCAAGAATTGTAAGTAACTGTTTACGCGTTGATACTAGTTAAAAAATTGAATGTAATTATTGAAAGCAAATCTTGTCCAGTAGAGCAAGAATGTGACATGTTGTTCAGACAATGCAAGGCATTTATTGCTTCAATATTATTGTATGGAACAGGCAAGAAACTGGCATCGTATAAATAGGCCTTAAGTTATAGTTCAAAATGCAATTCAAAATTTATTTAATAACGGATTTGAAAATCATGTACTTACTTACTTATACTCTATCCATTTTACTATTGGTTTTTTGACAGCTGACGCCCATGAAGTTTCGTATTGTTAAAGTTACAAATTCACAGAAATAATATTGTACTTCATGGACGCGTACCGCACTTTAGTGAGTTGCCACACATAACGATTACTACGATTGTGCCACAAATTACAAATAATCGATAGAAATAAATGCTAATATGTAAAATAGGTGTAATGTTTGCATTACTTTCGTCTTATTTACATTAACTTTCATTAATTTTATTTTGAGGGCCTCATGCATATTATAACAAAGAAAGACAAAAAAATTTAAGGTTGAAAACATTAACATGAGTCGTCAGAATCAAAAAAAAATTAGTCGAATGTACATACATTATAAGATATCTATTATTTCGTTCACTTACTATGTTCACGTTCCTATATACGTCAATCGTCGAGCTGTCAAAAAACCAATAATAAAATGGACAGAGTATAAACGATTCCCGAAACTTTTATCTGTAATTGCTACGTCTCTACAGCGCCTTATACTCGTGAAATAATGAAAATATAAAATTTTATAGTAGAAACGTAATATACGTTGGTTTATTTTATTTATAAGGTGTTGATTTTTTTAAATACACTTTTAACAAGACCCGAATAATGTGATTTTATCTCAAGTATCGATAGAACGTCACTGAGACGGGGAATTAGTTCACTCATTCGTTCATTCGCGAACGATTCGATAATTAAGCGAATGTGTTCAGTGGAGCTTGTTATTGAACATCGAATTCTAAGGTTTTAAAGCATTAAAGGATAGATCGGTCCAAACCCTTAATGCCATTTGAAATAATAAAGTGTAGCGGCTTGACGTGTTAAGAATATAGTAAGTCTTATTGGCTGCAATTTAGTTGCAGACATCGATATACTATACCAGCTAGATTTGCTGTCACGACCCGAAAAGTGGTCACGAAAATAAGAAAATAAGAGCTACGGAGACGGCTGTCGCTCAATTGTCTGCAATTATTATTGAACCTTATTTTATAGTATGTAAGTCATCTTTTTATATGAACATATTATTGTTTTGCGTGTACGTGTATAGTTGTGTAGGTATATGTAACCGCGACCACATTTTCGATGTCATTTTGTTCGTGACAGCTAATCTTGTTGGTATAGTATATCGATGGTTGCAGATATAATTTTCAGTGAGACATACTTAATAGTTTCTTAGTAAAAAGTTGAGGGAAAATGAAATTTGTTTTTTTTTTACCAGCCCTTGTTTTTGTCCCACTGTTGGCACTGCCCCCCTGGAGAGGAAGAGGCTTAGGCCATTGTCCACCACGGTGGCCAAGTGTGAGTTGGCGGGTTGAAATATAAATGTTTTTTTTTTATTTTGTTTCTAAATGTTTACTGGTTATGCTGAACCATCTGTGACCATCTACATATATGTAGTGCTTACAATAAGGTAGGTAAGATACGTAGATTAAAAAAAAAAGTGCGTGCGTGGAGTCCCTCCGCGCGGAAGAAGTGAAACTTCATTCTCGCTCAGTCGATCGGTCGGTCGGTCGGTCGGTCCCTCACTCACTCACTCACTCACTCACTAACACACACACACACACACAAACACACACACACAAACACACACACACACACACACACTAACTCAACTCAACTCACTCACTCACTCACTCACTCACTGACTCACTCACTCACCCACTCACCCACTCACCCACTCACCCACTCACTCAGTGACGGCATCACATGAGCGCTTTCATAACCTTAACAAATTTACGCCTATCGCCTATCGTTTAACACCTATCACCTATCATTTAACGCTTAACGCGTTATGTGATAACATTTTTGGAAGTCGCATAAGAAGTTTCACTTCAAAAATAATGGAATGGAGTCATTGATGTGTTTAATATGTAATAATGTCTTAAATGTGTAATGTCATCCTGACCGATACGACCACAGCGGTCAATTTTTTAAAAGACTGCCAACCAACTACGCAGGGGATATTATAGTGCACAAGTGCTTGCGTAGGCACAAGTGCACTCTCTCTTCCTTTGTCTCACAATCCGATGTGACGGAAGACCGACACGACCGGGGAGAGGTCAGGTGCAGGACCGACTTGTTACATGCACATCCGACGCATGGATCATCTTAATTTCCAGACAATCAGGTGGTCGGCCTGCAATGTTCTAACCGGAAAGGAAGGAACATAAAAAATATTGCTCCTTGTAGGATTTAATGCGGTAACAGCTCAGTGGGCGAGCGCTTGCCTTGGAAACTAGGTGCGCAGGTTCGAGCCCCGGCTCGCACTTCTGATTTCTTTAATTAATCATGTGCGAATCGCCTTTGCGCGATTGTTACTAGCTTTCGGTGAAGGAAAACATCGTGAGGAAACCTGCATGTCTGAGAAAGCCTAACTAGCTTTCGAAAGACGTGTGAAGTCCTACAACCCGCACTTGGCCAGCGTGGTGGACTATGGCCTAAGCCCTCTCATCTTGAGGGGAGGCCCGTGCCCAGCAGTGGGACATAAACAAGAGCTGGTATTATTACTATAATTAGTATAGGATTTGAAATCGCGGCCTCTGTTATCCGTTATGCAAACCAGGCGATACCGCTCAGCGGGTTTGTAATTTTTTCACTTTTTAACCGGCTTCAAAAAGAAGGTTCTCTATTCGACGCGTATGTATGTAATATTAATAAAAATGCGTAATATTAATTATTGTGTCTATATGGGCTTCTAAACAAATTTACCAAATTTTATGAGTGTATGTATGTAGGTTTATCCGCGGATTTCTCAGTAACTACAAGTCCGATTTCGAAAATTCTTTTTACAATAGTTAGAGTATTTTTCAACTTAGGGTAGAGTATAAGTTTCATCAAAATCGGTTCAGTAGATTAAGAGATATACGCTTTTTATATTTTTACTAAGTTACTGTAACGTAGACGTTCGAGTTGCGTGATAGTGCTGATACCTACTTTGCTAAAATAAAAGTCACTAAAAAGTATTAAATAAATTATTTAAAAAAAAAAACCGACTTCAAAGTAAATTATCTAAAAAGCATAAAATAACTAAAATATATTGAAGTCGGTGTCAGCTCGTGCTCGCTAGTCTTAGTTAACATGATGTGCTAGCACCGACTTCAATATATTTTCGTTATTTTATGCTTTTTAACCGACTTCAAAAAAGGAGGTTCTGTATTCGACGCGTATGTATGTAATATTAATAAAAATGCGTAATTTTCATATATGTTAGTCTATGTGGGCTTCTAAACGAATTTACCAAATTTCACGAGTGTTTGTATGTATGTATGTATGTATGTATGTACCACATCAAAAGTGTCTAGGGATCAAGCATTTTTAAGCGGATTTCTTGAGATTGAGATGTGGCTTTGTAATAAATTTATGATTTTATAAATTTATATGGATCCTTTTTGGTGCATTTCATAATTTGAATCAGGAACTGTGAATCAAATTCGAGTAAAAGATGAAAATCAGCTGTCAATATTTTCCCTATAAAAACATACAACGCATTGAAGACATTATTAGTGCTACTGTTTCCCTACTACTGATTAAAACCAACGTTATTATGGAGCGGCGACGTCATTTAAGCAGGGAAGAAATGCTCAGAGCCGTGGGAATGATAGAAGCTGGTTCCCGGCAACGTACTGTGGCTTTAGCTCTGAATACAAGTCAGAGTGTTATCAGTCGACTTTGGACACGTTACCGAAGCACTGGTACCGTGGCTGAGCGCCATGGAGGACGGTATCGCTGCACCACACGGAGACAAGACCGATATATTCAAATCTTAACTCGAAGAGCTCCAACAATAACTGCCATGATGTTAGCAGTGAGGCTTCATCACTCTTCAGGGAACTTAATTAGCGACCAAACAGTCAGAAACCGCTTGCATGAAGTGAACCTTCATTCCCGAAGACCGCTACGGGTACCACCTATAGCAATGCACAATCGTAGGATTCGATATCAATGGGCTCTTGAACACAGAAATTGGGCAGAAGAACAATGGCGTTTCGTGTGCTTTTCTGATGAGTCTCGTTTTGGTATGAGACCGGATACAAGACGTATACGACACTGGAGAACCCCTGGACGCCAACAGCGATTAAAATCCTGCCAGGAAGTCCATCCTTATAGTGGTGGAACCATCATGGTATGGGCGGGTATTTGGATCGGCGGAAGAACTGAGTTGATTTGGATCAGAGGCAACCTCAACGCTCAAATTTATGCTGAGACGATTGTATCAGACGTCATCGTTCCTCTACAAGTGCAAATCGGTCCCTTATTTCAGTTAATGCATGATAATGCACGACCGCACACCGCAAGAGTTGTAAGACAGACTCTCGCCGCAGCTAACATCAATGTCCTGCCCTGGCCTGCTCAGTCGCCAGACTTGAACCCGATTGAGCATGCATGGGATATGCTACAGAGAAGAGCTCTGCCGAATATGGAGGGTATCCAGTCGCAAGAAGACCTTTTTTTGTTGTTGCAACGAACATGGGCGGCCATTCCACAGCGTGATTTGGATGAACTCATTTTGAGTATGCCAAACCGATGTTCTTGTGTTGTTAGTGTTCGCGGTAGAAACACGGATTATTAATTGTTTAAGTTACCCAATAAAATTTTAAAGAAAACTGTTATTTCAGTCTTTTTTTCGAACTTTTGTGTTAGTGGTTCAAATGTCAAAAATCCCTTTATTAGGAAAATGGCAAATTTCTTTATTAATGCAAAGGTGACTTGGTTTATCGTTACTGTGACAAACGAAAACACTTTATTTGATGAATCCTTAAAGAAAATTTTAATTAATATCAATCAGGAGAAAAGTTATTGCAAAAATATATGTTGATCCCTAGACACTTTTGATGTGTGTATGTATGTATGTATGTAGGTTTGTCCGCGGATTTCTCAGAAACTACAAGTCCGATTTCAAAAATTCTTTTTGCAATAGTTAGAGTATCTTTCAACTTAGGGTAGAGTACAAATTTCATCAAAATCGGTCCAGTAGTTTAAGAGATATAAACTTTTTATGTTTTCAGTAAGTTACTGTAATGTAGACGTTCGAGTTGCGTGATAGTGCTGATACCTATCTTGGTAAAATAAGTCACTAAAAAGTGTTAAATAAACTATTTTAAAAAAAAATAAAAACCGACTTCAAAGTAAATTATCTAAAAAGCATAAAATAACGAAAATATTATTGAAGTTGGTGCAGAATATACACAGCAGGTACGCTAACACCAACTTCAATAATATTTTCGTTATTTTATGCTTTTTAGATAATTTACTTTGAAGTCGGTTTTTATTTTTTTTTAAATAGTTTTCAAGATAATTTACTTTGAAGTGGATTTTTTTTTTTAAATACTTTATTTTAAACATTGTTTGCCTTGTTACAATTGTATCAATAACAGCGATAGTGTGTCCTGCCGTTCTTAAGATAAAATAATAGAGAAAATTACAACAAACTAAAAGGCCAAATAGATAGTAGTCGGACCAGTCCCCCGCGCGCAGCACCCGCGCACGAGTTGACTCGAGCAGCAGCCATCACTCCTCAACCATATTAGAGGGAAGGGGGTGAGCCAATATGAACGTAGTACTACTTCGACAAAGTACTTAATACCTTAGCGACCGGAGCCCATAGGAGTCTGTTTTATTTCTGTTCAACCCTTGATATTTCCAAGCGTTCGTAAGGCCGGGTACACATGAGCGAACCTTTTGAAGTTGGACATGTTTAGATACGAAGTTCGTTTAATCGGTTATAGGCGGACTTTTTTAATAATAATAATAATACCAGCCCTTGTTAATGTCCCACTGCTGGGCACGGGCCTCCCTTCAAGATGAAGGGGCTTAGGCCATAGTCCACCACGCTGGCCAAGTGCGGGTTGGCGGACTTCACACGTCATTCGAAAGCTAGTTAGTCTTTCTCAGACATGCAGGTTTCCTCACGATGTTTCCTTCACCGAAAGCTAGTAACAATCGCACAAAGACGATTCGCACATGATTCATTGAAGAAATCAGAGGTGCGAGCCGGGGTTCGAACCTGCGCACCTTGTTTCCAAGGCAAGCGCTCGCCCACTGAGCTGTTACCGCCACTACCGGACTTTTTTATATTTTGTTATTTTACCATGTTCGTTAGAGAGATTTGATCATCATGATTGGCGTTATCGATTGACGCCAATAGCTGCGTTTCCACCGGGCGCACGGGCTCGCGCGGCAGTCAAATATGTGATCGGTCGAGGCACGCTCAGCGGAGGCAACGTGCGCCCCAACTCCGAGCCACGTCCACACCTACCACACATTTGGCCGCGAGGCGGCCACGCGAGCCCTTGCGACCGGTGGAAACGCAGCTATTGATATTTGACGCCATAAAAGTGCCTACAGGTGTTATTTTTTTTTCAGTTTTTAGCCAGTTCGATTGTGGCAAGCGACTTTTCTAAAATATTCGGCCGCAGATTTGTTTCTTTAAAAAAATAAAGGACCACCTTTGAGTAGATAAAATTTACTATCTCCAGTACTTATTTAGAGTACTTTAGCTCCGGGTGGGGTTAGAAAATTCCACCCTGTATACAATCGAAAACGTAATCCACTTTCTGGGGCAGTTGTTCAAAACAACGGCTATTCTTGGAAGCTTCGACGTGGCAGACAGGCTGGCGACAACCTTATAACACCCTTCGTTTTTGCGTTAAACAGAAAAATAGTGCTAAAACTCTATGCATGTTACATTAAATTTGTAAATCTTTAATGTTATTGCCCAATTCACTATCCATCTCGAGTGATTCTGTCGTCTGAATTTATTAAATTGCTGGGATTTGGAAGTGTGGTCCGTTTGAACAGGCGAGTTTACTTGCTCAAGTAACTAAACCAATACATTTTATTCTATAGTTATGGAATAGATTGCAGCTTATTTAATAATAATATTTAATAATATTCCCAAACTAGGCAGAGCCTGTACTATGGGAACCAGACAACTGTTAGGTACTAATACTTAACTAATACTTATATAAACTTATTTTGTAAATACATTTAAATAGATAAAACACCAAGACACTTGGTGGGAATCAAACCCATGACCTATTGGGTAGCGGTTAGGGTGTGTAACCATTACACAAACAGGCCCATCAGGCCGTTTAGATTTGACATTTGACAGATTTGATATTTACTGTAACAAAAGTGTGACGACCCTTATACGGGCAGAACGGTGTTCTTATTTCGAATTAGTCAGTTCAAACCATCGATACAATATTTAAACTAAATAACTATTCACTAATAAAAGGGTAAAATGTGGTCACGGTGGTCGCGGACTTAGCTGTGCTGGTGTTGAAAACGTGAACTAACGGTTTTATTATGATAATGACGTGTAGTTTGACAGTTTCATATAAACAGTAGCGACACTCCTATCTGCAAAAATAATTTTGTCAGCCTGTGGCTTGCAAAGAAATAGCGACACAAGGGCGCTATTTCTTTGCCACTTTTCAAAAAGTAACAGCTAATCTAGTTTAAATATTATATCGATGGTTCAAACACAGCCAACGTAAGGACGCGTTAAAATGCTTCAATAAAAGTATATTATAACGTAATTCAGATATTTAGCCACAAAGTATAAACAATGCTGTAGTCCGGTGTGAAGGGCACAGATTCTTAATAACTAATTAGGCCGGTGACGAGCGGTCATGCTTAAATGACAATACAATAACGGTTATGGTTACTTATCATCAGGCGTACGTTTTGCTTGCCGTCACTAAATTGATTTACAAAAAAAAAAAACTGTAATATCTATTTTTATTCAAGGCCCGAGGGCAGCTTAAACAACAAACAAACGAAGTATTATCTAGTACTATGCGTTTCAAATAAGAATGTGGCCGCCATCTTGCCATTTCAAATATATAATTACAAAAATGATGTTTTAACAAAAATAGATAGCAAAATAAAACATAACAATAAATAATCAAAACCGAGGCGAATTTTTAACCGGCTTCAAAAAGAAGGTTCTCTATTCGACGCGTATGTATGTAATATTGATAAAAATGCGTAATATTAATATATGTTAGTCTATGTGGGCTTCTAAACAAATTTACCAAATTTTATGAGTGTATGTATGTATGTATGTATGTAGGTTTGTCCACGGATTTCTCAGAAACTACAAGTCCGATTTTTAAAATTCTTTTTGTAATACACACATCAAAAGTGTCTAGGGATCAAGCATTTTTGGGCAAAAAAATGGGCAGAAGAACAATGGCGTTTCGTGTGCTTTTCTGATGAGTCTCGTTTTGGTATGAGACCGGATACAAGACGTATACGACACTGGAGAACCCCTGGACGCCAACAGCGATTAAAATCCTGCCAGGAAGTCCATCCTTATAGTGGTGGAACCATCATGGTATGGGCGGGTATTTGGATCGGCGGAAGAACTGAGTTGATTTGGATCAGAGGCAACCTCAACGCTCAAATTTATGCTGAGACGATTGTATCAGACGTCATCGTTCCTCTACAAGTGCAAATCGGTCCCTTATTTCAGTTAATGCATGATAATGCACGACCGCACACCGCAAGAGTTGTAAGACAGACTCTCGCCGCAGCTAACATCAATGTCCTGCCCTGGCCTGCTCAGTCGCCAGACTTGAACCCGATTGAGCATGCATGGGATATGCTACAGAGAAGAGCTCTGCCGAATATGGAGGGTATCCAGTCGCAAGAAGACCTTTTTTTGTTGTTGCAACGAACATGGGCGGCCATTCCACAGCGTGATTTGGATGAACTCATTTTGAGTATGCCAAACCGATGTTCTTGTGTTGTTAGTGTTCGCGGTAGAAACACGGATTATTAATTGTTTAAGTTACCCAATAAAATTTTAAAGAAAACTGTTATTTCAGTCTTTTTTTCGAACTTTTGTGTTAGTGGTTCAAATGTCAAAAATCCCTTTATTAGGAAAATGGCAAATTTCTTTATTAATGCAAAGGTGACTTGGTTTATCGTTACTGTGACAAACGAAAACACCTTATTTGATGAATCCTTAAAGAAAATTTTAATTAATATCAATCAGGAGAAAAGTTATTGCAAAAATATATGTTGATCCCTAGACACTTTTGATGTGTGTAGTTAGAGTATTTTTCAACTTAGGGTAGAGTACAAGTTTCATCAAAATCGGTCAAGTAGTTTAAGAGATATAAACTTTTTATGTTTTCAGTAAGTTATTGTAACGTAGACGTTGGAGTTGCGTGATAGTGCAGATACCGATTTTGGTGACATAAGTCACTAAAAAGTGTTAAATAAACTATTTTTAAAAAAATAAAAACCGACTTCAAAGTAAATTATCTAAAAAGCATAAAATAACGAAAATATATTGAAGTCGGTGTCAGCTGGTGCTAGTGTTAGTTAACATGATGTGCTAGCACCGACTTCAATATATTTTCGTTATTTTATGCTTTTTAGATAATTTACTTTGAAGTCGGTTTTTATTTTTTTTTAAATAGTTTTTCATTTTATTTTACTCTGCTGCCGGTACAAAAATCGTAAAAAACGAGTGAAGTTCCGCAGTAGCGATCATCATGGCAGTCACATTCTTAGTTGAAACGTATAGTAATTAGTACTACGCAGTCATCATCATAAGCCGAAAGACGTCCACTACTGAACAAAGGCATCCCCTTTAGAAGAGAGTGGTTACCACAACCCCACGCTTGGCAGGCGTCTTGGAGATCGCGATGCTGCTCTTTTTGTTTTCCCCTAGTTGCCTCATACGACACTTAACGCGAGGAAATGCTATTTTTATCCGGAAACGACACGGGCAATGCAGTATCCCCATGTATTTTTCAAGTCAGACGGCTTCATTTTTCCTCACCTCTTTTAACACACATCCAAGAAATACCTATGACTCTACCTGCTTATAATATATTTGATATTTTAATTTTTATTCCACTTAATACGCCTGATAGTTTGCGACTCGCGTGCCTATAGACAGGTGCCACTGGTACATGTCACCTGAGACATTAGTTATTAAATCTCTTGAGCCTGCTTATTTTGCCAGCTACAGAGCCCTTCACACTGGAACAAAGCAATGTTTACACACTGCTGCTTGGCGGCAGAATATGTTGCACTGCATATGGTGGTAGGTTGGTACCTACCAGGTAAAGAACGGTCCAGGTTGGACCTGGACAGTTCTTTGCACAAGATATCTACCACGTAGAAATATCACTTTATTATTAAATACCAATAAAATATTCAGCCTCAATACCAAAAAAAAACGGTATAACATTAAGCCATACCACTGTCTTTTGACTAATGGATATATTTAGTTTCTATTACCAAAAGATAGTAAGCATTTCTTTATTTATATCTATAATTTTTGTACACACAATTAAACAAGACGGAAATATAGGAAAGAATAGTACAAAGGCACAGCTTATTTCTAAAGAATAGTAATAATAAAAAAATAAAAAATAATAATAAGAATAGTAATAGTAGGATAGTAAGCATTAGGCCAGGCCAGTACGTAAGTCCACTGGCGCTAGTGAACTCGCTTGATACAACGCACGCGGGTCGATGCCGGCCCCGCAGCGGCGGGCGCCGCCTCGGTCGCAGTCCGCAGAGTTGGGCCATGAAACTAACGTTAAAATTTTATTTTATTACAAAATAAATTCTATATGCGATGAACAAAGTTAAATAATAAAAAAAACACTTGATGTTATTTATGTTATAAATTCTCAGAGTAAGTACCAAAGGAGATATTATTGCGTCGATTCCCCTAACAAATTTTTCGTGGCACTTTTGCGGGGTACGGGAGGCTCAGAGTAATTAGAATGGAGCTAGTATCGCGTCGATTCGCCGTACAAATTTTTCGTGGCAGTTTTGCGGGGTGCGGGAGGCGAAGTAAACACACACAGATACAATTTCACGCATACCCACACTATAATAAACTCGCAACACATTCAAAAAGATACGCACACAAATAAAGAATGACCTGACCATATGAACAAAATTTGGCAGAGGGGTTAGCGCATCATGCTATCTCCAGTGGTATCTCCTCTATGTATAAATTTTATAACTTCAAATGCCATTTGATTCCCAAGACGCCTGCCAAGTGTGGGAATTATAGCAAAACACCTCCCGTCTAAGAGGGCCTTTGTTCAGCAGTATTAGGGATGATGACTGAAAACAATTCTAATTAGTCAGTCACTTAGATTATCAAAAAATATTGGACACGTTTTTTTTTTTATTTAACAAATCAATAAAAATTGCCAACGATATAGAGCGTCTAAGTTCAGGAGTGGGGGCTTTTGACGTCACTCCTCAGTAAAAATTGTATACCGGCGTGACGTCACGCGGCATTTCAAAGCACTATATCTTCGTCATTTTTTGTTTAATCGACAAAAGAAAAAATACGTGTCCATTATTTTTTGATAATCTAAATGAAGGACAATTTTTTTTTGTGATGTAGCTTATTCTGGCGCTTGGCGTTCTTCCTTTTTCTTTCTTGGGGATCGCAGTATAGGTGGTAGGTAATCCAATAAGACGGAAGACGCTGCTGTTCATCTTCGTGTTTTCTCATATTCATCTCTTACACTCCTACGGCTGTGGACGTCTTTCAACTGTTGGTGATCTCTTGCGACAGTCAACGGGAGGAGTTGGGTGGGTTACCATTTCACCGACACCCCACGGGTAAAGATCGTTAAGCGTAAGCCTAAATAATCAGACCCCACCCCACGGCCAAGGGTTGTCAAGCTTAATCATAAATAAAGTTTATAAAGGCCAATTAAAATGCCCCAACAGCTCAAGGTATCGCTAATTTCATGGCCTCAGCTAGACTTTACCGTTTTTGCCCTCGCCTCGCAATTTCGATGGGACCCAACTTGGAAGGTTCACGGTACAGATTGACGGGTGAAAAGGGCTTTTTGGGAACCATTTGCAGAAAATAACCAAGTAAGTATATCGACTTCTAGAGACCTTTGTGATATTCTGAATAATATGAAATAAATGTTATTTTTATTTAATATATACTACTCATCATCATCATCATCACCAGCCGGAAGACGTCCACTGCTGAGCATAGGCCTCCCCCTTCGAACGCCACAATGAACGACAATTGGCTATTTGCATCCACCGGCTACCTGCGACGTGCTCAATGTCTTCTATCCACCTAATGGGAAGCCTACCTACGCTGCGTCTTCCGGTTCGTGGTCGCCACTCAAAAACCTTTCTTCCCCAACGGTTATCGGTTCACCGAGCGATGTGGCCTGCCCATTGCCACTTCAACTTGCAGATTTTAAGAGCTATGTCGGTGACCTTGGTTCTTCGGTGAACCTCCTCATTCCGGATTCTGTCGCGCAAAGAAACTCCGAGCATAGCTCTCTCCATAGCTCGTTGTGTGACTCTGAGCTTAACTAGAATATACACTACTGCGACGAAGTAATAACTAGTTGGTAGGTTCTTCCGTAGGGGGAACCGTGGGGTGACGGGTTAGAATTGCATCCCCCCATCACCTCTCGTTGGGTGTCGTAAGAGGCGACTAAGCGAGAACAGGAAGACGGGCAGCAGCGTCCTTCTTTTGGATTTATCTTCCAAAACTGCGATTCCCAAGACCCATGCCAAGCGTGGGGATTATGGCAACCCCTCCCTTCTAAGGGGGAGGCCTTTGTTCAGCAGTGGACGTCTATCGGCTGCTAATGATGATGAGGTTCTTCCGTGGGTTGCGGACGCACGGGGTGAAGACTCTGGGCGTCCTTCCTAAATGCGACTTCAAGGCGAGTGATGCCGCGGTGTAGGCCCTGCTTTATCCATGGGTGCCGGCAGCAGGCTTCAAGCGGGTGCACTTTCACCCCCTTGTGAGAAAAGAACAGTCACGTATAACTTGAACAATGCTGAATAAGCTAGACAACAAATTATACCCAACGAACGTACAAGGCCCTTCAAGTGCAATATAACAACGCATTCAGGAAACTGATGGGGCTGCCCTGACAGTGTAGTGCATCGGGCATGTTTGCAGCGGCACGTCTCGACTGCTTTAACACAATAATGCGAAAGCGCACGGCATCCCTGGCCCACGTTAGGACCAGCCCCAACACTAGGTATTCTGATTATGATAGCGGACAGGTTAGACTGCCGGTACATATCCCATTGTTGCAACCTACATGTTAGACTGCCGGTACATATCCCTTTGTTGCAACCTACATGGTAGACTGCCGGTACATATCCCATTGTTGATTGTTGCAACCTACATGATAAAAGATAAGGAAAGCCTTACGAAAATTAAATGTTTTGACATATTATTATTATAATAATATATATTTAGTTTATTTACTAAGACAACTTAGGCCCATATTTGTTAGTAACAATAAAACTTAACCTATGTTAGTATTAAATATTTACAACTAAAAGGGATAATAAACACAAGAAAAAACTAGCAAATACATTTATTGTGAGAAAAGCCGATAGAAAACATTTTTATGTTTAGTAAAAAGAGGACTAGGCATTCATAAATCAGAAATACAATGTGTTATTTCACCTTAACGTGTGTCGAGAGCAAACACAAATTGGGAACAACATTCGGGCTTCAGTAAAGGGGATGTTTTTAGGGTTCCCTACGTAAAAGGTAAAAAAAGGAACCCTTATGGTGTAACTTCGTCTGTCTGTCACACACCGTCATATTTCAGCAACTACTAATGTTATGTAGCTAAGAATTTGAAAGTTGGAATTGTTTTAAATATTGCTTACCCGACATCAACGTAAAAAAAAATATAGGGGTCATAATGAGGCGTCGAAATTTAAACGTGAGACTTCGCTAAAAAGCTTAATTTACATAAGTATTTCAAAATAGACTTTCTATTTTTACTTTTCGTTCTTTTTGACTTAAAAATGTAAAGAAGCTCCAGGGAAAATAAATGTAATTTTAAATAGCTTAAAAAAATCATAAAAAATACTTTGACAAACTAATTTAGAGATGAATAGCCATCGATATCATATATAAACTTGATAAACATTCACGAACAAAATGACATCTAAAATGTGGTTGCAAACTTATCTGTGCTAGTGGCGGAAAAGTGAACTAACATTTCTATTATGTTAATTACGTGTAGTTTGACAGTTTCATATAGACAGTAGCGACACTCCTATCGGCAAAAATAAATTTGTCAGGATGTGGCTTGTAAAGATATAGCGACACAAGGGCGCTATTTCTCGCTACCACTTTTTGAACCGTGACACCAAATCTAGTTTATATATTATATCGATGTGAATAGCAAACAAACTTTTATACGTTAAATATTATATACGTTAAATATATTTATTTTTTATTTCAAGACGCAAGGCTACTGGGATTTTGGTTCGGTCATGCTCGCCATCGAAAAGTCTCTGCTTGTGGCGGCTTTGTGTGGCGGGTCACCCCCTTCCCTCTAATATGGTTGAGGGGAGTGATGGCTGCTGCTCAAGTCAACTCGTGCGCGGGTGCTGCTTGGGGGGACTGGTCCGGCCGCTGTCCTTTTATCCTTTTTTTATTTTATTTTTTTTCTTTTGTAGTCTAGCAGCAAAATTGATTATTACTTTATTTACGTTCTGAAGGCAATTCACTTAAGCTTGTAAATTATTCTTGGTGTGTATCTAACTTAGACGACTTGTGACAAAAGTTGGTAATATGTTAAAGTGCTTTGTGTCTTGCCTGACGAGGCACTGCTTAACAGCAGAAGGTAAATGTTTAACGTGTGCCACTGTGATTTTGGATCGGTCATGCTCGCCATCGAAAAGTCTTTGCTTGTGGCGGCTTCGTGTGGCGGGTCACCCCCTTCCCTCCAATATGGTTGAGGGGAGTGATGGCTGCTGCTCGAGTCAACTCGTGCGCGGGTGCTGCTTGGGGGGACTGGTCCGACTACTATCCCTTTGGCATTTTAGTTTGTTGTATTTTCGTCGTATTTTTTATTTTATTTGATATTTTGAACGGCAGGACACACTGTCGCTGGTGCTGATCTAATTGTAAAAAGACAAACTTTGTTTAAAAAAAAAAATGTGAAAATATGACAAGCCCGCTGAGTTTCTTGCCGGATCTTCTCAGTTGAGGCCGCGTTGTGATCCGGTGGTAGCTTATAAAAAAAAATGACCGTTCAAAAGTGCTAGCGTTAAGCCTATTTGAAATAAAAATTTTGAATTTTGAATTGAATTTTGAAAAGAAAGTACAGAACCCACAGTGCGCGAGTCCGACTCGCACTTGACCGGTTTTATATTTTGTAGTAACGATAAGAATTGTCAAATATATTATGTAACATTTTCAGATGAAATTATTTTACATAAGCATTTTTCTTTTTACTATGCTTACATTATAAATAAATAAAGAGTTTATAAATAAATAAATAAATTACTTAGGATTGAAGACAACCCCGATTTGTCATGATGGTAAGGTGATCGAATCGATGTTGTGAATGAAAGTGCGCTAGGTTTCCTGTAATTTTCGTAAAATGGTCACATATTTTAGGTGAATCATACTCAGTTCATTTATTAGCACGGAAGGCCCGTGTCAAAAAGAAACGCGAAGAGTTGGCCTTCGCTACAAGAAACTGCACTGGCTTCTTGGAAAACATTCCGTGTTGTCTGTGCAGAACAAAATACTTTTATACAAGCAAGTCCTGATGCCAGTATGGACTTATGGTATACAGTTGTGGGGCTGTACCAAACAAAGTAACGTACAGACAATACAACGATTCCAGAACAAAGTACTCAGAGGTATTGTAAATGCGCCCTGGTACATAAGAATAAACGACCTCCATCGGGACCTCAAAGTGGACCTTGTTGCCAAAATTATTAAAGATTATGCTGAAGCTCATCAATATCGGCTTCATCACCATGTGAATGTCGAGGCTATCCAGCTCCTCGATAACACGGACATAGTGAGAAGACTGAAAAGGACAAAACCTTTTGAGTTAGTTTAAATATTAAATTAGTGCAGTGTGTAGTGCAGTGTAGAACACAATAACAAAGTGTCTTCACCATAATAGAGACAATAAGAAAAGTGCCATTGGACACATTCTTAAACTATTTTAATTTATTCGTTTAGGTCAAATTAATATTACTCATTAGTCTTTAGGCTAGATTGTAATTTATATGGTGTTACCTTATAGTAGCAGCATTATGGAAAAAAAAAATATATTAGCACTCTGCACTCACTCATATTTACACTACACTCATTACTATAGAGCGTCCAACCGTTTATTTTCTTTTTGACAGCACCAATAGAACGTAACTGCGTCATGTTACGCAAAAGTTCACTTTA
The DNA here is from genome assembly GCA_911728495.1 of Furcula furcula. Classification (NCBI taxonomy): domain Eukaryota; kingdom Metazoa; phylum Arthropoda; class Insecta; order Lepidoptera; family Notodontidae; genus Furcula; species Furcula furcula. Next base: position 5,867,241 of record OU452270.1, read on the forward strand.
ACAAGTTCACTTAAAGTGAAGTTCACTTTTAAAAGTTCACTTTAAGTGAACTTTTAAAAGTGAACTTTTGCGTAACATGACGCAGTTACGTTCTATTGGTGCTGTCAAAAAGAAAATAAACGGTTGGACGCTCTATAGTGGTCACAATGAGTGGTAAGTTCCTTGTGCTAGGATCCAGGGTAGGTAGGTCCAGGTACCACCGCAGTGTCAGATATTCTGCCACCAGGCAGCGGTGTGTAAACATTGCTGTGTTCCGGCGTGAAGGGCACTGTAGCTGGTGAAATTACCGTGCACAAAAGACTTGATAACTAATGTCTCGTGTGTGCGGCAGTGCAATTCAGCTGTCAATACCGCGCGACCATCAGTAGAAAGTCTTGCTGTTCTTATAAAGATATATAGCAATGCTTTTTTCTTCCTCAGGTCGCAATGAGGACCCGTGATGTGGTCCTGGTTTCAATACTGTGTTGCGGTGCTGTGGCGGTTCTGGTCGCAGCAGCCGCGTACCTGATCATCAGGAGGAGGAGGAAAAAGAGGGAGGATGAGGAGGACGGCACCAGCTGCGCTATCAGGTCAGTTCTATACTTCCTTTTTAGGGTTCCATACCTAAAAGGTAAAAAAGGAACCCATAAGATGTGTTAGGGTTTGCAATTTTGTAGAGATTTATCGCAAATTATTTAATTCTTTATTTTCATTGTTTAATATTTTAATATACTGGCAACTACTTTTAGAGTACTGACAGAAGTAGAAGCTATTCAATTGATTCGTAGCGCCGGCCAATCACTGGGCCGCATTAAAGAGAACTGATGCGGGCTGTGATTGGTCGTTGTGAGACGTTTGGGGGTTTTGTGATGGTAGGGATTTTTACCGATAAAACCATGGTTGGGAGCACAATGCGGGGATTCGAGTGTCAACCACGAGACCGTTAAGAGTTGGAAGTAACTGTGTATTGTGAATTTAATTTATCTAGTTTTTAGTTTGGAAACAGTGTGTTATAATAAAAGTGATTTATATTCTGTGATGATATCTTCTATTATTCTCCTCGGAGCAAGGTCGTCCTTATAGATCAGAAGTGGCTATCGCAACTAACTTCAACAAAACGTAAGTACACGCCCAAATCTACAATTTTTAGACAAGAAGTGTTTTGAATTAAGTAATCTTTGTCTTTTGAATTAGTTTGAATTGATATTTATCTCTATGCGTTGTAGTTTTTCTATATCGGCTTGCTGCTTAAAATTTACTATCGTGCATTGTGATTTCTAAATGAAATGAAGGTACCCGCTATACCTGGAAAAATAAAAATGTTTAAATATTTTTAAAAGTACCTACCTCTATTTTTATGTACAACGCTAATTGAGCAAATCAAACTGTTCGTATATTATATTTTGTATTTTCTCTGTAAGTGATTATCTTGTAATCTTTTGAGAAAATAAATGTCTTAAACCGTAGTATAATCCGCTATTTTCTGCAAATAAAAACAGAAGACGGTCAAGACGGAGAAATTTCAATAGGTAGTCCAATGATTGACAGATACATCCATACCAATTGTATTCTTATAAAAAAATACATAGGTATGTAACAGTTTCGGATAGCCTATAACTAATAATATAATTGGGAGATTGTATTCATTTCTTGCATGATATGGAATAATATGGAAGATGATAGCACTGCCTGTATTGTATCAAATTATAGCTGAAGTGCGCAGTATTAGTGTCATATTGCAGTATTAGTAATGGTCTCGTCGGTTATTGTTGGGTGACCTGATACCAAAATATTCCTACAGCGTATGGCAGTGATTGTGTTAGGTAGATAGGTAGTAATTTTAGCTTGCCTATATAAAATGCTCTCTACTACTATTTACAAGCTACCGTCATAATACGATACACGTGTAAGTCTGTAGCATAATATTCACACAACCTTTTTGTTGAGAGTCGAGCGTGAGCTACGGAATGACGGCTGCGAGGATGACAAAGGTGGATCGGAATCAGCGTTAACAATCACGGCGGGACAACGACCGACGTGGAAGGAGCCATCGCAATCGGTCCGCTGACTGCCGGTAGCACAGAGCCACGTGTCGACGCGGGACAATCTAACAGGTCACGTAGTCCTTCATTTAAAAAAAAGTGGTTTTCGATATTGTAAATGCGTTAGGGATGGTCTTGCAATCTTCCCAGGACGCAAAAACCGAGACTTAGATTTTGGATCCTTCAAATCACGCATGCATGCTTTGTTAAATTAATTATATTTGTTTAACAAGTGTGCATCGCTATACGGGAGGGTGATAGAACTATCACTGATTTTGGTATTTAGAAGTTCTAGGATCTGGCCGAGGTCTGGTAGTTCGATTCTATTGGCCTGGTAAGAATGGCAAGAGAAATTACTGTTTGTTTTTCCTTTCGAGCAGAACATAGCCGGGTCTTATGTCTTGAAGGGGGGGGGCTACTTAGGAGTCTTAGGACGAAGGAGTAGGTACGAGGTTTATTATGAAGAATTGACACACAATCAACTTGATATTGTAGGGAAAACGTGCGGTAGATTGTATTATTCGCAGATATAAGTATCGAACTTTGAGGTCTGGCTCTCTGGCATCGCGATGCTCATATCCTGATAAACTCTTGCAATATCTTTGTGGCATTAAAGATCATCAGTCCTTTTTAAGATCGAACTCTCTTTACGAGCCAAAGTTGCTGACTGGTCCCCAGTATGAGTTCACCAGTATGAGTTCACCAGTATGAGTTCACCAGTATGAGTTCACCAGTATGCGTTCACCAGTATGAGTTCACCAGTATGCGTTCACCAGTATGAATTACTGGTGCTATCCTTTTTCTATTAAAATGCATTGCAAAAAGCGACATGTATAGGTTTAATTAAGTCAGAATAGCCGAGCCGTTACTCAAAATTTATGAATGAAGTACGGAAAATAGGACTCTTCACGGCCTTTGTACCCTTTGGCAGTGACTCCACTTTAACGAATGGATATGTTGTACAAAAATTAGGACTTTGTCTAATCATCTCTCATCGGTTTTACAAAGGACAATGCCCATCTGTGCCCCATAAATGCCCAGATAAAGTAATTTATAAGATTGCTCTAATAAATAAAAACTAGAATTATGTTGTTAATTTTAAATCATATGAAGCACTAGATATAAAAAAAAAAAAATAAGACGTTATTGTTAACATTGCAGTACCAGTGTATCTAACCAAATTGTTTTCACATACATATTGACATTATACAATGGAGACAGACTAGATAATTCTAAATAACTGACATGTTTATCTGATAACATACAGATAAGTATATAAAAGAACACTGATCTGACTTAGCTTATGTGATGATCATGAAGTTCCTAGTGAAAAACTAATAGCAATGCTGTCTGTGAACGATAAAATGTAAAAAAAAAACCAGTAGGAAGTTATCATGTTTAATGTCCAATATCTTTTGAACCGGTGCTATAAATAACATTAAATCTAGATATCATATAAATACTGTTAAAAAGTTATCTTATGACATAGAGTGCAATTTGGGCATTGCATTGCTGACTTTCAGCTCCATACTATGGGCATGGTCATTTGTTAAGTCTGGGTATGTTATCACCTCAACTATGCATAGACGTTACTGCCCAAGTTGTATCAGGGGGTGGTGAATGCATGTAAGACAAGCCAGTGTTGATGCGGCTTCAGCGGAAGCGCACGAACGTTAATCGATTATAAAAACTTGACTCAGTTGCAATTTCTTGATGTAGGTAATAAATTCTCCTTAACCTGAGTTTGACAAATGAGTGAATGTTCCCTTACAGCTTGATCAGTCGATGTCTTTGGGTTGTACGGTGCAGCCACGGTATTGGCTGATTTATCTACCATTTAGTAGCAGTATTGAAAAAAAAAACGCATTGCACCCGAATAGTACACATGAAAGAGAGTAGAAACAGTAATACATGTCTAAAGTACTCTTATCAAGCTAAGTGCGGACGTGTTGATGTTGTGATAGTACCATCATCAGCCATATGTCGGATCTTGATAGATTTTGTATTTTGTCGTGAGAATAGTGCAATTTTCGGACAAGGCCATAACGGGACCACCGTCAAATGTAGTCACAATCACAGCATTATAATAATCAGGCTTGTTGGAAAAAAAAATGTGTCTGAAAATTAGCAACGTCTATTAGAAAATGTTGTATCCCGGAATAGTTAGCCCGTCTCAAACTAGTCTTAGTTTGCTTGTTCGTAAAAAGGGATGGTTCATTTAGAATGTGCATTGATTATCGGCTGTTAACTTGAAATTATCTTATTCCTGTCATTGAAGACTAGATACCTCTACTTGCTGAACAGGCCTGTCATCGGTATTACCCGTAGTGCTGTTCTCTAAGCAGCAAGGGCTCGAGCTCGATGCTACGACAGTGGCTTGTCACGTTTTCGTGTTCAATAAATTTGCTTAAGCTGCACTACCGTCACGAGGGTTATGGTTTTCAGTGAAACTACTTAAGGTCTAATAGTTTAACGGTCAGCTCTACGTTGAGCAGAAATTCGATAGTGAGTACGGATCCCAGCAGCGTTAGGCTCTACGTCTAATTCGGTGCTGGCTCTACGTCTAGCATGCACTGCTACAATAAGTTGGGATGATAGCTGGGTTCCAATTTCTGAGCAGAGCAAGCATATCGTCGCTTACTATACTACATCACAGACTTTAGCAGAAGCGAAGAACCTCTACTCAGTTATAAAGTTTAGCTGTTATTTTCCTTCTGCGAAAGTTTAGGGTTATCTGCTAGGTACGGTATTTTAATAATTACCGTTCAGTGAACTGCATTCCACATTTCTGTACCGGGGTTAATTCTGAGAATCTCTAGTGGCTGGCTGTATGTGTAAACTTTGCAAGAGTTCGATTGTTCTGTAACATAGGACTGGTTCAAAAGTGGGTCATGTCGCCATATAAGCTACCGCGAAATCCCGTAGCCGTCAATGACCAATTTCTGAGTGTAATAACAATATTTAATGACTACTGGTTGCACTGTCCAACTGGGAGACAAATCTGTAGGATCAAAAGTATTAACAGCGATTGTGATGAAAAGTGCCTAAATTACATAAATAATTACCTTTTAAAAGACTGTCAAGTATTAAGTTATTTACAAGGTAATAAAAGCAGTATTCGATGGGTAGTTCCGAGGGGTGACAACTGTGTCGTATGAACCACGGCGACATTGAACATTTCAGTGTCAAAAGAAGACCTTAGAACAGACAATTCTGGTTCGTCAGTCAGAAAACAATGTTAAAATTAATATATTCATATCGTTTATTGCATTCCATAATATTTACAAGGTGGTTATTTATTAAATTGGTAGCTTAAAGCTAAGTATAATTATGGACTGTGTAGGGCTACAAAAAAAGTAAATAAAATTAAAATTATGGTACAATATCGTTGGTATATATATGTATAAACGTTTGCATAGAAGTCTCTTATTAAAAAAAAACATAATTTAAAAGCGAATGAGGGATTACTCCACAATGTCGCAAAAACATAAATAGTGGTGCCGTTTCATGATTTGTATGTTGACCACCTTAGGCCCTTCGTAAGATCGAAGTAAGGTTATACGCACCTACTTGTAGTTGTGGGTGTGTTTACTTGATTGATTATACCTGTCAAGAAAACAAACAATCTGTGTTCGTTTTTGAAGATTATAATTTACACAATTAGGGTCGATCAGGGGATCGCTTGGCAAGCGATCACTGTAGTTATTCTGCATCACATGCTTTCACAAGATTTGCTTTTGAAAAGGTTTTAAACACTGTTTAGTCGGTGTTGATGGTTGTTGATTCAATCGTACTATCCTTGAATCGCTAAACGCACTAACATGATGAGAAAGATTGAGATAGGCTTTTGGGGAGGGTTCGCTGGATACTTAACAACGTTAAAATAAAACATAGGTGTATTTAGAGGTGTTATTTGGTGGCAGCATGAATGGGGTCAAAGCTCATTCTTAACGTGATACTTGATAGTCGATTAAAAACTCCTTAATAGCGGTCTGTTATTCGCAGTGGGGTTCAAGATAGGTAAGATAAGACAGAAATATAAACCCTGCATTAACAGTGATGGGCAAAGCAAAAAGCTTATGTCCATGTTTATAGAACCCTATCAAGACATTAATGTTTTGCGGTTTAGCAGCACGCATGCAAAACAAAAGTATGAACTACAGGCCTTTGAGCCACATAAGTTCAATAGAAGTTCACGAAAATGAATCTAAAGCTAATGTAGTAGAATAGTAATGATGGTGATTAATTTGAATCCATAATTTTGTGTGTATAATTTGAGATGTTAAGAGTAATGTTGCTACAGAAGGTCTTTTGTATCTTTCCAGATAAATCGCAAGCAATCGATCGGTTTGTGCGCATCGACCCACTACGCCGTCGCAAGTAATCGATCGGCTTGTGCACGCCGTTGGTTTTAATCTGATTTCGAATTGGTAGTCGGGCGGTCATGCATGGTATCGAATCGATCGTGCCATGTTTTGATACGTTCGGTGCCACGACGGTGCGTCTCCACAAGTAATCGATCGGCTTGTGTGAGCCACCACAATGCATCGACCCACTGTGCGGTATCAAGTAATCGATCGGCTTGTGCCGCCAGTTGGTGTTTCGAATTGGTAGTCGGCCGGTCATGCATGGTATCGAATCGATCGTGCCATGGTTTGATACGTTCGGTGCCACGATGGTGCGTCTCCACAAGTAATCGATCGGCTTGTGTGAGCCACCACGATGCATTGTGCCACTGTCCGGTATCAAGTAATCGATCGGCTTGTATATCCGCCAGTCGGTATCTATATTATTTTGAAATGGTAGTTGGGCAGTCCTCATGGACTCGATTCGATCCCAATGCCATTAAGTAGTCTCACCTGCGCCGTGTGAAGCAATCGATCGGCTTGCGCTGGTGTGCCAGTCACCAGTCTTTCGTAGACCTGAGTAAGTCCATATATGTACATATTGATATTTCGATGTGGTTTCGATTCGTTGTCTAATAAATTAGAATAGAAATACAAGTGTACAGTTTTCCTAACGGCAATTATTGATATATGTACATATTGATATTTCGATGTGGTTTCGATTCGTTGTCTAATAAATTAGAATAGAATGGATAACTAGATGTTTACAATATTATACAAGTGTACAGTTTTCCTAACAGCAATTATATTGATGATACATTTGTTTTTAATAAAATAAAAGGAATGGAATTAATTATCTAATTAACTAACGAAGTTTATTGTAATGTAAAATATTTAAATGATGTAAATAAAATAAAAATAAAACAGGTTTTAAACTATAGTTTGTACAAATTGTTGATGTTTAATTGATTGTATTAGAATGTTTAATTGTTAATTCATGTAATGGTTATAGTATTTGGGGACTTTCGTGCTGCTGACCATGTACTCGATACCGATTGTTAGGGTTTCCACCTGGGTCGTGTGCGGGGACGCACACGTCGTCAGGATGGTCGATTGTTAGGGTTTGCAATTTTGTAGAGATTTATCGCAAATTATTTAATTCTTTATTTTCATTGTTTAATATTTTAATATACTGGCAACTACTTTTAGAGTACTGACAGAAGTAGAAGCTATTCAATTGATTCGTAGCGCCGGCCAATCACTGGGCCGCATTAAAGAGAACTGATGCGGGCTGTGATTGGTCGTTGTGAGACGTTTGGGGGTTTTGTGATGGTAGGGATTTTTACCGATAAAACCATGGTTGGGAGCACAATGCGGGGATTCGAGTGTCAACCACGAGACCGTTAAGAGTTGGAAGTAACTGTCTAATGTGAATTTAATTTATCTAGTTTTTAGTTTGGAAACAGTGTGTTATAATAAAAGTGATTTATATTCTGTGATGATATCTTCTATTATTCTCCTCGGAGCAAGGTCGTCCTTATAGATGTGACTTCGTCTGTTTGTCTGTCTGTCACACCTATAACTATTAAAGCAGGCTTAGCACGATGTGCAAATCTTAACATACATGTGTTAGTATGACGTTACTATGACTTAATATTGCACATTTTTGTATAGAAAATGACGTTTCGGTGGTGAAAACTCAGTCATGCTGGGCCCATAGATTAAAGCTGGTTTCAGACTACGCTATACTATTGTTCTATATAGTATGGCAAAGAAGGACCTAATGCTATACTATATAGCATGGCGTTCACATTACGCAATATTATCGTAAGCATTTATAGTATATCGCTCGTTTAGCTTGCGGGACGGTTGGGGGTGAGGGAGGAAGAAGAGGGCCGCGCGTGATATAGCACAGCATGAACTCAGCACATCGCACCAATTTATACTCGTAGCATATAGTATGACTATAATATATAGTACAGTACAGTGTGAACGTGTCCTTAACAATGTATGGTGCGCGATATTGTTGTGCTATGAGCTATATACTATAATGCTATTATAATATAGCGTAGTCTGAAACCAGCTTTAGGATTTTTCACTACGAGATTTATGGCTGGGCCTACAGGAACCACTGGTGCTATCGATTTGAAACTTGGAATAATTTTAGATCTTACTTATCCAATCGCATCGCAAATGAAAAAAAATCTGTTAGGTACGTTTTTTTAATGGGGGGTGAAATGGCGTGTCATAATTTCAAAGTGAGACTACTATAATACCGAGTGGGATATCATATACAAGTAATAAGTTTTAAAAACTAAAACCCGACTACGGATAAAATCGCAGTCTAATAATGTGATATTATATAGCCTATAACCAGCGGACAATCAAGACGCTTCTACGACACCCTACTTGTCAAATTATGTTAAGTAGATTAGAAGATATGCGGGAACAGATGAACATACATACATATATACATAAATACATACATTCTTGTTAAAATCATAACCCTCCCTCCGTTCCGTAGTCGGGTAAAACAGGGCATCATTTTCAGATTTGAAAACAGATTTTTATTTTGGTTTATGTCGCGTAGTTTTAGTATAAACAAAAATTTAAAAAAAAAATACTGTTCTCCGCCCCCTTATCTCCGAAGTTTGTGATAAATATAGCCCACCTTCCGAGGTATTCGCAAAAACACTAAACACACAATTGGTTGAAAGCTGTTTTTGCACAAGCCTTCAACCAATAGTTAACTTGATAAGTTATATTTAAGTAACGACCCATTTCGAACCATTACAAAGCATTGCGTCCCAAGTGCCTTGCGATAAGTAAGCACTTAAGATCCAAGTAACTTACAACTCTAAGATGGTAAAAGTAACAAGTTCAGGGTTGCGGTTTTGCTATCTTGACGACATGGCTGCTAACTTTGATTGAGCATTAGAGAGTTTGATGACAAATACGCGTAATGGGGGGAGGGGGAATGGAGGCTGTTTTCAGAATTTACCGACGATTTCTTTGGCTGACTTATGTGTGGTATTTGAAAATAAAATATTGATTAGGTATAGGTATTATGTGGTGTTGTTAGATTTGTAAAGATACTTTAGAATTTGATGCCAATGTATTATATCTTAAAAAAATATAAGGCCTTCGGGTCGAATCATAATACATAGGTCACACTAAAAGTTTCCGGAACTTACATAAACAATATTTAAAAGTAAATACAACATTTTAAAATGGAACTCTTGATGCAGTTTGTTTCATCTGACTGTCAATTGTTTTTACATTGTGGCGCCATTTTGAAAATTGCGTGTCTACATTAACATGGATTTAACTCGGGAAAATTTTCGTAGTATGATTTTCTACGATTTTAAGTGTAATTTGACAGCTCAAGTTGAGCTCAACAGAGCATCGCTCGGCTTCAATCTGCTTTTGGCGATGATGCACCATGCAAAACTATTTATAGCTGGTTTGCAGAATTCAAGCGTGGTCGTGTCAATCTCAGTGATGAATCTCGCGATGGTCGCCCGTCCACCGCTGTGAACAACAAAAACATATGTAGATGCTGTGTGCCGTATGATTGAAACAGACAGGCATGTGCCCTACCATGAGGTTGGCGCATCCTTAGACATTGGCATAAGTCAAATACAATCAATCCTACACAAACATTTGGGTGTGAGAAAGCTGTGCTCACGGTGGATACCACACAATTTGACCGAGGCTCAAAAAACGGACCGCGTCACTTGGTGCAGTTCCATGCTTACCAGATTCAACGAAGGTGCGTCAAATTTGGTGTGGGACATAGTAACAGGTGATGAAACATGGATTTATTGCTACGATCCCAAAACAAAGCAGCAATCGAGCGTCTTCCAAGCGAGGTCTTTCAAGATGAGCCGAAGCCAACCAAAGCGGCGGGCGTGAAAAGTTCATCTAAGCGGATGATCTTCTTTTTTTTAATAAAACTGGACACGTGGCTACTGTTGCTTTAGACAATCGTCGTACCGTGAATAGTGACTGGTACACGACCAATTGTTTTCCGGAAATTATTGACGAACTCCGTAAAAATAACCGGAAACGCCGTATCATCTTGCACCACGACAATGCTAGTTCCCACACGGCCAGAGAGACCAACGAATTTTTGAAGGTGAAAAACGTAGAACTTATGAGCCATCCTGCATACAGCCCCGACCTGGCACCTTGTGACTTTTTCCTGTTCCCAAAAATTAAGAACCAATTACGCGATCAACGATTTTCGTCACCAGAAGAGGCTGTCGAAGAGTATGAAAAACACGTTACTGAGGTCACCACGGGGGAGTGGCGCAAATGTTTTCAACATTGGTTTAATCGTATGAAAAATTGCTTTTACGCAAAGGGAGAAATATTTTGAGAAACAATAAATTCATTTTTGACCTTTAATAGTATTTTTTTCTTATTCATTGCGGAAACTTTTAGTGTGCCCCACGTATGAGTAAGTTACGGTTTATATCCGTAGTGCTAATAAATGAATTGAGTATGATTGACCTAAAATGTGTATTAATTTTACGGTAGTGCCGGCAGAATTGAAAAATTGAATATTAACGTTGTGCATTTTTGATATTTTGGAATGGTTAGGGAATAATTTTGCACGAACTGCTTTAATTATCAGTATAAAAGTACTATAATTTATGTGTGTATAATATAATAGGTATTTATTTATTGCGCTATCGTACACAAACATGACAATTTATAAAATACACACGAACATTCGCGCAAGCGCCCTGCGCCGCCTAAACGAAACAGCAGGTGCAGGCGGTTACCCATCTAAAGACTGACCTTGCCTGACGTTGCTTAACCATAACACACACAATTGAATATCTTGTAATCATTGATTTCAGAAATAAATCATTATTGTATTGTATTGTAGAATGTGTTCGATTTACTGTTTACTATAATATATTTCACATTTTTTACACAAGTATTTACGACTCTACGAGAGAGGACGGGCGGCGCAAAAGTTACTGGTTTGTTTGTAGAAAACACGCCAAAAACATCGTTGTTATTGAAGATTTATACATTTCTTTAGAATAGAAGAATATAATAAATTTATTTGATAGAATATTGTTACATTGGTGATAAGTATGTAGATAATATTTTGCTGTCGCCAGCGTATAACATAAGTTATTATTATTATTACATATAATATAAATAAAATAATAATATCAACCCTTGTTTATGTCCCACTGCTGGGCACGGGCCTCCCCTCAAAATAAGGGGGCCTAGGCCATAGTCCACCACGCTGGCCAAGAGCGGGTTGGCGGACTTCACACGTCATTCGAGAGCTGGTTAGGCTTTCTCAGACATGCAGGTTTCCTCACTATGTTTTCCTTCACCGAAAGCTAGTAACAATCGCACAAAGACGATTCGCACATGATTAATTAAAGAAATCAGAGGTGCGAGCCGGGGTTCGAACCTGCACACCTTGTTTCCAAGGCAAGCGCTCGCCCACTGAGCTGTTACCGCCCTGTTACATATGTCAAGTAGTAATTATTTAAATTTAATTTAATTTATATAGGTATAGTCAAATTTTATCCTCAAGAAAATCCTGTCCAATAATAACATTTCTGTAGTAATAAAATCAATAATTTATTTTTAAGTGTAATATCTCATTAGTCATCATCATTTGCAGCCGTAAGATGTCCACAGCTGAACAAAGGCCTCCCCCTTAGAAGGGAGGGGTTGCCATAATCCCCACGCTTGGCAGGCGGCTTGGGGATCATTATTTAATTCTTGGGGATACCAGGGATGTACTGGATGTACATGATTCTGAACACTCTAGTGTTGAAATTTTTCATCGGCTTTTTCATGAATTTAAAAAAAACACTTTTTTAAATAAAATTGGTATAATATCATTATTGGTATAATAATAAAGCATAATTATAATTTACAAAAAATAAATTACTTATTTGTGGAAAATTTATTTAATTATTTATTCTTTATGCATTAAAACAGTACATAGGCAATTAATTAAAAGGCAATTTATTATTATTATTTTAGAAAATTAGCAATGTAATTTGAGAAATAAATATTATTCCGCATATATTCATTACATTCGAAAATTAATAAGTCAGTCATTTGTCATTTTCCATATAAATGGTTTCTGTAATGTTGTAATGGACATCATTTGACATCTTATAAAAAAAAAAATCGGTACGATGTCCCTTACACCCGTTATATTCTTACTAGCTGATCCACGCAGCTCCGCCTGCGCTAGTTTTACGTTAACTAAACTTTTAATAACATATGCATCGAATACATAACCTCCTTTTTTATAGTCGGTTAAAAACTGGGACCCACTTTTTACTTGCTCTCCGAAGCACGAACCCGTTTAGTTCAAATGGCGTTCAACGGTCACCCATCTATTTAATGACCTTACCTAACGTTGCTTAACCTGATCGATTTCCAAACATTGTTAACAACTGGCTATGAGTGTTTCCTTACAAATATTTATTATAATAATAATGAAAAATTGTTAAAATCGGAGCAAGCGTATAACCAAGTATACATTTTGACTTTAGTCCCCTCTCCCAAGGGAACCGTGCCGAATGTCAAGATAAAAAGTATCCTATGTCCTACCTCGGAGTATTAACTCAAATCATGCCAAGTTTCGTTTCAATCCATCCTGTAGTTTCGGTGTGATGCTCAGCCGAGATACAGACAGACAGACAGACAAAAAAATAAAAATAAATACATTTTTGGCTTTAGTATCGGTTATAGAATGCCCTCCAAACATAATTTTCAAAATATCTTCAATGTACAGAATTGGACCTGTTACAGTTTTATTATAAGTATAGATTATTAACGTGTAATACACTGATTGAGCCCACGCTCTTTTTACTTTTTTAGATGGCCACCTATACTTACATATTATGTGAATTTTACGCGATATAATATTAAAGTATTAGATTCATACGCGTCAAATACATAACCTCCTTTTTTTGGAGTCAGTTAAAAACTGGGAACCACTTTTCACTAGCCCTCTCGAACCACAGAGACGCTTAGTATAAACTAGCTGACCCACGCAGCTACGCCTGCGCTATTTTTACGCTAAACTTTTAATAATGTTGTTAATGTTGTTACTTACGCGAATATTACACATTGAAATTAAACTACTTATAACTAACAATAATAACTAAGAAGACCTGAGGGTACACCGGCATAATTGTGACATAAGGACGTTCAACATCTCAGTCCTCCCGTGACCATGGGTGCTGCAAGGCATTCGAAACGTCGGGATAGTAAAATCAATAAAATAATTTCAATAAACTTTTAATAACAGACATTCGCATCGAATACATAACCTCCTTTTTTATAGTCGGTTAAAAACTGGGACCCACTTTTTACTTGCTCTCCGAAGCACGGACCCGTTTAGTCCAAATGGCGTTAAACGGTCACCCATCTATTTAATGACCTTACCTAACGTTGCTTAACCCGATCGATTACAAAACCTTGATAACAACTCTCTATGAGTGTTCCCTTACTAATATTTATTATAATTATAAAGAAAAATTGATAAAATCGGACCAAGCGTATAACCAAGTACCTATTTTGACTTTAATCCCCTCTCCCAAAAGAACCGTGCTAGATTACGGGATAAAAAGTATCCTATGTCCTACCTCGTAGTAAGATCTCAAATCATGCCAAGTTTCATTTGAATCCATTCAGTAGTTTCGGCGTGATGCGCAGCCGTGATACAGACAGACAGACATAAAAAATTTAAAAAAAAATATTTTCGGCCTCAGTATCGGTTATAGAATGCCCTCCAAACATAATTTTTATAATATCTTCAATGTACAGAATTGGACCTGTTACAGTTTTATTATAGATATTATAAGTATAGATATAGATGACACTAAACGGTCACCCATTTAAGTAATTACCTTGCCTAACGTTGCTTAACCTAGCGGTATGAAATACACTTTAGGACTAATTCTCATGTCTAAAAAATATGCATAAAAATATCATCAAAATCAGTCGAGCCGATTCGGAGAAGTGCGACCACAGACACCGTAACACGAGTTTTTATATACAAGAAGAAGGCGAAAGAAGAAGAAGATTATATACCACAGAACATTATTATAGCGATGCAGCCTTAATAAAAGACCGTCAGTCGCACAACGTCGTCAGTGCACCTTTTTTTTTTGCTGTCGAGGGGGAAAACTTCCAAAGGTACCCGGTCTCCGAGGGGGCGGAGGCCAGGTTATGTGGGATTTTTAACCACCATAACCTCCCCGGTGGCCTTCATCGACGCTTATAGGGAGACTCTGGGCACTCCGTTCGGACCTTCGCCAAAGTCTCTCCAGCGCCAGATGCTCGCTAGAGCACGTCCCGGGGGGGAGCTGAGATGCACGCTCCCCCCGACACCCTCGCGGTGTTCGCGACGACGCAGGGCCTACACCGCGTCGTCACCCGCCTCGGGGCCGCATTTAGTAGGGACGCACAGAGCCCCCACCCCATGCGTCCGCGACCCACGAGCCCCCTTTAAGGCAGGGGATACCTCGTCACATTTCTATTAGGCCCCTGACGATGGGGCCGGAGTGCCGGAGCCTATAGCGCCGCCGCCCCGACGCTGTCGCCTCCGCCGAGCGGGATCAGCCCTCTCCAGATCCCGCTCCGCGGCCTCCTTCTGGGACATAAGGGTCTCGCAGAAGGAGGCTACAGCCCTCCACGCCGATTCCTCCGCCAGCTTAGCCGATACTACTGCTGGCAGAGAGAGGTCGTGTCCGATCCGGTTAATTAGGATCCGCCGCTCAGAGGGTCGTCAGTGCACCTAGTAGGAGGCCTGCCTACGCTGCGTCTTCCGGTTCGTGGTCGCCACTCGAGAACCTTTATTCCCCGTTATCGCTTCATCGAGCGATGTAGCCTGCCCATTGCCACGTCAACTTGCATATTCTAAGAGCTTGACTTTGGTTCTTCGGCAAATCTCCTTATTCCGAATTCTGTGGCGCAAAGAAACTCCGAGCATAGCTCTCTCCATAGCTCGTTGTGTGACTCTGAGCTTCTCCAAAAGACCAGCAGTTAAGGGCCAAAGAATAATGTATAATAAAAAACCGTTTAGTCATCATTACTCAAAAGGTTTCCGGACTTTTCTCGCTCTGTTCGTGTATTGGAATCATTATTCATCTGAAAAAAAAAAACGTCCAAAACCTAATACGTACCTTGCCTAATACCGCATACTATAATTATTACATTCAAAAATCCACCATAGGGCTACGTTACATAGAGTTGATATTACGTTTGCAGACACGTAATAGCAAGCTGAAAGTAGAATGGTTAAGGAAAATGGACTCTAGGTATGTGTGATAGAGTTAACTGTTGTGTGTCTATAGTTTTTCAGTCGAAGGTCCCTGAAACGTTCTGAAATTCAGTTCGCCCGCGTGTTTCGATCCACAAAGTTGTTTGAGATATTTTCGATAAAATATACGGTTATTTACAACTGTATTGTTTCTATGTGTGTTTATTAGTGAATTATGTGACAAAGTTAATAGTTATTTTATATATTATCAATATTTTTTTATACTTACTACAAAATTTATTATACTTAATCAGCCATTTATTTACATTTAATTTCGTAATAATAAATAAAAAAATACAACTTTATTTATTTATTTTCTTACACTGGAATTATATTATACTTAATCAGCCATTTATTTATATTTAACATCGTAATACTAAATTAAAAAATTACAACTTCATTTATTTATGCTTGTAATAAACTATTTATTCAATTCGGAAAAAAAGAAAAAAATATGTTTTATATTCTAATACAATTATTTATAATAGTAATTTTGATATAAAAATACGTTCAAGTTAAATCAATCACAATTATAACGTGTATCACGCTTTCTTATCTTACAGGGAGTAGGTAGAGACATGCCAAACCCTTGTCTAACATTGTGTAAAATAAGATAAACCGTTCTTTCTCTTCAGCTTAACATTACTAAGTCTTTATTTATTTTTTTAAGTTCTAATTTGATATTTTTACTGTGAAAGTGTTTATTTTAAAGGATTAATCGAATTTACCAATAAATTAGGAGTGATATTATTTTCAACTTATAAGTGATTTAGTTTTAGAAAATAATTTTGTCAAAATGAGTCTGCGAAGGTAAGTTATTTAATTATTACATATTTATTACATTATATTTTCTTGAGACATTACATACACGGCCTACGGTTTCCAATTTAGGCAAAGCCTCAACCGGGGTATGTATGATTCTTACCCACTAAAACCCCCGAGACTGTCGATATCAGGTGGGCTCTGCACCAGGAGGCCCTCAGTGGCTATAAAGCATTATAGCCTCCCGGGAACCAGTCACGGTGCTTTCGAGGACGGGGTCGCAACCACGCTGTCGTCCTCCTCGGAGTCGCCGATGTACTCAAAAGACGTTCTTGGGCCCACATCCCAAACTTCCAGCGACTCCGAAGGTATAATATATGATATTTTGGGACAATCCAAACACAGTAATTTGATCCCAAACTAGGCAGAGTGATCCCAAACTAGGCAGAGTGATCCCAAACTAGGCAGAGTGATCCCAAACTAGGCAAAGCGTGTACTATAGTAACCAGGCAATGGATACTAATACTTATATACCTACATACTGTATTTAGGTCAATAACCCAGATGTAAAGTGGGAATCGAACCCACGACCCATTAGGTAGCAGCCAGGATGTCTAACCTCTAGAATAACAGGCACGTAAACTAACAACACGTACTAACTAACTAACAAAACAAGAAAAAGGGTCCTGTTTCAAAGCTATCTCTGTACCGGCAGCAACAGAGAAGGTGTATAAGGTGGAAGGACTGTCCAAGTAGGTACCACCGCAGTGTCACCGCAGTGTACATTGCTGTGTTCCGGTGTGAAGGGCACTGTAGCTGGTGAAATTACCGGACACAAGAGACTTGATAACTAATGTCTCGTGTGACGAGCGGCAGTGCAATGCAGCTGTCTATAGGCAGGCGGGGCGCGCGACCATCAGGGGAACGTCTTGCTGGTCTCGTCACGTTAAATAAAAAAATTAAACCGGTCAAGTGCGAGTCGGGCTCGCGCACCGACGGTTCCATACCTTCTTTGGACCTTTTTTTTTTTGACGCCTGGGAAGTCTTCCAAAGATCCCCGGGAGCTGTGGGGCTCGACCGGGGTATGTGGGATTCTTACCCACTAAAACTCCCGCGGCTGTCACATCGGCACATGAGAGGGGGACCCCAGGGCTCTCCGGTGGGTTCTGCACCAGGGGCCCCCCAGTGCCTTGCCTTTATGCCCGGCGCCGGGGGGCGCATTGTAGCCCCCCGGGAACCTGACACGGTACTCACGGGGACGGGGGTCGCAACCCCGCCGCCGTCCTCCTCGGAGTCGCCGCCGTACTCAATGGGCGTTCAAAGGGCGCACACCCCGAACGTTCAGCAACTCCGAAGACCTTCTTTGGACATATTAAAGTTATTTTACTATTCGTCTAACATCTCAGATAGCTAAAAAACCAAAATGCAAAACTAAGTTTCTTTATCGAGGTGTTTTTAGGATAACTAAAAAACTGTACCACTTAGAAAGATTATTTTATTTTTCCTGTAAAATATAGATAGATTGGAGATAAGGGGGAAAGGATTTTTGGACATTTGATTATACCTAAGCCAAAAACTATGTGACATAAACCAAAATACAAATCTGTTTTGAGATGTGCAAATGAAGCCCTTTCCTATGATACCCCACATGAGATAGTAGTCTCACTTTGAAATTTTGGTGACACAATATCGACCCCCATAAAATAAGAGAAAACCAATTTTTTTCATTTGCGATGAGGTTGGGTAAGTAAGATCTAAAACTATTCCAAGTTTCAAATCGATAGCGTCAGTGGTTCCTGAAATATACTCGTATAGGTGTGATAGACAGACAGACAGACGAAGTCTCACCATAAGGGTTCCATATTTACCTTTCAGGTATAAAAAAAAAGGAAAAAAAAGGAAGTTTCCTCACCACAACTCAGGCTGTAGTATACCTTCCAAGTCAAATTGTGGCAGAGCAATACTTAATTATGTAGTAAAAAAAAACTAGAAATTTAATTTCAGTATTAAATTGTTTGTAACTGTATTTGCGCAATGTAAAATGTACCAAACAAGGCCAAAGTAGGGTAAAATATCCAATTACAGGCCCAGAGACATTTTGAAATTAAATTGTAGTTCTTGTTTATTCTTTGCTTTTAAAGTGTCTTATTATAAAGCTTAAGTTTACATAATTAAAAAGTTAGTTTTCACAACAAGTTTAGTTTCAAACTTAAAGAGGATTGAAGTATACTTTCCATAATGGCTTCGCTCGAATTTAATTTAATTTTTTAACTAATGAGCAGTTCCCTTGATAATAAATCACCTAAGCTGCAATACAGACGGGCCCGTTGGTCTAGTGGTTAGACACCCTAGCTGCTACCCAGTAGGTCGTGAATTCGATTCCCATCCTGTTTCTAAGTATGTATTTATTAAAAAGTATGATATAGTATTATAGTTTATTATGTCATAATTTTCTTTTTTTTTGACAGTAATACAGTACTATGCGTTTCAACTAAGAATGTGTCTGCCATGATGATCGCGACTGCGGCAACTTCACTCGTTGTTTACGATTTTTGTATTGCCAGCACAGTAAACACAAAATGAAAAATTCGGCTCAGTTTTTATTATTTATTGTAATGTCTTATTTTGCTATCTATTTTTGTTAAAAAAATCATTTTTAGTAATTATATATCTGAAACGGCAACATGGCGTACACATTCTTAGTTGAAACGCATAGTACTTGTTACAGATTATAAGCCTTAAATTATATGCTTGCCACATGAAAGCATTTTGGGCTAAAAATTAATAAAAGATGAGTAATATTGGCGGGCCTGTTGGTCAAGCGGTTAGACACCGTGGCAGCTGACCAATAGATCGTTGGTTCGATTCCCTACAAGTGTCTATGTGTTTTATCTACATATGTATGTATTTACAAAAATAAAGTATTTAAGTATTAGTATCAGTTGTCTGGTTTCCATAGTACAGGCTCTGCCTAGTTTGGGATCAGATCACAGTGTGTGGATTGTCACAGATTACAGGTTGTAAAAAAACACGTGTCCGATCCGTGAGGGTCTTAGGTATTCAGTGTATCAATACAAACACATGTATATAACTCATTTGCTGAATATCTCATATTTTTTTTCCTACTTTGTTCCAGAAAAACGAATCTGATCTTGTATTTTTGGTACAAATTAGAAAAAAAAATTGGGATGATTAACAAATGAGTTATATACATGTGTTTGTATTGATACACTGAATAATACCCTTGCGGATCGGACACGTGTTTTTTTACATTCTGATAATAGCTACATTTACCCTACACTTTTTTTTTGCCCGCAGTATCATGCTCAATTTGCCTTTCAATGCAAGTTGACTGACTCGCTATTTGCGTATAAATCACTACTTTATAGGTCGGTAATCAAATAATATATTTTATGGCGACGTCGTCACTGCTGTGTGTCACGAAAACTTTGTATTATTTTTTTCTAAGCAAATGGTGAACTACGCAAATACCATAAACGAGTAAGTTATTATAAAAGCATAAAAAACTTGACTGCGAACAAATAAAATAGACTTAAATTACATTAAATGCATACATAATACGTAGGTATACCGATGATTTTTTTTAGGTGAAAAGCAAGCGTACTGCCCGCCTGATGGTAAGCAGTCACCGCAGCCTATAGACACTAGCAAAACCAGAAGAATCACTAGCGCGTTGCCGACCCTTAAGACATTAGATATTAAGTCTTTGTGTCCGGTAATTTCACCAGCTACAGTGCCCTTCACGCCGGCACAGCAATTCTTACACACTGCTGCTTGGCGGCAGAATATCTGACACTGCGGTGATACCTAACTGGGAGGCGATTCTCGCACGTTCGAATCTATCACGAATTCGATAAAATATTCGAATTCGAACTATTGGCGACTAAAAATCCCGTAATTGTATTCTCGACATGTCGAGCCCACCATATTTCGAACGCTAGCCGCTCGAACTGCTTCGACTGGTCAAGACCATTCGAATCGTCATCTCAAGTTCGAATCACAACAAATGTCAAATCTTATTGATTATAATTTTAAGATGAGTACCGTATTTCTAGATTATTTTCTTCAAAATAACATTACTGGATAGTTTTTGATGTATATCTAGACTTTACCAAGTCCTCATAATTTATTATAACTTAATTCATTACCAAACAAACAATCAACAACATAGACTACTGAGATCTACGAACGATAGCCAATTAGGATAAAATCACTATTCCGATAAGATAAAGTGTATATAACCTAAACATCACATAAACACCTTTAAAAATATGGACAACAATAATAAAACTTCTCTTTTTATAAATAACCTTTCGGGCATACTTACTTAAACAAAATCGTAAACATATGATATTTTTGTTTTCAATTTACTTCGCCGAAAGGCAGGCAAAGGTACTAAGATCATACAGCCACAGACTACTAAGTAAGAACCATAGATTTATAAAAATCTATGGTAAAAACTAACGTTTGTGTATTTAGTACCTACTCATTAATTTGTGATAAATTATGTTAAAAATCGTACAAAATGTTTTTCTACCATTTTATAGACGTGAACAACTTTATAGATATGTTTTTCTACTAAAACATCCCATCCGGTAAAAAAACGGTATCAACTTTTTGAACGGAATGATTCGCGCGACGTTTATCTTTCATAATGGCAACATTTTCCACCTTTGATTAGAGATTATTTCGAAGTTTACTTCGATTGTTGCCTAGAATATAAGACTCGAGAAAATCACTTCGAGTTTCGAGATTTTTTAGTAGCGATAGGCTTCGTTTTGCAGATTCGATTTCAAACCTAATTCGAAGTGAGCGAGAATCCTGGACGGTTCCTTGCACAAGGAACCTACCACCTGGTAGAGTACTCATGTATATATATTACAACTCGTCTCATTAAGACTATTCATTTGATACCATAGAGTTAAGTATTAAGAATAGAGTACGCGTTTGTCTATGGTCCCATTACACAAAGCGTAGGCAGATTTTCCTCTACGGGGCAGGTGAATTGAACTATTTAAAGTTATATTACAAGAGTTATATTGATATGTAAGTGATAAATAGTAATAGGTTTGATATGTTACGAGCGCAAATGTCGATAAATACAGCTAACGGTATAGTATCTACCTATTGTCGTGTACCTGATATTTATGTATTTTGATGTTCTTACCTGTGCCTACGGTTCTTACTTGCATTTAAGCATTCTATAGTACTGGTACTGATTATTGTTCTGTGTTTGATACTTATATTGACGTTTTAAAAGTAAAAAAAAAAAATGGCGGCTGGCAGACGGCCAAATTATATTTTTTTAAATACATAACCTATGTAACTTTCACAACTATGATGAATCTAACTACGTATTATATGTCAAAATCCATCGAGCCGCTTAGGCTGTAGGACGTGCCAAGGAAATAGACATACATACTTCCATACATACATACATACATATTCTCGAAAGTCTTATCCCTCCTCTTGGGGCATTCGGGCATTAAAGTAACAAGACTGGAGCAGTGCCTTCAATGTATTTATTTACAATTTCTAATTACTACATACGATTTTAAAACAATGTTGCCAGAAAACTACCGTTCGTTGGTGTACCTAATAAATTAAAAAAAAAAAAAAAAAAAACTGTCGCACTTAAATATTCTTGTCCGCTGTAAATTGGGCAACACCAGAACGCACTTCGACCCAATGGGATCTATTATGCATACTCTAGCCCTCACTCTCTTGCTGACAGGTCGAAAAGTTCCCTAAGGTACTTGGAAGTGTATATATTCATCTGGCGTAGGATAGGCTATTCCCGAATTAAACCTACGTCATGCGAGAGCGTCACAGCAGCACAATATGTGTCGCATCGACACTTTTTCACCTTTACAGAATCTGCAGTGTACAGCTGTGGACACTGCAGATTACTGTGTGGCGACCGTAAAGTTTATGTTATAAGAAGGGAGCACGTGTTTGTCTATGGTCCCCTTAACAAATCGTAGGCAGTTTTTCCTCCAAGAGGTCAGAACTTACATATCAATAAGTATAACTATTGCAATAAACTTTAAATAGTTCAATTCACCTGCCTCTTGGAGGAAAACCTGCATACGATTTGTTAAGGGGACCATAGACAAACAAAACATAATTCCACTCTTTAAACATTCAGTAGTGATGGGATTGATCCGTCAGAAGCGCAAATGTCGATAAATACAGCTGACTGTATTTACGGTCACGGTCGTGTACTTGATATATAAGTATTTTGATGTCCTTGCTCGTGCCTACGTATTCCTACTTGAAAAAAGTATTATTTAGTACTTGTACTTATTCACTATTCTAAGGTGGCGATTCATAATTAGACAGATGGCACTATGGAAACAAGACGCCACATGTGATATAGCGATGAAGCGAGAATCACATACAAGATAACAGATGGTGCCACCACCGATCCTTTTTTTTTTTTTTTTTTTTTTTTTGACGCGGGGGAAATCTTCGAAAGATCCCCGGGAGCTGTGGGGCTCGACCGGGGTATGTGGGATTCTTACCCACTAAAACCCCCGCGGCTGTCGCATCGGCACATGAGAGGGGAGACCCCAGGGCTCTCCGGTGGGATCTGCACCAGGGGCCCCTCAGTGCCTTGCCTTTGAGCCCGCCGCCGGGGGGCGCATTGTAGCCCCCCGGGAACCTGTCACGGTGCTCACGGGGACGGGGGTCGCAACCCCGCCGCCGTCCTCCTCGGAGTCGCCGCCGTACTCAATGGACGCTCAAGGGGCCCACACCCCGAGCGTCCAGCGACTCCGAAGGTTGCCCATTGTTTATAGCCCCGGGCTCAGGGCTGGGGAGCGAGACGTTGGGCGGCCGCTTGACGCGGCCTGCGCCTTCGTCGCCGAGCGGGATCAGCGCGTTCGCGTTCCCGCTCAGCGGCCTCCTTCTGGGACATGACAGTCTCGCAGAAGGCGGCCATCGCTCCCCACGCCGCATCCCCGGACAGCATAGCCGACACTACGCTGCCCAGGGAGAGGTCCGATCCGATGACTGCGACCAGGTCTCGACGCTCCAACGACCACGCGGGGCAAGCCTCCAGCGTGTGTTGGGCGGAGTCAGACTGGTCGCAGTGGAAGCATCTCGTCGTCGCTTCACGTCCGATCTTATGCAGATAATCACCGAAACAACCGTGACCGGTGATTATTTGCGTAAGCCTATAGGTGAGCCGTCCACTCCGTCGCTGAATCCAGGCTTCGAGAAGCGGCAGGAATGCCTCAACGACGCGTTTGCGCGCTATGTGCTCCGGCTGGAGCCGCTCGCGCCACGTCGCGAGAGCGATGTGTCGTTCCTGCCGCTTTATGGGTTCGAGCGCCACCGGCTCGCCTCCGCCACTCTGGCGGGCGATGCGGATCCGGTCATAGACCCTCGCATACATGCCCGCCAGGATGTCTAAGGGCGGAAAGCGTGCCAGTATGGTCGCCGCCTCAAAGGACACCGTTCGGTATCCTCGTGCAATCCGAAGTGCCATCCTCCGCTGGACGCTGTAGATTTTGGTTCTACAGCGTCTTATGGCCAGCCTCGGCGCCCAGATGGGCGCCCCGTAGAGGACCACGGACTGCACGACTCCGGCGTAGAGGCGGCGAACTTCCTCGCTCGGCCCCCCGAGGTTGGGGAGCAGCCTGTGCAAGGCCGCTGCAACCCTGTCGACTCGGGGGACCAGGCGCTCGAAATGCTCCTCGAAGCCCCAGCGACTGTCAAGGGTGAGACCAAGATATTTCATGTGCGGCCCCACCCTGACTTCCGACTCACCCACACGGACGCGCAAGTTGGGCGGTGGCTCCCGGCTCCTAGGTAGGCCGTGGAACCACAGCGCCTCGGTTTTCTGAGGCGCTATCTCCATGCCCAACTCGCGTATTTTCGCGACGACGATTTCCGCCCCAAGCTCGGCGAGCTCTTTGGTCCTCTCGAAGGTGTCCCCACCGGCCACGATCAACGTGTCGTCCGCATAGCAGACGACACTTACGCCGGCGGGGAGATCGACACGC
This sequence comes from Furcula furcula, assembly GCA_911728495.1. Classification (NCBI taxonomy): domain Eukaryota; kingdom Metazoa; phylum Arthropoda; class Insecta; order Lepidoptera; family Notodontidae; genus Furcula; species Furcula furcula. The sequence goes on from OU452270.1 coordinate 5,891,725, forward strand.
AGAACCGCGTCGTAGGCGAGGTTCCATAGCAAGGGGCCTAACACTGACCCCTGCGGAACCCCTCGCTCCACTTCCCTCCGGATCCTCGTACCGTCTCGATCCACGTACAGGATGTACCTGTCGCGCAAGTAGTCCCTGATCAGGGCCTGCAGGTAGGGAGGCACTCCATGGTAGACCAGTGCCTCCCAGATCGCATCCCAGGGTAGGGAATTGAAGGCGTTGACAATGTCGAGTGACACCGCCAACGCCACGCCACCCCGGGAGACCGCCTGATCCGACAGGGCGCGGACGCGAGTTATCGCATCCACAGTCGAACGGCCCTGTCGGAAGCCGAACTGGCTGTCGGCCAGATCGGGACCGACGCGCGACAGATGCCCGCTGAGACGAGAGGCAACTATTCTCTCGAACAGTTTGCCAACCTCGTCCAGCAGACATATGGGACGGTACGCGGAGGGAGAATCCGCGGCTCTGCCTTCCTTCTTGATGAGGACCAAACTAGCCTCCTTCCAGGCCCTGGGGAACGTAGCTTCACGGAGGCAACAAGTGAATAGTTGCCTCAGCACATCCCCCAGGGCAGCCAGGCTCAACACCAGCACCCTACCCGGAATACCATCGGGTCCGGGCGCGGTGTTTCGGGCTCTCAAGCGGCCAACGGCCCAGTCCATCTCCTCTATGGTCACCCCCAGATCGTCGCGCCATTCGGGCAACTGAAGGGGGTGGACTGAGGGACTTGACCGACCCGCCGGGAACAAGGTGTCTACCACGTTTCCCAGCAAAGCCGGATCGAGAGTCTCCGTCACCGGGGGCATCCATGGGCGTAGTTTGCCCAGCACCATATGGTACGGGCGCCCCCACGGATCCTCGTTGAGTCCCTCGAGGAGTTCGTCCCAGGACTGGTCCCTGGCGCTCTTGATGGCATTTTGGAGCGCCTTGGTGGCCACTCGGTATGCCCTGTAGAGCCTGGCTACCTCGTCGGCTTGAGCTCGCCTTCGCCTTCTCGCCCTGGTGAACTCTCGGCGGCTTCGCCAGCAGATCTCGCGAAGTTGCGCGATCTGCGGCGTCCACCAGTACACCGGGCTACGCTTGGGGCGGCCGGCTCGGGGCATCGACGCGTCGCAGATTTGCGTCATCGTGCCCCGGAACCGGTCTGCTTCCACATTCGGATCGGATCGGACCTCATCGGCGCTTTCCGGCCATGCCGCGACGTCGGCCGCCGCCTCGAGCATGTCTACGTCGAGGCGCTTCAGAGACCAACGTCGCGGGGGGCTGCCTTCTCGGCGGCTGGAACCGCGGGGACGGCGGCGGATGGCCACATCGAAGAAGATGTGGCGGTGGTCGGACAATGTGACCACCTCTTCCGCTACCCGCCATCCCGACAGTTTGCCGATGGCAGAGGGAGTCGCCCACGTCAGGTCGACGATCGACTCCCCCTGCCACCGCACGCACGTGCTCACTGACCCCCGGTTTACTAGTCGGAGGTCGAGCCCAGCCGCCCAATCGAGCAACGTCTCTCCTCTGACGTTGTCTCTGGGGGAGCCCCACGCGGTAGCGTGGGCGTTGAAGTCCCCCAGGACGATCAGCGGACGGGGTAGGCAACGGCGAATGCAGTTCCCCACCCGATCCAGGTACACCTCGTAGTCGTCGAGGGACCTGTTGGGAGAGACGTAGCAGCCCACTATGGCCATGGTGCCCCATTCGACGGCGACGAAGCCCTGCCCCCTCTCCAGTAGGGTGCAGGGTGGGACACCCTCTCCTCCTCCCCAATAGACCGCCACGGAGCCCAGGTCGTCTCCGAACCACCGAGGGTGGTCCGGGACGCTGTGGGGCTCTGCGACCGCCGCGATGGCAACCTGACGCTCCACAACGGTCTGCATGAGCAGGTGCTGAGCGTTGCGGCAGTGATTCAGGTTGCCCTGAAGAAACCTAACGTGGGGAGAGAACGTTAGGCCTCCATGTCCACCGGCGGGCTGGAGCCCGCTGCACTGGCCGGAGCCGCGGTTGTCGCCTCGTTGGAGGGGGCGGAAGGGCCTTTCTTGCCCTTGCCCTTTGGCGGGGTACACTTTTTGGTACCCAGCCGGTGGTCCGCTCGGCACCCCTTGTCTGTGCACAAGGGGCACTTCGGTGTGCGCGCGGTGCATGTACTTGCCCTGTGGCCCTGCTCGCCACAGGTGAAGCACCGCGCACTCCGGTTTTCACCACCATTTGGGCACCTCCTTCCAACGTGCCCCCTCTCCAGGCACCGGAAGCACCTCAACGGCCTGGCTTCCAGTGCCCGCACGTGCGACAGGCCCCAACCGACGCTCACCTCCTTTGTCGCCACCAGCTTGCGCATGGCGGCGACGGGGACCCGGGCCCAGGCCGTGCCCATGGCGGTCTCGCCACGGCGGATCTGTCCGACGGAGATCTTCTCCGTCGGGCATCCACCCGCCTCTGCCAGCGATTTTGCGACCTCCTCGGGGGTGATCGCGTCATCCAGGTCGATGACCCGGATCTCCCCCGATTTGGTCGGGCGGGCAATCTTCACAGGGAAGTCCGCCAGGGCTTCCTGTAACTTCGAGGCCAGCGCGTCCGCCTGTGTCTCACAGTCGGGCCCCTCCAACTCCATGAGGAGCCCGCCGGTGACCGCTCGCTTGAGGCGGACGTTGGCGATGCCCAAGTCGCTCAAGCGCACCCTGGACTTCGCCGCTGCCGTGACCGCCGCATAGGTCGTGTCGGACCCCTCTGCCACCGTGATAGTAATGGCAGCAGAGTTCGGGGCCCGGGGAAGTGCAACCTTCTTCTTTTTCCGCCTCCCTTTACTGGGGGCGGATGCAGCGGGACGAGCCGCCGCCGGCTGCGGGCGGGCCTGAGCCGCCGCCCGTGGAGGCTTTTGCCGTCTCGCCACCGTGGCCCAGGACCCTTCCGCAGGCTGCGCAGTCGGCCGCTCAACTGGAGCGGCAGTCGCAGCAGGTGCGGGCACCGCCGGCAGATCGGCCACTGGAGGAGCTTTTTGGCGCCCTCCTCTGCGCCTCCTCTTTGACTTTTTGGTCGAGGCAGCCGGCGCCGCCACCACTTGTTGGGGCGGCGGCGGCAGCCGGGACCCCGGCTCCGACACTGCTGGTGCTGCCTGGGAAGGCTGCACAGGCTGGGCCGGCCGCGCTTTGAGCGCCCTCGCGGCAGGCGCAGTTTGCAGCTGTGTAGGTGGCCGGGCGTCTACCTCGACAGTAGTAGCCACCGCATTGCGCGCGTCTGCCGCGAGAGGAGGCCTGAGGCGCTTCTCGGGCAGGAGCCGGTCCTGGATACCCGCGACTCGCGCATCCATCATGCTCCCAACCTGGAGCAAGACGGAGCGCGATATCTCCTCCGCGAGAGTCCTTTGTTCCCGGCTGAGGGGATCCGATTGCGTCTGAGCAGTTGGCTGTGGGCAGACTGCCGACGACGCCGCCTGGGACTGTAACCTCTCAACCGTCGCCTGCAGTTCGCCGAGTTGCTTGCGCATCTCGGCCATCTCCTTGTGCAGGCTCTGGTTCTCCGTGTATAACCGTCCGAATGATTGGCGCAACTTATTATTTTCGGCGTGTAGCCGTGCGCCTTCATCGGTGAGGGCCTGGTCTCTGAGAGAATCTGCCTTCTCACCGATGATCCTCGCCGCGTCCTTCAGGGCCTTCTGACAGGTACCCTTAAGGTTGGCCGACTTTGCGGCAACCGTGGCAACGATCTCGGCCTGCCTCCTGATTGCCTCACTCGAGTAGGCAACACTGGGGCCTAATGGCCGAGATTCGTCCATCTGAGCATCTTCCGCCGGTGGGGGCGGTGTGCACTGGCGAGTGCGTACGAAACGCCCGCGTTCGTCCCGCCTTAGGACGCCCACTGATGATGAGCGCCTTGTGGCGCTTCCGCGCCCCCTCCTCGCCTTTGGCACCTTGCTGGGCTCCGGATTGGCAGAGTCGCTCGACGGAGATCCGGAGCGACGCTGCTGGGCCCTGTGAAGGCGCTTCTGGCCTGCGACACCGGGTCCGATGTCGTTATCCGAATCGCTGGACAGCGATTCAGGACGTGAGCCCCCTTGGCTCTTTGCACCGCCAGACTGGGACTTGGCGGTGGATGTGCAAACTTTTTTGGCGCCCCCCAGATACGTGGCGCTGCCAAGGCCCGAAGGCCCTGGGAGGGATTCTCCTGCCGCGGCGCGGCCGGTACCCTCCTGGGGTAATATGTTTTTCTTGTGTGCACTCATTTTCGATGTTTCCACTTTTATAGCAGGAGTGGCCAACCTGCCAGCGCTTATGGCGGAGTTTTGCCCCTCCGCATTTCAGCCTAATGGCACACTGCACCTTCAGCATTGGGCACCTCAGCCGGCGAGTTCCTATCTTCCCGGACAAAAAAGAAGGAAAGGAGAAGAAAAGAAAAGAAAGTGTATAATTAAAGTGAATAATTAAAAATCCAAATAAATAATAATCAAAAGTAATAAATAATTAAAACAATAATAATTTAAAACAAACACTAAAATTTATAAAATTAATTGGAAATAAAACTAATAAATTAACAATAAAATTAAAATGATTATAAAACTAAGGCTAAAATCAACAATAATAAATAACAAACTAAAATCAACAAAATAAATAACAGATAAAGGACAAAACAGGAACACACACACAACGCCCAAAATGGGCGACCTTCGCGTCGAAAGTGCCACTCCGCGGTCTACTCTGCTTAACAGAGGGGTACCGGGAGCGACGCGCCGACATCTGGCCTTTCGGCCTCCGTCACTTCTATCAGTGGTGCTGCGCCACAGTCCTCTCCGAAAGCCAGAGAGTACCGGGAGCAGCACATGTGACGCCGTCTCGTAGGCTATTCGCCACCGAGCAACAGACTTCCGAGGGAAACTCAAGAAGCTGTTGCCCGATGCCCAGGGTACACCACGTGGAGGTTGCCTACATCGTCCCCGCCACCACCGATCCTGAATCGCGCAAGTGAAGTTTCTACATACTTGAAGTATATATACAACATCCTGACTTCAACTGTTTGGGCCGGAACCGGTCATGAAGAGCGTGGTGGACTGGCAGCGGCTGAGCACCTGCTTGGCCAATGCCGACACGCCACAGCTCTCTCGTATCCCAGTCCACCTCTCGTCCCCTCAGGACACCGAACAAGCCGTCAGTGCTTTCACTGACAACCTCCAATCGGCCATCAGCCAATCTTCCCGGCAGGTTGAAGCGGTGGACCCTTATGTCCAACGCTTCAAACTGCCGGCCGACGTCAAAGAATTGGTCCGAGCCAAAAACGCGGCTATCCGCGCTCACGACTCCTACCCCACCGAAGCCAACCGGATCCGCATGCGCGCTTTACAGAGGGACGTAAAGAACCGCATCGCGGAACTCCGGGGGGACCGGTGGGACGGTTTTCTCGAGGGTATCACTCCCTCTCACCTAGCCTACTGGCGGCTAGCGAGGGCTCTCAAGTCCGACACGGTAGCCACCATGCCTCCCCTGACCCGCCCTTCAGGCGCCCCACCAGCTTTCGACGACGAGGAAAAAGCCGAGGTCCTCGCAGACTCTCTAGAGAGACAATGCTCTCCTAGTGTCTCAGTTGCCGACCCACCCCATCGCGATCTCGTAGATAGGGAAGTAGAGCGCAGGGTTTCTGCCCCGCCATCCGACACTCTCACCCCGGTCACCCATTCCGAGGTGGAAGACCTCATCAAAGGCCTTAAGCCTAAGAAATCCCCCGGCCCTGACGGCATCTCGAACCGCGTACTAAAAATCCTTCCCTACCACTTGATCTACCTCTTGGTAGCCATCTTCAATGCCGCCATGATGCACGCTATATTCCCTTCGGAGTGGAAAGAAGCAGACGTCATCGGCATTCACAAACCCGGTGACGATCCCACGAGCTACCGTCCCATTAGTCTCCTTAGCGCCCTGGGCAAACTCTACGAGCGCTTGCTTTTCGCAAGACTCAAAGAGTTTGTCATCTCGAAGGGCATACTCATACACGAGCAGTTCGGCTTTCGAGCCGGACACTCCTGCGTCCATCAAGTGCACCGCATCACGGAGCACGTCCTCTCCGGGCTCAACCAGCCCAGACCCATATACACCGGAGCCTTATTCTTCGATGTCGCCAAGGCATTCGATAAGGTCTGGCACAATGGCTTGCTTCACAAGCTCTACCTCATGGGCGTGCCAGGCCGTCTGGTCCTCATCATACGAGATTTTCTCAGGAATCGCACCTTTCGATATCGAGTCGAAGGTGCGCGATCCACTTCCCACCCTATTCAGGCCGGAGTCCCTCAAGGCTCCGTGCTCTCTCCACTCCTGTTCAGCCTGTTCACGAACGACATCCCTCGTTCGGACAGGGTGCAACTAGCCCTATATGCGGACGACACCGCACTATATTTCTCACACAGAAATAAGGCTTTTCTGACGCGCACTCTTCAAGTCGCCGTCAACGCCCTAGGCGAATGGTTCCAAAAGTGGCTGATCGCGGTGAACCCGGAAAAGAGCGCCGCGGTGCTCTTCTCCCGGAGCACCAGATCCCACACTGCGGGCCATCCCAGGAGTCGTTTAGGTCAGATCACCCTCTATGGGCGTCCCATCCCTTGGACCAAAAAGGTCAAATATCTAGGCGTCACCCTAGACTCCCGCATGACATTTGGACCGCATATACGGTCAGTACGCAACCGAGCGGCCTTCGTCCTCGGCCGGCTCTACCCCATGATCTGTAGGCGGAGTAAACTGTCGCTTAGGAATAAGTTGACACTTTACAAAACCTGCATCCGTCCCATCCTATCTTACGCCAGTGCCGTATTCGCACACGCGGCTCCCGTCCACATCAATAGCCTCCAGGTTATTCAAAACCGATTCCTTCGACATGCCGTCGGTGCCCCGTGGTACATGCGGAATGTCGACCTTCATTCCGACTTCGGTCTAGTCCCTATCCGCAAATTTTTCAAAGAAATGTCCGAACATTACTTTGAAAAAGCATGCGTCCACCCGAACCCGCTCATCGGCGCCGCTGCCGACTATATCCCCGACCCCGACCCTGGTCCTGGTCCCTCAGATCGTCGACCTACCGTACATCGCCGCCGTCCGCGGCATGTACTGCTCGACCCACCCGACCCGATGTCCGTCCTCCTGGACCTTGACACAACACCAACACCTACACCGACAACGACGTCACGAGTCGTACACACACCTACACACAGACACCGGTCTCGCCGGCGAGGCCGAAGGATCGTACACATGCGACCTCGACATGCATCCCCTCGCTGAGTTTCTTGCCGGTTCTTCTCAGCGGGGGCGCGTTGTGAACCGGTGGTAAACTCACACACTCTCTAAGCGGCAGCCCAAGCCGAGGCCGTGCCTCCCTGAGGTGCCCTTGAGCTAGTCGCTACCTATTTTTCCGGGCTGGAGCGCTCAAAGCGCTCGCCCCTCTTGTCCGGTGAAGCTGTAATGGCCATCTGCGGCCAACAGTACTACTCATACAAAAAAAAAAAAAAAAAAAAAAACTGTTTGGGCCTTCGCCCCTTCGCCCCTGACCGAGCCCGAGCGTCACACCTCGCTCGGTCGGAGGAATACTATAAACGCTCGCCCTCTGGTCTGGTGGAGAGTAAGGGCCATTAGGCTTATTCTTGCTCGGACACTGAACGAGCGCTCCGTACCTGTACAATCTTTTAAATGTATAATTCACTCTTTTAGTACTTTTAGTACATATCATTCCCGCTCGATTAGTCCCGTTGCGTGTTTGTCAGCGACGGACTGATCGAACAACAAAGACTACGAATATATTGCGAGCGAAAGACGAAGTAAATAAATAATGAAAAATATACAAAAAATATAATATGAATAGTGGACCAGAGATTACTAATGTATCGCGAAAGTCGAAGTACTAAAAGAATGATTTACTAAACAGGAAAAAGAATAGTTCGTTTTAGTCAGTGTCGGGAATTAATTCCTTTTAGTAAGTACTTAGTACATGTACTACACAAATCGAATGATCATCTGCAGCCTGCAACTCTTACGCTGCATTCAAATTCAAAATAATTTTGGGGGCTCTTACATCATGTCATATTTTTTGCATCTACCACCGGATCGTAACGCGGCCTCTACTTAGAAAATCCGGCACTTGGAAACTCCGCGATCTTATTTTTTTTAATAGTTAAACATAACTCCCTTTCTACGTTACGGTAAAATTGGTATCTCCTATCAACGAGTTTACTCTGAATAATACATACCACGCGCTGCCATTTTCGGATACTTTCTTGTTCCCTAAAATATTGGCCGTTAAGTTACGACATAATTCATAACTTCCTCTAACTTTGGGTATCCACCCCTATTACTTCACCCCTAAATAGGTCAAAGGACTTCGAGGTCAGTAATAGAGTACAGAGATCACTGCATCGCATTATTTTATTTTTATAATTATTTTGGTTTAATGACAACAATTTTGTATATTTTTTTAATTTTTTTTACTAGATGGTAGGTTCCTTGTGCAAGGAACCGTCCAGGTAGGTACCACCGCAGTGTCAGATATTCTGCCGCCAAGCAGCAGTGTGTAAACATTGCTGTGTTCCGGTGTGAAGGGCACTGTAGCTGGTGAAATTACTGGACACAAAAGACTTACGGTCTTATTCATAAAAAGTTATCACACACTTATAGGCTCGCTATAGTATGATTTTCAAAAAGTATTATTCATAAACGCATTTTAGCACTAAAACTTTACAACATAGCTAAAGAAGCTATGTTGTAAAGTTATAGAGGGCAGACCCCTACTATAACAGTGCTATAAGCGTGATATAAGGTAAAAAATGGCCGACTTTCAACAGCTGATTATTAATTATTAAGAAAATGACATTTGTGTCAGTGTCACATCCTAGAGTTAAATTTTTTTCTTTAGTTGAGCCTCATTGGGAAGGCAAAGAGTTCTAGCCCATACAGGTTTCATATCCATTCAATTTCGTAAGAAATCAAAATAGCAGTAAGTATACACTACAAACTATTATGATTTATCATTTTATTCAGTACTTAACGTTTATTTTATTATTATTATACAATTTAATAAATTTTAATTTAAGTTAGTTTATTTTAGGTTAGTTATTACTACGCGCTTGTTACAACATTACCAAACAAACATTAACAATCAAATAACAATGACAATGATCGATGGATGTATGACGAATTCCGCCTGGGCGTCATAAATACAATAAATAAATAAATATTCTGAGACAATACACACATGGTCATCTGTTCCCAAACTAGGCACAGCCTGTACTATGGAAACCTGATAATTGATGCTTATACTTATATAAGTACTTTTTTTATTGTAAATACATAATTAAATAGATAAATAACACCCAGACACTTAGCGGGAATCGAACCCACGACCTATTGGGTAGCAGCCAGGGTGTCCAACCACTAGACCAAGACGCCCGTCAAATCGACAGTCGTCATCGTTTCGTAGACAATAAAATGTTTTATAATCTGTAATATGTCTATGAACACTCCTAGGCGGTGTGTAGACACATATTATCTGTGGGCGATTGGGTGTATTTGGTCAATTTGTTGACCAACTTCATTATAATGGCAATACTTTGATTGAAAAACGTTCTATAGAGACGTTATAGCTATAGATGGTTTATGAAACGTTTATGAATAAGCAACTTTATAGAACGTTTTATAACCATATAGAACACTATAACTAATCAGTGCTTAAAACCGTTGATAAGCTTTTTTTATGAATAAGACCGTTTATATCTAATGTCGTGGGGCTCGACCGGGGTATGTGGGATTCTTACCCACTAAAACCCCCGCGGCTGTCGCATCGGCACATGAGAGGGGAGACCCCAGGGCTCTCCGGTGGGATCTGCACCAGGGGGTGATGAAGCCCCTGCCTTAAGGTAGACTGCCGCTCGGCACCCGAGACATTAGTTATTAAGTCTCATGTGTCCGGTAAATTTACCAGATGTAGTGCATTAAATTAAAAAAAAGTAACTGCCTGCTCTCTCAGTAGCAGTAACAGCTCAGTGGGCGAGCGCTTGCCTTGGACAGAAAATGCGCAGGTTCGCACCCCGGCTCGCACCACTGATTTCTCGACTTAAACATATGCGAATCGTCTTTGTACGATAGTTACTAGGTTTCGGTGAAGGAAAACATCGTGAGGAAACCTGCATGTCTGAGAAAGCCTAACTAGCTTTCGAATGATGTGTGAAGTCCGCCAACCCGCCCTTCGCCAGCGCGCTTCGCATGGTGGACTATGGGCCTAAGCCTTCAGGGGAGGCCCGTGCCCAACACTGGGACAAAACATGCAGGCTGGTATTATTATTTATTATTATTATTATCTCTAATCCAGTTCCCGAATTTGGATTATTTCAACACTTGAGGCCAATTTTTACTTAATACTTTGTCAGAAAGATATCGAATATCTCATACTCTTGGAACATATGCATAAACTTCAAACTTCAGACTTCAAGGGTCTGGTCTAAGGGGGCATCCATTAAATAAGTGAGGTGTTTGGTCGAGCCAAACCTCACCCCATCTTACGTAAATATCATATTATTATTTATCTGCATGAAACAGTCTTACGGTCTTATTCATAAAAAGTTATCACACACTTATAGGCTCGCTATAGTATGATTTTCAAAAAGTATTATTCATAAACGCATTTTAGCACTAAAACGTTCTTTAGCTATGTTATAAAGTTATAGAGGGCAGACCCCTACTATAACAGTGCTATAAGCGTGATATAAGGTAAAAAATGGCCGACTTTCAACAGCTGATTATTAATTATTAAGAAAATGACATTTGTGTCAGTGTCACATCCATCAGTTCAATTTTTTTCTTTAGTTGAGCCTCATTAGGAAGGTAAAGAGTTCTAGCCCATACAGGTTGAATATCCGTTCAATTTCATAAGAAATCAAAATAGCAGTATACATACTACAAACTATTACGATTTATTATTTTATTCAGTACTTAACGTTTATTTTATTATTATATTATACAATATAATATATTTTAATATAAGTTAGTTTATTTTAGGTTAGTTATTATTACGCGCTTGTTACAACATTACCAAACAAACATATAACAATCAAATAACAATGACAATGATCGATGGATGTATGACGAATTCCGCATGGGCGTCATAAATACAATAAATAAATAAATATTCTGAGACAATACACACATGGTCATCTGTTCCCAAACTAGGCACAGCCTGTACTATGGAAACCTGATAATTAATGCTTATACTTATATAAGTACTTTTTTTATTGTAAATACATAATTAAAAAGATAAATAACACCCAGACACTTAGCGGGGATCGAACCCACGACCTATTGGGTAGCAGCCAGGGTGTCCAACCACTAGACCAACACGCACGTCAAATCGACAGTCGTCATCGTTTCGTAGACAGTAAAATGTTTTATAATCTGTAATAATGTCTATGATCACACCTAGGCGGTGTGTAGACACATATTATCTGTGGGCGATTGGGTGTATTCGGTCAATTTGTTGACCAACTTCATTATAATGGCAATACTTTGATTGAAAAACGTTCTATAGAGACGTATTAGTTATAGATGGTTTATGAAACGTTTATGAATAAGCAACTTTATAGAACGTTTTATAACCTTATAGAACACTATAACTAATCAGTGCTTAAAACCTTTGATAAGCTTTTTTTATGAATAAGACCGTTAGACTATATAGAATACATATGATCTAAGGAAACAGTGTAAAGTTGTGTAAAAATGTTCTAGTCCACGTTTCCTGTTTTCTGAATCCAGGTCTTGTAGCATAGTGTTTAGGTCTTTATAATTATCAGCAATAGTGACAAAGTCGTCTGCAAAACGAAGACGGTTTAGATACTCTCCATTTATTAATTAATTCCTAGTCCATCGCAGTGTAGGTTTATAAAGATATCTAGAATTAAGGTTGTAAATAGATTTGGTGAAATAGGATCTCCTTGTATAACACCACGAAGTATATTGAATGGGCCCACGTAAGATTAAATCAATTAGAATTCAAGCTAATTGATGTTTTTGAGTGCGGCAGAAGTACAGACAAAAATAAGGTTCAAGGCATTTGTAGATAATTCGACATTAGAACATGCGCGTTCTTTGTTTTGTTATTTTGTAAACTGTTTTTGAATCGTCCATCGATGAATATTGTGATTATAGCTTTTAACTGCCAATATATTGTTGCTATAGTATATTTGTTTTAAAGGGCTTTCAGCGGTCGAGCCAGTGATTAATAGTGTAGGGATCTCTATCTCAGTACTCAATGTCAGTGAGCCCTTTCTCGAGATTAATGGGTGTATTAACTATGTGATCGGTTTTTGCCTCCGCTTTGGTTAAATTTATAACTTTCCATTATAGTGATTGAGAAACTTGGTTTAGTTTTGATTCCAGTCCAAAAGAAGAATACACGAGGTGCACAGTATTGCGAAGTGAAGCCACCTTTTTTTTGGTGTCGGGGAAGAAACCTTCAAAATGTTCCTGGTTCATCCATAGTAACCTGACGCAGAAGGCCACAGTACAGCTCCAAGCTGGCGCAATCGTGGCGCATCTTAAGGAACTATTCGATACGTCAGCAACAGAATGAGGGCTAGGGCAGGCACAATAGATCCAACTGTGCCCAAGTGCGTTCCAGTGGTTACCGGGCCCAATTAAAGCCACCAATAACAGAATAGAGTAGAAGGAGCGGAGGGTGGGTTATTTGGGTTTTTCTCCCACTAAAACGTCCTCATCGACGCATAGCCTCTCCGGACCCTGGGCACTGCGTCCAGACCTCGCTTTACGCTGAGAATAGTCGCAGTTCTGGCAGCAAAGTTGTTGTTGGTATTTTATTCTATTGTTGATGGCTACGTTTGGGCCACATTATATCTATTGTGTACGCCCTAGCCCTTACTGTAATGCTGGCGTGTCGAAGAATTCTAAGGCTTGATTGCGTCAGCTTGGAGCTGTACATAGTGAACTGATGTAGGATAGGCTACTCCCAGATGACTCAATATATGTGTCGCAAGGTAGCATTAAATCTTCAATTAATAATCTAATCTTTTTCATCTTTACAGAATCTGCAAGTGTCTACTGTTAATTATAATTTCTGAGTAAAACACTGGAGTACGTGGTACGAAATGAATAGAATACAATGAGGTTCCACCTTAAATACTACTAGACATTTCCCCCCACCACATTGAATGTCATTACAACAACCAATTCATAACACACTAGCGGCCCACCCCGGCTTCGCACGGGTGACAAAATGTTATGTTTAAATTATAATAATATGTGTAAAGAATAATACCTTACCATACCTACAATAGACTTTCGTAGAATAAGATTTCTACTAACAATTTTACCATACTTAAAACATTTTTGTATTTCTTGTATAAATTGAATTTTGAATAACCCGTTGTAAATAATTAGTTGAAGAGGAATAACCATGTTAAGTTTCACGTAAATTGGACAAATTGAAAACATTCCTTCTCTATTTTGCCTCTTAGGAGAAACAATCCAAAAAAAAATATATACATCTTGACGACAGGTGGCATACACAAACTATAGAACGTTCCAGAAACTTTACGTTACACCATGGAAACCTATTTTTTTTTCTAGCCCTTGTTTTCGTCCCACTGTTGGACACAGGCCTCCCATTAAAATGTAGAAGCTTAGGCCATAGTCCACTACGCTGGCCAAGTGCGGGTTGGATGACGTCACACATAATTTGAAAGATAGTTAGGCTTTCTCAGACATGCAGGTTTCCTCACGATGTATTCCTTCACTGAAAGCTGGTAACAATCTCACGATGACGATTCGCATATGATTAATTAAAGAAATCAAAGTAATAGTTAATATAGAGTACAAATTCATTTAAGGGTTCTGAATTTCCTATTCAGGAATAATGCCAACCATTATATTACCTATACTTGTGAACTTTTTTAAGTAATTTATCTGAATCGCAAGAGGGGCGCCACTATCAAGTTTCTGCCCTGGTTCGAAAAAATCGTAGATCCGGATCAGACTATAGTTTTTATACATGAAGAAGGAGTAAAATCATTAAAGTAAAATTAATGAATACACGACATTTTTTCTTCCAATTAGTGTTCATCAAGATGTATCAAGGTTCATCAAGGTTTTTAGCATGTCCTGCTCTATAGACCAACCATATAACTGTCCATGGGAAAACATTCTTCTGGTAGATCGACTCCAATAAAATATTTTAAGGTTTGACCTTGAAATTCGTTTATAGTATCATAAGAATTTTCACCGGAAATTGTTGACGCTAAATTGAAAAGATCTGTCTGTAGGTAGGTAAGTAGGTGACATAATGAGGATATTGGTTTCGATAATATTATTTTATATAATCTAAACTTTAATGTAATCTTATCCCATTGCACACTTGCACATGTGAAGGGGATTAAAATTACTTATCAAATTATAATATTTGAATAGAATAGAAGAATATTTTATACCTTACCTATAATTTGAGGCTATGAGGTGGAAGTCATGACGTATTGATAGAAATCAAAAACTGTTATTGGTTTAAAACACTCTAATGTATTGTGTCTTCCGTGTCTACACCACGCGTATCCACCACAACCGTATCAATTATTTTATATCCATTACTGTTAGCTGCTATCCTATCATACAATACAAATCGTATCCCTTAATTTAATTCAGATGAAGGTGCTTTTAAGTAAGAGTATGTGTGGTTCATATGTATATAATACATTTATATCAAATCAATAAACAAAAAAAAACACCATACAAAGGTTCAAATCTTATCTAATTCCCTTATGTGATTAATTTTCACAAACACAAAAATACGTGTCTTATTATTCTTAATAGTATGCTTGCTAAATTGCAGCCCCTGTACCATCACCTCTAATAACAATATTATTTTCACCTTACTTTCTCGATAGAAAGTGACAGAGGTATAGACTATGTATATTGACGTCTCTACCTCATGTCATGTAAGATGATAATAATACTGCTCATAGAGGTGGTGGTAGGGCTGGTCAATAGATAGATACAATATGTTTTTTAACACACAAACTTTCATTCCCTATTTTACACCATAAACTGACGAAATCTGAAAAACGCTGATACACGTATCTTTTTATTTTTATTAAAGAGTCTAATTACAAAATTTGAAGTCAAAAGACAATGTTTTTACACCCATCCTATACAAACTTTCATCCTCTATTTTACAACCTTAACTAAGGAATTCTAAAAAACGCTGATACACGTGTCTTATTATTTTTGATAAAGAGTCTAATTACTAAATTTCAAGTCAAAAGACATTGTTCTTGAACCCATCCCATACAAACTCTCAACCCCTATTTCACACCCTTAGAGTACGAATTTCCAAAAATCCTTTCTTATTGATTGGTTAAACCATAAAATGAACCTCCTGTCCAAATTTTGTATGCCGAGCTTCGGCAGTTTCGTCTCTGCGGTGTTGAGTCACCCACGCGAAGCAGGCCCACCTCTTTATATTATTTATTTACACCCTTAACTAACGAATTATGATAAATGCTGATACACGTGTTTGATTATTTTTAGTAAAGAGTCTAAGTAAACAAATTCAAGCTAAAATACAATGTTTTTACACCCACCCTATACAAACTTTTAACCCTTATTTTACACCCTTAGAGTTCGATTTTCCAAAAATCCTTTCTTATTGGTTCCCTAGGCTATAAAATGAACCTCCTGTCCAAATTTTGTAGTCTTAGCTTCGGTAGTTTCGGCTCTGCGTTGATGAATCAGTCACGCGAAAAAGGCGTACTTCTATTAGTTCATATTACACCCTTAACTGACGAATTATGAAAAATGCTGATAGACGTGTTTTATTATTTTCGTTAAAGAGTCTAAGTGCAAAATTTCAAGTTAAAAGACAATATTTTTACACCCTTCCCATACAAACTTTCAACCCCTATTTCACACCCTTAGAGCTCGAATTTCCAAAAATCCTTTCTTATTGATTGGTTAAACCATAAAATGAACCTCCTGTCCAAATTTTGTAGTCCTAGCTTTGGTTGGTGTTGAGTCACCCACGCGAAAAAGGCCTAAGTACCTCTTTATAATATAGTATAGATTACAAATACTACCTTCCAGATTGTTATTTTTAAAATACATCTCACTATTTTGAGTTGCATACTCTCAACAAGTTCACAATTATAAAACTACCTGCCACAGAACTTTAAATCTGTGATCTTAAAAATAGAGTTTTACAATCACACTAACACTACAGTACTTAACCTTATTCTGCGTAGATGCTCGTTGGTACCAAAATGTGTGAAATGTTTAGGTTTAATAATTTAACCCCATAGTCCAACCTTGATTTGCATTGCATTTGAAAGTTTTGGAGTGGTTTGGGTCTTTCACTTCCCTCCATTCTTTCATTTGCTTTTTTCTAGCATGCGCATATAATGCTGGGTGATACGAAATCCCCACATATGGTTCAGAGCCAGCTAGATATCTATGTGAGCCGGCCGACCGGTTCTTCCTTCTCATTACCTTCGATGCCTATGTCTCCAGGTACCTAAATAAGGCTGACGTTGTTGTGTGTTCCCAAGTTGTTCAAGCCTGTAACACCTTCAACTAATTTGGAGACAATTCTATAAAAAATTAAAGCCTTCAGATGTGCCTGACTGTTACTGAGAATGCAAATGATTTTGCGTTTGACATTTCTCCTTAGCCTTTCTTTAGAACTAGCAATTAAAGTATATCTTTCCGCTTGGAATACAGATGCATAATGTCCCATACATTGACTGACACTGCAGTGACCTTCGAATAAATCCCTCCCCCACTCCATTTTAGAGCCGTCAGCTTACCAATGAGCTGAGTTTCAACAACGGACCGGTTTGAGTCCCCTCATCCACTCACCCACTCTTACCTTGATGATAATTATGCACTTGGTACCTTGTTAGACATGTACACTTGATTTGTCTTATTACAGAACTTGCTCATTAGATCATTCAGTTCTTTCACGGGATTTATTAAAGTGTATTTTCTGGATAGCTTACTACGATTCCACAACCTTATTCACCGCTGCGCTATCCAATGTTTTATTATTATTATGTTATAGTACACTGCCAATTTATAGAGGAAATAACACATCGTTATTTCCACTCAAACTTGGCAGGTGCAAACAATATTGGCACCGGTTAACTGGTAAAGCACTTTATTTTAGTTTATATATGTTTGGAACTGAAGCCTTAATTGGCATTCCGTAGCGAACATTTTCCCGCAAACTTTTTACTAGTTAATTAAGTCAAGCTGAATTCTAGTGGCTAATAAGATTTTCGGCAAAATTTATGATAATATTCGTCAGTTAAGAGATATTTTTTTCTGTCGTGTATCCAAGCTGATGACACATTAAAAATTGAAGTTAGTTTTTTTTGTTGGGTGCTTTAAGTTTGACTCTAAATGGACTGACATAAATACGTTTCAGAAAAAAACTCATATTACTTATGTCAGCCCAAGCTAAAATAGTCTTCACCACCATCATCGACAGCCGAAAATAACGTCCACTGTTGAAAAAAGGCTTCCGCCTTAGGAGGGGTTACCATAATCCGCACCCTCTTGGGGATCTCAGGGTCATATTACAGAACCATACTCAAGACTCAAGTACTACTTAAATCTAGTTTGAGTTGAAGTTTTAATTTTAGAACCTTACTTGAGCACTGTCAAGTTAAGGCTAGGTATTCCTGCAGAGACCGAGTTTTTGACTTTTTTAAAACCATCTGAGACGTGGAAAATTGAGTTATAAATTCTGAAAAAAAGATATGTATTAATTAAGGATCTTGTTTAGTCAAAGTCGCATTCAGGTACGAGATCTAATAAACTTCACTCGATAAAAAAAATCACAAAGTTACCCCTTTTTGTAATGTTTTTTCGATATTATGACTAAACTATTGATATTTTACATTTAATTTTTGTACTCAATTAAAGCCACTAAATATTTCTAGACAAATTCGCATAGTTTGAAACGATAAAATGTTTTTTTTAACTACTATGTTTAAATACCTACTAATTGCTCAAACGCGGCGGCTCGACAGACCCAAACAGTCGCGCCCTAGCGCTTACGGACGACGGACCTGTGTCAGTTTTTTCCGCGACAATTTTGTTCTCTAATCAATTAGTATTAGACAAATTTATATTATTATTGCATATGATATATTGATAATGAGCAATAAACAACGCTAGCGAAAACAGTCGTGAATAGCCATAAAAACAACAAATAAAAATAATGCACTACAAAGATTATGTAATCATGCCTAAAACTTACGGTCGTAGTGCCATAGTATATGAATATCAGTATAACTACTGAAGTTCATTACTCAGACAAATATAAACCGATTTCGATGATTCTTTTTTTATTCAAGTGAGTAAACTACTATGAATCATCATAGTGCAAATTTCATTACGACCAGATGAATAGTTTCTGGAGAAACATGAATTATGTAAAACTATGGAGACGATAATGTTACCATAACCTACCTAGATCATTTTACTGTCTTCGATGGTTCAATTTTTATGTATGAAAATATCACTAAAAAGTATAAAATAGAATATTTAAAAAAAATTGAACCTACTTCAACCGAAAAGTATAAAATAATTTAAATATTATTGAATTTGGTGCAAAATATACACAGCAGGTACGCTAACACCATTTCTTCCTATTCTTTTCAGTTGAAGTCGTTTCAATTTTCTTTTTAAAATATTTTTATCAATATCGATAATAAAAATAAATATTGGTTGGTATGCGCTCGAGCTGAGCACAAAGATACGTCACCAAAGCAACACAAATGCTTTAAAAATATATGAAAGTTCTTCAAGTGCCATGGAAACAGAAATAATTGTAGAAGGATTTAAAGCGTCGATCCCAATGTATGGCATCATCTATGAGCGAATGATAAGAGACGGAGTTGCTTCTACTTACGCTGCAATCCTCAAAGCCAGACCCTATGAGTCTGAAAATGTAACTGTAGATAAAACTGAATGTCGGAATCATATATTGCGTAACTTTTGCAAAAAACGTACGTGCTAGTACATATTTTGTTTCTGTTGTCAGACACAACAGACACAAAATATGTTCTATCACACCTTAAAATGCTTACTAATGTAAACATTTTAAAGATGAGGAAATCAATTGAACAATGTATTAAATACCATAAAGCTTCTGAACGTCCTCGCAATGTAGCAATATCAAGTCTGCACATTGATATTATAAACTGTGTAGCATATGCTTTCGGCGACTATAGAATGTGCCAAGAGTATTATTGTACCAAGGATAAAATCACAACGAAGAGCTCACCAAGATCTAGAATTCAACATTCATATTCAGGATAAACGCGATTGTTTCAAACGTTGCTGCAAAATCACGCAGCTTAGTCGAAGAAGTGTTTTAATAGTGTCATTGCCAAGTTTTTTGGTGGAAAACGAACAAATTTTGCTCTGAAAGGAGGTTACCAAGGGAGGTGCTCAGCCGCTGTTGTTTCTTTTAACTGCAAATCCGCACTTTCAGCAATACAAAAAGCTTTTTTAAATAAAAGTGCTAAAGATAGAGTTAAGGTAATTGAAAGAAGGAGGGCACAAAAACTGAAGTTAAAGTTAGACCACCCGTTGAATTATAATTAATTTTACGGATTATGTCGCGGTTTATTTATGGGCGGGCGGACTGAGGTGGTTGCTGTCCATACGTCATAGTTGTCTTAGGGTACCTTCAGATCTTCTAATTATTGTTGTTAGTCCGATCTACGCAGAAAGAGTTTACAGTATCTTGAAGGTCTTGCAGTGGAATGTTTGTCTTTGGATTTGATTATATTTATCACGGGACCCCGAGCTGGTGGTAGCACCCAGCCATCTTCTCTATTGAAATTTGGATGTTTTTTAATATCAATAGCCTCACGAATCATCCTTGGCAGGAATCCCTGTTCTTTAACTAGGATTTCGGGTTTGTTAAATCTAATATAATGGCGGGTGCGATCCTGAACATGCTCACAGAGTGCAGACTTCGTATAGCGTCGATGTTTAACGTCAGCTATATGTTCTTTTACACGGGTTTTTACTGATCGCTTTGTTTGCCCGATGTATGAGAGCCCACAATCACAGTCCAGTTTGTATACTCCTTCATTTTGTAGAGGTACATGGCACTTGACTGATGGTAAAAACTGACTAATCTTCTTTGGTGGCTTGAAAAATGTTTTAATTGCGCCTTTTGAGGTAGAGACCATGGGGCCTTGGTCTCATGAGACGCACGGTTTGGTGAAAGAAATTTCATCCAAACTTATCGAAGTCTCAGGAGACCACCGGGCTGGTAGCTTTTTCAGTCAACGTATTTTTTTTTTTTATTCACCTGTTGTATCCCACTGCTGGGCAAAGGTCTCCCCCATACACTTCCACCTAATAACGTATAAGCTTGGCTATACAAAGGGATAGTGCCGCCAGTCTTTTAGGTACCCTTCCCTCCTAGTGCGGCGATTTTGAGGAAGTTTTTTACCTAGTTTAAGTGTACATGTTTGTAAATAAACTGTAAATATTTAGTTTCAATAAATCTTTATTATTGAAGCTCGCTTTAAGATATTATCCCGTGATAAATATAATCAAATTCAAAGACAAGCATTCCACTGCAAGACCTCAAGATACTGTAAGCTCTTTCTGCGTAGATCGGACTAACAATAATAATTAAAAGACCTGAGGGTACCCGAAGACAACTATGATGTATGGACAGCTACCACCTCAGTCCGCCCGTTACCATGACAGTTGTAAAGTATCCGAAACGTCGTGTAATTAAAATCATAAATAAACCACGATATAATCCATAGAATTAGTTTAATTTCAATGTGTAGTATTCGCGTAAATATCAAAAATCATTATTAGACCACCCAGTAAAAACGAATCGAAAATTAAAAGAACTTAATCAGAAGCATCACGACTATGGTCCAGCGAGCTCAGTCTCCACTCCAATTAAAGAAAGCAGAAGAAGAGTTCTTAAATAATTTAAAAATGCTTACTTCTACTAAGAACATGTAAATGTTGTAGACTCCCCAGCCTTACCATCACATGAACCACAAATGGAAAATGTTAAATCTGTGGAGTCCATAGCCCTATCATCTCCTGATCCACAATCATATTTGCAACAGGGTCCAAAGACACGAGAAATTAATTATAAAGAATTTTGAGATTATACATAATAATATTTTAAAAATATATAATTTGTTTAATTTGATACCCTTTATTCTATTTCTGCCAAAGTTACTTACAATCACAAAACCAATAGCCTTGAAATTAAAAACATTGCAATCTTCTCCGGTGGATAGTTAGTCTATAAAGTTAAGCTACTTTCCATAAGAAAAATAATTATGAAAAAAAATATGATAACATAATAATAATTGGTGTTTATTATTTATTTTAATAATTATTTTCAAAATTGAAAAAAAAATAATGGATACATGAATAATAATTCAAAAATTTAAACAGATTAACTAAACACAAATAGAAAGATTACTTCATCCATTTACGAAACTCCAATTTATCACTAGTATAAACGAAATTTGATCATAAAAAATGTATATCTAAATTGAAATAAAATTATCCTACTGCTTATTACTATACTGTGTCGCTGGCGGGGTGACACGAGTTCACTGCCGCGGTGTACGCGTGAAGTGTTTCCCGCGCAGCCCGGGACAGCGCTAAATGCCTACTTTTACAGGAATACCTGGCCTTAAACAAGAATCACCTGAGCATTGTCAGTGCGTGATGACGTTTATGATTTATTTTAGAACATTACTTGAGCATCGACTACCGATTCCTTTATTATTGAATCGTAATCAACTCAAAATCTCTGCTTGAGTCGAGATTTGATCTTTGTTTTCGTAAGTGTGGTCTAGACCACGCTTGAGTAGAGATTTTGCAAGTAAAAAAGGACATTTTTGATGCAATCGATTCTATGAAAATAGATTCAATGATCTTAATATTAGAATTCCGAGAAATATATTGAAGGACGCGCAAGATCCATATAACATGGAAGTACATATATTAAAAAAAATATATAAGTTCAGCCAAGACATAGCCAAAAAATGTGATTTTGGAAAAAATACGCAGGCATTTAATAAAGCTAGACCAGCGAGGGTCTGGTACGAGTTCTAATAGTGTAGGAGCTCGATCAAACTGACAGTTTTCTCCGTACATTATACACCAGCGTTCCTAGCGACAACTATCAAAAACTAGTAAGATGTACGGAAAAGAACTGAAAGTTTGATTGAGCTCGTAAATTATCAGAACTCATACTAGACCCCCCAGATTCACAAAAATTTACTCCGTCTTTTACAAATTGTGTTTGGTACCTAACTTCGTTGTAATATACTGGCAAGGGTATCCAAGTTACTGGCTCAACTTCATAGTCAAATACAAAATAAGATACCCAGACGACATGACGGCCCACAGCACAAGTTGCTAATAATCTGTGGGTTGCAGTCATGGATGTAATATGTACCTACTACCGTTGCAGTTTACGCGCAGGCCATTTGATGTCAATTAGTTGGTCAAGTGTCCGATCCGTTCAACGAATTTTCCTTAAATTTACTGGTATTGTATTTTACTTTTAATAAATTGATTACTTCCAGAAATATCATTTAAAATAGAGCAATATAGATAAGGTTTAATAATTATACTAATTTTTCTAAATTACAGAAGTACCAAAACACAAGTTAGCAATTATTGTTTGTTTTCATGCATGTTCAAATAGGTGTTTTGCGTAAAACGATATTTGTAATAGAAAACAGAATATAAATAATAGAAAATAGAAATTATTTGTAATAGAAAACAGACTGATTGCAGTGTTGCCTTATATATTCAGAACTCAAGTAAGCAGAGATCAAAATCTCTACTCAGGACTCGACTCAGTTGATTTGAGTTTGAGGATTGTTTTGTAATACGTTCGGTGCTCAAGTCTTGATTCTCCGCTCAAGCAGTGATCAGTTGAATGCAGTTTAAGAGCTACTTGAGTCAAGTTCTGTAATACGACCCTCAGTATAGGTGGTAGGTAATCCTGTAGGAAGACGCTGCCCGTCTTTCTGTTTTACCTTAATCGCCTCTTATGACACTCAGATGGGAGGGCGCTATTTGTACCCAGACACCCCACGGGCAAGCCAAAATAGTGCTTTCTCTAAAATACAGGATGTCCAATGGCAAAGTTTGAAATAGTCACTCACCATTGTCTGTTTCCTGGAGAGTTTAAAGATTTTGTCTCTCTAATCTGATAGAGGATCTCAGAGATGCGTGTCTTGTCTGAGAAGTCTCCTCTATCATACACAAGACTCTAGGCAGATTGTAAATACCTTTTGAAGGTTTACCCCGGGAAAAAAAGGAAGGTACGCTCAGATACAATGAGGAGACTTGAGTGTTCATTTCTTTGCTTTAAAGACAATCATGTCCAGATCCCATTTATCATCAAGCTTCGTTAATTAGAGGAGCAAACCGGGGATAGAAACCATTGGCAGAAATGCATTGATTGGTTATAACGGGTGTAAGGGACATCGTACCGAAAACCGATACCAGGGATCCAGAACACGATTCTGAACATCCTAGTGTTGAAATTTTTCATCGGCTTTTTCATGAATTTCCAAAAAAAATAACTTTTATTAAATAAAATTAGTATAACATCATTACAGGTATAATAATAAAGCCTAATTTTAATTTAAAAACAATTAATTAATTATTTGTGTTTTTATTTTATTTTTATTTATTTATTTATTCTTTATTCACAAAAACAGTGCATAGGCAATTAATTAATAGGCAATTAACTATTATTATTTTAGAAAATTAGCAATGTAATTTGAAAAATAAACATTATTCCGCATATACCTATCCATTACATGCTCGAAAATTAATAAGTTAGTCATTTGACATTTACCATATAAATGGTTACTGTAATGTTGTAACGGACATTATTTGACGTCTTATAAATTTTTTTTCGGTACGATGTCCCTTACACCCTGTATTCATAACCATATGTACAATAAAAAATACGCCTTTGGAGATGGCAAACGGGACATATACGCATTCACAAATACTGTTTATTACGTATCTACCCCCAGCGTTAAGTACCTGGGCTGTTACGTTCTAAGGAAATAGAGCCACAGTTAAATGCTTATATCAGACATTGCGCTTAATGATCTAAGTCGTTAACTCCGGAGGGACGTTAATGGGGATACGTATTGCTAGGAATGTTGAGTCGAGCTAAGATATTTGTCACGTATCGTCAAATTACGTATTTGAAATACGCCTACTGTATCGGCTTAACATTCCTAATGAGACTCATAAAAAATATATGTTAACACTTCTTTTATCAATTTGGCGGATATTGTCATGTTATTTTTGGATTTTTACAATGAAATACAAGCCAGTGGTTACTGGTCAGTGCTTAGATAGTAAAGCACACCAGCTTATTCGAAGCCTATTCACTATAGCCTTGGAGATACCCATATTAGACGCAGGCAAATTGTTCCAGTCCTTGTGTACTAAATTAAGAAGTTAATCGCTTAGTCCGGACTGAAGGTGCGCGCATAGGCATACCCGCTGGTACTTATTGCCGGGTTTGTTGGTCTAGTGAACTCCAGTGGTACCCTGACTGCTACCCAATAGGTCGTGAGTTCGATTCTCACCTTGTATCTGGGTGTTATTCATCTATATACGAGTACCTACATAGGTAAAAAAAAAAATGGTAATTAGACTGAGTGGCTGACCTCATTTGCCGGGATTGCGGAGTACAATTCTTTTTTTAACCGGCTTCAAAAAGAAGGTTCTCTATTCGACGCGTATGTATGTAATATTGATAAAAATGCAGATGTATGTATGTATGTAGGTTTGTCCACGGATTTCTCAGAAACTACAAGTCCGATTTTGAAAATTCTTTTTGCAGTAGTTAGAGTATTTTTCAACTTAGGGTAGAGTATAAGTTTCATCAAAATCGGTCAAGTAGTTTAAGAGATATAAACTTTTTATGTTTTCAGTAAGTTACTGTAACGTAGACGTTCGAGTTGCGTGATAGTGCTGATACCTATTTTGGTAAAATAAGTCACTAAAAAGTGTTAAATAAACTATTTTAAAAAAAATAAAAACCGACTTCAAAGTAAATTATCTAATAAACTATTTTAAATAATAAACTATTTAAAAAAAAATTAAAACCGACTTCAAAGTAAATAATCTAAAAAGCATAAAATAACGAAAATATATTGAAGTCGGTGCTAGCACATCATGTTAACTAACACTAGCACCAGCTGACACCGACTTCAATATATTTTCGTTATTTTATGCTTTTTAGATAATTTACTTTGAAGTCGGTTTTAATTTTTTTTAAATAGTTTATTTAACACTTTTTAGTGACTTATTTTACCATAAACTATTTTTGAAAAAATAAAAACCGACTTCAAAGTAAATTATCTAAAAATCATAAAATAACGAAAATATATTGAAGTCGGTGCTAGCACATCATGTTAACTAAGACTAGCACAAGCTGACACCGACTTCAATAAATTTTCGTTATTTTATGATTTTTAGATAATTTACTTTGAAGTCGGTTTTATTTTTTCAAAAATAGTTTATTTGACACTTTTTAGTGACTTATTTTAGCGCAAAAATAGGTATCAGCACCGTCACGCAACTTGAACGTCTAGGTTGTAGTAACTTACTGAAAACATAAAAAGTTTATATCTCTTAAACTACTGGACCGATTTTGATGAAACTTGTACTCTACCCTAAGTTGAAAAATACTCTAACTATTGCAAAAACAATTTTTGAAATCGGACCTGTAGTTTCTGAGAAATCCGTGGACAAACCTACATACATACATACATACATATATACATACATACATACATACATACATACACTTATAAAATTTGGTAAATTTGTTTAGAAGCCCACATAGACTAACATATATTAATATTACGCATTTTTATTAATATTACATACATACGCGTCGAATAGAGAACCTTATTTTTGAAGCCGGTTAAAAATAGGTATCAGGGGGGCGATTCTCACTTACTTCGAATCGACTTCGATTTCGAATCTGCAATACGAAGCCTATCTCTACTAAGAAATCTCGTAACTCGAAGTGATTTTCTCGAATCTTGTATTCTGGGCAACAATCGAAGTAAACTTCGAAATAATCTCTATTCGAATGAGGAAATTGTTGCCATTATGAAAGATAAATGTCCCGCGAGTCATTCCGTTCAAGTAGTTGATACGGTTTTTTTACCGGATGGGATGTTTTTAGTAGAAAAACATATCTTTAAAGTGGTTCACGTCTATAAAATGGTAGAACGACATTTTGTACGATTTTTCACATTATTTATCACAAATTAATGAGTAATAAATACACAAAGCTGTGTGTTCTTACCATAGATTTTTTATAAATCTATGGTTCTTACTTAGTAGTCTGTGGCTGTATGATCCTAGTACCTTTGCCTGTCTTTCGGCAAAGTAAAATTAAAACAAAAATAACATATGTTTATGTATTTATGTTTACGATTTTGTTTTAGTATGACGGAAAGGTTATTTATAAAAAGATAAGTTTTAATATTGTTGTCCGTATTCTTAAAGGCGTTTATGTGATGTTTAGGTGTATATAATCTTGTCGGCATAATGATTTTATCTTAATTGGCTGTCGATCGCAGTATCTCTTATTTAATAGTCTGTGTTGTTGATTGTTTGTTTGGTAATGAATTAAGTATTAATCAAGTGCGAGGACTTCGTAAAGTGTAGTTGTACTTTAATA
This sequence comes from Furcula furcula, assembly GCA_911728495.1. Classification (NCBI taxonomy): domain Eukaryota; kingdom Metazoa; phylum Arthropoda; class Insecta; order Lepidoptera; family Notodontidae; genus Furcula; species Furcula furcula. The sequence continues at coordinate 5,918,485 of OU452270.1, forward strand.
AACTATCCAATAATGTTATTTTGAATAAAATAATCAAGGAATACGGTACTCATCTTAAAATTATAATCATATATATTATACGACAAGGTTTGACATTTGTTGTGATTCGAACTCGAGATGACGATTCGAATGGTCTTGACCAGTCGAAGCAGTTCGAGCGGCTAGCGTTCGAAATAGGTTGGGCTCGACATGTCGAGAATACAATTACGTGATTTTTAGTCGCCAATAGTTCGAATTCGAATATTTTTTCGAAATCGTGATTGATTCGAAAGTGCGAGAATCGCCTCCCAGCACTATCACGCAACTCGAACGTCTACGTTACAGTAACTTACTGAAAACATAAAAAAATATATCTCTTAAACTACTGGACCGATTTTGATGAAACTTGTACTCTACCCTAAGTTGAATGAAAAATACTCTAACTATTGCAAAAATAATTTTCATTATCGGACTTGTAGTTTCTGAGAAATCCGTGGACAAACCTACATACATACATACATACATACCTACATACCTAAATACATACATACATACATACCTACCTACATACATACATACATACACTCATAAAATTTGGTAAATTTGTTTAGAAGCCCACATAGACTAACATATATTAATATTACGCATTTTTATCAATATTACATACATACGCGTCGAATAGAGAACCTTCTTTTTGAAGCCGGTTAAAAAGCATAAAATAACGAAAATATATTGAAGTCAGTGTCAGCTGGTGCTAGTGTTAGTTAACATGATGTGCTCGCACCGACTTCAATATATTTTCGTTATTTTATGCTTTTTAGATAATTTATTTTGAAGTCGGTTTCTATTTTTTTAAAAATAGTTTATTTGTTTAACTTAATGTGCTTATTTTTTATGATAATCATTGTTATTTATGTATGTCGTGTTTTATGTGTGCGTATTTATATTTATTTTTTCGCAAAACAAGTTATTTTATATACTACTTAAACCCCTGTAAACATCAGGGTTTAAGTTATAGGTAGGTACGTAATAGCTATCGTGAAATTCGAAGCCGTTGCAAATGACACCGGAAGTTCCGGAGTTACGGCCAGCGCCGGCACTCCGTCGGCCCAATTTGCAAATTGCATTGAACTGACATCATAATATCTCTTGGGAAAGTTTAGACATGACACTAGATTTTTTTAAGGAATTTAGTTAGGTGATTCTAGGCCCATAATGTAAGAGTCCGTGGTCACAGCCGTGGTCTCAAGTGGGCCGGATACAATCTCATTGACATTTTGTTTTGTTTTATTGCCCGACTGCCCCAAAAGACGGGTTATGTTTTCGAGAATTAATCGCTAATTCTATGTAATTTATGTATCGTGTAATCGATCTAAATCAATGTATAATATCAGCAAGAAGAATCGATTATTAATAATTATGTAAGTTTAAGTCTAGTCTGTGTTGTCGGGGGTCACCTCTAATTCGTTGTAGGGTACAAACAAGACAAGCCGTTGCTAAGTTTTTCTCATTATGATTGATGTTGTCTAGCCGTATTTATTAAAAAGCTAAAATGAATTCCCAAAACCCCTGTACACGAGTTAAAAATTCATTCGTTTCAAATTCATTGTAATGGATAATCGTTATAAAGTGAGATTAAATCTATCTACTTACATTTTTAACATTACGACGGGCCCGTTGGTCTAGTGGTCAGACACCCTGCCTGCTAACCGATGGGTCGTGGGTTCGATTCCCGCCAAGTGTCTGGGTGTTGTTTATCTATTTAAGTATGTATTTACAAAAAAAAAAGTATATAAGTATTAATATCAGTTGTCTGGTTTCCATAGTACAGGCTCTGCCTAGTTTGGGATCGGATGACCGTGTGTGGATTGTCCCAAGATATTATTATTATTTAAAAGTATTTTATAGTGATTATGTCCCCCCCACATACAAATATGGTAAGAGAAGTTTAAGGATTACAGTTTGCTAGTGAAATTACAGGACACAAAGACTTACTTACTACCTAATATCTAATGTCTTAAGGGTCGGCAACGCGCTAGTGACTCTTCTGGTCTTGCTAGCGTCTATAGGCTGCGGTGACTGCTTACCATCAGGCGGGCTGCATGCTTGCTTGCCACCTTGGTAGTATAAATAAAGGATAGTACAGGTATAGGGCACCGTTCAGGGTGTGGGCCCTTAGAGCGTCCATTGAGTACGGCGGCGACTCCGAGGAGGACGGCGGCGGGGTTGCGACCCCCGTCCCCGTGAGTACCGGTCAGGTTCCCGGGGGGCTACAATGCGCCCCCCGGCGGCGGGCTCAAAGGCAAGGCACTGAGGGGCCCCTGGTGCAGATCCCACCGGAGAACCCTGGGGCCCCACCTCTCATGTGCCGATGCGACAGCCGCGGGGGTTTTAGTGGGTAAGAATACCACAGCTCCCGGGGATCTTTGGAAGATTTCCCCCGCGTCTAAAAAAAAGAAAAAAAAAGAGGTATAAGGGCACAGCTTATTTCTCATTTATTGCTTATTTTATAAATCTCTTCCAGCATGCCGATGAGAGAAAAGGTAAAAAAAATCTCAAATATGTTATACAGAATCAGTCATCTACGCGAGAGATACTATATTGCCCAAGTACTTGCGAAGTCTACAAGTCCAATTTCTCTACCTATACTCTCCTAATCTGATGAGAAAAGACTCACATGACCGAGGAGACAGACTAGTATTTATAATGCGATAACTAATTGGCAGTGCAATGCAGCTGTCTATAGGCAGGCCTGTTGCTTACCTTCAGGCGATCGTATTGCTAGTCTCGTCACTAGGATAAATAAAAAGAAGTATTATCTATTGAGCATAAAATTTCATAACTTTGCTAAATTTAATAGTAGTCTTGGTAAATTTAATATAAAAGCGATTAACAATACTTAAATGTCTGTGTTTAATATCTTTAGACTTTTATAAATTAAGTCTTTCCAATAAAGGGAGCATGTGTCGGAGGTAAATATGGTCTCGTTAAATCTATGGTACAAGTGATAAACTTTATGCGAAGATGGGAAATGTTATCTACTGTACTATTCATCATTAAAAAGTCCACTGCTGGACAAAAGCCTCGCCCTTAGAAAGGGAGGGGTTGCCATAATCCCCACGCTTGGCAGGCGTCTTGGGGATCGCAGTATAGGTGGTAGGTAATCCAATAGAAAGACGCTGCTGCCCGTCTTCTTATTTTCCCTTAGTCGCATCTTACGGACACCCTACGGGAGGAGATGGGATTACTACTATTACGACTGATGCGATGATTGTAGGTACTATTGGTTTTCAATAATCAGACGTATCGTTGGTACCGAAACCTTATCGTGAACTCTTAAAGCAGGGTATTTTAACACGAGAAGTGACCTGTCTTACAAATTTGTACCATGAGCGCACTAATTAGCGTGACAGTAATATTGTCATGTGACCACTCACCTGTTTGCGTGACGTAATAGCCGTGGGATGCCGGCTAAGACTTTGCATCCCCCCCTCTCTTCCCGTGGGTTTCGTAAGAGGCGATTGAGGGAAAGCCAGAAGACGGGCAGCAGCGTCTTCTGTATAACATATCCATCTCTTCAAAACTGCGATCCCCAAGACGCCTGCCTAGCGTGGGGATTATGGCAACCCCCCCCCCCCCCCACAATGATTGACAATGATTATTTACGGCCCCCAGTCCCCGGCAGCTCCTCTATTCCCCGCCTTGGTAGCGGGCGGGCAGGGGGTGCGAAGAATCTGCGGCAGATGCCCCGCTACCACCCCTACCGAACTTTGGCCCTGGCAACACATAATGTCCGGACACTTAGGACTGACGAGAAGATTATCGAGCTGGAGGAAGAATTGAGCAAGTTACGTTGGGATATCTTGGGATTATCTGAAATCCGACGAGAGGGACAGGATACGATAACCCTTGATTCTGGAAACTTGCTCTTCTTCCGGGAAGGAGATCGAAAATCTCAGGGTGGTGTTGGGTTTCTCGTCCGTAAGTCCCTCATTAACAACGTTGTAAAGGTCGATAGTGTGTCGAGCAGGGTAGCGTACCTTATACTCAGAATAACCAGTCGGTATTCGTTGAAGGTTATACAGGTTTACGCTCCGACCTCGGCACACCCTGACGATGAAGTAGAGGCTATGTATAAGGAGATAGCAGAAGCCATACATACCTCCAAAACACACTTCACCGTTGTTATGGGGGACTTCAACGCGAAGGTTGGCACATGGAATGGCGATGAGTTGAGAGTGGGGTCATATAGGTACGGGCAGCGGAACCAAAGGGGCTAGCGGCTGGTCGACTTCATGGAGAAGGAGGGACTCTTTGCGATGAACTCCTTCTTCAAGAAGCGACCATCCAGGAAGTGGACGTGGATAAGCCCCGATGGTTCAACCAAAAATGAGATTGACTTCATCATGACGACCAAGAAGCATATATTCGATGATGTCTCCGTGATCGGCAGGGTGAAAACCGGTAGCGATCATCGCATTGTTAGAGGCACATTGAATATCAACGTCAAGCTTGAGAGGTCCCGTCTGATGAAGTCCACGCTCCGTCCGGGAACCGCCCAAATCCGAAACCCCGAAGACTTTCAACTCGAACTGCATAATCGCTTCCAGTGCCTCGCCGAATGCGAAACTGCGGACGAGATAAACAATGGGTTGGTGCAAACTGTCCACGCAGTGGGGTCCAAGTTCTTTAAGACCCCACGTCGTACAAAGCCTCAAAAGCTCTCCAATATAACCATTAAGCTAATGGAAAACCGGACTGAGATGAGACTGCAATCTTCAGCTGATATGTCGGGTTATGCCAAACTCAATAGACGAATCTCGAAATCCGTGCGACACGACTTGCGTTCCTATAATACAGCATGTATTAAGGACGCAATTGAGCGGAACCAAGGCTCTAAAGTGTTCGCAAAGAATTCGTCTATTGGGCGTAGCCAAATGACAAAGCTGAAGATCGATGACGGCAGTGTCATCTCATCGAAACCGGAGATATTGAGAGAGCTTGAGAGATTTTACGGACAGTTAAACACCTCAACACGGGATCCCATTGCCAGAACAGCTCAGGACACCAGAGCCAAACTAACCCGACATTACACTGAAGACTTCCCAGACATCAGCCTGTACGAGATTAGAATGGCTCTCAAACAGCTTAAGAACAACAAGGCGCCGGGTGAAGACGGAATCACAACAGAACTTCGGAGAGCGGGTGGAAAACCGGTACTTTTAGTCCTCTAGAAGTTATTTAATTCCGTCTTACTCGAGGGTACTACACCAGAACCATGGCACAGGAGTGTGGTGGTTCTTTTCTTCAAAAAAGGTGATAACACTTTATTGAAGAATTATAGACCCATCTCACTCCTGAGCCATGTATACAAGCTGTTTTCGAGAGTCATTACGAACCGTCTCGAACGCAGGTTTGATGACTTCCAGCCTCCCGAACAAGCCGGGTTCCGAAAAGGCTTTAGCACCGTAGACCACATACATACCGTCCCCGTAGTTGGAAAATTAAATAACTCTGATTTTGTAGTTCTGAGATAAACGCGATTTAGTGTTTTTTTTTCAGTTAATGTACATTTGTTAAAATATGTGAGACAATTTTACCGTCGGTAATTTTATATATTGTGAATCTGATTACCTTTTACATTTTGCTTTAACAAACTGAACTCTATCTTTAACTATAACTAAATAACACATAAAAAATCAAGTTGTTTAATTTTGCCACAACCGATAATTATAACGTAACTACAATTAGCTACTAATTTCGGCTATTTATTTAGTTTTCCTACAAGCAAAATACATTTGGTAGAGTAAAATTTGGTGAAATAAATGCAGTTATTGAATTTGTCAAACTCGAAATATAAAATTTAGTTGCTTTGTACATTATTATTAACTTGATTTTTTTAACTATTATTGATCTCATATAAAATAAAAACTGTATTATGATATTAATTGAGTTATATTAAGGAAAAAATATAAAACTACAATAAAATTTTGAAAAAGTGTATTATGCATAAAACATAAAAAATAAACAAAATTACACCAATTATAACAAGTGGAAAAAAAGTATTCTTTCAAATCAATACAGAAAATAATTTGAACCCAAAAAATAACATTATGGCTCTAAAATCAGAGACCTAATTACACATACATATTTAAGTAGTAAGTAAAACTATGAAAAACTTGAAATAGGTAAAATAGGTTTCTTGACGAAACCGCACATTAGATGTCTATCAGATGCGGGGTACCTCGACTACCCTAGGTACACATTAGAGCATAATTTCCACCAGCGCGCCGGATTCTGTGTGTACGTTTGCATTGACATCTGCTGCCAGCGTCGCCGTCATCTTGAGAACCCCACATGCACTACAATGTGGATGTTAGTAGACACTGGTATAGATAAAATTGTCTATACTTGTGTCTATAGATCACATAGCGGTGACCTGAAGACAACTCGTCTTTTTGACCACCTTAGTGAGGCCGCTGATGAGGCCCTTCATTGGTACCCTGATGCGCAGCTGGTCACTCTGGGTGACTTTAATACCTGTCACCAGGACTGGCTGTTCTCATACCAGAGGACTGATCATGCTCGCAGAGAAGCGCGGAACTTTGCGCTGTCGCTAGGGTTTTCCCAGCTGGTGAAGCAAGCGAATAGGGTACCTGATGTTGTTGGTCATACAGCCAATTGAAATTGACTTGAATTGTCTAGACCTTCTGCTGACGACTGATCCAGGCAGATATCACCTTTAGGAACCTCGTATCACTGTCTGGTTAAAGCTGTATCGATCTTTTCTCCTCCTAACTGTGATATTCGTGGTGTGCGGCGGTTGTGGCGATAAAAGTCAGCAGTTTGGGATGAGATGTGGCATTTCTTTGCATCTTATCCTTGGTGGCGGGTGTGCCTTTCTTCCGAAGATCCGCCGAGTTGCGCGGATGCTATAACTGACGTAGTACATCAAGCAATGGAATATTTCATCCCTTTCGCTGATGTACCTGTCGGTGGCAAAGCTCACCCACGGTTCAATGCCGAATGTGTTCAAGCTGAAAAGAGCAAACATTCGGTGTATCTTTGGGTTGAAGCTCGTGACGATATTAGCAATAAGAAGAGAGCCTTTAAGCAGGCCGCTAAGTTCTACACGAAGGTGTTAAAGGAGGCTCGTTTCGGCCATATCAACCACATTGGCTCAGAACTCGCTGCCCAGCCATCTGGCAGAAGAGCTTTCTGGTCTTTTGCCAAATCAGTTGAAACAAACTTCTGTCGGCCTTCGCTAACTCTGATGGTAAAGCCTGATGGGACTCCAGCTCATACGGCAAGAGAGAAAGCAGGTGTATTTGCATCTCTCTTTGCCCATAATTCGCGTTTAGATACTGGCAGTGCTATTCCACCACAACTGCCTCATTGCGGTTCGTCGATGACGGAAGTCCGCATTACAAATAAGGAGGTAATGAGAGTACTGTGTCGTCTAGATGTGAAAGCTAGTGGACCTGACGGTATTCCAGCAATAGTACTTAATGCATAATATGCACCCGAGTTGTCTCCGGTATTGACTCGTTTGTACCGCCTGTCATTTAAGACTGGAATTGTGGCCAAGTCCTGGATGCTCACTAACGTGCAACCCGTGCCCAAAAAGGGCAGCCGTGCCGATCCAGCTAATTATCGGGTGATTTCAGTAACCTCCATACTCTGTAAGATTATGGAGCGTATATTGAACTCGAGCCTCATGGTATACCTAGAACAGAATGATCTCCTCGACGACCGACAGTACGGATTTCGCCGAAATCGGTCGACTGGGGACCTTCTAGTGTATGTCACTCACTTATGGGGCGAGGCCCTCGAGAAAAATAGGGAAGCGCTCGTTGTTTCCCTGGATGTCTCGAAGGCCTTCGATAGGGTTTGGCATGCTAGCCTTTTGAACAAGCGGCCAGCGTACGACATATTCCCGCGTCTGATCGGCTGGATAAGGGACTTCCTGAGTGAACGGTCTGTCCGAGTGGTTGTTGATGGTTGTTCATCTGAGCCGTTGTTGAATAATGCCCGATTTTCTCAGGGGTCAGTTCTCTCCGCAACTCTATTCTTGCTGCATATTAATGATCTGTTGCAGGCTTAGCACGATTTGCCAAGACTTCGTAATCTTGACAGTTCGGTGTGGAGTATGATGTAGTTATCGACCTAGCTAATACCAAAAATGACGTTTCTACGTCGATAACTACGTCATACTCCACACCGAACTGTCAAGATTACGAAGTCTTGGCAAGTCGTGCTAAGACTGCTGATGCGTGGTATCTATGGGTATGCAGATGACAGCACTATTGTGGAGAGATATATGCCGAGTGCTCGGGCCAGTAAGGATGTTATCTCATATACTCTGAAAGAGTAGCCATGGTGGAGCGCGCGAGTCTCACACTTCAGGCAGTTTCCGAATGGGGTGATGCCAATCTTGTGAGATTCAGTGCCACCAAAACTCAAGCATGTCTATTCACCGCCAGAATGAGTCCGTTCACCTTGGCTCCTACTTTTCAGAATGTATCCTTGGAATATACTGACCGCCTTCAGTTGTTGGGAGTTGAAATTTCCTTAAACCTCAACTTTGGGCGGTGCATTGAGTCCAAGGCCAAGGTAGCTGCCAGGAAGCTAGATGTCCTTGCAAAGATCCACCGTTACATCACACCGAGGCAGCTTTTGTTGCTATATAAAGCACAAGTCCGGTAGTGTGTGGAGTACTGTAGTCACATATGGGCTGGTGGTGCAAAATGCCATCTTGCATCATTGGACTGGGTGGAGAGACGTCCTAAAAGGCTTATTCATGACGCAGGGTTAGTTGCGGTCAATTTACAAAGCCTAGAGCACAGCCGCAGAGTAGCCTACCCATTAATTCAAAGACTGCGAAAGTAATCCCTTCAAAGTTAGAGTGAACAGGCTCCTTCTGGGTAAGCTCGCTCCATCATAGACTTTATCTCTGTCATCTGACCAAGACTAGAGTCAAGTCCATCACCGTTACCCATCACAGTTAAAAAAAAGTATAATTTAAAATTAAATAACAAATTTACTAAAAACATGACTCTAAAAATAAACATCACGTTAATGATAACTTTCCGCAGGTGCATTTTGTTTTATGGCAATTATAAACAACATAATTTATTTAATTTTATTTGTCTAGCATCTTATAATTAATCATTATCTAGTTGTAGAAAAAATAGATAACATAAAGTATTTAATAAATTAGGTAAGATATATCAGAATTCTGAATAGCAGAATTAAATAAATAGAGTTGTTTAGTTTTCCTAGAAGTTAGTTAGTTTTGTGAAATAATTTTGTTTTAGGAAAAATTCAACAACTCATGTTATTTAATTTATTTGACATTCAACTTATCATCGACCACAGTTATTGATTTATTTACTGAGTTATTGATTTTTCCTTTAAAAAAATAGTGTTTGTCTGAAGATATTTATTATTCCATCTGTCCGACAAAAATGGCTATCATTTCGGAATGGAATAAGATACGAAAATGCCTGTAAGGCTCAAATATGCGGCATGTTTTAGGTGTTTTGAAAATAGGGAAAAGTCAATATCGCCAAAATCGGACTTATTTAATTTTCCAACTACGGGGACGATACGCTCCGCCAGATTATACAGAAGACCGAGGAGTATAATCGGCCATTATGTCTAGCGTTTGTGGACTACGAAAAAGCCTTCGATTCAATCGAGACCTGGGCAGTATTGCAGTCCCTCCAGCGGTGCCACATTGACTATAGGTACATCGAAGTGTTGAAGTGTTTGTACAGCAACGCCACCATGTCGATCCGACTACAGGACGAGAGCACGAAACCAATCCCATTGCAGCGAGGTGTGAGACAAGGAGACGTTATTTCTCCGAAACTGTTCTCAAATGCATTGGAGGACGTTTTCAAGCTCTTGGACTGGTACGGATTCGGCATCAACATCAATGGCGAATACATCACTCACCTTCGTTTTGCCGATGATATAGTCATTATGGCAGAGTCGCTGGAGGACCTCAATACGATGCTCAGCGACCTCAGTAGCGTTTCCCAACAGGTGGGTCTTAAAATGAACATGGACAAGACGAAGATCATGTCTAATGTCCATGTTGCACCCGTACCGGTAGTTGTTGGGAACGATACACTCGAAGTTGTTGACCACTACGTATACCTAGGACAAACTATCCAGTTAGGTCGGTCCAACTTCGACAAAGAGGTCGCCCGAAGAATCCAACTCGGATGGGCAGCGTTCGGGAAACTACGCGATATCTTCTCGTTCGAAATACCGCAGTGCCTGAAGACGAAGGTTTTTAACCAGTGTGTGTTGCCAGTGATGACATATGGTACTGAGACGTGGTCTCTAACGGCTGGCCTTTTAGAGAAGTTCAGAGTCACACAACGAGCCATGGAGAGAGCTATGCTCGGAGTTTCTTTGCACGACAGAATCCGAAATGTGGAGATTCGCCGAAGAACCAAGGTCACCGACATAGCTCTCAGAATCTGCAAGTTGAAGTGGCAATGGGCAGGCCACATCGCTCAAAGAACCGATAACCGTTGGGGAAGAAAGGTTCTCGAGTGGCGACCACGAACCGGAAGACGCAGCGTAGGCAGGCCTCCCACTAGGTGGACAGACGACATTGTGCGCGTCGCAGGTAACCGGTGGATGCAAATAGCCAATTGTCGTTCATTGTGGCGGTCTAAGGGGGAGGCCTATGTTCAGCAGTGGACGTCTTCCGGCTGATGATGATGAATATCTGGGTGGCTTGCTAATTAGTGCGCTCATGGGAAATTTTCGTGTGTTACTTGGTGGTAAGTTCCTTGTGCAAGGAACCGTCCAGGTAGGTACCGCCGCAGTGTTAGATATGCTGCCACTAAGCAGCAGTGTGTAAGCATTGCTGTGTTCCGCTGTGAAGCGCACTGTAGCTGGTGAAATTACCGGACACAAAGACTTATTATCTAAAGTCTTAAGGGTCGGCAACGCGCTAGTGATTCTTCTGGTGTTGCTAGCGTCTATAGGCTGCGGTGACTGCTTAGTGCTTACCATCAGGCGGGCCGCATGCTTGCTTGCCACCTTGGTAGTAGAAAAAAGGCCCCAATTGTAGGTGACTCTGGAGAAATCCGAAGGGAGAGCCCAGGGTCTTTATATAGTTAATGAAGACTATCGAGGAGATTTTGGTGGGTAAAAACCCCACATCACCCGACCTCCGCCGTTACGGAGACCGGGTACTTTTTGAAGGTTTCCTACCCGACTACAAAAAAAGGTACTCTATTTTCTATAGTTCCAGTGTACTGGAACATTGCATTGTACACACTACTTGTAATAACTATCTGCAGACCTTCTTACACAAAGGATACACACCCATTGATATAATATTTAAACTAGATTAGCTGTTACTGTCTGAAAAGTGGCACAAAGAAATAGCGCCCTTGTGTCGCTATTTCTTTTCAAGCCACAGGTTGACAAAATTATTTTTGCCGATAGCAGTGTCGCTACTGTCTATATGAAACTGTCAAACTACACGTCATTATCATAATGAAACCACGTTAGTTCACGTGACCACATTTTAGATGTCATTTTGTTAGTGAATGTTTATCTAGTTAATATACTATATCAATGGATATACTACCTAGAAAATTAGAAAATCAATATCGTTAGCAGACGAAAGACGTCCACCGCTGAACAAAGGCCTCCCCCTTAGAAGGGAGGAGTTGCCATAATAGGGATGCCATGACAGGATTAAAAAAAACTAATTTGTCCGTCAGTTAGATTATCAAAAAATATTGGACACGTATTTTTTTGTTTAACAAACCAATAAAAATTGCCAAAGATATAGAGCGTCTAAGTACGGGAGTGGGGGCCTTTTACGTCATACCTCAGTTAGGCTGCCTGTCCACCGGAGCGGAGCGAGGCAGTGGAGCGGAGAAACGGATAAATATTAACCAATAAGATAGCACAAAATCTCCGCTCCAAATTCTTATTGAATCTTATTGGTTAATATTTCTCCGTTTCTCCGCTCCACTGCCTCGCTCCGCTCCGGTGGACAGGCAGCCTAAAAATTGTATACCGGAGTGACGTCACGCAACATTTCAAATCACTATATCTTCGTCATTTTTTGTTCAAAACAAATCAAAATCAAATCAATTATATTTATTCATATTACATGGAGTACAAAATTAGATCTAGTACATGTATACAAATTTATGTCCATTCCATTTAGCCTATAATAGGCATCTGAATATAATGGTGAAGTTAACAATTTTCTAATTTAATAAATCAAGTTCATATGTCGATATCATAATACAGAGTGTCATTATTGAGTAATATAATCCAAATTTCAAAAAATATGTCAGAATGTATACTAATATTAAAATAAGTATATAATATTTTGTTGAATCGATAAAAGACAAAATACGTGTTCAATATTTTTTGATAATCAAAATGACAGACTAAAAAAAAATGTTTAGTCATCTAGCCTATTCCCACACTTGGCAGGCGTCTTGTGGATCGCAGGTAGATATAGGTCATCCGATAGAAAGACACTGCTGTCCGTGTTTTTGCTTTCCCTTAGTCGCCTCCATCGGCCAGAAGGACATTATTATATCTAGTGTATTCGTCGTATGTCATGGGATACTCATCCCAACTTACCTGTCCGGTAGTTGTGGTATAGTATACGGGTATGCGACCCCGGCTTCCCTAGCTATTACTGTCCCATCCCTTGCCCTCCTGGGCGGTAATATCCTACTTTTCCTATTTCCTTTTTACACCACCTATCCTTCCCTTTCCCTCCTTATTCGTGAGAACGCAATGGTCAATCATTTAAATAAGTCGGCGATGTGGTTCGCCACCCATCACGTCCCGTTTCTCACGGAGGCGAAAAGCGGCCCTTGCACTCTCCCTACGGGAAAAAGGCGTGATTTTATGTATGTATGTATTCGTCAAACTACCACTAAGGTCTCTTTTAGCCTATTTTTGCATTTCACGTTCCTGCTTCTCAATTACTTGTGGTCAATGTCAATTGCTGGTGTTGTTTTTATTAATTGTAAATCCTGTGTGCGGTGTATGCTGTTGCGTTTAGACGCGCTCTTGCTGACGGATGTCCACGGAAGATCAGCGTCGTTACGCCAGCTAGGAGCAACGACACGTGCTGAGTGGTTACCCTTACAACGGCGTGCTGATAATTAGTTTACGAGCACTATACTAGTGACCAATGGCGGTCCAAGAGGGGGGGGGGGGGGCATCGTAAAATATCAAACTCATTCACGTCAAATTGGCAAACTTAACTTCTTGCTTTAAAACGTCTAAACAATTTTATCCAAAATATGCTACACACTTGAAACAGTCAGACGCAAGATGGGAATAGAAGCCACGACCTATTGGCTACTAGCCAGGGCACTAGACCAACGGGCCCGTCAGCTATGAACCCCCCCCCCCCACACCAAATCGTTGGCTGTGACCACGCCTGCCAATGACTGTCCAAGATGTCGTTGAATAAATGTTTTTAAATTTTTATTTATTTCCAAACGCTTATAGCTTGGACCACTCGTCGTAACCTAATATTGTAGGGTGCAAAGCGCTGTGTGACATCTGGCACTGACGGTCGTCGAAATGAAGCTGGTATAATAGCCGTTTGTTACATTGTAACATTGTAGTTACAGAGTTACATAGTAATTGTAACATTGGAGTTACATAGTAATTATTTATTGTTTAAAGTTATGTATTTTTTTTTCTCTTTTATAATTGGTTTGTATAAACAAACCAATTATATAATCCAAAGGTTGCCTGGTAGAGATCACTTTTAGTGATAAGGCCGCCCATTGTTTCATTCTATTTTACTGTTTTTTTTTTTCTCTTGTATTTTTGTGTTTTTAATAATGGTGGAACAATAAAGTATTATCTATCTATCTATCTATCTATCTAATTGTAACATTGGAGTTACATAGTAATTGTAACATTGGAGTTACAGAGTTACATAGTAACGAATCCAGCTAGGGTAATCATCATCAGCAGCTGAATGACGTCCAATGCTGAACAAAGGCCTCCCCCTTAGAAGGGAGGGGTTGCCATAATCCCCACACTAGGCGGCTTAGGGACCGCAGTATAAGTGGTAGGTAATCCAATAGCGCCCACCAATCTCACCCATCACCCGTGGGGTGTCCGGGTAAGAATAGCAAGTTGGGTGTTCGTAAGAGGAGACAAGAAGATGGAGTAGTGTCTTTTTATTAACACGCTTTTATTAGCTTGACCTGTATGTATGTATGTATGTATGTAACTATGTAACTTTGTAACTTTGATGGTAATGGAATCTTGCGATGCAATTTTGACCCACTTCTACACGTCCAAAACATTTGAAATTTTGCACATGCATCAAGGACCGGTGACAATACAATAATATGGTATCCTCGAGCTGATCTGATGCTGGGGCTCGAAGGTGGATAAGGGAACCCTTGGATGGCTACTAGTAAACTAATCGAGTTTGGGCTCATTTGATTTGTTTTAAAGAGTTATTTTCATATTGACCATTAATGAGGACCTGATGATGGAACAGGAAGGTGGGTGACGGAACCCTGGAATGGCTACTAGTAAACACATCGAGTTTGGACTCATTTGATTTGTTTTAAAGAGTTGTTTTCACTTCGACCAATAATGAGAATCTGATGATGGAACAGGAAGGTGGGTGACGGAACCCTGGAATGGCTACTAGTTAACACATCAAGTTTCAGCTCATTTAATTTGTTTCAAAGAGTTCTTTTCACTTTGACCATTGATGAGGGCCTGATGATAGAATAGGAAGGTTGGTGACGGAACCCTGGAACGGCTACTAGTAAACTCATCGAGTTTAAGCTCATTTGATTCGTATTAAAGAGTTCTATTTACTTTGCCCAATAATCAGGGATCAACCCTGATGATGGAAATGAAAGGTGGTTGACGGAACCATGGAATGATTGATTTGGTTTTGGGTTGCCTGGAAGAGATTGCTTTTTAGCGATAAGGCCGCCTTTGTACATTGATATCTACAACGTATTGTTAAATTTACATGTAACTTTTGGTGTACAATAAAGTGTATTTATTATTATTATTATTAATGATTACTAGTAAACCTCGATGGGTTTACTAGTAGCTTGGACTCATTTGATTTGTATTAAGGAGTTTTATTTGCTTTGCCTAATAACGTGGACGTTGATGAACCCGGAAGGTTGGTAAGCCACCGAACGGCTTCGGACCAGTTATACCATTGAATTGTACCATTAATGGTATAAGTGGTACTAAGTTGTCCCATTTATACCTGTAGGTATAGGTGGTACTAGTTAATACCAGTTATACCATTAGATATCCCTTGAATACTACTTGTAAAACCATAGACTTTTGGCTTACTTTCGACTGCTTAAAGGGTAAATACGTAGTGCTTTCTTAAACTTCGCTAACTCAATCAGATACCTATGCGTAATATAAAAATATGTTTTGCCACAACCTGCCTACGATTCAAGCTACGAACAAATCAATACTTGAGCTAATTTTATTCGTAGTTTAGGCGAATATTTCTAAGACTAAAAAGTATAAAATAAATAGTTTAAAAAACTAAAAATACACGCTTTTATAAGGACTACTGCATTAAAAAGTTATAAATAAATTATCTAAACCATGCTTTCTTTCTTTCTACCTCGTGTTTGTAATTTATGGATTATATTTATGTGTAAAAGAGTGAGGCCGCTGCCATCTTGGTGTTAATTGAGCCTAAAATGACTAAAATATAATAACACCGACATACGTACATATATGGCCTATAGGCCTACAGAGCATGGTTCGCCAAATCATAATATCCATAAATTCACAATAACAAACGAGTTGCAACTTGGAATTGTTCCAAATATTAGTACAATGGCTGGCAGTGAAACTGACACGATGATAAGGGCCGTCTATACAAGCGCTTATCGGAATAAGGGCTCGCAGTTTCGTGATGAATGATAAGCCGATGTATTTAAGCCCATAATGAAAATGCTTTTAATAAACTAGTGCAATTCGAATTCCCTCCCACCCCTCTCAGAAAATTGTCCAACACACACCTCCCTACCATTAGGCAAAATATTAATAAAAATATCTTGGGACAATACATACACGGTCATCTGATCCCAAACTAGGCAGAGCCTGTACTATGGAAACCAGACAACTGATACTTATAAGTATATGTTTTTTTTGTAAATATATGTAGATAAATAACACCCAGATATTTAGTGGGAATCGAATCCGCGGGCCATCGAGTAGGTGACAGGGGTCTAACCACTAGACCAACGGGCTCGTCAAAATGGTTTTCCCTTTGCTAAATTCATGTTTAAATAAAATGTAAAAAAAATATACATATTATACACTAAGGTAGTAATAATAAATATAAGTAAGTACTATATGTATGACTTTACACGGCATACGAAAATATTAATCTGTTTATTCGTTTAGTAGATACGACTACACGGACAGGCAGATAGATATACAAACAGCACCACCTAGCAACTTTGTACTTTCTTTCCTATTAATTTTATGTGTCTTTTTAACCGGCTTCAAAAAGAAGGTTCTGTATTCGACGCGTATGTATGTAATATTAATAAAAATGCGTAATATTCACATATGTTAGTCTATGTGGGCTTCTAAACAAATTTACCAAATTTTATGAGTGTATGTATGTTTGCTATTTTGCTAAAATAAAAGTCACTAAAAAGTGTTAAATAAACTATTTAAAAAAAAAACCGACTTCAAAGTAAATTATATAAAAAGCATAAAATAACGAAAATATATTGAAGTCGGTGTCAGCTCGAGCTAGTCTTAGTTAGACTTCAATATATTTTCGTTATTTTATGCTTTTTATATAATTTACTTTGAAGTCGGTTTTTTTTTTAAATAGTTTATATTCTTCCGTGAACTGTGAAATAAATAGACAGGCAAAGGTTTCAAATTTATAACACCCTTATAAAAAAACCCCGTGGGTTGTCCAGGCAAGTATAGAACCCTCCCATCTCCTCCTGTTTGGGTGCAGCGTTTGTTTTTAATAATTTCCTGCCATCGATATTGTGATCCCCAACCCGACGGCCAAGCTCGGTGATTATGGCCATTGGCCATCCCTCCCTTCTACGGGGGAGGCCTTTGTTCTCCTGCTGATGACGGTGATGATAAAAATAAGAGTAAATGAAACTAATTTTACGGATTATATCGCGGTTTATTTTTGATTTTAATTACCCGACGTTTTGAATACTTTCATTTCAATCTATCTAATCTATTCGCGTAAATATCAGAAATCATTAATAAGAGTAAGTACTTACCTAAATGTTTTTTTATTAAAGTATAAAGACGACCTTGCTTCGAGGAGAATAATAGAAGATATCATCACAGAATATAAATCACTTTTATTACAACAAACTTTGTACACTGAATATACACGACTACAATAAATTAAATAAATCAAATTCACAATAAACAGTTACTTCCAACTCTTAACAGTCTCGTGGTTGACACTCCAATCCCCGCATTGTGCTCCCAACCATGGTTTTATCGGTAAAAACCCCTACCATTACAAAACCCCCAAACGTCTCACAACGACCAATCACAGCCCGCAGCAGTTCTCTTTAATGCGGCCCCGTGATTGGCCGGCGCTACGAATCAATTGAATAGCTTCTACTTCTGTCAGTACTCTAAAAGTAGTTGCCAGCATATTAAAAAATTAAACAATGAAAATAAAGAATTAAATAATTTGCGATAAATCTCTACAAAATTGCAAACCCTAACAATCGACCATCCTGACGACGTGTGCGTCCCCGCACACGACCCAGGTGGAAACCCTAACAATCGGTATCGAGTACATGGTCAGCAGCACGAAAGTCCCCAAATACTATAACCATTACATGAATTAACAATTAAACATTCTAATACAATCAATTAAACATCAACAATTTGTACATAATTTAAATATTTTACATTACAATAAACTTCGTTAGTTATTAGATAATTAATTCCATTCCTTTTATTTTATTAAAAACAAATGTATCATCAATATAATTGCTGTTAGGAAAACTGTACACTTGTATAATATTGTAAACATCTAGTTATCCATTCTATTCTAATTTATTAGACAACGAATCGAAATCACATCGAAATATCAATATGTACATATATCAATAATTGCTGTTAGGAAAACTGTACACTTGTATTTCTATTCAAATTTATTAGACAACGAATCAAAACCACATCGAAATATCAATATGTACATATATGGACTTACTCAGGTCTACGAAAGACTGGTGACTGGCACACCAGCGCAAGCCGATCGATTGCTTCACACGGCGCAGGTGAGACTACTTAATGGCATTGGGATCGAATCGAGTCCATGAGGACTGCCCAACTACCATTTCAAAATAATATAGACACCGACTGGCGGATATACAAGCCGATCGATTACTTGATACCGCACAGTGGCACAATGCATCGTGGTGGCTCACACAAGCCGATCGATTACTTGTGGAGACGCACCATCGTGGCACCGAACGTATCAAACCATGGCATGATCGATTCGATACCATGCATGACCGGCCGACTACCAATTCGAAACACCAACTGGCGGCACAAGCCGATCGATTACTTGATACCGCACAGTGGGTCGATGCATTGTGGTGGCTCACACAAGCCGATCGATTACTTGTGGAGACGCACCGTCGTGGCACCGAACGTATCAAAACATGGCACGATCGATTCGATACCATGCATGACCGCCCGACTACCAATTCGAAATCAGATTAAAACCAACGGCGTGCACAAGCCGATCGATTACTTGCGACGGCGTAGTGGGTCGATGCGCACAAACCGATCGATTGCTTGCGATTTATCTGGAAAGATACAAAAGACCTTCTGTAGCAACATTACTCTTAACATCTCAAATTATACACACAAAATTATGGATTCAAATTAATCACCATCATTACTATTCTACTACATTAGCTTTAGATTCATTTTCGTGAACTTCTATTGAACTTATGTGGCTCAAAGGCCTGTAGTTCATACTTTTGTTTTGCATGCGTGCTGCTAAACCGCAAAACATTAATGTCTTGATAGGGTTCTATAAATATGGACATAAGCTTTTTGCTTTGCCCATCACTGTTAATGCAGGGTTTATATTTCTGTCTTATCTTACCTATCTTGAACCCCACTGCGAATAACAGACCGCTATTAAGGAGTTTTTGATCGACTATCAAGTATCACGTTAAGAATGAGCTTTGACCCCATTCATGCTGCCACCAAATAACACCTCTGAATACACCTATGTTTTATTTTAACGTTGTTAAGTATCCAGCGAACCCTCCCCAAAAACCTATCTCAATCTTTCTCATCATGTTAGTGCGTTTAGCGATTCAAGAATAGTACGATTGAATCAACAACCATCAACACCGACTAAACAGTGTTTAAAACCTTTTCAAAAGCAAATCTTGTGAAAGCATGTGATGCAGAATAACTACAGTGATCGCTTGCCAAGCGATCCCCTGATCGACCCTAATTGTGTAAATTATAATCTTCAAAAACGAACACAGATTGTTTGTTTTCTTGGCAGGTATAATCAATCAAGTAAACACACCCACAACTACAAGTAGGTGCGTATAACCTTACTTAGATCTTACGAAGGGCCTAAGGTGGTCAACATACAAATCATGAAACGGCACCACTATTTTTGTTTTTGCGACATTGTGGAGTAATCCCTCATTCGCTTTTAAATTATGTTTTTTTTTTTTTTAATAAGAGACTTCTATGCAAACGTTTATATATACCAACGATATTGTACCATAATTTTAATTTTATTTCCTTTTTTTTTGTAGCCCTACACGGTCCATAATTATACTTAGCTTTAAGCTACCAATTTAATAAATAACCACCTTGTAAATATTATGGAATGCAATAAACGATATGAATATATTAATTTTAACATTGTTTTCTGACTGACGAACCAGAATTGTCTGTTCTAAGGTCTTCTTTTGACACTGAAATGTTCAATGTCGCCGTGGTTCATACGACACAGTTGTCACCCCTCGGAACTACCCATCGAATACTGCTTTTATTACCATGTAAATAACTTAATACTTGACAGTCTTTTAAAACGTAATTATTTATGTAATTTAGGCACTTTTCATCACAATCGCTGTTAATACTTTTGATCCTACAGATTTGTCTCCCAGTTGGACAGTGCAACCAGTAGTCATTAAATATTGTTATTACACTCAGAAATTGGTCATTGACGGCTACGGGATTTCGCGGTAGCTTATTTGGCGACATGACCCACTTTTGAACCAGTCCTATGTTACAGAACAATCGAACTCTTGCAAAGTTTACACATACAGCCACCCCCACTAGAGATTCTCAGAATTAACCCCGGTACAGAAATGTGGAATGCAGTTCACTGACCGGTAATTATTAAAATACCGTACCTAGCAGATAACCCTAAACTTTCGCAGAAGGAAAATAACAGCTAAACTTTATAACTGAGTAGAGGTTCTTCGCTTCTGCTAAAGTCTGTGATGTAGTATAGTAAGCGACGATATGCTTGCTCTGCTCAGAAATTGGAACCCAGCTATCAACCCAACTTATTGTAGCAGTGCATGCTAGACGTAGAGCCAGCACCGAATTAGACGTAGAGCCTAACGCTGCTGGGATCCGTACTCACTATCGAATTTCTGCTCAACGTAGAGCTGACCGTTAAACTATTAGACCTTAAGTAGTTTCACTGAAAACCATAACCCTCGTGACGGTAGTGCTGCTTAAGCAAATTTATTGAACACGAAAACGTGACAAGCCACTGTCGTAGGATCGAGCTCGAGCTCTTGCTGCTTAGAGAACAGCACTACGGGTAATACCGATGACAGGCCTGTTCAGCAAGTAGAGGTATCTAGTCTTCAATGACAGGAATAAGATAGTTTCAAGTTAACAGCCGATAATCAATGCACATTCTAATGAACCATCCCTTTTACGAACAAGCAAACTAAGACTAGTTTGAGACGGGCTAACTATTCCGGGATACAACATTTTCTAATAGACGTTGCTAATTTTCAGACACATTTTTTTTTCCAACGAGCCTGATTATTATAATGCTGTGATTGTGACTACATTTGACGGTAGTCCCGTTATGGCCTTGTCCGAAAATTGCACTATTCTCACGACAAAATACAAAATCTATCAAGATCCGACAAATGGCTGATGATGGTACTATCACAACATCAACACGTCCGCACTTAGCTTGATAAGAGTACTTTAGACATGTATTACTGTTTCTACTCTCTTTCATGTGTACTATTCGGGTGCAATGCGTTTTTTTTTTTTCAATACTGCTACTAAATGGTAGATAAATCAGCCAATACCGTGGCTGCACCGTACAACCCAAAGATATCGACTGATCAAGCTGTAAGGGAACATTCACTCATTTGTCAAACTCAGGTTAAGGAGAATTTATTACCTACATCAAGAAATTGCAACTGAGTCAAGTTTTTATAAGCGATTAATGTTCGTGCGCTTCCGCTGAAGCCGCATCAACACTGGCTTGTCTAACATGCATTCACCACCCCCTGATACAACTTGGGCAGTAACGTCCATGCATAGTTGAGGTGATAACATACCCAGACTTAACAAAGGACCATGCCCATAGTATGGAGCTGAAAGTCAGCAATGCAATGCCCAAATTGCACTCTATGTCATAACTTTTTAACAGTATTTATATGATATCTAGATTTAATGTTATTTATAGCACCGGTTCAAAAGATATTGGACATTAAACATGATAACTTCCTACTGGTTCTTTTTTACATTTTATCGTTCACAGACAGCATTGCTATTAGTTTTTCACTAGGAACTTCATGATCATCACATAAGCTAAGTCAGATCAGTGTTCTTTTATATACTTATCTGTATGTTATCAGATAAACATGTCAGTTCTTTAGAATTATCTAGTCTGTCTCCATTGTATAATGTCAATATGTATGTGAAAACAATTTGGTTAGATACACTGGTACTGCAATGTTAACAATAACGTCTTATTTTTTTTATATCTAGTGCTTCATATGATTTAAAATTAACAACATAATTCTAGTTTTTATTTATTAGAGCAATCTTATAATATACTTTATCTGGGCATTTATGGGGCACAGATGGGCATTGTCCTTTGTAAAACCGATGAGAGATGATTAGACAAAGTCCTAATTTTTGTACAACATATCCATTCGTTAAAGTGGAGTCACTGCCAAAGGGTACAAAGGCCGTGAAGAGTCCTATTTTCCATACTTCATTCATAAATTTTGAGTAACGGCTCGGCTATTCCGACTTAATTAAACCTATACATGTCGCTTTTTGCAATGTATTTTAATAGAAAAAGGATAGCACCAGTAATTCATACTGGTGAACGCATACTGGTGAACTCATACTGGTGAACTCATACTGGTGAACTCATACTGGTGAACTCATACTGGGGACCAGTCAGCAACTTTGGCTCGTAAAGAGAGTTCGATCTTAAAAAGGACTGATGATCTTTAATGCCACAAAGATATTGCAAGAGTTTATCAGGATATGAGCATCGCGATGCCAGAGAGCCAGACCTCAAAGTTAGATACTTATATCTGCGAATAATACAATCTACCGCACGTTTTCCCTACAATATCACGTTGATTGTGTGTCAATTCTTCATAATAAACCTCGTACCTACTCCTTCGTCCTAAGACTCCTAAGTAGCCCCCCCTTCAAGACATAAGACCCGGCTATGTTCTGCTCGAAAGGAAAAACAAACAGTAATTTCTCTTGCCATTCTTACCAGGCCAATAGAATCGAACTACCAGACCTCGGCCAGATCCTAGAACTTCTAAATACCAAAATCAGTGATAGTTCTATCACCCTCCCGTATAGCGATGCACACTTGTTAAACAAATATAATTAATTTAACAAAGCATGCATGCGTGATTTGAAGGATCCAAAATCTAAGTCTTGGTTTTTGCGTCCTGGGAAAATTGCAAGACCATCCCTAACGCATTTACAATATCGAAAACCACTTTTTTTTAAATGAAGGACTACGTGACCTGTTAGATTGTCCCGCGTCGACACGTGGCTCTGTGCTACCGGCAGTCAGCGGACCGATTGCGATGGCTCCTTCCACGTCGGTCGTTGTCCCGCCGTGATTGTTAACGCTGATTCCGATCCACCTTAGTCATCCTCGCGGCCGTCATTCCGTAGCTCACGCTCGACTCGCAACAAAAAGGTTGTGTGAATATTATGTTACAGACTTACACGTGTATCGTATTATGACGGTAGCTTGTAAATATTAGAGAGCATTTTATATAGGCAAGCTAAAATTACTACCTATGTAGTTAAAAGAAAACAGATTGACGACTACCTAACACAATCACTGCCATACACTGTAGGAATATTTTGGTATCAGGTCACCCAATAATAACCGATGAGACCATAATA
Organism: Furcula furcula; assembly: GCA_911728495.1. Classification (NCBI taxonomy): domain Eukaryota; kingdom Metazoa; phylum Arthropoda; class Insecta; order Lepidoptera; family Notodontidae; genus Furcula; species Furcula furcula. The sequence continues at coordinate 5,941,927 of OU452270.1, forward strand.
CATTACTAATACTGCAATCTGACACTAATACTGCGCATTTCAGATATAATTCGATACAATACAGACACTGCTATCATCTTCCATATTATTCCATATCATGCAAGAAATAAATACAATCTCCCAATTATATTATTAGTTATAAACTGTTACATACCTATGTATTTTTTTATAAGAATACAATTGGTATGGATGTATCTGTCAATCATTGGACTGCCTATTGAAATTTCTCCGTCTTACCGTCAGCTGTTTTTATTTGCAGAAAATAGCGGATTATACTTATACGGTTTAAGACATTTATTTTCGCAAAAGATTACAAGATAATCACTTACAGAGAAAATACAAAATATAATATACGAACAGTTTGATTTGCTCAATTAGCGTTGTACATAAAAATAGAGGGTAGGTACTTTAAAAATATTTAAACATTTTTATTTTTCCAGGTATTGCGGGTACCTTCAAATTTCATTTAGAAATCACAATGCACGATGATAAATTTTAAGCAGCAAACCGATATAGAAAAACTACAACGCGTAGAGATAAATATCAATTCAAACTAATTCAAAAGACAAAGATTACTTAATTCAAAACACTTCTTGTCTAAAAATTGTAGATTTGGGCGTGTACTTACGTTTTGTTGAAGTTAGTTGCGATAGCCACTTCTGATCTATAAAGACGACCTTGCTTCGAGGAGAATAATAGAAGATATCATCACAGAATATAAATCACTTTTATTACAACAAACTTTGTACACTGAATATACACGACTACAATAAATTAAATAAATCAAATTCACAATAAACAGTTACTTCCAACTCTTAACAGTCTCGTGGTTGACACTCCAATCCCCGCATTGTGCTCCCAACCATGGTTTTATCGGTAAAAACCCCTACCATTACAAAACCCCCAAACGTCTCACAACGACCAATCACAGCCCGCATCAGTTCTCTTTAATGCGGCCCCGTGATTGGCCGGCGCTACGAATCAATTGAATAGCTTCTACTTCTGTCAGTACTCTAAAAGTAGTTGCCAGCATATTAAAAAATTAAACAATGAAAATAAAGAATTAAATAATTTGCGATAAATCTCTACAAAATTGCAAACCCTAACAAAAGTTAGAGTAAAACAGTTTCAGAAAGAGAAAATTTATAGTTTTGAAATGGGTAGTAAATAATTATTGTCTTATTTTTACTCAATGTTCAAGAAAATAAACAAATACAATATCTAAGCAAGATAATTTACAGATAGTTCGCCCCACTAAAAGGTTAATAAAAGTCGAAATATCGAAGGTCGCGTCCATTCGTTACGGAATCCCCGCCCGCCCAAGTTACTTCCAAGCCCCATCAACCTTGTCGCTGAGAATCGGAAATACTGACATTTATTTTATCTTGAGATTTTCTTTGCCGGACGGATTTAAGTAAACCTAGGATATATAGGGTTACAGGAAAAGTCGTGCTAGATCCGTTAAGGGCGTGGAGTACCCATCATTTCTGACTTATTTCACTATGAAACACCCCACCCTAAACTTAACCCTTTTCGAGATTTTCGACTTTAATTTTTTTATTGAAAATTGCCGATTTTTAGGCTATGAAATTTTATTTTGTTTGTTTTTTTTTTTATTTTTTTTTTATTTTGGTTAAGTTTAGGGTGGGGTGTTTCATAGTGAAATAAGTCAGAAATGATTTGTACTCCACGCCCTCAACGGATCTAGCACGACTTTTCCTGTAACCCTGTATATGTTTGATAGGTACATAAATCCTAGATTCATCATCATCATCATCATCAGCCGAAAGATGTCAACTGTTGAACAAAAGCCTCCCCCTTAGAAGGGAGGGGTTGCCATAATCCCCACGCTTGACAGGCGGCTTGGGGATTGCAGTATCGGTAGGCAATCCAATAGATAGACGCTGCTGCCCGTCTTCCTGTTTTCCCCTTGTCGTCTCTTACGGACACCCAGCGGGAGGAGATGGGAGGGTCCGGACACCCATAGGTTACTTAAAACTTATTTATTTTATTTATTTATTTATTTATTCTGTACACATTAGAAATATAGAAAGAATTACAATAGAATTAAAAAAAAACATATGTACAATGGCGTGCTTAAGCCAATATGGGTTTTCTCCCAGCAGGCCATTAAGGAGAAAAAAAAAAAAAAAAAAGAAACAAAATGGAAACACGTGCACAATAAAAAAAAATACGTACTTACATATAATAATAACACATAGGTACAATAATATATAATAAACTAAATAAACTATTACTAACCTAAACATATATACTTATATATATATATGTATATATATATATATATATAATATATAAATATGAATATATTACATTGATATAAATATTATCTACAAAGAATACATAATAAATTAAATCTATAAGGAGAGGAAATGCTTTTTTACATTTTTTTTTAAAAACGTCTAAATTACCGCTAGTACAGAAGGAATGTGGAAGAGAACTATAGAACTTATCATATATATTCAATAACATTTGTTTTGTAAGTCCATATATATACAATTGGATTGCATTACATTAATTATTAAAGCGTACGAAATACTGTACTGAGATATTAGTAATGTCATGGTAATATCAAGCAACGCTGTTACTTTATAATAACGCCACCTAGTGCGTTGTGTGGAGTACTAGCGTGTACCTGTTACAAAAACATAGCGAAAGTTTTATTTACATTGCAAATAGATGGCGGTGTCACAAATAGTAGACAAGATTTGAAATTAGAGTGGCGACCTCTATTCATCTTTAACTTTAACATGCCGTTTGTATGAATATAAACTTAATGTTTTTTTTCTTTGTCATTAGAGCCGATACATCGTCGTCAGATGGAGGCAGAGAGAAGAGTACGAACAGATTGAATGGATTCCTCAATCTCAAGACACCTTTGATCAGCACGAAGACATTGGGGTAAGTTTTTTTAAATGTCATCAAAAACGCGTGTTATTCTGTTTTCTTGCGAGAACCATGAATTACGTTTGTAACATTCTAGGCAATCTTTTTAGTATAAAGTTTTTACAATAGATGGCGGTTTCAAATTTTCCTTGCTCAATCCATAAAAAAACAGTCCAGCATTAAAAAGAGAGGGAAGAGGTTTTTATTGCTTTTTCAAACAAACGATTTTATATAATAGTTTATTAGTATTAGTAATTTCCAAACTGTTTGATCATAGAATCCAGTAGGACTCATGTTTTTTTTTCCAAACTGACCAATGATCGAACTAATAATTGGATTAAACGTCTTGTAATAAACGACAATTTTTGCTTCCTTACGTTTTATCCATACCAACTATCTTACATAACTAAATACATCCTGATTTATCTTTGCATGTGATGTATCATTTAAAGTTATAAGTTAAGCTTTTTGATCTTCTCCATACCCGATCCAATATAAAATAGCTTCGTTATACTCAACTTGTCGAAAGAAACTTGGAAGTTATAATAATTTATTGAATGTCTACACTTCATTTAGGTATTGCATGTTGTACATCCAATGTCAAATCAAATCAAATCAAATATTTATTTATTTACCAGAATACAAAATATATAATCAGTTGAGGCTCTGTAGTAAACTGTATTACAGACTACAGCGTCTTCCCCGTTCAACGTATAAATTATTCTTGTAAATACATGTGTAAGAATTAAGTAAATTATAATTATATAATTAACTAATTACAAAATTATCTTAATTGTGTGTGTGTGTGTGTGCGTGTGTTTGTGTGAGCGCTTGCTCGTGCGTGTGTGTGTGTGCGAGAGACAGTGTATGAGTCAATTGCGTATGTGGGATAATTGTGGGCGGCTGTAATGGCAAATTATACTATGTGTACATAATGAAGTCAGCAATATCTAGTTAATGATGAATTAAGTCTTCAATTTGTTGGTAATCTAAATCTTGTAAATAAAATTTTAATTTGTTTTTCAGTGAGTGGTAACTAAGATCTTTAATTTTTATTTTATTGTTAATGATCTGGTATAGGAATGGTGCACTATAAACATATCGTCTGCTGGCAAATCTGGTCTTGCATCCAGATATAGGAAGTCTGTAAGTTCTTTTGGTACAGGGAGGTAAACTGGGAATGACAACGCGATGATATCTTCCCAGGCACTCCAGAATATACAATTTACGTATAGAAAGAACTTTAGATTTTTTGTACAGCTCAGTTGTTGAGAACCTGTATGGGAGTCTATACATGACCTTTAGAAGCGCATGTTGTGCTCGTTCTACAGTGAGAAGATGCGTTTTAGCAGCACCGCCCCATACACAAACGCAGTATCTAATTATACATTCTCCTATTGCCTTATAAATATTACCCAGAAGATTTACATTAACATAATCTCTCAGGTTTTTAAAAACGTATATAAGTTTTCTTATTCGTCCAGCTGTAAGAGTAATTTGAGGTGCAAACATTGATGTATTTCGTTTGAGGGGCACTGTAGTTTAAAATTACGAGGTTGAGATACTTAGATATTTTCGCTGAAAAGCCAAGTACAGAGCAGCTGTCACCTGTTTATATCACCAGGCAAACATCTTGATCATCTCGTCACAAAGTTTAATGAAAAGTCTGAGATAACCCTAGTACTCCACTAATACATACAGAACCCTGCTAGAATATTCTGAAATATAATTATTAATTTGACCTATTTGTACAGTGCAATTAAGGTAATAATGTAAGATTCCAAGCACGGATATCAGTGTAACGAAATCATAGAGCAAATAGAATCTTGTGATGTTGTCAATCACACATTCCGTTTGGCTCGAATAAATTCAGCTTTTTATAACTTTAACCTCGTTTATTCGGGTGCTCCACATTAAGAAGGGACAGCGGAATTCTCTTCTTGACTTAGTAATGTCATCATCACCATCGTTGACTTATTTTTTGCAAGAGGTGACTTAAGCCACCTCGTTCAAAACAGCAAATCTAACAAAATAACGGAACCTTAGAAAATGCTAATTTTAAAAACGTCCGTGGAAACGGCAACCATGATTGGCATCGATATAATATATAAACTAGATTAGGCGTCACGGTTCCAAAAGTGGTAGCGAGAAATAGCGCCCTTGTGTCGCTATTTCTTTACAACCCACATCCTGACAAATTTATTTTTGCCGATAGGAGTGTCGCTACTGTCTATATGAAACTGCCAAACTACAAGTCATTAGCATTATAAAATCGTTAGTTCACGTTTACGGCACCAGCACAGATAAGTTTGCAACCTCCGCGACCACATTTTAGATGTCATTTTGTTCGTGAATGTTTATCTAGTTTATATATTATATCGATGATGATTGGTTTATTTTTTTTATTTCAGCTTATTAAGCTGGTAACACATCTGCATATACATAATACATATTGTGATAACTAATTTGTCAATTCTGAAAGATAGGCTCCGAAATTTATTCTGAACTGCAACGTGCCCGAGCGTTGACCTAAATTGGAATACAGATTGCTTTGATATCTGGTCGTGACATCTACAATCTATGAATTACAACAGTACATCATGTAAACCACTTTGACATTTGCAGAGCTATACTAGTACTAAAATAGTATCCTAATACATTGCTCGTTATGAATTTAATTGTAATTGTTTATTATGAGCTTTTATCAGGGGTTCATTTTTGGTCCACATTAACATCACATTTACATAATTCCATAAAGATAAATGGTAATTGAAATGTGTTTTTAATAAAGTCATGAAACTGGTAATCAGACTAGGTATCAGATGAAGCAAAAAGCAACCAAAAACTAGAAAAAAGTTGCCAATCACGCTTTATGACATGATTTTGGATAGTTTCGTGCACAGAGTTAGACAGTAATCATTCATCAACCAGATTTTTTTATGGGTCATTAATTGTGTAATTGTTTGTTTTTTATACTGCAAAGGTGGCAGGCAAGCGTGTGACTCGCCTGATTGTAAGTAGCCACCGTAGCCTATAAACACTATTGTACCGTAGCCTACAACACCAGAAGAATCACTAGCACGTTGTCGCGTTGCTTTGTGTCCGGTAATTTCACCAGCTACAGTACCCTCCACACCAGAACGCAGCAATGCTTACACACTGCTGCTTCGCGGCAAAAAAAAAAATCGCTACGGTTTATCACCATGTCTTGACTCTAGTGACCGTAAACGACCCCACGCTTACTCTTTCATTTCAGACCCGTGCTACCTCCGACGTGTCGTTCCAATAAAATATTTTTCCCGGCTACGGAATATATGATTTCTGATATTATGATCTGATACGAAACAAAGCTATAAAAGTATATTGACGTTGTGAAACTACAATCAATACAGAGAAGAATGTATCTCATCCGAGTGCAAAGCAGCAACTGAAAAGTTACTTAAGTTGTAGAAGTATAGAGCGGAATTTAGCAGAAGACAAATTATAAAGACGATTTTAATAGCAGTTTATGAAAATGTAGCATAATAGTATTAATAAACGAGTGTGTGTTATAAACCGAGCCGAAAGCGAGATTTATAATAGTATCACACGTAGGGCTTCCATTCCGTAATTACGTACTTACGCAATTACCTAATTACGCAAATATTTTTAACTTCTGACAATTCCGTATCTAAAGGATTAAAATCCGTAATTACGTAAGTATAGAATTCTCTTATTTAACACAATATTTATATTGTATTTATATTTATATTTTTTATGTATACCTTTAGGTATACATAAAAAATGATTTGTAAAATCACTAATTAGCGACTTCTTGTCATGTGGGCAACATTATTCTAAACAGTATGACATGATAAACCAGCCCCCAGCCAACACTGGAACTGAACTAGCGGGTTATTCCGTCGTACATAATAAATTCAATCACTCATTACTCTGTAGATAAATATGTATATAGGAAATACATGGGTATTTAAATTTACGTACAATAAAGAGTATTCTATTCAATTCCTTTTTTTATCACATTTTTTTTCTATATAAATGATTTCTGATATTTACGCGAATACTACACATTGAAATGAAACTAATTTTACGGATTGTATCGCGGTTTATTTATGATTTTAATTACCTACCCCACGTTTCGAATACTTTACAGTATTCATGATCACGGGCGGACTGAGGTGGTAGCTTTTAATTTTAATAGCCTCACGAATCATCCTTGGCAGGCTTGGTGAGGCTATTGAAATTAAAAGTTAGTATTTTCCTATTACCTTACAATATGGACATACTGTAAGGTAATAGGAAAATACTAAACTGATCGCTCCACTGACGTTTATAAATAAATCTTTAGAAATTAATTAATGTCATTTTTCACTCTTTACTTTCTTAGCTTTTATTTACTGTTTACTACCTATGAATACAAAGTACCTAATCGAAGAAAACTTTCGATTTAAGAAATATTTCACAAATTACGTAATTACGTAGTTACGTAATTGGACTGCTAAATTTCGTAACCAGTTACGTAATTAACATATCCGTAATTTTGGACGCCACGCCCGAGTGTATTAATACCTAATTATGTGCGCAGTATCATACACTACTTTATCTAAACTCATGAAATACAATTTTAAACCACCAAAGTATAATACAAAACAGATAATATTACGGCGCTCAATTTATTTAAATAACACCTATGCGTATACGTATAACTACATCCGACTAAAGACGAATGTATCATGGCCTACTGGATTAGACCGCGGTCTACTAGATGACATCGCGGCCTACTAGATAAAAATATATTGTAATAGAAAAGTTATTTTATGGCACTACTTGGCAAAACTTTTAAATTTTTTTAAAGAGCCGTGTGAATAAAGTGTGTCATTATAGTACTAGTTTTGAGTTCATAATTTGAATATTATGATATGAGTTTAGATAAAGAATCAGCTAGTCCAAAAAACTAAAGGATGTCAAAATAAGTACTTTTAAGTAGCTTGTGAGGCTACAAAAACCGTGGTAAGCAAAACCAATGTATTTTCCGGATTAAAGATGACTTCCAAGGTGCAGGCAAAGCACCAGCAAATTAATGATTATAATAGATCCAACCGTTTATTTTCTTTTTGACAGCACCAATAGAACGTAACAGCGTCATGTTACGCAAAAGTTCACTTTTAAAAGTTCACTTAAAGTGAAGTCCACTTTTAAAGTGAACTTTTAAAAGTGAACTTTTAAAAGTGAACTTTTGCGTAACATGACGCAGTTACGTTCTATTGGTGCTGTCAAAATGAAAATAAACGGTTGGACGGTCTATAGAAAAATACCGATACCACTAAACTAAAAATGATCCTAGCTGAAAAGGAATAAGAACACAAAGTTGATGATTTCGTGCTGCGTTTCAGAGGCTACAAACCTGGAATGAATAGGCTGCTTGAAAAAATACTTTGACGATACGAACATCGATAGTAGCATAATAAGACCTGCTTACTTTCATTTACTGGCAGCCCGGTGATTTCTCTAACAAAGCAATCTATGATAACAAGTTATTGCGCTTTATCATCAGGTGAGATTGCAGACACTAAACAAAAAAAACACTGTCCAATCCTTACCGCCCGTATTTTATTAGCTCCATGAATATAACATCGTCTAGGCCAAGATGCGCACTTGAAATAACAGATGGCGCTACAGTCGTTTGCAGCGCGCTCTAGCGGTGTCATCATGAATTATTGAACGTCTCATTTCTCACATTAAATCACCACTTAACGATAAGGAGTTCGATTGTTCTTAGTTTCTACAATCCTCTGCCAATCCTAAGGACCAAGATAAACTGTAAAGGCCATACCAGCATTAGTCAAAGGAGATAATCTAATGGATAATTTATAGTTTTCGTGGCATTTATTGGCGAAGTGCAGGTGTGCAAGCAATGATGTCTTCAGAGCTTTGTAGGTAGAAGAACTACTAATCCCAAGGGTCAAAAGCTCTGTAGCTGGCTCAAGAGACTTAATAAGTATAATCTCGGTTAACGGCAGTGCAGTCTTCTATAGACAGGCGTGACGCTTAGTGTCAGGATACATTACGATACGTTAAGATATTAAAAGTCAATCGATTTTTTTTGCGGGGAAATTCTTACAAATGAAACACTTACTGCCGAACTTACAAACGTCAATTAAAGTTAATGATGGTTAATTTATTTTTTGGAATCGGATTATTTCGACACTCGAAGCCCATTAATACTTAATACGCTGATAGTGAGTAGATATAAAGATTATTTCGTTTTCAATAATCGAAATTAATCATAAACGACTCTGACAGCCGAAATAAATAGATTTTAAAAAGTGACTTAATTAGAATTAAAGTTAATTGGGGTTTGTGAGTGCGGCAGTTAGATTTCTTTCCCAATTTGTTACAGGTCCACCTACATTAAGGTTGTGTATGTAATCTTTATATAAGTTGTATCGTTGCCAGCAAATATTTATCATTTTATTTTACTCTAGCGCGCATTTATGCTTGCTATCTTTGGATTATGATTATGCCTTTTTAGATAGAATGTTGATAAGATCTCATGCGAGGGTACGGTGTCTCCGTATTGTGTAAAATCATCTTGTTTGAATTTTTATGTGCCGTTGTGCGAAATGAAATTTCTGCATATTTTTTTACTAAAGGGAAGAAAACGCAACGAGAATGTTGTACTTTTAAAGGAAATCTTTTTTAAACTTTTTACCGTACAAACTTACGCAGATGCACAAAATCTCGAAGTTGTTACGGCAGAATTAAAAAGAGCTCATTAAATTTTTTTTTATGTAACTTCTAACAAACGAATCTTTTTTTTAGGCAGTAACAGCTTAGTGGGCTAGCGCTTGCCTTGGAAACAAGGTGCGCAGGTTCGAACCCCGGCTTGCACCACTAATTTATTTCATTAATCACGTGTGAATCGTCTTTGTGCGATTGTTACTACCTTAGGAAAACATCGTGAGGAAACCTGCATGTCTAACTGCCGGTCCGAATATTATATCGATCCCTAACTGTAAGTTAAAAATCATCGATCAAGTCATCGATATCCCGCGATAAACCTACGAAATGGAGCGATAGCTAAAACCCTGACAGACTGTCATTTGAACAACAGTAAGCTGCTAATATGTTATTATTGAAACGGAAATATGTCATTATAGCTATCGCTGGTAACTATTTTAACTTATAGTAAGTGATCGATAGGATATTGGGACCGGCAGTAAGAAAGTCTAACTAGCTTTCGAATGACGTGTGAAGTCCGCCAACCCGCACTTGGCCGGCGTAGTGGACTATGGCCTAAGCCCCCTCATCTTGAGGGGAGGTCTGTGCCCACCAGTGGGATATAAACAAGGGCTGGTATTATTCTCGTGGAAAACCTTCACGGGACTATGTGAACGGTTAACCGCCGTGGTTGTCGCATTGGAAATGTCGGTTCTCTGGTGGGATTCGCACCAGGTGCCTTGTCTTTGAGTCAGCCAGCAACTTGGAAAGCGTCTTCAATCTACCAAATTCAGTGAGGGTCAACCAATTCTTTTAGTGTTTTTCTGAAAAGTAATATGAGCAAAAGGAAAAGTCGGTTCTGCCTGTAACCTCTTCCCGGTCGAGTCAGTCTCCTTTTTTTTCATCGCGCACAGTTCTACTAGCCTAAATGACTTATTACCACTGGTAACAAGTTTTGTGGAGAAAATTTTGTTCGCTAGGGCCGGCTCCCAAATACTAATATCTTCTCTTCCTGGTCAAGTCAGTTTCTTATTTTTTTTTATCGCGTACTGGTCTACCTTCTAGCCTAAATGACTAATTACCACTGGTAACAAGTTTTTGGGAGAAAATTTTGTTCGCTATGGCCGGCTTATCCTAAATAATAAAATATCTTCTCTTCCTGGTCGAGTCAGTTTTTTTATCGTGCACAGTTCCACTTGCCGAAATGACTTATTACCACTGGTAACAAGTTTTTGGGAGTAAATTTTGTTCGCTATGGCCGGCTTATCCTAAATAATAAAATAATATCTTCTCTTCCTGGTCAAGTCAGTTTCTTATTTTTTTTATCGCGTACAGGTCTACCTACTAGCCTAAATGACTAATTACCACTGGTAACAAGTTTTTGGTGAAGAATTTCGCTATGGCCGGCTTATCCTAAATACTAAAATATCTTTTTTTAACGTGTCTTCCACCTAGTATTTTTAATTCTTGGTTTTCCTCTAGCACAAATTTCACAACCCTATGTGACCTACTGCGAGCAACCCACTTCGTCTTTGTCAGTGACGGAAGCTAAAATAAAACGCCCTTCGCCCTCTAACAGTCGCAACAAGACGACAGGGTTGTTTAAAAGGGCATGAAATTAAAGGGAAATAGTATTATGTATTCCGAATACATGACGGGTAAAATGCGATAATTTGGCATGATATCTATATTGTTTTTTACTTGGCAATGTGTTGTCATTGTGTTCGTACAAATATCACAGAAACCTATATTTTATAAAATATCATTGATTTTAGAGGTTTAGCGCACGAAAATAATAATGTACTTATATTTTCCTTTTATAACAACCATTGTACGTTTTTATTCCTTTTATTTTTAGTTTAGTACGAAGATTGTTTCACTCACGTCAACGACAAACCCTAACGGGTTTATATGGCGTGATTGGTTTTTGTTTGTAAATATTTTGCATGATTAAATAAATAAAAAAAAAAAATAAAAATAAAAAAAAAAAGTGAAACAACGAAATTCACCCAAATTGGGTGAACTAGCAGTAAGTAACGCGTCGGTAAAATACTACGAACGTGACGATATTATTCTCTTAAATACCTACTTCTAGTGTTTTCGTGACGTGTGCCTTTGAAAATAAAGTAAAATGCCTTCTTTTACTAGGTGGTTGGTTCCTTGTGCAAGGAACCGTCCAGGTAGGTACCACAGTGTCAGATATTCTGCCGCTAAACAGCAGTGTGTAAGCATTGCTGTGTCGCGGCGTGAAGGGCACTGTAGCTGGTGAAATTACCGGACACAAAGACTTAAAATCTAATGTCTTAAGGGTCGGCAACGCGCTAGTGATTCTTCTGGTATTGCTAGCGTCTATAGGCTGCGGTGACTGCTTACCATCAGGCGGGCCGCACGCTTGCTTGCCACCTAGGTAATATAAAAAAAAAAAAAAAATGGGTATTTAGAAAATACATAAAATACTTTACAAAAGTAAATAATAAGGAAAGGATATCATACCTTATTCTATTCTATTCTTGGTGGCTATAAATTTGGGCCCGGTATTCCCGGAACGCACTTCGACCCAGTTGGATCCATTGTGCATGCCCTAGCCCTTACTCTGTAGCTGGCGTATCGAAGAGCTCCCTCAGGTACGCAACGATCGCGCCAGCTTGGAGCTGTACATAATCATTTAGTGTAGGATAGGCTACTCCCAGATGATGCAACCAACGTCTCGCAAGAGCGTCGCAGCCACACAATATGTGTCGCATTGACTCTTTTTCGTCTTCGCAGAATCTGCAAATGTCACTAGTACTTAGCCTCATTCTGTGTAGATGCTCGTTGGTGCCAAAATGTCCCGTAAGTGCACCCATCAGGTGCCTTATTTGTGATCTGTTTAGATTTAATAATTTGACCTCATAGTCCACCCTTCCGCTAGAGAACGCTTTGGAGTGGTTAAGGCCTGACGCTGCCCTCCATTCCTTCATGTGTTCGTTTCTAGCATGTGCATACAATGCTTGGTGATATGTTCCATACGGAATCCCCACATATGGTTCGGGGCCAACCAAATGTTTCTGTGAGCTGGCCCTCGCTAATCTATCTGCCTTCTCATTGCCCTCGACGCCTTCATGTCCAGGTACCCAGATAAGGCTGACATTGTTATGTCTTCCCGTCTGTATGGCTGTTCAAGCCTGTAACACCTTCTTTGACCAGTTTAGAAGCAACTCTGAAGGAATTCAGAGCCTTCAGAGCTGCCTGACTGTCGCTGAGAATGCAAATGGTTTTACCCTTGACATTTTTCCTTTGCATTTCTTTGATGCTGGCAATTATGGCATAGGTTTCCGCTTTGGTATACCGATTCATATTGCCCCATGCTGTGACTGATACTACAGTCCTTGGAATAAATCCCTGCTCCTGTACCTGACTCCATTTTGGAACCGTCGGTGTACCATATGAGGTGAGTTCCACCAACCGGTTTGAGTCCCCTCGTCCACTCTTCCCTGGATGGTATATGTACTCGGTACCTCTTGTTAAACATGTACACTGGATTTATCCTATCACAGGGCATGTCCATCAGATCATCCAGCTCTTTCACGGGATCCAATAAAGTATGTTTTGTACAGGGCTTGTTACGATTCCAAACTCCTGCTTTTGCAAGTCTGTATAGCGACTTTCTTGCCTCTATTTGTATGTAAGTGTGAAGTGGGGTTAGTCCCAGTAACCACTCAAGAGCCAGTGTAGGCGTTGTTTTGAAGGCACCTGTAATTGCCATGCAAACTACTCTTTGTACCTTCCTAAGAGAATCCTTACAGATCCTTAGTTTGGTCCTAGGCCACCATACAGCGCTGCCATATGTGAGAATAGGCCTCACCATCGTAGTATATAACCAATACATTACCTTTGGTTTGAGTCCCCAGGTTTTGCCATACGCAGAACGGCACATATTGAAGACACGTAAGGCCTTTTTTGTTATGTTTTCAACATGACCACGCCACGTTAGTTTACTATCGAGAGTTACCCCAAGATATTTTACTTCCGTAGCCCATTTTAGTTTGGTGCTGTACATTTCTGGGTCTCTAAGGTCCTCTAAATGTCTTTTCCTCGTGAACGGCACCATAACCGTTTTGCTTGGATTTATGGAAAGGTTATTGTCTTTACACCATCTTTCCACCCTAACCAAAGCACTCTGCAGCAAATCCGTTACTACGTTTGGAAATTTGCCATTTACCTGTATGACTATATCATCTGCATAGCCTACACCTTGAAATAGTCCACTGTTTAGTTCCACTAACAACGAATCCACCACTAGACTCCACAGTAATGGGGATAGTACGCCTCCCTGTGGACATCCTTTAGTTGCCTTTACGGTAACCATATCACCTAATAAACTAGTTTTAATGACACGTTCCTGTAGCATAGTGCTAATCCATTTAACAATTGTCGCATCTATGCCTTGATTTTGTGTTGAAGTTCTTATTGAGGCGAAGGTTGTTCGATCGAACGCCCCCTCAATATCCAAACACGCTCCAGCACAGATTTCTTTTGTCTCCAATGCATGTTCTGCTCGGTTGACCACGTAGTGCAATGCCGTGTCCGTGGACTTACCCGGTTGGTACGCGCATTGCATGTCATGGAGCGGTCGTTTCCTTAATGGGCCATCTCTTATATACCTGTCTATCATCTTCTCCAAAGTCTTCAAGAAGAATGAAGTAAGACTGATAGGGCGATAGGATTTGGCATCTTCATAGTTCTCCTTTCCTGGTTTGGGAATGAAGATTACTTTTGCCTGCCTCCAGGCTGATGGGACATGTCCAAAGGCTAGGCATGCCCTGTACAATCTGCACAAGTGAGGTATAAGAATACTTTTTCCCTCCTATAGCAAGATAGGGTATATATCGTCAGGTCCTGGTGATTTATACGGACTGAAACTATCAATTGCCCATCGAACCTTGTCTGCGTCAACTACTTTAATATCATACCTTAACTAATATAATATATGAAAAAATATTTTAATTACATGAGTCACAATTTTTGGCACGCATTACTAGGCATATCTATGGTTTATAATATCATTGTCTAAAATAGTATTTTTAGTGTCTTTTCGATTGTATGGTAGTTAGTGGTTAACCTGTTGTTAAAGTCAACCTTGTTCAAGCTGAATTTAGGCCTCTGACTTGGGTTAACAACCTGCCGTATAGATGAAAACCAAGACCGATTTTTTATGTGCCTTTCGAAGCACGAAGACGCTCAATTCAAAGTGATCCATTCGTCAGATGTGTATATAAAAAGTGAGCCTGAGCCTGGCCTCTCCTCAGGCGTGTTGGTTCCGATCGGATTGTGAGAGTAAAGGAAGTGAGAGTGCTCTTGTGTCTATGCACGCATTTGTGATTTTGTGCACTATAATATCTCCCGCGTACATGGTGGATTACCCGTGGCTGGTCCGGGTAAGGATAGCACCCTGCCATCTCCTCCCGTCGGGTGTTCGTAAGAGGCGACTAAGGGAAACAAGAAAGAAGAAGAAGAAGAAATACATTTATTTGACACACACAATAACAAAATAGGTAAAAATTAGCAGAAAGGAAAAAAAAGAAAACAGCATCTTTCTAGCTTAGCTACGATTATGGCAACCCCTCTGTTCTAAGGCCTCCGCCTTTTGATCAGCAGTGCAAGTCCACTGCTAAACAAAACGTTTCGGATTTTATACAATTGTTAAGGCGTATGACTCATGCCTGCTTACGGGTTGCCTCGTCTGTGACGGCTGCTACGCTGGAGCACGATGAATCTTTGATTTACCTCTATATTATCTCTGGTTTTTTATCACCAGAAAAATTATTGTAATATTAGAGTCACATTTTTCTTTTCCAAATTATAACCAAGTATTATACAAGAGCGTTTATTATTTCTTGCCAAAACAACGGTATTAGCCGCTATGGTTACATCGGTACGTCTGTACCGAATGTTACTGATATTCGTGTATTATATTTACTCAAATTTCCGCTCTGTCAGTGCAAAATAAAATACAATTGTACAGACAAGTCCTAATGCCAGTCTGGACTTATGGTATACAGCTGTGGGGCTGTACCAAACAGAGCAATATACAAATAATACAACGCTTTCAAAATAAAGTACTTAGAGGAATTGTTAACGCGCCCTGGTACATTTGAACAAGCGACCTCCATTGGGACCTCAGAGTGGACTTCGTGGCTAAAGTAATCAAGGACTACGCTGAAGCACAAGAACGTCGGCTTCATCACCATGTGAATGTCGAGGCTATCCAGCTCCTCGACAACACGGACATAGTGAGAAGACTGAAATGGACAAAATCTTTTGAGTTAGTTTAAGTGTTATATTAGTGCAGTGTAATGCAGTGTAGAACACAATAACAAAGTGTCTTAATCTTAATAGAGACAATAAGAAAAGTGCTATTGGACACATTCTTAATCTAAGTAACTTATTCGTTAGGTCAAAATAACAGTACGGATTAGCCTTAGGCTAGATTGTAACTTTTATGGTGCTACCTCGTGGGAGCAGCATTAAGAAAAAAAAATTACTCAATACTTAAGTAAAGCATTTTACAAACGTACGGGCTACTGTTAGCCTATATTTGATTACCTATGTCGATACAGAAAAAAATACTTTCGATTCTCCAAACGTTCGCGAAATGTCATTCGATTAGACCTCTCAATCAACAAGCTAAATTGAGAAGGGTCGCTACCGGTGATGTTACAAAGAAATAAAATGGCCGCCTTATATTCAAGTGCCCTCATGATTTTTATATAAGTACTATGCGTTTCAACTAAGAATGTGGCCGCCATCTTGCCATTTCAAATATATAATTACTAAAAATGATGTTTTAACAAAAATAGATAGCAAAGTAAAACATAACAATAAATAATCAAAACCGGGGCGAATCTTTCATTTTGTGTTAACTCTGCCTATATTTTTATTTGACACACACACTAACAAAATAGGTAAAAATTAACAGAAGGAAAGAAAAAGTTTTGTGGGGTCAAAAAGTATGCTGCCTGAGCATGTTGCTGTGCTAAAAAATAATAACAGCGCTGGTATTCTGGCAACACCTCAAACAGGTAACGCCACGGCCGGTACTTATAAAAGAGAAAAAACTAAATAAAAACTAAACAAATATGTACTGTTAGTTATAGTTTCTGAGTAAAACACTGAAGTACGTGGTACGTCTTTATTCCACCACGCGCACAGATAGAATGACCAGTTTTTTTTTTTTTTTTTGGGAATGATAGACGCTGTTTGCCGCAGATGGCCATTACAGCTTCACCGGACAATAGGAGGCGAGCTCTTAAAGTGCTCTAGCCTTTACGGCAGAAGTAGCGACGAGCTCAAGGGCACCTCAGGGAGGCACGGCCTCGGCTTGGGCTGTCGCTTAAGAGAGGGCTGAGTTTACCACCGGTTCACAACGCGCCCCCACTGAGAAGAACCGGCAAGAAACTCAGTGGGGTGATGCACGTCGTTGCGGTCGCATACGTACGACCCTTCGGCCTCGCCGGCGAGACCGGTGTAGTAGCGTTTCGACGCTTCTTTGAGGAACTTACCTAATACGAAAGCCGCTCGATTGCGGATGGAATGACCAGAATACAATGAGGTTCCACCTTAAATACTACTAGACATTTTCCCCCACCAGATTGAATGTCATTACAACAACCAATTCATAACACATTACAAATACTACCATCCAGATTGTTATTTTTAAAATGCATCTCAAACTATTTTGAGTTGCATACCCACAACAAGTTCACAATTATAAAACTACCTGCCACAGAACTATAAATCTGTGATCTTAAAAATAGAGTTTTACAATCACACTAACAGTATCAACAAAAAAAAAACTAATAATTAAGTACTTAATGGATAAATTTTAATATTTTGATAAAAAGAAACAATAAAATAATAAAAAATTAACAGTACTTATAATATCCTAAACCAAAGGGATTAAACGGGTCCTTTGAATATTCGTTTATAATTGTAACTCGTGCGTTGAAACTAACGATAATTTAAACCATCATCATCATTATCAGCAGCCGATAGACGTCCACTGCTGAACAAAGGCCTCCCCCTTAGAAGGGAGGGGTTGCCATAATCCCCACGCTTGGCAGGCGGCTTGGGGACCGCAGTATCGGTGGTAGGTAATCCAATAGAAAGACGCTGCTGTCCGTCTTCTTGTTTTCCCTTAGTCACCTCTTACGGACACACAACGGGAGGGGATGGGAGGGTGCTATTCTTACCCGGACACCCCAAGGGTTATACAATATAATGTCCTCCTGGCCGATACGACCACAGCGGCCAATCTTTCACAAGATCAGCCATCTACGCGGGAGATATTATAGTGCACGCGCTTGCGTAGACACAAGTGCACTCTCTCTTCCTTTACTCTCACAATCCGAAGGGACGGATGACCGACACGACCGGGGAGAGGCTAGGCGCGGGACTGACTTTTTACATGCCCATCCGACGCATGGATCATCTTACTTTACAGACAATCAGGTGATCAGCCTGCATTGTCCTAGCCAGTAAGGAACAACTACACAAAGTTGTTGCCCCTCGCGGGAATCGAACCCGCGACCTCCGGTTTGCAAAGCAAGCTGTTTCCCACTGCGTCACGGAGGCTACACTATAGATATGTTTTATACATTTTTAAACAACTTAGGGCTGTTGCGTCTACTAAGTTACTAATTCAAACTTATAAAGCGCTATGTGAATGTATATTAACCTATTGCATACATGCGTGGGGTGCGGCGGCCAAGACTTTTATGATCGAACTAGAACGAGCACAGCGCGCCATTTTAAAAGTTATCCTATTCCTCCCATATAGACATGCAACAACCGATGTCTATAAACGTGCTCAAGTCTTGTCAGTTCGTAGACTCTACGTATTCCACTCCCTCCGTAGGTATCACAGAATTACAGTACCGTCATTCCTTCCATCTACCAAAAGACTCTTTCGATGTCCAGTACCCAAAACAAAATCTACCTTTGCACGACACCAGTACAACCACTCCGCACCTAAAATGTATAATAAAATAAATATCAAACAAATACAAAACGTCAGCAATCACAACTTCAAACAAATTATATTGAAGTGGCTTAATAATTTTGATTATAACCAAACAGAAGATCTAATTTCAACATAAATTCCCTGCATAAAATAACTTCACAGTATACGTATATATTATACTTAATTTATTTACAAACACAGAATCTGAGCGCGCAATTCATATTATTCAATACTGACTTACAGCATACATCCCACACACACCTCACACATCACACATCCCACACACATCATACATCCCCCTCACAGCATACACCCACATATACATCACACATTATTACGTCATTGAAACAAACATTATTATATTCCATGCCATGCCATTTTCATTATATCCAACAGACAAGAGATTTTTACGTTTCTGTTAACATTATTAAGTTCCTAATTTTGTTTTTGTATAAAATTCCATCATTACTTTAAACTTTCATATTGTCTTACCTGTAAGTTATAGTATAAGGTTCATGTACTCGGGAAGGAACTATCTCCTGAGATACAGGTTAACACCCTAGTTCAGGAGATAGGACTATTGTGTAATTAGTGATACTTAATGGTTTTCAATAAAGTTTATTTATTATTATTATTATTATGTTATATCCCTACTAATAATAATAATATCTTGGGACAATCCACATCCGATCCCAAACTAGGCAGAGCCTGTACTATGGAAACCAGACAACTGATACTAATACTTATATACTTTTTTTTTTTGTAAATACATACTTAAATAGATAAACAACACCCAGACACTTGGCGGGAATCGAACCCACGACCCATCGGTTGCACGCCAAAAACTGTCACCCATGTATTTAAAATATTTTTTCATATATACCTAGTTAAGGTATGATATCCCTTCCTTATTATTTACTTTTGTGCAGTACTTAATCCAAAGAAAGCGTGCTGGATTACGGGATAAAAAATATCCTAAGTCCTACCTCGTAGTATTGATTCAAATCATGCCAAGTTTTATTTGAATCCATTCAGTAGTTTATGCGTAATGCAGCCATGATGTAGACAGACAAATAAATAACAGTTTTGGCTTCAGTATTGATTATAGAATGCCAAAAATAATTTTCAAAATATCTTTAATTTACAGAATGTTAGTTTTATTATAAGCATAGAAGATAGATGGTTCATTTATTTTTGTTCCATTCTGAACATTTTGAAGACTTAATGCCGCGTACAGATTTGCGTAATGTAGCATGCAATGTAACACGTAATGAAATAATTTGCCGTCCACATTGTCGCAATGTATCATGCAATGTAACAGAATTCGCATAGTGTGGACGGCTTGCGTGCACGAACCGTGCTCACTACGCGCACGGACAGAGCATTTCAACTCATGCGCGTCGCGACCCGCAAGTTGTCGGAGCGCCAGTGTGGTGGACGGGTTGTGTGAACGCGCGCGAACCATGGAAGAAAAGAGACTGAGTCATGTTCGCCGCGCGCATGCCGGAAACAGATGCGAGCACGTATATGTTCGGTTCGTGCGCGCTCTGCGTCGACACTTGTGAAATGCTCCTTTCATGTTACATTGCATGTTACATTACGCAAATCTGTACGGGGCATAAGATTGCTTCGTAACAGCAGGAGAGATGTTTTCATGTAAGTGTACTTCTATCTATTTCTTTGGCATTTTTTTGTACTTTTATGAGGTAATTTACTTTGTAGTTTGGCCTTAAAGTTGGCTTCAAGTACTCCATCTATTTTTATTATTTTGGCCGGTGGCTCTTTAAAAGGCGTAATGAAGACTAAGGCTGCTATTTTTCCGTTTTATTTTCCTAACCATTTGTATGGGGTATTAAATAAAAGTCCTTTTTTTAGTCAACCTAGTGACGAGACAAGCAAGCTGTTGGCGTGGTGGTCGCGCGCCCCGCCTGCCTATTGACAGCTGCATTGCACTGCCGCTCGTCACACGAGACATTAGTTATCAAGTCATTCGCCTGATGGTCGCGCGCCCCGCCTGCCTATAGACAGCTGCATTGCACTGCCGCTCGTCACACGAGACATTAGTTATCAAGTCATTCGCCTGATGGTCGCGCGCCCCGCCTGCCTATAGACAGCTGCATTGCACTGCCGCTCGTCACACGAGACATTAGTTATCAAGTCGTTCGCCTGATGGTCGCGCGCCCCGCCTGCCTATAGACAGCTGCATTGCACTGCCGCTCGTCACACGAGACATTAGTTATCAAGTCGTTCGCCTGATGGTCGCGCGCCCCGCCTGCCTATAGACAGCTGCATTGCACTGCCGCTCGTCACACGAGACATTAGTTATCAAGTCGTTCGCCTGATGGTCGCGCGCCCCGCTTGCCTATAGACAGCTGCATTGCACTGCCGCTCGTCACACTAGACATTAGTTATCAAGTCGTTCGCCTGATGGTCGCGCGCCCCGCCTGCCTATAGACACAATAGACAGCTGCATTGCACTGCCGCTCGTCACACGAGACATTAGTTATCAAGTCTCTTGTGTCAGGTAATTTCACCAGCTACAGTGCCCTTCACACCGGAACACAGCAATGTTAACCTTCTGCTGCTTGGCGGCCGAATTCTGATACACAAGGGACCTAGTAAAATATAAGTATATGTCGCCAAAGGTATGTCTATATCTTTGGCACTTATAGCCATTTCTAATCAATGTGCAAGGTTGGTGCAAAGATGGGTGACCGTTTAGTGGCATTTGAACTAAGCGTATCCGTGATTAGTAGGGCACCTAAAAACCTGGCCCCGGTCAAGTCAGAGGCCTAAGAGCAACTTGAACAATTCTGACACCTAATGATTTCTGATACTTACGCGAATATTACACATTGAAATGAAACTAATTTTACGGATTATATCGGATTTTATCATTTCAATTCTGACACCATTTTGGTCACTAACCATAATTATGACAAAAAAATACCGGTCAAGTGCGAGTCCGTCTCGCTCGCCGAGGGTTCCATTTCCAATTTTACTGTTCATGTAACACCTCAGATGGCAAAAAACCAAACCGCAAAACTAAATTTGTTTGTCGAGGTGTTTTTAGGATTACCAAAAAAACTGTAGGTACTATTTAGAAAGATGGTTTTATTTTTCCTGTAAAATATAGATAGACATGTATCCCAACCCATAATTATTTCAGATTTCTCCCTCTACAAACTACGGATATAAGGGGGGAGGGAGAAAACGATATTTTTTTGTCATTTTTGATTATCAGCCAAAAACTGCCAGACATAAACCAAAATGAAAATCTGTTTTGAGATGTGCAAATAAAGCCCTTTCATATGATACCACTCGATATAGTAGACTCACTTTGAAATTTTGATGACCCATTTCGACTCCCATTAAAAAAATACTAAAAGGAAAAATATTTTTTTTTAATTTGCGATGAAGTTGGGTAAAAAAGATCTAAAACTATTCCAAGTTTCAAATCGATAGCGTCTGCGGTTCCTGAAATATATAGGTGTGACAGACAGACAGACAGACAGACGAAGTCTCGCCATAAGGGTTCCTTTTTTACCTTTTTGGTATGGAACCCTAAAAAGCTAATCTCTGCTTATTATTCCAGTAATTGGTTCCCAAATTAGCCAAGTTACTTTCGAGTAAGACCGACTTAAATTTACTTAAAGTCATACCTAGATATTTAAGCCCGAAAACCCGTTATCTCTGGCCGGATAATACCTAAAATACACCGCCCGAATAATCACATCCTATTAAGAATTCCGGCTATCTTTGCGTGCGGAATAATTTATGAAGGTAGAACTCACAAGACAGATGAAAGCAGAAGTTCCAATAAATATTAATAATAATGTTTTGGGACCCCACACACGGTCATCTGAACCAAAACTAGGCAGAGCCTTTACTATGGAAACCAGACGACTGATACTAATACTTGTACGGGGTGTAAGGGACATCGTACCGAAAACCGATACCAGGGATCCAGTACATGATTCTGAACATTCTAGTGTTGAAATTTTTCATCGGCTTTGTCATGAATTTCCAAAAAGAAATGCCGCTTTTTTTAATAAACTTAGGATGACATCATTATTGGTGTAATAATAAAGGCTAATTTCAGTTTACAAACATTAAAATACTTATTTGTGCAAAATTAGCAATCATCAGCATCCGAAAAGTCCACTGCTGAACAAAGGTCACTCCCTTAGAAGGGAGGGGTTGCCATAATCTCCACGTTTGGCAGGCGGCTTGATTGAAATTAGCAATGTACTCGTAATTTGAAAAATAAATATTATTCCGCACGTATTCATTACATGCTCAAAAATTGACAAGTTAGTCATTTTCCATATAAACGGTTTCTGTAATGTTGTAACGGACACTTATAAAAAAATTTTCGTTACTTAGTCCATGGACCATTTTACGAATATCCATAGAAAATTGTCAAATAAGTGTCAAATAGATGAACTTTCTAATTTGAGTCATACGCAGATAAGGATTTGTATGTGACCATTTTACGCTTTGACATCTAAATCATAATAGGCACATATTACGATTCGCCGAAAGTGGCCTTTTTAGCCCCCCAGGTCCCAGATACCTATTGAAGGTTTCTCACTTGAGTACAAAAGGTAATTTCACAAACAATGTTCTTCAGAGCGACAAACAGCAATGTTTACGTTTCGCTATTTGGCGGACAAATATCTCATACTGTGGCCAATAATCCGGACCGCAATTCCTTGCACAAGATACCTACCTCCTGTTACATACCTCTCTTTGAAGTTAAACGTTGGGGTTCTAACAATAACTGTAAATAATTATTAAAACTGTTTTTTTTTAAACCACTTTTCTAAGTAGATGATATTCAAAATGTGATAATTTCTATAAAATAATTAAAGAAAGAACTACAATTATTTAACAGATTTTACAACGCAATGTATGACCTCTCATGATGTACCGCAATGTATGAGCCTGTACTATGGAACCAGACAACTGATACTAATATATAGGTACATATATAGGTACTTTTTTTGTAAATACATACATAAATAGATAAGTAACACCCAGACACTTGGTGGGAATCGAACCCCAATCGGGTAGCAGCGAGGGCGTTTAACCGCTGGACCATGGGGCCCGTCATACATTTGGACGCGCTCATAGAAAGCTCTAATCATTGATTCGTACCTAAACGATAAGGTAAGCAATGTCTGACAAGGTCAGTTCTTAGATGGGTAACCGTTTAGTGGCTTGAGCGTGTCAATACTGTGGGCACGTAAAAAGTCGATCCCGGTTGTAGTCATCTAGACAGCTGTCGTAAAAAGTCGATCCCGGTTGTAGTCATCTAGACAGCTGTCGTAAAAAGTCGATCCCGGTTGTAGTCATCTAGACAGCTGTCGTAAAAAGTCGATCCCGGTTGTAGTCATCTAGACAGCTGTCGTAAAAAGTCGATCCCGGTTGTAGTCATCTAGACAGCTGTCGTAAAAAGTCGATCCCGGTTGTAGTCATCTAGACAGCTGTCGTAAAAAGTCGATCCCGGTTGTAGTCATCTAGACAGCTGTCGTTAAGTCAAGTTAGAAGGCTGTGGGTTTTAACACCTCTGAAACCAGGTCAGCAGCTAACCAAACGACAAAAAAAAAACAATTGTCTATATTATAACAAAACAGTAGAGGTCAAAAAGTCTGTACGTTGATTTTTTTCATCAAAATATGCCACTAGAAATAAACAAAACATAACACATAATTATTAACTATTCTTTTAAATTTTTGTCTGTCCGTCTGTCCGTTTGTTACCTCATCACGGGAAAACGGCTGAATGCATATCAATTCAATTTATATAGTGGCGGAGCTGCGTGGGTCAGCTAGTTATAGTATAAACTTTAGTATAAATACATTTGCTTATTCATAGCCTAAATAAGCAAATTATACTTTTATTAAGAGACTCCATTGACATACATTGAATGGCAATGCCTCTATGATACAAAATAGTGATGTTTCCAACACGTGGTTTATTTGATCTTATTTTGAAACAAAACCTACAGCTCATAAAATAACAGTCAGAACATATTTCCTATACAAAAAGCCAAGAATGGATTTACATTTTTCAGCTAAATAATATAGAACAGTCAAGGAAATTTCGTGAAAAAGAAAAGAATAATTAAGTACATTAGAAACAAAAAGGTAATTAATAATGTCCTCCTGACCGAAACGACCACAGCGGCCAATTTTTCACAAGATCAGCCATGTACGCAGGAGATATTATAGTGCACAAGCGCTTGCGCAGACACAAGTGCACTCTCTCTTCCTTTATATAATACTTCTCATAATCCGATGGGACGGAAGACCGACACGACCAGGGAGAGGTTAGGTGTAGGACCGAGTTTTTACATGCCCATCCGACGCATGAATCATTTTACTTTACAGACAATCAGGTGATCGGCCTGCATTGTCCTAGCCAGTAAGGAACAACTACTTAAATTTGTTGCCCCTCGCAGGATTCGAACCCGCGACATCCAGTTTACAAAGCAAGCGCTTTCCCACTGCGCCACGGAGGCTACAAATAGTAATAAAACAGTAATATAGGTAATTAAACAGTGTGGCTGTGTGTAAATATGTGTGTGTAAG
The DNA here is from genome assembly GCA_911728495.1 of Furcula furcula. Classification (NCBI taxonomy): domain Eukaryota; kingdom Metazoa; phylum Arthropoda; class Insecta; order Lepidoptera; family Notodontidae; genus Furcula; species Furcula furcula. Next base: position 5,967,151 of record OU452270.1, read on the forward strand.
TGTGTAGAAGTGTGTGTGTAGTAGTGTGTTTGAGTAGATGTATGTGTATGTTTGTGTTAGGAAACAGCTGACCTATTAGATAAGCTCAGAGTCACGCAACGAGCAATGGAAAGCTCTCATCGAGACAGCTATGCTCGGAGTTTCTTTGCGCGACAGAATACAGCCTTTAAAATCTGCAAGTTAATAATAATAATAATAATATCTTGGGACAATCCACACACGGTCATCCGATCCCAAACTAGGCAGAGCCTGTACTATGGAAACCAGACAACTGATACTAATACTTATATACTTTTTTTTTTGTAAATACATACTAGATAGATAAACAACACCCAGACACTTGGCGGGAATCGAACCCACGACCCATTGGTTAGCAGGCAGGGTGTCCAACGGGCCCGTCAAAAAAAAAAAGTTGAAGTGACAATGGGCAGGCCACATGGCTCGAAGAACCGATAACCGCTGGGGAAGAAAGGTTCTCGAGTGACGACCACGAGCCGGAAGACTCCACGTAGGCAGGCCACTAGGTGGACAGACGACATTGTGCGCGTCGCAGGTAACCGGTGGATGCAAATAGCCAACTGTCGTTCATTGTGGCGTAGGGGAGGCCTATGTTCAGCAGTGGACGTCATCAGGCTATTGATAAGAAATAGGTGTGATGTGGCAGATGCCATACTAAAGGATAGACATCCGGCCAAAATAGACTTTACCCATCTGACTCATGGATCATTTATTCAGCTAGTTTATAGTCTACATTGCTTTTTTTTTCGCGGGGAAAACTATCAAAAGGTCCAGGAGCTGTGGGGATCAACCGGAGTATCGGGTCACCCCCTTCCCTCTGATATGGTTGAGGGGAGTGATGGCTGTTGCTCGAGTCAACTCGTGCGCGGGTGCTGCTTGGGGGGACTGGTCCGACTACTATCCCTTTGGCCTTTTAGTTTGTTGAAATTTTTGTCGTAATTTATTGTTTTCTTCTTTTCTCCCTTGCTTTATGTTTCGAACGGCAAGACACAATATCGCTAATGTCGATTCATTTGTAACAAAACAATGTTTAAAAAAAAGGGAAAAAATGACAAGCCCGCTGAGTTTCTTGCCGGATCTTCTCAGTTGAGGCTGCTGCGTTGTGATCCGGTGGTAGCTTTTAAAAAATGACCATTCAAAAGTGCTGGCGTTAAGCCTATTTGAAATAAAGATTTTTCAGTTTATAGTCTACATTGCTTTTTTTTCACGGGGGAAACCTTCAAAAGGTCCCCGATAGCTGTGGGGCTCAACCGGAGTATGTGGGATTCTTATCCACTAGGGGAGTTGTTTTAGTGGATAAGAATCAGCGATGTGACCATCGCCACATGAGACACCCGGGCTCTCTGGTAGGATCTGCTCCAAGAGACCATCAGTGCCTTGCCTTTGACCCCGCCGGCTGGGGAGTGCATTATAGCCCCTCGGGAACCAGACACTGTGCTCACGGGGACGGGGGTCTCAACCCCGCTGCCGTCCTCCTCCTCCCATACTCAATGGAAGAGTCTACATTGCCGTAACCAGTTAGTATCGATTACACATTGTTTTGGCTATATCATAGATAGGTAAAGTATTTTATGCTCAGCTCCAAGCCAGCGCAATCGAGGCGTACTATATGGAACTCTTCGTCAGCTACCGAGTAAGGGCTAGGGCAGGCACAATGGATCCAACTGGGTCGAAGTGCGTTCCGGTGGTTCATCATCATCATCATCATCACCAGCTGGACGACATCCACTGCTGCACATAGGCCTCCCCCTTCGAACGCCACAATGAACGACAATTGGCTATTTGCATTCACCGGTTACCTGCGACGCGCACAATGTCGTCTGTCCACCTAGTGGGAGGCCTATCTACGCTGCGTCTTCCGGTTCGTGGTCGCCACTCGAGAACCTTTCTTCCCCAGCGGTTATCGGTTCGCCGAGCGAAGCCTGCCTATTGCCACTTCAACTTGCAGATTTTAAGAGCTATGTCGGTGATCTTGGTTCTTCGGCGAATCTCCACATTTTGGATTCTGTCGCGCAAAGAAACTCCGAGCATAGCCTCTCTCCATAGCTCGTTGTGTGACTCTGAGCTTAGAAGGCCAACAGTTAGGGACCACGTCTCAGTACCATATGTCATCACTGGCAACACACACTGGGTAAAAACCTTCGTCTTCAGGCACTGTTCCGGTGGTTACCGACCCCGATTAATAGCTACCACCAATAGAATAGAATACCATATGAAAACCCATTTCGTTCATATCCTGTGAGTACATCGTCATCATCAGCAGCCGGCCGGCAACAAAGGCCTCCCCCTTAGAAGGGAGGGGTTGCCATAATCCCCACGCTTAGCAGGTGGCTTGGGGCAGTATAGGTGATAGCTCCATTGAGTACGGCGGCGACTCCGAGGAGGACGGCGGCGGGGTTGCGACCCCCGTCCCCGTGAGTACCGTGTCAGGTTCCCGGGGGGCTACAATGCGCCCCCCGGCGGCGGGCTCAAAGGCAAGGCACTGAGGGGCCCCTGGTGCAGATCCTACCGGAGAGCCCTGGGGTTCCCCCTCTCATGTGCCGATGCGACAGCCGCGGGGGTTTTAGTGGGTAAGAATCCCACATACCCCGGTCGAGCCCCATAGCTCCACAGCTTTCAAAGATTTCCCCCGCGTCAAAAAAAAAAAAAAAAAAAAAAAAGTATAGGTGATAGGAATCCAATAGAAAGACGCTGCTGCCCGTCTTCTCGTTTTCCCTTAGTCGCCTCTTACGGACACCCAGCGGGAGGAGATGGGGGGGTGGTATTCTTACCCGGACACCCCACGGGTAAGTACATACTAAGTATAAATTGTTGGAGTGGCTATATCTGTGAAAATGAAGCATTTGAAACAAAGAAAGCCCGAGGGCGGGTCGCACATGACCGCGCGAGATATGAATGCAGAACTTAACACTAGAAAGTACAAACTGCAAAAAAAAGTAAAAAAAAAAGTTTTTTTTTACATTTTTGATTATCAGCCAAAAACTACGTGACATAAATCAAAATAAAAATCTGTTTTAAGATGTAAAAATGAAGCCTTTTCATTTTTTTTTTGTTTTATTTATCAAAATACAAAAAAAAATACAGTTTCCATAGGTAAAACATAGAATTGGCACTAATTTAAACCACTGAGGTTTGTCAGTTATGCCAAGAAAAATCAACACCAAGCTTAGTAGTGCACCTTAAAACGTATAGAATATTATGAGTATAATTATGTACTTATATTAAGATTCTATATAATATTATTGTAAGCGTTAACTGAAAAATAACAAAAGAAAAAGAACAGGCAACGGAACTACGTAAGAGCATTTGTGGGTATATAAAAAAAAAAAATAATAATGTGATCTTGGATATCTATTGATACCCCACTCGATATAGTAGTCTCACTTTGAAATTTAGATGATCCATTTCAACTCTCATTAAAAAAAAACTAAAATATTTTTTTTTTATTTGAGGTTGTGTAAAAAAAGATCTAAAAATATTCCAAGTTTCAAATCGATAGCGTCAGCGATGCCTGAAATATAATAAGTATGAGACAGACAACAGACGAAGTCAGACCACAAGGGATCCTTTTTTACCTTTTAGGTATGGATAACAATTTCCCTTGTGCAAGAGACCGGACACTGCAGTGTGACAAATTCTGCCATCGAGCAGTTGAAATTACTGTAGGTGGAGAAATTACTGGGTTTCAGTGATTTAATGTCTCGTGTGACGAGCGGCAGTGCAATGCAGCTGCCTATAGTTAGGTGTTTCCCGCCACCATCAGGCGAACGTCTTGCCTGTCTCGTCACTAAGTAAAAGTACTTTTTATTATGTCCTGTCTTGTACATAGTAAGTTAAATTTTTATTATGGTATTTTTTTGACATTGTTGATTTTAAGCCACAAACTACATGACATAAACCAAAATAAAAATCAATTTTGAAATGTGCAAATTAAGCCCTATACCATATGATACCGCCGAGTGCGGTATAGTATAGTACTCTCACTTTAAAATTTTGATTATTGATCCTATTTCCTTTTTTTACCTTTTAAACGCGCATATTTTTATATTCAACCTAGTGACAATACAAGCAAGCTGTTCGCCTGATGGTCGCGCGCCCCGCCTGCCTATAGACAGCTGCATTGCACTGCCGCTTGTCACATGAGACATTAGTTATCAAGTCGTTCGCCTGATGGTCGCGCGCCCCGCCTGCCTATAGACAGCTGCATTGCACTGCCGCTCGTCACACGAGACATTAGTTATCAAGTCGTTCGCCTGATGGTCGCGCGCCCCGCCTGCCTATAGACAGCTGCATTGCACTGCCGCTCGTCACACGAGACATTAGTTATCAAGTCGTTCGCCTGATGGTCGCGCGCCCCGCCTGCCTATAGACAGCTGCATTGCACTGCCGCTCGTCACACGAGACATTAGTTATCAAGTCGTTCGCCTGATGGTCGCGCGCCCCGCCTGCCTATAGACAGCTGCATTGCACTGCCGCTCGTCACACGAGACATTAGTTATCAAGTCGTTCGCCTGATGGTCGCGCGCCCCGCCTGCCTATAGACAGCTGCATTGCACTGCCGCTCGTCACACGAGACATTAGTTATCAAGTCGTTCGCCTGATGGTCGCGCGCCCCGCCTGCCTATAGACAGCTGCATTGCACTGCCGCTCGTCACACGAGACATTAGTTATCAAGTCGTTCGCCTGATGGTCGCGCGCCCCGCCTGCCTATAGACAGCTGCATTGCACTGCCGCTCGTCACACGAGACATTAGTTATCAAGTCGTTCGCCTGATGGTCGCGCGCCCCGCCTGCCTATAGACAGCTGCATTGCACTGCCGCTCGTCACACGAGACATTAGTTATCAAGTCGTTCGCCTGATGGTCGTGCGCCCCGCCTGCCTATAGACAGCTGCATTGCACTGCCGCTCGTCACACGAGACATTAGTTATCAAGTCGTTCGCCTGATGGTCGCGCGCCCCGCCTGCCTATAGACAGCTGCATTGCACTGCCGCTCGTCACACGAGACATTAGTTATCAAGTCGTTCGCCTGATGGTCGCGCGCCCCGCCTGCCTATAGACAGCTGCATTGCACTGCCGCTCGACACACGAGACATTAGTTATCAAGTCGTTCGCCTGATGGTCGCGCGCCCCGCCTGCCTATAGACAGCTGCATTGCACTGCCGCTCGTCACACGAGACATTAGTTATCAAGTCGTTCGCCTGATGGTCGCGCGCCCCGCCTGCCTATAGACAGCTGCATTGCACTGCCGCTCGTCACACGGGACATTAGTTATTAAATCTCTTGTGTCCGATAATTTCACCAGCTACAGTGCCCTTCACACCGGAACACAGTAATGTATGCACACTGCTGTTAACGGCAGAATATTAGATACTGCGTTGATACCAATCTGGACGGTCGTGAGCATAAAGGAACTAGCACGTAGTAAAACTGACTCTGCTTTAATTTTTTTTTACAGTAATATTTTTTTTCTGACCCTCCGCCCATGACGTCACGGCCGGTGTCTCAGTTTATTCCGGTTGAATATTTCAGGCCGTAATTACAGCCTCCTTTCAGGCATTCACGGTCGCGAACTGACCTTAATTTGAGACCAACGGGTGTGTCACAGTATTCAAATATTCAGTATGACAACTCTCACTGATATGTTCTATTCTACGTATTTTCCATCATCATCGCCATTACCAGCAGAAGAAACATGACCACTGCTGAAAAAAAAGCCTCCCCCTTAGAAGGGGGGGGGGGTTCCATAATCTCCACGCTTAGCAAGTGGTCTTGGCAATCGCAGTATAGGTATGTAGGTAATCTAATAGAAAGACTATGCTGTCCGTCTTCTTATTTTCCTTTAGTCACCTATTACGGATACCCAACGAGAGGAGATGGGAAGGTGCGCTTTTTAACTGTTTGTATGTTATGGTACAATGCGGTTATATCTCGCCATAATTAGAGTATTTTTTCTGTAAAGGAATTTAAGGGAAATTGACACAATTGCTTTTATGTTTGGATTATAATCAAACAGAATCTTTATTCGAATAGTAGACAAACCTCTCAATGATTGAATGATGGAAAGAAATTGATTTAAAATTTGGATTAGGTACTTCTTCTACCTTTGTTTTGTTTAAAATTCTGTTGTTCCTCGTCTTGCTGGTTACCCGAGAGGCTGTGCCTAGTTTGGGAACCCCTAATTAATTTCTATTTTTTTATTGTGTGTCTAAATAGTAACTGTGTTTAACGATTTGAGGTTTACAATTTTTTTTAAACACTATACTTAATTCAAATGAATGGAAAGAGTTGCGAATGTTATAAATAACAGTTTACTGGGTGGGAGGGAACGATATGTTTATATGCCAAACTGAATGAATTTCAAGCTTACATTAAAGGCAATTTGTCCAATAAGGCTTATTATAAAATCCCGGATTACCTGGAGCACAAAGCTGCGTGAGTTTGAATTGCGATTCTCATAGGAATTTAGAATAATTGTTGTACGGAAAATTTAAAAGAAATACTTCCTATTTTTCTTGCTGAAGTTTAAATGTGTTAGGAATAAATGTAAATAAAAATACCGGTCAAGTGCGAGTTGGACTCGCGCACCGAGGGTTCCATACCATCTTTGGACGTATTATAGTAATTTTACTATTCATGTAACACCTCAGATAGCCAAAAAACCAAACCGCAAAACTAAGTTTGCTTGTCGAGGTTTTTTTAGGATTACTAAAAAACTGTACTACTTAGAAAGATTATTTATTTTTCCTGTAAAATATAGATAGACATGCATTACCCATAATTATTTCAGATCTTTCCCTCCACAAACTTCGGAGATAACTTCGGATTTTTGTCGTTTTTTATTATCAGCCAAAAACTACGTCACATAAGCCAAAATAAAAATCTGTTTGAAATGTGCAAATGAAGCCCTTTCATATGATACCCCACTCGATATAGTAGTCTCACTTTTAAATTTTGATGACCTATTTCGACCCCCATTATAAAAAAAGTTATAAGAAAAAAAAATGTTTTTTCATTTGCGATGATGTTGGGTAAGTAAGATCTAAAACTATTCCAAGTTTCAAATCGATAACATCAGTGGTTCCTGAAATATATAGGTGTGACAGACAGACAGACAGACAGACGAACTCAGATGATAAGGGTTCCTTTTTTACCTTTTAGGTATGGAACCATAGAAAGATATAATAACGATATTATTTTGCGTAGTAAAATACATAATATGTTCAATAATAGTAGTTCTTTCTCAATTTCTTTTATAGAAATTGAGAAAAAGAAATGTAAAGGAGAACATCAGTTTTATGGTTTTTACCAGATAAATTCCTCCATATCATTCATGGTCCTCCAGGAAGTTCTAATCCGGTTGTGATAAAATTCATACAGGTTCATTACAGTGGTTTCTTCTTTCGAATAAAAAAAGAATCATTGAAATTGGTAAATATTTGCCAGAGTTATGACCATTTTTGTCCTTAAAAAGCGACATAAAGTCATCTATATAGGCTTTCTTGCAGCTTTCCTGCGTAGTCAACATTCTTGTTTTTTCAGGAACTACTTATTACTAAGCAATAATTTTTTAGTCAGAGAAATGTAATGTAAAAGTACGGTTTCAATAATAATTTATACTTAAACTTTTACACTTATTGACAGGCCTGTTGGTCTAGTGGTTGGTTTAATTCCCACCAAGCGTATGGGTGTTTTTAACCGACTTCAAAAAAGGAGGAGGTTCTCAATTCGTCTGTATATTTTTTTTCTATGTATGTTCGCGCATAACTCAGGCAATTATGAACCGATTTGAAAAAATCTTTCTTCCATCCATTCTTTAATCCGTTAATTGGGTCCCATAAAAAATTATTGCTTAGTGATAAGTAGTTCCTGAAAAAACAAGAAAATTGACTGCGCAGGAAAGTTGCAAGAAAGCCTATATAGATGACTTTATGGTGCTTTTTAAGGACAAAAATGGTCATAACTCTGGCAAATATTTACCAATTTCAATGATTCTTTTTTTATTCTAAAGAAGAAACCACTGTAATGAACCTGTACGAATTTTATCACAACCGGATACGAACTTCCTGGAGGACCATGAATGATATGGAGGAATTTATCTGGTAAAAACCATAAAACTGATGTTCTCCTTTACATTTCTCTGACAAATATGAACCGATTTCGATGATTCTTTTTTTATTCGAGAGAGTAAACTACTATGATGATTACATGCAAATTTCATTACGACCGGATAAAATGTTTCTGAGTTTCTGAAGAAACATGAATTATGTAAAAGTATGTAGACGATAATGTGAAATCATAATGATGTCATAACCTACCTAGATAATTTTACCGTCTTCGATGGTTCAATCTTTATGTATGAAAATATCACTAAAAAGTATAAAATAAAATATTTAAATAAAAATAATTTTTACAAAAAAAAGAACCGCCTTCAAAATGCAACTAAAAAGCCTGAAATAATTTCTAAGAATTCGTGGTTTTTACATCTACATTGTTGGACTTGGACTACAACATATTATAAATACATATTACTATGAAAGACGGCGCCAAACTGGAAAACAGTTAGGTACCTACTGCCCTTGTAAGTATTTGCTAGACGTTAGGCGCCGACTTCGATAGTAATATGTGTTTATAATATGTTGTAGTCCAAGTCCAACAATGTAGATGTAAAAACCACGAATTCTTAGAAATTATTTCAGGCTTTTTAGTTGCATTTTGAAGGCGGTTCTTTTTTTTGTAAAAATTATTTTTATTTTATTCTTTTTAGTGGTTCCCTTGGTGTATTATTAGGTTAAGTTTTAACAACTTATATTTTATTCTGACAAACAGCCAGTTTAATATTTATTTTAAAAACACCCACTACATAACACAACTATGGACCATCACTAAAATATAAGCTTAAGCAAAAATTTAAAAAAATGTGCATGTGACAATATCTTAATAAAACTAACCAATTGCCATAAACCGATGATATCTAGGTGTTATACTCGTAGTTCTCGAGAACCATGGACTGCAAGCTCGGTGGGTCTACATTTATTTGTGCCGAGAACCCGTGTCCACCTTCTTGCTCCATCGTCAGACACTGATCACCATTTTTCTAGCAACTACTCATCGAGAGCTACCCAACGAGCCCAAACTCAGCAGGTCTACGTTTATTGGTGCAGTGATCCCATGACGACCTTCCTGCTCCATCATCAGACCCTGATCTCCATTTTTCTAGCAACTACTCGTCGAGACCTATCCAACGAGTCCAAATTCGGTAGGTCTACGTTTGTTGGTGCCCAGATACCGTGACGACTTTCCTGCTCCATTATCAGACCTTGATCACCATTGTTCTAGCAACTACTCGTCGAGAGCTACCCAACGAACCCAAACTCGGTGGGTCTATGTTTATTGGTGCCGAGATCCCGTGACGACCTTCTTGCTCCATCATCAGACCCTGATCTCCATTTTTCTAGCAACCACTCGTCGAGACCTATCCAACGAGTCCAAATTCGGTAGGTCTACGTTTGTTGGTGCCGAGATACCGTGACGACTTTCCTGCTCCATTATCAGACCTTGATCACCATTGTTCTAGCAACTACTCGTCGAGAGCTACCCAACGAACCCAAACTCGGTGGGTCTATGTTTATTGGTGCCGAGATCCCGTGACGACCTTCTTGCTCCATCATCAGACGCTAATCACCATTTTTCTAGCAACTACTCAACGAGAGCTACCCAACGAGCCCAAACTCGGCGGATCTACGTTTATTGGTGCAGAGATCCCGTGACAACCTTCCTGCTCCACCATCAGACTCTGATCTCCATTTTTCTAGTAACTACTCGTCGAGAACTATCCATCGAGTCCAAATTCGGTAGTTCTACGTTTAGTAGGCACGGCTAGGATAGGATGGATTGTTAATTTTATTACAGAGTTCCGGTGGCCATCTATCGCCTTCTTCATAAGATCCACTTCACCAAATGATACTTTCTGAATGAAAATGCTTGACTAGTTTCTAAAAATACCAAAAACGCTATATGTATGCCTATAATATTTAAGGAGTTCCCTCAGTTACTCATGGTTCTCATCATCAGAACTTGATTTTGAAAAAAATGGGACCAATCTGGAAGCATATCCTTTCAATTAAAAAAATAATTTTCCAAATCGGTTCGTAAACGACAGAGTTCTGAGGTAACAAACATAAAAAAAAAAAAAAAAAAAAAAAAAAAAACATACAACCGAATTGATAACCTCCTCCTTTTTTTGAAGTCGGTTAAAAAATTGAACTGACTTCAATAACACTAAAAAGTATAAAATAATTTAAATATTATTGAAGTTGGTGCCAAATATACACAGCACGTACGCTAACACCAACTTCTTTAATATTTAAATTATTTTATACTTTTTAGTGTTATTGAAGTCGGTTCAATTTTTTTTTTAAATATTTTATATCTATATAAATATGTATTTCCAAAAAAAAATACCTATATATATGTATTAGTATCAGTTGTCTGGTTCCATAGTACAGGCTCATACATTGCGGTACATCATGAGAGGTCATACATTGCGTTGTAAAATCTGTTAAATAATTGTAGTTCTTTCTTTATTTATTTTATAGAAATTATCACATTTTGAGTATCATCTACTTAGAAAAGTGGTTTAAAAAAAACAGTTTTAATAATTATTTACAGTTATTGATAAAACCCCAACGCTTAACTTCAAAGAGAGGTATGTAACAGGATGTAGGTATCTTGTGCAAGGAATTCCGGTCCAGCTTATTGGCCACAGATCAGATATTCGCCCGCCAAATAGCGATACGTAAACATTGCTGTTTGTCGCTCTGAAGAGCATTGTTTGTGAAATTACCTTTTGTACTCAAGTGAGAAACCTTCAATAGGTACTGGGACCTGTAGGGCTCAACCGGGGTTTGCAGGATTCTTAACCTACTAAAAACCGCGGCCGACGAATCGGCACACGATACGGGGGGGGGGGGGGGGGGGGGTTCTGGATTCTCCGGTGGGATCCGCACCATTAGCACTGACCCACGTCTTCCCGTTAGGTGTCGTAAGGTACCATCACGACCACGTGAGGGTACCATCACCCCCTATCGTATGCTAAGTATGTAACATAACAATGTCATGTTTTAACCCATATTACGCCAATAAAATTATTTGATTTCATTTTTGTAAGCTGTAACAACTCAGTGGGCGAGCGCTTGCCTTGGAAACAAGGTGCCCCGGCTTGCAGATCTGATTTCTTCAATGAATCATGTGCGAATTGTCTTTGTGCGATTGTTACTAGCATTCGGTGAAGGAAAACATCGCGAGGAAACCTGCATGTCTGAGAAAGCCTAACTAGCTTTCGAATGACGTGTGAAGTCCGCCAACCCGCACTTGGCCAGCGTGGTGGACTATGACCTAAGCCCCTTCATCTTGCAGGGAGGCCCGTGCCCAGAAGTGGGACATTAACAAGGGCTGGTATTATTATTATTATTATTCATTTGAAAAGGATGTAAGTCTCATTTAGCTCAGCTTCGAATTTATTCTAAACTAAATTTCTCCAGATTCATCTCCACTTAACTATGATTAGTCTCGTAAAAGTTACGCCTTATCCATGTATGTGGGATAGATAAATGCTATCAGCATTATAGTAGCAAGATTTCAGAGCGCGGCACAATCAGCTTGAGTGATCTGTTATTTCTGCCCACCGATTTCTTATCGATTTGTAATAATAATAGTCCCTATACTTGCTGAGGTCAACTGCTGTTATTTTTAACCGACTTCAAAAAAAGGAGGAGGTTATCAATTCGGTTGTATGTTTTTTTTTTTATTATTTTTTTTTTTTTTATGTTTGTTACCTCAGAACTCTGTCGTTTACGAACCGATTTGGAAAATTATTTTTTTAATTGAAAGGATATGCTTCCAGATTGGTCCCATTTTTTTCAAAATCAAGTTCTGATGATGAGAACCATGAGTAACTGAGGGAACTCCTTAAATATTATAGGCATACATATAGCGTTTTTGGTATTTTTAGAAACTAGTCAAGCATTTTCATTCAGAAAGTATCATTTGGTGAAGTGGATCTTATGAAGAAGGCGATAGATGGCCACCGGAACTCTGTAATAAAATTAACAATCCATCCTATCCTAGCCGTGCCTACTAAACGTAGAACTACCGAATTTGGACTCGATGGATAGTTCTCGACGAGTAGTTACTAGAAAAATGGAGATCAGAGTCTGATGGTGGAGCAGGAAGGTTGTCACGGGATCTCTGCACCAATAAACGTAGATCCGCCGAGTTTGGGCTCGTTGGGTAGCTCTCGTTGAGTAGTTGCTAGAAAAATGGTGATCAGCGTCTGATGATGGAGCAAGAAGGTCGTCACGGGATCTCGGCACCAATAAACATAGACCCACCGAGTTTGGGTTCGTTGGGTAGCTCTCGACGAGTAGTTGCTAGAACAATGGTGATCAAGGTCTGATAATGGAGCAGGAAAGTCGTCACGGTATCTCGGCACCAACAAACGTAGACCTACCGAATTTGGACTCGTTGGATAGGTCTCGACGAGTGGTTGCTAGAAAAATGGAGATCAGGGTCTGATGATGGAGCAAGAAGGTCGTCACGGGATCTCGGCACCAATAAACATAGACCCACCGAGTTTGGGTTCGTTGGGTAGCTCTCGACGAGTAGTTGCTAGAACAATGGTGATCAAGGTCTGATAATGGAGCAGGAAAGTCGTCACGGTATCTGGGCACCAACAAACGTAGACCTACCGAATTTGGACTCGTTGGATAGGTCTCGACGAGTAGTTGCTAGAAAAATGGAGATCAGGGTCTGATGATGGAGCAGGAAGGTCGTCATGGGATCACTGCACCAATAAACGTAGACCTGCTGAGTTTGGGCTCGTTGGGTAGCTCTCAATGAGTAGTTGCTAGAAAAATGGTGATCAGTGTCTGACGATGGAGCAAGAAGGTGGACACGGGTTCTCGGCACAAATAAATGTAGACCCACCGAGCTTGCAGTCCATGGTTCTCGAGAACTACGAGTATAACACCTAGATATCATCGGTTTATGGCAATTGGTTAGTTTTATTAAGATATTGTCACATGCACATTTTTTTAAATTTTTGCTTAAGCTTATATTTTAGTGATGGTCCATAGTTGTGTTATGTAGTGGGTGTTTTTAAAATAAATATTAAACTGGCTGTTTGTCAGAATAAAATATAAGTTGTTAAAACTTAACCTAATAATACACCAAGGGAACCACTAAAAAGATTAAAATAAAAATAATTTTTACAAAAAAAAGAACCGCCTTCAAAATGCAACTAAAAAGCCTGAAATAATTTCTAAGAATTCGTGGTTTTTACATCTACATTGTTGGACTTGGACTACAACATATTATAAACACATATTACTATCGAAGTCGGCGCCTAACGTCTAGCAAATACTTACAAGGGCAGTAGGTACCTAACTGTTTTCCAGTTTGGCGCCGTCTTTCATAGTAATATGTATTTATAATATGTTGTAGTCCAAGTCCAACAATGTAGATGTAAAAACCACGAATTCTTAGAAATTATTTCAGGCTTTTTAGTTGCATTTTGAAGGCGGTTCTTTTTTTTGTAAAAATTATTTTTATTAGAGTTCCATACCTAAAAAAGATGGTCTAACTTCGTCTGCCTGTCTGTCTATCACACCTATATTTCAGGAACCACTGATGCTATCGATTTGAAACTTGGAATAGTTTTAGATCTTATTTACCCAACCTCAGCCCAAATGAAATAAATATATTTTTCTTTTAATTTTTTTTTATAATGGGTGTCGAAATGGGTGATCAATTTTCAAAGTGAGACTACTATATTGAGTGGAATATCATATAAAAAGGCTTCATTTGCACACCTCGAAACAGATTTTTATTTCGATTTATATCACGTAGTTTAGCCCCCCATATCTCCGAAGTTTGTGGAGGCAAAAATCCTAAATAATTATGGTAATACATGTCTATCTATATTTTACAGGAAAATTAAAATTACCTTTCTAAGTAGTACACATACACATAAAATCACGCATTTTTCCCGTAGGGGTAGGCAGAGCCCAAGGGCCGCTTTTCGCCTCCGTGAGAAACGAGACGTGATGGGTGGCGAACCACATCGCCGCCATTTTGGTTAATTAAATTATTTATATGATTGACCCTTAGAGGAGATACCACTGCTGCACTGGAGAGATCATGATGCCCTAACCCCTCTGCCAAATTTTGTTCATATGTTCAGGTCATTATTTATTTGTGTGCGTATCTTTTTGAATGTGTTGCGAGTTTATTATAGTGTGGGTAAGCGTGAAATTGTATCTATGTGTCTTTACTTCGCCTCCCGCACCCCGCAAAAGTGCCACGAAAAAATTGTTCGGGGAATCGACGCGATACTAGCTCCATTCTAATTACTCTGAGGATTGACCATTGCGTTCTCACGAATAAGAAGGGAAAGGGAAGGATAGGTGTTGTGAAAAGGAAGATTGGCAAGTTAGAGTGGGAAATAGGAAAAGTAGGATATTACCGCCCAGGAGGGTAAGGGATGGGACAGTAATAGCTAGGGAAGCCGGGGTCGCATACCCGTATACTATACCACAACTACCGTAAGTAGTACAGTTTTTTAAACTTAGTTTTGCGGATTCTTTTTTATTTTTGCTATCTGAGGTTACATGAATAGTATAATTACTTTGATACGTCCAAAGATTTTATAGAATCCTCGGTGCGTGAGTCCGACTCGTACTTGACGTATTTTTTTTATACAGCAAAGGGTGGAAATATACATGCGTCCCGCCTGATGGTAAGCAGTCACCACAGCTTATGGCAACACTAGAAAAATCACTAGCGTGTTGCTGACCCTAAAAACATTGGATATTAAGTCTCTTGTGTCCGGAAATTTCACCAGCTACAGTGCCCCTCACACCGGAATACAACAAGGCCTTACACATTCCTACGTACCTAACTGGACAGTTTCTTGCACAATGAACCTACCATCCAGTACGTATGGAGCATTATTATGTATTAATTTATACAAAGAATATTTATTACCTGAGACGTGGTCTCTAACGGCTGGCCTTTTAGAGAAGTTCAGAGTCACACAACGAGCCATGGAGAGAGCTATGCTCGGAGGTTCTTTGCACGACAGAATCCGGAATGAGGAGATTCGCCGAAGAACCAAGGTCACCGACATAGATCTCAGAATCTGCAAGTTGAAGTGGCAATGGGCAGGCCACATCGCTCGAAGAACCGATAACCGTTGGGGAAGAAAGGTTCTCGAGTGGCGACCACGAACCGGAAGACGCAGCGTAGGCAGGCCTCTCACTAGGTGGACAGACGACATTGTGCGGGTCGCTGGTAACCGGTGGATGCAAATAGCCAATTGTCGTTCATTGTGGCGTTCCAAGGGCGTGGCCTATGTCGTCTTCCGGTTGGAGATAATGATGATGATGTTTTTATGCAAAATGATTCATTTGAAATAGTCTTAGCGATGCTTTTGACAATATTATGAAAGCTACCACCAGATCGCAAGAAAATGAATTATCTTTTTTGCCCAACTGCCCTAAAAGGCAATGCTTTTCATACATATGTATGTATGACGGGCAGCAGTGTAGTTGTATTACCTACCACCTATACTGCAATCCCCGAGCGTAGTTAATATGGCAACCCCTCCTTTTTAAGGGGGAAGCCTTTA
This sequence comes from Furcula furcula, assembly GCA_911728495.1. NCBI lineage: Eukaryota > Metazoa > Arthropoda > Insecta > Lepidoptera > Notodontidae > Furcula > Furcula furcula. The sequence goes on from OU452270.1 coordinate 5,982,855, forward strand.
TTCATTAGTAGACGTCATATGGACGTATGTATGTTTGTTAAATGCTGGTTGTACCGTATAGTTATGGAAAGGTGATTTCACAGAAAAATTGTAACAGCAAGTTAATAACAAAAATAGAAATAATAATATAATAATAATATATATTGATAATTTAAAGACAAACACGAGTAGTGGTTTGGATGGTATCAGTTGTAAAGCTATTAAAAGCGTTAAGAATTTGATTTTAAGTGAGCTAACACAATGTATCAACAAATGTTTAGACACTGGCTACTTTCCTGAATTACTAAAAATCGCCAAGGTTACACCAATATTCAAATCAGGTAAGAAAACTGATGCAGGCAACTATCGCCCAATCTCCGTACTTCCTATTTTTTCTAAAATCCTGGAAAAAGTAATTTACAATCGTCTCGAGCAGCACTTAAACTCCATTAACTTTATCTTTGATAAGCAATATGGTTTTCGCCCCAAGTCAAACACTCTTTCTGCCTGTATGGATCTTATAACCAACTTAAAAAATAAAATTGATAAGAGACAAATTGGTCTGGGTGTCTTCATAGACTTAAAGAAAGCATTTGATACCATTAGCCATAAAATGCTTTTGTATAAACTGCATACTATTGGTATCAAAGGAACTGCGTACACAATGTTTCAATCATATCTTACTAATAGACGCCAAGTTGTTAAAATTGGTGATGACCAAAGCTCTCCTGAAATTATTACCTACGGTGTCCCACAGGGATCCATTTTGGGCCCCTTACTATTCCTAATCTATATTAATAACATAAGCCAATTAGGTCTAAAAGGTGATATCTCTTTATATGCCGACGATACTTGCTTATTCTACTATGGGGATGATATTGCGACTATAATAAAAAATGCTCAAGACGATCTTGATTCTCTATTTGTCTGGTTTCAATCTAGTTTACTAACATTGAATATAAGTAAGACCAATTATATAATTTTGTGCCAAAAATAAAAAAATACCGAATTTTAAACCTTTAACTATAAACCAAGAGCCACTAACTAAGGTTGATTCCGAAAAATATCTCGGTCTTATCCTAGATAGCCGTCTGACCTGGAAGCCACATATTGAAAAGATCCGCTCAAAACTGATATCTCTAATGTCTGCCCTGCGCGGTACCGTGCGCTGTTTTCCTAAGTCAGTTTGTTACATTATCTACAACGCGTTGGTAAAGCCGCACTTAGATTATTTGATTGAGGTTTGGGGGTGCGCCGCTAAAGTCAACATAAATCACTTACAAGTTGCACAAAATAAAATAATAAAACTATTGTTCCACCTCGATTATCTAACTCCAACATCGACAGTTTATAGACAGACCTGATTAATGTCCCTTTCACAAATTTATAAATACAACACTTGTTTACTCATACGAAAAATCCTAAATAAAAGTATACGAACACAAATATCATTTAATATAAAATCACATTTTCATAAACGTTCGACAAGGCGACCGTATGATATCCAGCTTCTTCGACCGCGAACAAATTATGGAAAGAAAAATATTATGTACGAGGGTGCTCAGATTTATAATAAATTACCAAATGAAATTAAAAAAACAAAGCAATTTCTATCATTTAAACATAAATTAAAACAATACATTTTAAATAACTTAGTATAGTTTATTATTATCCAATATCAGACAAATAACTAACTAATAAATAATCAAACTTGTTACGTAATTAGTACCTATTAAAACGAACCATTTGTAACTTCTTTTTAGTACATATACCTACCCACATTTTTATTTTAATGTATTACAATATATTATTATCATAATGTAGATTTCGTACACTCATTAGATATAAGTTTCTATTGTATTTCTCTAGTAAGTGAATTATGTATATTCTTTTAGAGAAATAAATTTCTTAAACCATAAACCATAATAATATCTTGGGACAATCCACACACGGTCATCCGATCCCAAACTAGACAGATCTAGTGTGTGGATTGTCCCAAGATATTATTATATATTATTACTAGCTGACCCACGCAGCTCCGCCTGCGCTATTTTTACGTTAACTAAACTTTTAATAACAGACATTCGCATCGAATACATAACCTCCTTTTTTATAGTCGGTTAAAAACTGGGACCCACTTTTTACTTGCTCTCCGAAGCACGGACCCGTTTAGTTCAAATGGCGTTAAACGGTCACCCATCTATTTAATGACCGTACCTAACGTTGCTTAACCCGATCGATTACAAAACCTTGATAACTCTCTATGAGTGTTCCCTTACTAATATTTATTGTAATTATGAAGAAAAATTGATAACCAAGTACCCATTATGACTTTAATCCCCTCTCCCAAAAGAACCGTGCTAGATTACGGGATAAAAAGTATCCTATGTCCTACCTCGTAGTAAGATCTCAAATCATGCCAAGTTTCATTTGAATCCATTCAGTAGTTTCGGCGTGATGCCCAGCCGTGATACAGACAGATAGACAGACAAAAATTTAAAAAATTACATTTTCGGCCTCAGAATGCCCTCCAAATATAATTTTCCAAATATTTTCAATGTACAGAATTGGACCTGTTACAGTTTTATTATAAGTATAGATTTCTATTTTTGTTATTAACTTGCTGTTAGTATCTAGTTACTAATACCTATATACTTTTTTTTTGTAAATACATACTTAAATAGATGAACAACACCCAGACACTTGGCGAGAATCGAACCCACGACCCATCGGTTAGCAGGCAGGGTCTGACCACTAGACCAACGGGCCCGTCTTGAATTGAATGAACTTTGTTTTCACGAAAACAATAAAAGTCATAGAGAAGTGTGTAACAATAAAGGCTTTTCACACTTTATTATCTCTGCCTATCCCACTATAGAGCTTACGTGACGTCATACCAATCATAATCGCAATAAACACCAAATCCTATAAGCCATTAATCCTCGTAGCGGTGTCTACGAGATTTCGTAGCGGCCGTAGCCCGTAGCATCCAGCTACGCGCATCTACGAGTATTCAGTGTTGATGCGAACCCCGCGCGGGAAGGTCGCCTCGCGCTGTCTCACTCGATCTATCACCTTTCTCTTTTCAAATAGAACACCTCTATCAAAAATTCAAATTTCGAACGCTCCTGTCGTTGTGCTAATAAATTATCTGTGCGTGTTATTTTTTTTCTGAATTCATCTTTCTCCGGGTCCGCGCCGTTTTGCCGCTGGTTTTTGTTATGTAACAGGTTTGTATATAAATATAAATAAATTAAACAATTGTGTGTATACGAATGAATAATGTGACGTGAGCCCAAAAGTACTTTTTAAGGCAATTTTTCTTCGACATCACAAATTTTATTTTATAATTTAAACTACAAAAGCTGCTGCGTTTTCTGATTACTTGACGAGTCCATTCATATGAGAATTTACGCATACTTGCAGTCTAAATTGTACCTTAATTATTCTACATAATATTCATTTTAATCTTTTGGTAAATTGTCTTGAGTTACTTTGCGCGATAGAGTCCGAAATGTGGAGATTCGCCGAAGGTCACCGATATAGCTCTCAGAATCTACAAGTTGAAGTGGCAATGGGCAGGCCACATCGCTCGAAGAACCGATAACCGATAAGGAAGAATGGTTCTCTCTTGGCGACCACGAACCGGAAGACTCCGCGTAAGCAGGCCTCCGACTAGGTGGACAGACGACATTGTGCGCGTCGCAGGTAACCGGTGGATGCAAATAGCCAATTGTCGGTCATTGTGGCGGTCTAGAGGCCTATGTTCAGCAGTGGACGTCTTCCGGCTGGTTATAATGATGATGATGATTCTGCGCCACGCCTGCCTATAGACAGATGTATTCCACTGCCTCTCGTCTCACGAGACGAGGGTGCGTTAGGATTCGGCCCCGGTTGGTCATCTAGACAGCAGTTGTTAAGCCAAGTCAGATGGCTCAGGGTAGCTTGAAGAACTCTGGAGGTGTGGGCCCTTTGAACGTCCATTGAGTACTGCGGTGACCCCGAGGAGGACGGCTGCGGATGCGACCCCCGTCCCCGTGAGCACCGTGACTGGTTCCCGGGGGGCTACACTGCGCCCCCCGGCGGCGGGCTAAAAGGCAAGGCACTGAGGGGCCCCTGGTGCAAATCCCACTGGAGAGCCCTGGGGTCCCCCCTCTCATATGCCAATGCGACAGCCGCGGGGGTTTTAGTGCGTAAGAATCCCACATACCCCGGTCGAGCCCCACAGCTCCCGGGGATCTTTGGAAGATTTCCCCCGCGTCAATAAAAAAAAAAGTTGATCAACTCGGACGTTAGCTATTAATAAGAAAAATATATTTATGGAGTATAGACGTGGACATGCATATTAGATAGATAATACTTTATTGCTTCACAATTATATAAAAACACAAAAAAAAACAGTAAAATAGAATAAAACAATGGGCGGCCTTATCACTAAAAGTGATCTATAACAGACAACTTTTGGATGGAGAGGAACTATGAACTGCAAGGCGGGGTTGTTTATATGAACCATTATATAAAAAATACATAACTACACACAATAAAACACATAACAGCGTATTACCATCAATTCCGAATAGTTTATCTATGCTTCGATTCAAAAAAGCAAATATTCAAATTCAAATAGGCTTACGCTGAAGGTCATGTTTTAAAAAAAAAAACTACCACGGGATCACAACGCGGAAATTCAGCGGGCTTGACATTTTTCACTTTTTTTTTAAACAGTGTGTCATGTTACAATTAGACCAGAGCGACGTGTGTCTTGCCGTTCAAAAGATCAAATAAGACAGAAAAAAAACGACGATAGTACAACAAACTAAAAGGCCAAAAGGATAGTAGTCGGACCAGTCCCCCCCAAGCAGCACCCGCGCACGAGTTGACTCAAGCAGCAGCCATCACTCCTTTTGATTGCCTTCTTATATCTGGCTAAGAATTGTTAGTTGTCTGGTGTTGCTAGCGTCCATAGGCTGCGGTAACTGCTTCCCATCGGGCGGGCCGCATGCCTGTTTGCCACCTTGGTGGCATAAAAAAAAAAAAAAGTTACTATAGTACGTGCTCTGCCCAGTTTGGGATCAGATGACCGTGTGTGGATTGTCCCAGGATATCATATTATACAATTATTATCTGATAGGTAACATTAAAACAACAAAAAAACAACCGTTTACAAATCAGCAACGCATTCCTAAAAAAAATAGCGGTCAAGTGCGAATCGGACTCACGCACCGAGGGTTCCACACCATCTTTGGACGTATTAAAGTAATTTTACTATTCATGTAACACCTCAGATAGCAAAAAAAAAAAAAAACCGCAAAACTAAGTTTGTTTGTCGAGGTTTTTATAGGATTACTCAAAAGCTGTACTATTCAGAAAGATCATTTTGGTTTTTCTGTAAAATATAGATAGACATTTATAATACCCATAATTATTTCAGATTTTCCCTCCACAAACTTCGTAGATAAGGGGGATACCCCACTCGATATAATAGTCTTACTTTGAAATTTTGATGACGCATTTCGACCCCCATTATAAAAAAAGTAAAAGAAAAGAAATATTTTTTTCATTTGCGTTGAGGTTGGGTAAGTAAGATCTAAAACAATTCCAAGTTTCAAATCGATAGCGTCAGTGGTTCCTGAAATATATAGGTGTGACAGACAGACAGACGAAGTCAGACCATAAGGATTCCTTTTTTACCTTTTAGATATGGAACCCTAAAAACAATGAAAAAAAAACAACTGTTTAACTGTGAGTTGGACTCCCGCACGGAAGCTTCCTTAACTTTTTTGACGTTAAAAGCATACATTAAAAAAACACGAAAACATAACTGCGAACAAAAAAATAAAAGCTCTCTTGAAACATACTTAGCTTTAAAAGGTACTCAGTAGGGGCGAAGGCTAGGTTATTTATACTTTTACCCACTAAAACCTTCGCGGTTGGCCTTAATCGACACTAGAGACAGTCTGGACTCTCCTTCAGCCAAACGCTTGCTAGAGTTCCTGGGAGTTGTTTTTCTTATACCAGCAACGTGGCAATCAAGCGTGCGGTCCGCCTGATAGTAAGCAGTCACCGCAGCCTATAGACGCTAGCAACACCAGAAGAATCACTAGCGCGTTGCCGACCCTTAAGACATTAGTTATTACGTATTACGTAAAAGCGGTAACAGCTCAGTGGGCGAGCGCTTGCCTTGGAAACAAGGTGCGCAGGTTCGAACCCCGGCTCGCACCTCTGATTTCTTTAATTAATCATGTGCGAATCGTCTTTGTGCGATTGTAACTAGCTTGGTGAAGGAAAACATCGTGAGGAAACCTGCATGTCTGAGAAAGCCTAACTAGATTTCGAATGACGTGTGAAGTCCGCCAACCCGCACTTTGCCAGCGTGATGGACTATGGCCTAAGTCCCTTCACTTTGAAGGGAGGCCCGTGCCCAGCAGTGGGACATAAACAAGGGCTGGTATTATTATAATGTACTTACGGGTCTATTATTGCCAAAAATAATCATATTTTTGTATTAAATTTACAATAAATAGCAAAATTTTCAATTTTTAAAATAGTATTTGAATTTAGTTCCAAAACGAAGGCTGGTGCATGGCGCCATTTTGTGACGTTACTACGGTATAAATAAACGTCTGTCTGTAGGTATAAAAGTGAATCATTGTATGAAAGAAAAAGGTGAGATGACAGTTTGAGTTGTCTATTTATACCGAATTGACGTCATTCACTCTGATCAGTGTTTATTACAAAATGGCGATTAGCTGTATTTAAGTAATTTATTTGCATAAATATCACGAACATCTCTCTATTATTATGAAAATGAGATGCATTTTTGGAATCAGTGTAATCTGCTCTAATATTCAAAACCACAGATTCATTGGTATTGTGTTGTAGCCATCATGCCTAGCATATTTAGGGCCCAGGTCAGTGACAAGCCACTGAAACGCCACTGGTCTTATAAAATTAGTAGACTACCAAATATGTAAAGCCATCCAACCGACACACTCTCGACGCTCCATTGAAACGATTCTAATTTAGCAGACTTGGAACACAGTATTCATTCATTTATTGCTACGTTAATCATGTAAAGGAAAATGGGGTATGGTGAAATGCACGCTTCACCCCGTCATCCAGTGCCAGCTACACCGCGTTTTTAAAACCTACCTGTCTCCTTTTTTGGTATAAAACATGGATATTTTTATGTTATGTTACGAGTCTGTCGGATTTTATTGTCCTGACCCGAAAGGTTTTCATAAGGTATATGGGTAGTATAATTTATGACCAAAGTCGGAGAGCTACTGATATAAAACGTGGCTTAACATATTAATGATTCGTTTGCACAAATGTACAGCGGAGCTGTATTTTCGATTATATATTGTAAATAGGGTGAGACCACCGATGAATATTAATTCCATATTTTATACATGAAACTGTAGTAATTTATTATAACTTTATTAATATTACAAAGCACGAATTGTCGTATTTATGTTTAAAATTTTAGGATTTAAATTGCAATTTCACAATGTCCTTTTATTATAAAAGCACAATAAGCCCAACAAAATGCGGTAACAGCTCAGTGAGCGAGCGCTTGCCTTGGAAACAAGGTGCGCAGGTTCGAACCACAGCTCGCACCTCTGATTTCTTTAATGAATTATTTGCGAATCGTCTTTGTGCGATTGTTACTAGCTTTCGGTGAAGGAGAACATCGTGAGGAATTATGGGGGTGAGCATTTGGTGGACTGGCGACTGGGCTATTGCAAAGGCCGGGGTCACTAGCCATAATTACATTCATAATTATTTTGTGGCAAGTGGTGGCTTGCCACCCACTAGATGGGCTCCCCAAATGATCGTCCGATGACAACAGAGAGCAACACCGGTGTGAGTGACTTAGGGGTGTCGAGAGGTGTGCTGCGCTTTCTCCGAAATTACTCGCGGCGTTATGGCCTTTAACACTTCCACCCCTGGAGCATATAGCTCTAACGGCTCCTCTCTGGACGGCCAATTAAGGCAAGGTAGAGCTGAGAGTCCTGCGGGCCCCCATGGGTTTCCACTTGACCGACGAAGACACGCCGAGGTGGGGGCCCTGACCGACTCTCTGGAGCACTCGGGTCCGTGGTGTCGTTACGCACCAACAGCTCGCCACAAGCTGCCCTGCGGGCTTATTATTATTATTGTTATAAGTAATTATTATTATTATTATTATAATAATGTCACTGTCAATAATTCCGTTTAGGCTGTAGGCTGTAAATAAATTTATTTATTTATTTCGAACATCAACTATCATTACAGGTGCAGCCTAATACGATAGTGGTGCCTTATCGACTTAGAGGAGATACCACTCGAGAGATCATGATGCGCTAACCCCTCTGCCAAATTTTGTTCATATGTTCAGGTCATTCTTTATTTGTGTGCGTATCTTTTGGAATGTGTTGCGAGTTTATTATAGTGTAGGTATGCGTGAGATTGTATCTATGTGTGTTTACTTCGCCTCCCGCACCCCGCAAAAGTGCCACGAAAAATTTGTTCGGGGAATCGACGCGATACTATAGCTCCATTCTAATTACTCTGAGCTTATCGATAATTTAAATACTTACATCCTAAAACTTACTAAGTAATACAAGAATTTAAATACACAAATACATTGTACAGTGTAGACTTAACTCAGGACGAGTTAAGTCTACGAGTAAGAAATTAAATAGACATAATTAAATAGATTTAAATACACATACATCCTTCCCTAAGGCATACGTGCAAATAAATACTTTAATTTCTGACTGAATTGGTAAATACCAAGAAAGTTGTATTTGTCTTGCTCATCGCTTGTAAATAGATTGCTTGGTAAATACATAATCCTTGCTCGGTAACTAAACTTTGTTAACAATACTCCAAGAAGGAATGTACAGGTGCCTCGGCGAAGGCAAATTGGTAGCCACTTGCTATTTTCGCGTTATTTGCAATAATATAATATAATATGATATATATATGTATATATTATGCTAGGTAGATACAATAGATTCAATTCATTTTTGTAAATAAATACTTATCTTATGTTATAAACTAGCTGACCCACGCAGCTTAACCTGATCGATTACAAAACATTGATAACAACTCTCTATGAGTGTTCTCTTACTAATATTTATTATAATTATAAAGAAAAATTGATAAAATCGGACCAAGCGTATAACCAAGTACCCATTTTGACTTTAATCCCCTCTCCCAAAGGAACCGTGCTAGATTACGGGATAAAAAGTATCCTATGTCCTACCTCGTAGTAAGATCTCAAATCCTGCCAAGTTTCATTTGAATCCATCCAGTAGTTCCGGCGTGATGCGCCGCCGTGATACAGACAGACAGACAGACAGACAGACATACAGATAGACAGACAGACAGACAAAAATTTAAAAAAATGCCGTTTCGGCTTCAGTATCGGTTATAGAATACCCTCCAAATATAATTTTCAAAATATCTTCAATGTACAGAATTGGACCTGTTACAGTTTTATTATAAGTATAGATCAACTTCTTTATTTACATAACAACTAAATATTTACAGTTAAATATAAATTGAAACTAAGTAAAAGACTTCCTCCAAGTTGTCGGCGCAGTGGGAGGGAAGGGTAATTACCTAAAAGACTGGCGTCGTTACCTCTTTGTACGGCCAAGCTTGTACGTTGGCAGAAAAAGCTGCTAGGCCGACGCGACGGTCCCCCTTTTTTTTGTTGAAGAGGGGGAAATTCTCTTTCGCATACCCGTTGCTTGGGCGGAGGCAACGGGTTATGTCTTGCCATCCGACTAAAACCTCCCCGGTGTCCTCACCTGGACCTTGCGCTGTGGCGGGAGCGGACTCGAGGTCACTCGCGCCTTCACAGAGGTCCGTCTCCTTAGGCCTTAGCTCGCCTAAAAAAAGGCAAGCGCCATCCTCTTTAGCCATATTGGCTAGCTCCGGCTATGTTCCGTCCGGGTGAGAGGCGCGCGCGGGACACACGCTCGCCGCCATCTCTGGCCTGTGCTCGGCCGAAACGCGACGGTCCTCTGAGACTTCGATAAGTTCGGATGAAATTTCTTTCACTAAACCGTGCGCCTCACGCGACCACGGCACCATGGTCTTCACCGCAAAGGGCGCAAATATAAAGCTAGTACCTAGGGCTGCACCTTATACTTATATTGATAAATAACGCCGGGGTAGAGACGGGTCAGACCATCTAACTACTTTTTTTCTTTTTTTTTTGACGCGGGGGTAATCTTCGAAAGATCCCCGGGAGCTGTTGGGCTCGACCGGGGTATGTGGAATTCTTACCCACTAAAACCCCCGCGGCTGTCGCATCGGCACATGAGAGGGGACCCCGGGGCTCTCCGGTGGGATCTGCACCAGGGGCCTCTCAGTGCCTTGCCTTTGAGCCCGCCGCCGGGGGCGCATTGTAGCCGGGAACCTGACACGGTGCTCACGGGGACGGGGGTCGCAACCCCGCCGCCGTACACAATGGACGATACCATCTAACTACTAGACTAACAGGTTCATTGATATAACAATTGGGCTTAATTATTATGTATGAGGGTGCTGTTCTTACCGTGGGGTTTCTCGGTAAGATTAGCACCTGGAAGGCACCTGGAAGAGTGTCCGTTAGACAACAAAGCGCTAGTGATTCTTCTGGTGTTGCTAGCGTCTATAGGCTGCGGTGACTGCTTACCATCAGGCGGGCCGCATTCCACCTTAGTTGGCACTTCATACCATCCTGTTCAGTGGGCGTCAAACGCACCGCATCGCCGCGTTTTTGGGTCTACCTCGAAGTTCATGCTTTAGGACGCGTGAAATAAGAAAAATTGCCTTCATCACGGTTAATTTAGTTTCCTGACGTTTTCCGGTCAGACGGTATTAGGTAAGGATTTTCCGAATAGAGCTACATCATATTTTATACGTCCCTCGATTTTATTAACTCTTTCCAATTGATAATAATAATATCTTCGGACTATACATAATCATCATCATCATCATCAGCCAAAGATGTCCACTGCTTAACAAAGGGAGAATGGAGGGGTCGCCATTATCCCCACGCTTGGCAGCCGTCTTGAAGATCGCAGTATAGGTGGTAGGTAACCCAATGGAAAGACGCTGCTGCCCGTCTTCTTGTTCTCCCTTAGTAACCCAACGAAAGGAGATGGGAGTGATTTTTTTTATTCAGTATAAGCTAGTGCTTGACTGCAGACCCACCTGATAGAAAGTGGCGACGCAATCGAAGATGGTAAAGCACACTAGCTTATTAAAAGCCTATTCACTCTAGCCTTGAAGACACCCACATTGTAATCGGGCGGGAAAACCGACGCAGGCAAACTGTTCCAACCCTTAGCTGTCCTTATTATAAACGAAGAGGAAAATCGTTTAGTCCGGACTGAAGGCACTTTCACCACATAAGGGTGTGTATGCGCAGTGCGTCTCGACGTCCGACGATAGAAATAAAATAATATTACACTAGCTGACCCACGCAGCTCCGCCCGCGCTGTGTTTACGTTAACTAAACTTTCAATAATATACATTTGCATAGAATACAAAACCTCCTTTTTTAAAGTCGGTTAAAAACTTGGACCCACTTTATACTTGCCCTCCGAAGCACCGAGACAAATGGCGTTAAACGGTCACACATCTATTTAATGACCTTACCTAACATTGCTTAACCTGATCGATTTCCAAACATTGTTAACAACTACTAACTATGAGTGTTCCCTTACAAAAATTTATTATAATTATAATGAAAAATTGTCAAAATTGGTGCAAGCGTATAACCAAGTACACATTTTGACTCAAAAAAAACCCCTCTCCCAAAGGAACCGTGCCGAATGTCGGGATAAAAAGTATCCTATGTCCTACCTCGGAGTATTAACTCAAATCATGCCAAGTTTCGTTTCAATCCATCCAATAGTTTCAGCGTGATGCTCAGCCGAGATACAGACAGACAGACAAAATTTAAAAAAAATACATTTTTAGCTTTAGTATCGGTTATAGAATGCCCTCCAAACATAATTTTCAAAATATCTTCAATGTACAGAATTGGACCTGTTACAGTTTTATTATAAGTATAGATAGCCCTTAACCGTATGACATAGACATAAACTCTAAGAACATAACGCTCTTTTGACGCAGTCCGATAAAAAACATCCGCTCTCAGAGCTTACTCCCTCATCTTATTTTCAAACATTGTATGTATAACGTTTTATAACGAGGCTTTACGATGTACCTTTATTGAAATACTTCGTTGCACGCTATAAATTGGTATCCGAGTTACAAGCATTAAATTATAATGCAGAAAGTAGACTGAGATAAATTTAAATCTACACTTAGGTATATCTATTATAATGATTTCTGATACTTACGCGAATATTACACATTGAAATGAAACTAATTTTACGGATTATATCGCGGTTTATTTTTGATTTTAATTTCCCGACGTTTCGAATACTTTACAGCATTCATGGTCACGGGCGGACTGAGGTGATAGCTGTCCATATGTCATAGTTGTCTTAGGGTACCCTCAGGTCTTCTAATTATTATTGTTAGTCCGATCTACGCAGAAAGAGCTTACAGTATCTTGAGGTCTTGCAGTGGAATGCTTGTCTTTGGATTTGACTATGTTTATCACGGGATCCCAAGCTGGTGGTAGCACCCAGCCATCTTCTCTATTGAAATTTGGATGCTTTTTAATTTCAATAGCCTCACGAATCATCCTTGGTAGATAGCGCTGTTCTTTTGCGAGGATTTGTGGTTTGTCAAATCTAATATAATGACGGGTGCGATCCTGAACAACCCGTGACCATGAATGCTGTAAAGTATTCGAAACGTCGGGAAATTAAAATCAAAAATAAACCGCGATATAATCCGTAAAATTAGTTTCATTTCAATATATCTATTATCTTGTTATTGTATTTATGTTATGTTTTGTAAAATATTTATTTAATTGATATTCAATACTTGTGGTCTTGAACAGCTGGCCTTTTAGAGAAGCTCAGAGTCACACAACGAGCTATGGAGAGAGCTGTGCTCGGAGTTTCTTTGCGTGACAGAATCCGCAATGAGGAGATTCGCTGAAGAACCAAGGTCACCGATATAGCTCTCAGAATCTGCAAGTTGAAGTGGCAATGGGCAGGCCACATCGCTCGAAGAACCGATAACCGTTGGGGAAGAAAGGTTCTCGAGTGGCGACCACGAACCGGAAGACGCAGCGTAGGTAGGCCTCCCACTAGGTGGACAGACGACTTTGTGCGCGTCGCAGGTAATCGGTGGATGCATATAGCCAATTGTCGTTCATTGTGGCGTTCCAAGGGGGAGGCCTATTTTCAGCAGTGGGCGTCTTCCGGCTGGTGATGTGTGATATTTAATCTATAATATTTTTAACTATGGATTTATATACATACTTACTTAATATGTTTATAATAATATGTTATGTATATCTTAGTTAATATTTTGTATTTTTGCTCTGCATACTTTATTTTTTTTTATTTGCACCTACCTCGAACCTTCTTTGAACCACCCGGTAGGTAGACTGGCAGAAAATGCCTAAAGCATTAAGGCCGCCTATGTACGAATGTGCATAAAGAATAAAATAAATAAATATATGACTGGTCTAATAATAATAATATCATGGAACAATCCACGCACAGTCACCTGATCCCAAATTAGACAGAGTCTATACTATAGTAACAAGACCACTGATACTAATACTTATAAAAAGTAGGTACCTAAGTAAACATGACAAGTGTTAGCCTTTACTAGGTGAAAGTCCCTTGTGCAAGGGACCGTGTAGTGGAGTCCAGGTAAGGCAACTCACTCAATCACTTGTGATAAGTAGGTTTTGATCTGTTACAAGTGGAAATGTCTATAAATACAGCTCATAATATAGTACATTGTCGTGTACCTGATATTTATTTATTTTGATGTTCTTACCCGTGCCTACGTTTCTTACTTGAATTAAGCATTCTATATTACGTACTGATTTGTGTTCTGTAGTGACCAGAGACTGAAAAATTTAAAACATAAACTATTTAAAAAAAAAACCGACTTCAAAGTAAATTGTCTAAAAAGCATAAAATAACGAAAATATATTGAAGTCGGTGCTAGCACATCATGTTAAACTAAGACTAGCAGGAGCTGACACCGACTTCAATATATTTTCGTTATTTTATGCTTTTTAGATAATTTACTTTGAAGTCGGTTTTTTTTTTTTTTAAATAGTTTATTTAACACTTTTTAGTGACTTATTTTACCAAGACAGGTATCAGCACTATCACGCAACTCGAACGTCTACGTCACAGTAACTTACTGAAAACTTAAAAAGGTTATATCTCTTAAACTCTGGACCGATTTTGATGAAACTTATACTTTACCCTAATTTGAAAAATACTCTAACTATTGCAAAAAGAATTTTTGAAATCGGACTTGTAGTTTCTGAGAAATCCGCGGACAAACCTACATACATACACTGATAAAATTTGGTAAATTTGTTTAGAAGCCCACATAGACTAACATATATTAATATTACGCATTTTTATTAATATTACATACATACGCGTCGAATAGAGAACCTTCTTTTTGAAGCCGGTTAAAAAACACAACTCCCCTTCTGGTTGAAATAAATAATAATATCTGCAGTGCGTCCTAATACTTGAACAATTTTATCACATTTCATGAATACCAATATAATTTATACTAAACCTTTTAAAAGTACAAGATATCGCGGAAAGAATACAAAAAGACATTTCTTATTCTTTCAACAAGGAAACAAATTCGTACACCAGTAAAAACAAGCAGATATTTTGGCCGAACTTCGGTAGGTTTGTTTATTATAGCCGGGTCGCAAAATAGCCGACCCATATTTGGGAATGAGGAAAAGATTTTACGGAGCGAGCGCTAAAAAGAAATAAATGTTTTAACTGTGAATAAAAGGAATCATAAAATACGTTAGTCTTTTAGGGTTGTTTGCCTTGAGGTGTGTTCCGGTGTGAAGGGCACTGTAGCTGGTGAAATTACCGGACACAAGAGACTTAATATCTAATGTCTTGTCGAGTCGGCAACGCGCTAGTTATTCTGCTGGTGTTGCTAGCGTCTATAGGCTGCGGTGACTGCTTACCATCAGGCGGGCCATATGCTTCTTGGCCACAATACAATACAATACAAATATTCTTTATTGTACACCAAAAGAGAAGATACAGTTTAAAGGATAAGAAGATTACAGTGTGACAATTTAAGGCGGTCTTATCACTAAAGCGATCTCTTCCAGACAACCTTGGGGTACAGGACAGTATGTTGAAGGGCAGGTGTAATTACAACTTTAGTAATATATATATGGTTGTCCACAAGATGTCCACTGGTGAACAAAGGCCTCTTCCTTAAAAAGGAGGGTTGACATAATCCTCACGCTTGGCAGGCGTCTTGGGGATCGCAGTATAGGTGGTAGGTAATCTAATAGAATAGATCTGCCCATCTTCTTGTTTTCCCTTCTTCGCCTCTTACGGACAACCAGCAGGAGGAGATGGGAAGGTTCTCTTCTTGTCCGGATGACAAAAGAAATAGAAAATAATTACTAGGTAGAGTAGGTTCCTTGTGCAAGGAACCGTTCAGGTATGTACCACTGCAGTGCCAAGTATACTGCCGCCAAGCAGCAGTGTGTAAGCATTGCTGTGTGAAGGGCACTCATCATCATCATCACCAGCCGGAAGACGTCCACTGCTGAACATAGGCCTCCCCCTTAGACCGCCACAATGAACGACAATTTGCTATTTGCATCCACCGGTTGCCTGCGACGCGAACAATGTCGGTCCACCTAGTGGGAGGCCTGCCTACGCTGCGTCTTCCGGTTCGTGGTCGCCACTCGAGAACCTTTCTTCCCCAACGGTTATCGGTTCTTCGAGCGATGTGGCCTGCCCACTGCCACTTCAACTTGCATATTCTACGAGCTATGTCGGTGGTCTTGGTTCTTCGGCGAATCTCCTCATTCCGGATTCTGTCGCGCAAAGAAACTCCGAGCATAGCTCTCTCCATAGCTCGTTGTGTGACTCTGAGCTTCTCCAAAAGGCCAGCTGTTAAAGACCACAAGTGGTCTTTAACAGCTGAAGGGCACTGTAGCTGGTGAAATCACAAGAGACTTAATATCTAATGTCTTAAGGGTTGGCAATGTGCTAGTGATTCTTCTGGTGTTGCTGACGTCCATAGGCTGCGGTGACTGCTTACCATCAGGCGGGCCGCATGCTTGCTTGTCACCTTGGTAGTATAAAAAAAAATATCATACAGCCTTCGTATGGGTACGTATTGTACGCAAAATCCCTACTTAACCTCAAGGTAACATAGACCCTCAACTATATAATAGCTAACAAAAGACATTTGCGGACCTCTTGACCTGAGTCCCCTTTGTTCCATTGTTTGATTCCTATAAGGACATGTTCATGTCACGCACGATTATCTCTGAAACTATTTCCAAGTATATGAATATAATAGTATCCTGGGCCAATTCGATACGGTCTTCGATCGCAATTTAAGCAAAGCCTGTAAAGGTACGCGTCCATTGGCCCGCGCCGGACGCACCGCACGCACGGCACGCAACGGATTTTAGTTTGCTTTGTATGATTTTATATAGCGCTGCGTCCAATATCCGCGCCCTCCGCATCGCAAAAAAAAAGATCGAAATTGAACACCCATGTTAGTAATAAGCATACCTATGGTCAGCAAATAAAGATGATTTGGGAACTTTTGAATAAAAATACCTTTTAGATTTTTATAAAATATGCCTAAATACAATCGAAGTGTATGACGCGACACTCAAAATTCACCCCGCCATATCTCCATAATATTATGAAGAATGAAATATATAAAATATGAAACTTCAATAACTCACAGCCAGGAAAACGGAAATGAATGAAAGGAACTGTCGTTGCTGCGTTGCGAGATTGAGGAACGTTTTCTTTTATTATCTTTTGTATTGTGAGCGTTCGGTGTACGTGATCGAAATGTTATGTCCAATAGGCTACTTAACGTTCATGATTGATTTCCGGAAGAATAGGACCCGTTTATATGATAATAGGTCCCTTAATGCATGGAACCGCCACAGTGTATATCTTTTGGACGGCAACACACTTTATATAGATAGACAATACTTTTTTGCGCACAAACAAACAGATACTAGAAGAATAAGATATAAATTAATAAGACATGCAACAATGGGCCACCTTATCGCTAATAGCGATTTCTTCCAGACAACCTTTCAACCTTTTTCAGGCACTAGCGTAGCGCTGAAGAAAAACAATCTATTTAAAATAAAATTGGTCAAGTGCGAGTCGGACTCGTTCCTTCTTTGGACGCATAAAGGTGCGCGTCCATTGACACGCGCCGGACGCATCGCACGCACGGCACGCAACGGATTTTAGTTTGCTTTGTATGATTTTACATAGCGCTGCGTCCATTATCCGCGCCGGCATTTTCCGATGCCGGCCGTCAAAATCATAGAAAGCAAACTAAAATCCGTTGCGTGCCGTGCGTGCGGTGCGTCCGGCGGGTGCCAATGGACGCGTACCTTTAAAGTTAGTTTGCTATTATTGACGGGCCCGTTGGTCTAGTGGTTAGACACCCTGTCCGCTAACCGATGGGTCGTGGGTTCGATTCCCACCAAGTGTCTGGGTGTTATTTATCTATTTAAGTATGTATTTAAAAAAAACGTATATGAGTGTTAGTGTCAGTTGTCGGGTTTCCATAGTACAGGCTCTGCCTAGTTTGGGATCAGTTGACCGTGTGTGGATTGTCCCAAGATATTATTATTATTATTCTAACACCTTAGGTAGGAAAAAGACCAAACCTCAAAATTAAGTTTGTGTCGTGTTTTTTTTTAGTATTTCTAAAAAACTGTACGACTTAGAAAAGTCATATTATTTTTCCTGTAAAATTTAGATAAACATTTATGAAAAAAGAAGAAATAATATTTATTTGCTAGAAAAAACGACGTACACAATTAAACTATGGTTAAATGCATAATTAAATGTTATGTTTACAGCCAGATTAATATTAATTATGTATGTACAGAGCGAAATTGTACGCCACAATTCCAGCAAATGAGGTTAGCCACTCAGCTTATAGCTGAACCGGAAGCTGTGCTACCGGTCCAGCACTGGTTTTCAGTGCCAACCTCCGTGACACCTAGAGGCCGTTCTGACCTGACTGTACAGTAAAGATTTTACAAAAAAAAAAAAACAAATACAAGTGAAAGTCTCGACAAACTATGTCACATGAATTAAAAATACAAATATTTTTTTAAATGGTTCCTGAAATATATATTTTATTTATTTTGAGGAAAACTTACAGAGTAATCATAACATTATGTAACTAAATTAGTAACAATGTGCGCTCTCTCTCCGGAGGCGGGCTCAAAGCTAATGCACTGAGGGGATTCTGATGCAGATCCCACCGGAGAGCCCCGGTCCCATGCAGCCGCAGGGGTTTTACTTAAGAATGTTACTGGGATGTCTGTACAGAACTCACTTATAAATAATAATTGCCTAACTCTACGTGGTAACTCGTTGTCACTGCCTAGTTTCCTAAAAGCAAATGTTGAAGGTTTATGATCCGTGTAAATGACTAACTTTTGTCCTTCTACCATGTTGCGAAAGTATTTAATAGCAACATATACAGCTAACAATTCCCTGTCATATGTGCTATATTTTTCTTGAGCAGGCGTTAATGTCTTTGAAAAATAACCTAACGGCTTCCATACATTGCCTTCACGATGTTGCAAAACTGCACCCACACACTTACTAGATGCATCCGTCATAAGTGCAATCAGAAGGTTGCGTGTTCAAATCACGTCGGGGTCACCACTGTGGGTTATGGGCAACATAACCCACAGTGGTGACTGGGATGGCTAGGTGACCGGAGAATAAAAAAATGTGCGTGCTTGGAGTCCCTCCGCGCGGAAGAAGTGAAACTTCATTCTCGCTCAGTCGATCGGTCGGTTGGTCGGTCGGTCCCTCACTCACTCACTCAATCACACACACACACACACACACACTAACTCAACTCAACTCAACTCAGCTCAGCTCAGCTCAGCTCAGCTCAGCTCAGCTCAGCTCAGCTCAGCTCAGCTCAGCTCAGCTCAGCTCAGCTCAGCTCAGCTCAGCTCAGCTCAGCTCAGCTCAGCTCAGCTCAGCTCAACTCAACTCAACTCAACTCAACTCAACTCAACTCAACTCAACTCAACTCAACTCAACTCACTCACTCACTCACTCACTCACTCACTCACTCACTCACTCACTCACTCAGTCACTCACTCAGTCACTCACTCACTCACTCACTCACTCACTCACTCACTCACTCACTCACACACTCACTCACTCACTCACTCACTCACTCACCCACTCACCCACTCACCCACTCACCCACTCACCCACTCACCCACTCACCCATTCACCCACTCACCCACTCACCCACTCACCCACTCACCCACTCACCCACTCACCCACTCACCCACTCACCCACTCACCCACTCACTCAGTGACGGCGTCACATGAGCGCTTTCATAACCTTAACAAATTTACGCCTATCGCCTATCGTTTAACACCTATCACTTAACGCCTATATCGCCTATCATTTAACGCTTAACGCGTTATGTGATAACATTTTTGGAAGTCGCATAAGAAGTTTCACTTCAATAAGAAGTCTTGTTTAGATAAATGTCTATTATAATTGAGTAAGGTTTGCAGTAAGGTTTACAGTCGCGTGTTCACGGTGCCGGTCAAACCGAGACTGTCGGCACAAGCCGTTACATTACTATAACTTTGGCCTTTTAGTTTGTTGTAATTTTGCCGTATTTTATTTTCTCTGTTTTATATTTCGAACGGCAGGACACACTATCGCTGTTTGACCAAAAGACAATGTTTAAAAAATGTGAAATAATGACAAGCCCGCTGCATTTATTGCCGGATCTTCTCAGTTGAGGTCGCGTTGTGATCCGGTGGTAGCTTTTAAAAAATGACCATTCAAAAATAAATATTTTTGACTTTGACTTTGAATTCCATATATCCCGGTTGAACTTCAATGGACTTGGGGACATATTTATTGCAGGTTTCTCCCGCGACAGCAAAAAAATGTGAGCAGACGATTCCTCTCTTTATTTACCTACTTAATATAATTTAAAAACCGACCGTCAATCCTCACAAACACGTCAATGAGATAACAGTGACCCGCGTCACAAAGCGACCAAAACGACTTCGACTTTTTATTATACAAATAGCCACCCAATCGCGAAGTTATTCTTCCCTCATCAAATAACGACTTGAAAAGGAATAAAAGTGCTTCGAAACGATGTTGGAGCACTTTTATGTTGGACATTTCATTGATGTATTTTAAATAATGCTAGTCGATACTTGGAGTTCAAGTTGTTGCTCGAAAGAGAAGATTTTTATGCGATTTTTTAAGGTGACAAGCAGGTCATTGGCCGGATAAACAGCTGTTCTGCTCTACCGATAGTGGCGTGCACAGAGAGTAGCCAAAGGAAGGTATTTGGCTTTTTCAACCCTCAGAGTAATTAGAATGGAGCTAGTATGGCGTCGATTCGCCGAACAAATTTTTCGTGTCACTTTTGCGGGTTGCGGGAGGCGAAGTAAACACACACAGATACAATTTCACGCATACCCACACTATAATAAACTCGCTACACATTCAAAAAGATACGCACACAAATAAAGAATGACCTGACCATATGAACAAAATTTGGCAGAGGGGTTAGCGCATCATGCTATCTCCAGTGGTATCTCCTCTAAGTTTCAACCTGTAATATGTATATAAGTATACCATTTTAAATATCCATAAGTTAGCAGATTCTATAGACATATTATTTTTTGCCATACCTATTATTGAAAACAAGTTTGAGAAATCAAATAGGCCCCTTAAAATATTAGCAGAATCCGTGGTGCCTTATGGGTGTTAGAGTCTTCCTTTTTGGGGTTGTATCGACTGTTTGTTAATTCTTTACTTGTCTCCCGATTTGCAAAGAAGGGAAGTGGAATTTATGTATTTCCAACTCCTTCTACCTACCTTTTTAATTAAATTTGTTGCGGGTTCCAAGACAATTTAACGTTCCCCTGGGACTTGCCGAGGGTCAAACCTTGGTGTCTTCAGTGGTGACCACTGTAGATCCTGGCTTACAGGAGTAACAGTGGTGGGAATGAGTGGTGAGATTAGTCCCTATATAAAAAGACATATTAATTTGCATTTGAAAACTGTAATAAGATTATTCAGAGGGTCCATACACACAAAAAGACTGCCAACCCTACGATTTCTCCAAATAATCTTAATTTAAAAATATTTTGTACTGACATAATATTAACGTGATGTTTTTAAATGTAAATAGATACGTCTGTGATGTGAATCCTTAAATGAACTATTAAGGTTACTTGCAGTGACACACTAACAAATAGCGAGTACAGGTAGCTCGCAGATATTTTTGCCTGCTTTATGTGTACGACACTTTGTTATTTAATCAAATAGAGAAATTACATGACTTGATTCCACCATCACCCTTCTATCAACGGACGACGAGACGCGCGGCACGTACACACCCTTATGTGGTGAACGTGCCTTCAGTCCGGATCCTTAGTCCGGACTTAAGGCACGTTTAACAAAGTTGCTTAACTGTTTGCTTCTTCATTTATAATAAGGAGAGGACAGCTAAGGACTGGAATAGTTTGCCTGTTTTTCCATCCGGTTATAATGTGGGTGTCTTCAAAGCTAGAGTGAATAGGCTTTTAATAAGCTAGTGTGCTTTGCCATCTGTGATTGCGTCGCCGTTTTCCATCAAGTGGGCCTGCAGTTCAGCATATGTAGTAAAAAACATTAAAAAGGACACATGCGTTAAACTTTAACATCCGTCATTTTGGCCCGACTGACACAAGAGGAGAGCTAAGTTTTTATAGAGTATGTACCTATATATATATATGCCGGCACATCTTTATTACGAGATGTCAACTGTCATGTTTAACGTGACGCCATGACATTAGTTCGGGTGATTGGTTGACAATGACATAACAAGTGTGATGGTTGGAAAAGTAGTATGGTTATGTTTGATGATGATCGTAAATTATAATGGAGAGTCTATCGTGATATTTCCTAGTGAATCAGTGAGGTGTAGCATTGAGTCCAGCATGAGGATCTGGA